>MU839839.1:222589-848406 GCA_030411725.1 Echria macrotheca
GTCGGGCGGGGGGGGGCGCCCCCCCCCCGGCCCGCCCCCCCGCCCCCCCGCCCCCCGCCCCCCCCCCCCCCCCCCCCCCCCCCCCCCCCCCCCCCCCCGAGACTTATGAACGTTACGATGACGACCTAACGATCGGACGGATGCCCTTATGATCTTTTTTCTTTTTTTTTTTTTGTTGTGTTTGCGTTGCGTACTATGTATTTGCGAAGGGGGGGGGGGGGGGATATACAAGTAGTTAAGTAGTCGGAATAAAATGTGACTGCGTTGGACATATCTTAGTTTCGATAAACCGTAGGTGTGGTGTGGTGTGGTGTGTTTATTAAACTACGGTTTACAGAGTTCGGAATGTCGGAAGGTCGGAAGAGGAGAGAGAAGGGAGGTCCCCAACGGAGTGGTCCCTACCCTAGCCACGTTGCCACGCACTCTCTTTCTCTCTAGGCCATGATTTATTTTTAATCCTCTTGGACTGATCCGTGGGAAGTGTTTTCTTTTTTTCTGTGCTGAGGAATAGGAACCCGAGCACTCGGTCGGGTCGCGTTGGGGAGTAAAAGCGCCTCAGGGAGTTTAACCTCGTTTATAAGGCCAGGTGAGTATCCAAGTCTACCTACCGTCTGTGATACTATCCCACCTTGGTAGCTATCTTCAGTCCGGTAGGTAGGTAGGGAGGTAGACTAGGCTTGGGACATCCGCATGGCCCGCTTGTTCTCTCCCTCCCAAGCAGTTCCGATCCACAATCCACGATCCACTCAGTCCAACAACAGCGCCAATTCCTCTCTCTCTCTAGTCCTCTCTAGCTAGCCCAACAAGTCTCCCGTCTCCGTTTCCATAGATCCTCATGATCAAGAAAGCACAACTCCCAAGTATTTGCAGGTTCACCACAACAGAGAGGTTGTCGTTGGCATTGGCAGGTTATCTATCCATCTATTTTGCCACCCCGATTTCTGATAGACTCTGAATAGCCTCATCCGTTTGCCTGCAACTCAACAAAATATAAGACAGTAATGAGTCTGACGTTCACCAGCAGCAGCACTAACAACCCACTGCCCGTCAGGGTGTCTAAATCTTCACAATTACAAGGTTCGATATAGATACTACCTACCCATTATTTAATCCATACCACTATACTATCCAGTAATTACCGCTGCTTTCATGGCCCAACCCCCCAAAGCTAGCCAGTCCGATACCGTAATACCATATGCCAGACGTCGATATGGCCCAGCACAATCCTGGGTAGCTACTTACCCAGCGAACCAACCTATCATCTTCGAAGCGTGTCCCATCCGATATCCATATTCACGGACTTAAACCCTCCAGCAGCTGTTGATCTCCTTCACGAGACCCCGCTGGTCCAACACAGATACCCTAGGTATCCTTACCCCAAACACCAACCCAAGCCAAGGTGGTAAGCCCCTCAACCAAACTCCAAGACACAAAACAAAGTTATAAACCCCAACCAAACCCATCAGATACAAATCATCCCCCAACATCACGCCCTCGCAGATCAGCGGTCAACAGCTCTGGCCGCACAACGCAGGGTGCTAATTCCACTTCGGCGGAATCTGAGGAACCTGCGGCACCTGTCCGACCTGCATCTGCCCAAACGGATTAAAGTTGAAATCCGGCGGGAAGATAAGATCCAATTGTTCCTGAATTCCCACATGTCAGCAACTCTCTCCCCAACACTTCTCCCCCCAGGTCAACAAAACTCACCCAGTCGATATCCATAACGTTAATCTGCCCACTGATACTTCCCTGCCGACGGGCGGCCATCTGCTCCGGAATCCCGTCACTATTCTCGGGACTACTAGCCGCGCCGGTATTGTAAGAGTTGTTATGCGTGGCGGGCAGACCCCATAGCCCTTCGCCATTCGACACACCCCCAAAGCCCATGCTCTGCTGCACCGACATGCCGCCCATCTGGCCTACCGCCGATGGTAGAGAGGACGGAGGATACCCGACCATCGACATACTCGACGCAGCCGACATTCCATTTTGATGTGCCTGCTGCTGCTGTTCGTGTTGTTGCTGCTGTTGCTGTTGCTGCTGCTGCTGCTGCTGCAGACCAGAAATATGCTGCATACCCCCCATACCCGCCATCTGCAACCCCATAGGAGCCTGAGGTTGCACTGTCATGGCCCCGACATCCTGCTTCAACCCACCAGCCATCTGCGGAGCGAACCCCTGTGTCGGCGGCGACGTTCGTCTCGGCTGCAGGACCGACGTAGGAGGCGAGTCCTTAACGGCCTGCCTGTCGGGAACAGCCTTGATCATCGGCGTCGGCGCGCGCATCTTGCGCAGACTCATGTACGCCTGCGTCTTGTCCTTGATCTCCGTCAGGACATGCAAGCTCTTGGAATCCCGCGGCAGATTGGGATCCAAATTAAAAACATAATCCAGACACGCCCAGATCCGGTTCGCCAGCGGCCCGTCAGGCCTGTAAAAAATCTCCGTCGTCAGCAGCAGCGCGATCTGGTACTGCTGGTACGCGCCGAGATACCATCGCCAGTTGCGAAAAAATGGGTTGCGCTCCAGCTGGATCGCCGTCTCGATGATGGTCACGCCGTTGACCACCAGCAAGCTCCGGAGCCGATCCGGCATCGGGCCGCTGGTATTCGAGTGGTACGGGTGCAGCACCATGGCATGCAGCCGGCAGGTGAGCAAGTGCATAACAAGCTTGGCGTACTTCTGGATCGGCACCTTGTCGTCCAGCCAGTGATTGTACTTCTCGCCCATACGCTTGCGAAAGTTCTCAATCTTGGCCAGCACCGTCGTCAGCGACACCTTGCGGGTCTCGAGCTTGCGGCGGTCGAGCCAGATAATGCGCATCATCTCGTTTATCTCAAACCGGATGATGGACAACAGCGTCGATGTCCAGCCCTCGACCGGCTCGGGGGCCAGATCATTCTGTGTTGACAGCTGTTCGTCCTCGCAGTTCGTGGGAAGACAAGTGTCGTACTCCTCGCGCCGGATCGCCGGCGTTGGCCCCTGGGCCTCGCACGACCGGATGTCGAGAAAACAAAGCTGGTGCCAGATGAGCCTGCGCACATGTACCTCGAGGGGGCTCAGGCCGTAAGCTTCGCCATCGCGGTGCAGGCCCATGCACTCAGCCATCCGGACGGCGGCCCCAACAAGAACAGAATGGGCCCTCGATATCTCCTCGCGACAGAGCGGAAGCAGGTACATGACCAAGGCTTGAAGCATCTCCACCTTGTTCGAACGCAGAAAGTGGCCCTTGGTGAGCGCCGACTCGGTGCCCATCCTCATCTTGGCGACAAGCACACTCTTGGGCGCGCCGTAGCCCTTCAACACGTCCCCTTCGTCCATGCTGACCGCTGCGCTGAAGAAGGCGGCAAACACAATGGCCTGCGTCGAAGGGCGGGGCTCCATACCCTGTCTGATATCCTCGCGGAACGCTTCGTACAGCGCCTCAAACGACGACCGGTGCACACATCGCGCGATTGGGTGGACGGCTTCGAAGTAGCGGTGGATAAGTGCGTCGCCATATTCGGTCGAAGGAAGAAACATCACGATGTCCGGCGACTCCAGCACTTGACCGAAGAAGAAACCACCGGTAGGCGCAATAAACGAGTTGCTCGGCCTCAGGAAATCCGGTAGACTGTAATCCGGGTTGGCTGGATCGTGCATGGCGTCGATGGTTCCCTGCAATAAAAACCCAGAAGCTGCTGCGTTCGATGCAATGCCGGCGAGAATCTACACATCATGAGCACCTCTCCTGCTTCATCCTGACAAGGCCAACTTACTTCCTCCGGCAGCCTCGGCCTGGCCAGCCCGCCGATACGCTCCGTGATCCTCATCCTCCCGACCTGGATCCCGAGGTCGATCAGATCATCCATGCCGCACTCGGCATCGTCCTCAAAGGCTCCGTCCAGTGACACCATGGGTGTGGGTTCCAGGCTCTCCTCCTCAAACTCGTCTCCTACCTCGTCCGCCAGGATCTTGTGTTGATTTGTGCCGTCGGCTCCGTTAGGCAAGCCGCCTTTTGTCGACGACTTGACTTGGTTCTCAAAGATGCGCTCCAGGGAGCCGACCTTTTCCTTCATTTCAGTAAGTCTCAGCTGGTTCGCCTCGTCGAGCTTCCCTTTGAGGTATACACACTCGCGACTGAACTTCAGGCAGTTAGAGCAGGGCTGATGCTTGCTGCATTTGAGCTTGCGGCGGCGACACTCTAGACACGACTGGATCATTCGCATGCGGCGTCGAATCGGCCTCGAAGGAAGCGATGTCGACGGGGCGCTCGGCGGGCTCGTCTGTAACGGATTGGGGTTGTAGCCATTTCCTGGAGACGGGCTCGTCAGGGCGTCGCCCAGCGACAGGCCGGGCGGCGTCTCGCCGATGGACGAGGCGAAGCTTGCCCTCCGAAGGTCGGACGTAGCGGTAGCATTGTCGAGTGCAACCCCGCCGTTGGGGTGTGAGAGAACGGGCATCGGCTGTTGGTGGATCGAGTGTTGTGGGAGGACCTGGCAGCCGTATTCCTGTCCGTTTTGAAGCGTTGCGGCCCTAGGCTGCTGGTATGGATAGCTGTTGGGATCCATGAAGCTGGACATGCTCGGCCGAGGTTTGTTCTCACGAAAACGCCCGCAAGGCTCTGCTCCGACGGGTGTGGTAGATATAAACCCAAAGACTGGGGGATCGGTTGCTAGGAAGCTGGGCTGGGTAAGAAGAAGTGCACAACCTGCGTCTAGACTAGCTAGTTGGGATCAACAGAAGCCGCTAGAGGGTCAGATGGTCAAGGTTTCGTGCGAAAAGGTAGGCAAAAGTTTAGGCGAAGCGTCGAGTCGACCACCGATCCGCTAAGAATGCGCGTTAGAGCGCGAGGCAGTGAGGCTCCGACGAGTGGACCCAAGTATGGTTACTCAGAGTCTGTTGGTCCGGCTCGCTGGGCGACTAGGCGGGTCCGTCTGGAACTAGTCGTAGGGTTATGAATAACGAGTAGATCCAGGACAATCACTTATATGCCGGGTATCGAAGACGAGGTCGAGGAAGCTGGCCAGCGCTGAGTATGCCGGGTGCTGAGTAGAGGGAGGAGGGAGAGAGGTCTCAGCCTGGCCCCGGCAGCTGCAGCAACAAAAGAACGGATAGGGTCGAGAGGGCTTTCCTGTGTTATTCGGATGGAGGCCTGCTCTGCTTCGGGCCTCGACTCGCCGACTCGCGGGGAAACAATGGATGCAAGGATGCTCAGGTCGGCATCAGCAGCAGCGACATGTCAAGCCGAGCAGAGCTCTCGTCGTGGGACGAGGTCGATGGACCCGCCTCTCTGTCCGCAGCATGGACCTGCCAAATTAGTCAGATGGGAATTCGAGCGCGAGCGTCGGGGCGTGACCTCTTAGCTCTGGACCGTCTGGAGCGGCGTCAAGCTAACTTGCACCCCCCCTTTACTGCGTGACACACAGTGGGGGAGCGGGGAGATAGACTGCCTCACCCGGCAGCCTCCCCAGCAGTCTCGTTGCTGTGCTCATTGCCCCCGTCTGTCTGTCTGCGTACGACACGGTCCCGTCGCAACCCCATGCGTGAGTCGAAGCCACAAGCCGACGGTAATACACGCCTTCCCACCGCGCTGGGCCCCTCTGAAACGGAAAGAGAAGCTCCCGAGTAGCGCTCCTGCAGGAAGGGGGAGTCGGACTCCGAAGACAGCCGGTGAGATCATTCCTCATAAAGCTGCTCTCCTCCTCCCCCTCTTCCTCTTCCAGTGCCTCGCGTGACATGGCCTCGCATCTTTTCTGACTCCACCGACAGCCCGAGCGTCGAGGAGCCATGCATTTCGCTTGCAGACATCCGCTGGGCCCGACATGGCCCCCGAGATGACCGGCAGGACAGTACTGGCTCAGATCTTCAGTCCGGACGCCAGGGTCAACCAGGACACCGGATCAGTGCAGCGGCGATCGGGACATCCGCGGGGCAGGAAGCCTATCGGGTATCTGTGTGACCTTGTGAGCTTCCGTCGCCCGTCTGCTTGCTGCTGCTTTCTAGCCTCTCCCTCCATCCCTGCTCAAGTCGCCCCCCCTCCTGGGCAGGACCACCCACCTGAAGCAGATCGGTGCGAATACCGCAGCTTGTGATGCATCGACGGCCGGCGGCTCGCCGGCGCTTGTTGACGGTTCGACGCTAGTACGGCTACTGCACCCTCGAAGCTCAAGCCACGCAAGCGCCGCTGCTGGACCGTGGAGGCCGCGTCAGGCACTAGTCTAGCAATAAGCCAGCGGCCGAACAAGCGAGCATGTATTGTTCTTCTGAAACACATAGTTGCCGGCCGGCGCCGCTAGCGAAGAGCGGGGAGTCAACGGACATGTAGGGGAGCGCGACATACATCGATGCCGTCCCCTCTGTCCGGGGTGACCTTGGTGAGCTGCAGCATCGAGATAAGGCGACGGATCCTGGCGAGGTCGAGAATCCACCCCCCAGCCAAGACAAGCGCCTCATGCAGACTCGCAGCTTTCCTGGGCGTACCCCAGGAAACAGGTCCAGGCTTGAGACGGCGCGAAAAGTGCTGTAAGTGCCGACCCGGTGACCAAGCGCGCAGAACTGTTTGCTGCCCGCATCCCGGTGAGCGAAAAAAGGGGCCTCTCGAAACCGCCTGCCTTGATCGGAAGCATCGTGGCAACCAGCCGACCTGCGGTGCTACCAATATGAGATGCCTCTGTGTAACCGTGCAGTGGACTTCCTCACCTTCACAATCTCTACCCGGTCCAATCTCCTGGCAAACATCAGAACCGGCATAACTGTGCTCCACCGGAGTCCTGTCCGGTCAAAGTTCATCCAAGCTCTCCGTAGGTGACCTACCATCCGAGAAGCACATCCTTACCAAACATATCAATCCAATGTCTCCTCCAGCACGCACTCAAGCTCCCGTGGCTGACAAACACAACGGGCATAGAATTCCAGACGGTGTCGATTAAACTAGCCAAAAATAGAGTTGGTCGTCCAGAGCTGGGGGGACCAGGATACTAGCCGACGCTTGTGCGAGCATGTCACTGCTGCTGCTCGCTGCCTCTCTCCCCACCGCGCCAGACCCAAAGCCGCCGCAATTTGTGCCGCCACCCCTTCAATTCATGACGACAACGCCGGGCCACCTCCATGCCGTAGTTTCTCTCGACGACGTTGAGGAACCACCGGAGACGAGTCGTCCGCCCGGGCCGCATCTCAACCAGATCCCTGGACACCACGCGATAGAGGGCCCTGATGGTAGGCACCGGCACCTTGCCGGTGGCCTGCTCGAGGAATCTCACACACTGTGACACCTGTCGAAAAGCAACCCTGTTCCGCAGGTGAGGGGCGTCGCTGAGCACCGTCGCAAGCCTCTGCACGATCGCTGCCCTGCGGGTCCCATAGGCGCCGCGGTGCCGGAGTTTAGTCGGCGGGTTACCTCGCGCCTCGTCTTCTCCTCCTGGTCGGTTGATCCCCAGCGCCGTCCAGACCGTGCCCGACGGCAGCGAAGGGTCAGACACAATCTTGTCCATGTGTCTCCCCACCAGGACAGGGTCCCAATCCGGACCCCCGTTCCTTCGTAATTGGCGTGAATAAAGCATCTGAAGGTGCAACGCCACGTGGTGATCGCAAGACGCGGCGGATAGTGCTTGCAACAGATACCGTGGCACTTGGCGGGTGCGTGACAGAGCCCTAAGCGACTTGATCATGTCATACGACCGGTCAAGCCTCGCAAGCAGTTGCCACAAGCTGGTGTACATGGCTTTTCGATGCTCTCGGGACGCACTGGATCGGCAGATTGCCAGCGCCAGGGCTGCAATGGCCATGTCGTTACATCCCAAAGAGTACTCCTCAAATTTGCGGCGGAGGCTGTCTTGGGATCTCAGGTAGCCACGGCTCGTCCACTGTGACATCATCAGAGAGCAGAGCTCGGTGCCGCTCAGCGGCTCTGCGCCTACGAAACCAGGGGCAAGGATTTCCGCGGTTTTGAACAGCGTTTCTTGCTTCACGAGCGGAATCTGAGCGAGTACAGAAAGCCAGTTGTATCGCAGCTCGCACAGCCTCGTGGCAGATACACAAGCCCGTTCTAGAACGAGGCGGTTGGCCGCGTGTAGCAGACGGCCAAACTTTCCCGGCCCAACGGTTGATAAGGCTTTGGAGATCATTTGGGCGTGTCGAAGGTCAGCCGAGAGAATAGTGCTAGCGGATGCGAGAGCTACACGTGCATGGTGAAGCTCAGCCGTTGCGTGGTCAAGACGAGCGTCGCCCCCTATTCTGCGATCGTGATCCGAGCGGGAGCTGGCCAGCATCTCCTGAACCCGGCCGCACGATGAAGCGGCACTGTCGAGCAGCCTAGATACCTCGGCGGTGTCTACCACAGCATCATGGGAGCCCCAGTGAGAAAAGACGCTGCTGAGAACGGCGAGGATGCCTTCGTCCATGCCCGCTCGGCTAACATGTCGAGTGGCGCTCATTATTTGGCTGAAGAGCTCGCAGACGCCGTCGTCCGGAGGTAGGTTGGATACCCGTAGTAGTAATGTATTCCAGAACGTGAATTTGAATGATTGGGGCCGAAGTACGCTTGAAGTGTTGATGCCGGTGACAATCGCGGAATAGAGCGCAAAATAAGCCGTCCTTCCATCTACATGGTTGGCGAACCTTGAGTCGAGGGCATCCCAGATCTCCGCCGATATAGATTGGATATCGCTCGGCAGAATTTCGCCGAGAAAAATAGACTGCTGAAGTTTGAAACACAAATTTTGTGTGTTCGAGAGAAGGAGATCGACAGGGGTGTTGTCAACCGAAAACAAGAAGCTGTCCAGATCTGGTCGGAAGGATATCCTATCCCTCCAGGAGGGCTCTGGACGGACTAGGTCTGTCAACGGCGGTGTTTGTTCGCTGGGGACGTCGGTGGCCAAGGCTCGAAGCCATCGGGGAAGGGCGGACGATAGAGCGAGAACATCTTCTCGGGTCTCACGGTTCTTTTGCAATGCTAAAGGCGACTGAGGGGCCTCCCATTGCCACTGAGATAGGTCGATCGGGGCAGAGAACGCCCAAGCCGGAGGAGCGGACGAGTGTTGCAGACTTGTGAGGTCACCGAGCTGTCGCTTTCCCAGACGTCGTCGGCTTTCGAGGGGGCCGGGAACGTAGCTGACGGCGCGATTCCAATTCCTAGACACCAGACAATAGCGATCGAAGGCTGCGGCGAGAAGGCTGTCCGATATCCATAACGAGTCCCTTGTCGACGAGATCTGGCGCTGCAGGGTGCGACAGCAATGGGACGCGTGCGGAGTCATTGGCGAGGACGGGCGCAATGTCGGTCGAGATGTGCCATCGCCTCCGGTTATCGTATCATGGGCGACGGGATCACTCGACGGACCGCCGTAGAAAGCGAGTTGGGCGTGGCTGCGACGCCAATTGGGTCTTGATGGTTGAAGATTGAGATCGCAAAAACACGTTCGAAGAGAACCTTGGGAAATGGAGCTTGGACGTTGAGAATGTGGCTGGTGCTGGCCTCTCTGAAATGGCTGTGGCTGGAGCTATACGCGGGTTGGCGGGGCCCCGGAGTTCGTGGCTTTTGCCGATCAACCCCGCCAACCGGGAGAGCAGAAAGTCAATGGGAGATTTTGATGGTGGGGTGTTTCCGGCTGAGGACAGACAGCTGAGGACAGGCAGCTGCTGTTGTCGATTTTCTCTCCAGATTCCGTCACAATGGGCTCATTTCCTCCGCTTAAAAATGACTTGATGGTAAGGGCAGCATGGGGTTAGTCTGGCGTTTATTGATTGCTCTCATCCTCGACTTTGGAGACTGAAACTGACCCCGCAATGATGCTCATTAGGCCAAAAGGTCGAACGTCCGCCCATGTGGGTGATGCGCCAGGGTGAGCATTCTCGCCCTAACTGGGTGCTGTGATTTGCCACATCAAGGGCTGACTTGGTGAAGCTGGTCGTTATCTCCCCGAATACCATCAGGCCAAGGGGAACCGGGATTTCTTCGAGTGCTGTCGAGACCCCGAGGTTGCCTCGACTCTGACCCTGCAGCCCATTGAGCGCTATGCCGGCCTTGTCGATGCTGCCATCATCTTTTCCGATATTCTGGTCATTCCCCAGGCTATGGGTATGGTGGTTGAGATGGTGGATAAGAAGGGTCCTCATTTTCCGAGCCCGCTCCTGAATCCCAAGGATGGCCAGTATGCCGAGCTAATTGGGCGGGACGTCGACGTGTCAAAGGAGCTTGACTACGTCTACAGGGCCATCACATTGACCAGAAAGAAGCTGGATGGACGGGTGCCGCTCATTGGCTTTTGTGGGGCTCCCTGGACCCTTTTCTGCTACATGGTTGGCAACAGCAAGCTGTCCAAGGAGTGCAAGACATGGATTTACAAGTATCCTAAAGAGACCAAGGCGCTGCTGCAGAAGATCGCCGAGCTCTGTGTCGACTATCTCGCTCTTCAGGTCAAGGCTGGCGCTCAGGTACTTATACAGCTCTTACACATCGAAAACTGCTGACTGGTCTGTAGCTCATTCAGGTATTTGAGTCTTCTGGCGGCGAACTCTCGCCATCGTCCTTCAAGGAATTTTCGGGGCCATACTTGGCCTACATTGCCAAGCATCTGCCTCTGAAGCTCAAGGAACTTGGTCTCGACCGTGTACCCATGATTGTCTTTCCTAAAGGTGCTTGGTATGCCCTTGATGCATGCTGCGACATGGGCTACAATGTCGTCGGCCTTGACTGGCTTCATGATCCTGCGCAGGCTGTCAAGATCGTTGGTGACAGGCCCGTTGTGCTTCAAGGCAACGCAGATCCTGGCATTCTGTACGGATCCCGCGAGTCAATCACGAAGTTGGTCGGGAATATGGTAGAGGGCTTCGGTTGGGCATCCCGCAAGCAGGGATGGATCGTCAACCTCGGACATGGTAAGATACAGTCTCTGGAAGTGATGTGGCCTGGCTAACCAAGTAGGTATCACGCCGTTTGTTGACCCGGAGGACTTGAAGTTCTATTTTCAGGAGGTCCATCGTCTTACCAAGACGGAATAATAGTTCCGAGTATATGTACAGGTAGACATAAAAGGGTACGGGGATAAAGGGTTCTGAAAATGGCTGTCTATTATGGCGAAGGCTATAAATCTGTTGTTTCCTATGGTTCTTTACAAAACACTAGTCACAGACTCCAGGTCTAAAATCGCCCTGTAGCGAGGTTGTCAGTCTGGCGCACCATATTTGTGCTTTACTTACCAGCAAACTGTCTTCGACACTTTACCTCCCAAGCTCCTACACACAGCCTGGCTTTGCAGGTTGGACACGTAGACATCGGCAGCTCCCCAGCCGTCATCCCCAAAATCCCCGAGGTGATCCCGCATGAGTTTGGACGCAAGAGTTTTTGCAAGGCCCTTTCCACGGTAGGACTCCTGAACCACGCATCAGCTCTGGAGGTTTCGGGGTGACGAGAGACTTACCTCAACGTGGAGCGTCGTCAGAGTTCCATCGGGTCCTATCGTCATGTCAACATCTCCCTCTCGTCAGCCATCATCGGGGAACCAACCCAAGAATGCCCATGCGACAGGTGTGCCATCCTCTAACCGGACCACTGTGCTCGGCAGTGCAAGAAGCGTCGCCCTAGAACATGATCAACACATCAAGCCCAGCATTAAACAGACGAGTAACAGAGAAAGAGAGGCAAAGCACACTCTTGCCTAGGAATCTTCGTCCTCGCCAAAATAACAGCCACATCCTCGCGCCTTACAACATCCCACCTCGCCCCCTCAATCCCCATCCCCATCCCCATCTCCCCAGCCAACATCTCAACCCGAAACAACCACTTGCCATAAAACTCCCACCCATACCTCTCCACATCCGGACTCATCTCCACCCCCGTCCTAGCCATCCGCACCCCCCTTCCCACCAACCTCCTCCGCATCCCCTCCTCCAAACTCCCCAACACCATCTTCCCCCTCCCCACCCTCCTCTCCACCATCCCCCCATCCATCTCACCTTCCAGCTCCCTGATCTTCCCCAAGATGGCAAGAACCAGGTCCTCACACACCCTTGCATCATCCTCCGAGAGGGACGCGGACAAAACAGGGGGAATGGTATAGTCTATACTATCCGTAAAATCTTCGACGGTGCAGTAGAGGAAACATTCCGTCTCGGGCGAGCGGGAGAGGTCTACGTAGGCCGTTGCGAAGTGATTTGTCTTCTTCTCGTCTGCTGGCGGCGATGAAGGTGAAAGTGAAGCGTGCAGGATGTGCGTGTGAGGCGTGTTGGTGGAGGGGAAGTTGGCGGCGAATTGTAGACGGCGGAGGACGGTGAGGGAGTGTGGGAGGTGGGAGGTTAGGAGGGCGAGGAGGGAGGGGGTGGGGAGGGGGGAGGCGGTTATTGTGATTGGCATTTTATTGGTTTCTTCTTCAAATATTTTACCAGTGTTGAGGGATCAAGATAGATGTTAATGGAGAGACCCTCGGGCTAAGGATATGGTGTATATGGTGTCGTGATATCCTTCAGTGAAAGAGGTAAAAGGCAGAAGAGACCAAGAGTTTGAATAGGGGTTAAAACGCTGTGTGAGTCAACCAAACAGGCCTCGGATTTAAACCCGCGTCAGAACAGCTGCGTCAGAAATGTTATACGAATCAGAGAAAATCCTACAGCCTTGCAGCTCAAACTCCAATCCGTATTGGTCGTTTTGCTCTGTGTACCGGAAGTGCAAAACAAGCAATGAGGGGAGATTGCCGACAGCACAAAGGCACGATAAGATCTGCATCTGCCAACAGGAATGTACCCTCCATTCGGTATCTCGATCGATTAACTTATGCTGTATCCGTACCTCAACTAGACTAGATAAGGGAGCCCACCAATCATGGTCTTCCTACAACGAACCCCCTTTCATATTTTTTCTTCTTCTTGGTGATACTGTAGGCATAGAAAAAAAATCCACACCACAAACGATGGCAAAAACCAGCGGGGGGGTATGTATGACGAACTCAACAACGGAGTAAAACCGGCGGGTAATAGATAGATAGGTAAGGCTAGCAAGACAAGAAGAAGCAAAGCCGCACTCATAAGTCCAAGGAAATAGAGAGAGCAAAAAAAAAAAAAAGGTGCCAAAGCAGACGGAAGCATCATCAGGATGAAAAAAGGCAAACAAACAAAAATGAGAGACCTTTTCTCTCCCCAAGTCTTCTTACTTCTTCCCAAACAACAAATTCTTCCCCTTCTCCGCCCACCCAGCAGCCTCCTTCTCCTGCTGCTCCCCACCCTTCTTCCCATCCTCCTTGTCACCACCAACAACCGCCGAAGCCGCCTTCTCCAGCTCCCTCTTCGCCGCCTCGGCCTCGTCAGACCCGGCGTTGAACACGTTCCCGCTCCCGCCGCGGCCGATATGCGTGGCCCCCTGGCTGTCGCGACGGATGACCCTACACACACACACACCGACCCATTAGCAAAACATTTTTCCCTGTATGTAATGTAAAAGACAAAAAAAACTTACGGCTCAACATCCTGTCGCAACCTCGTCTCGACCGGATCCGTATTCTTGGCCATGTTGCCCGACCCGCCCCGGCCCGTCGTCACCACGGCCGTCTTGAGCGTCGGCGTCTGCAGGTCGACCGGGTTGACCGGTGTGCTCTTGCTGCTCTCCCGGATGTTGCCCGCGCCGCCGCGCCCAGAGGATTGAAGGTTCGACATGGTATCGACTTTTCGACTTTGTGTTTTTGTTGTCTTGCTGCTGCTGTAAAGGTATCCGTAGCGGGGTTGACACACTAAGTTACAGTACAGCGGGGCAGTGAAATAGCTCAGGATTTTGTAGAGGGGCAAACTTCCAGGTTGTCTGAATAAGAAAAAAAAAGGACACAGGGAAGAAGGCTCCAGTCTGTGACAATCAAGTGGTCGGATTTATATATACGATCTAAATAGTCAAAGCACCCCAAGACGGGGAAGCCGTCGTCGGGCTCTTTGTGCAACGCCTGCAATGGGAACCTGGAATGGGGGGTTGGTTCGGTAGCAGGTTGCCCAGCGGTCTAGCGCACTCCCTTGGCATCCCCAGGTCGAGGCGAAAAACTTCTTTTGCTTGGGCGGGCCAGCCGCATGACCACGCCCCGGAATCATGGGCCAGGAAGGCTTTTTTTCCTCCCCTGATCACAAGGAACCCCCCGATTTTTTTCTCCTCTTTTTTTTTTCCTCTCGCAGGCTCCGACCCGTCAGGCCAGCCCTGGGCACTGACATCACCCGGGACCTCTCAGCTTCCCCTCATTGACCCCTCTCCAGCCAAAAATTCGTTGCACGAGCAGCGGCTCCCGAAGCTTGACTAAAAACCAACCGGCCCATTCGACTTCGGTAACGTAACGCAAACCCGTCTCGTTGGCCACAACGCCTGATAAACGCCAGCCGCTAGAGATGATGCCATCTACCTTGGCAATGTCTCGTCTCGCAGCCCCGAGCCTTTCCTGGGCCCATCCGCCGCGATAAGGGACCATAGAGCCGCCTTGGCGCTGCCTTGCTGCCGCTCAGTCGTCGTCTTCGGCGTCGTTGTTTCCTTTGCCCTCCTTTCGTATGGGGATTTTTATCCCCTGTGTCGCAAAGCATTTGCTCAGCGCCGTGCTCTCACACACGCCTGGGAATTTCTTGGCCGAGTACACCTGGAAGACGTCGCTGAAGACCGACGCAAGTACTGGCGCCTTGCCCTGGTTGACCATGGGCTGCCCGTTGGACGTCGGGCCGGCGACGTTAACGAATGAGAAGCGGAGCCTGTATTCGGAAGAATCCTCGGTCAGCTTACACCGTCCTCGCATTATTCCCACGCATCGCCAGTGAGGCTTAGATCCAGATGCACCTACCGGAAGTTTCCCTCGGTCCGGACGCTGAGATCCTGCAGCACGAACCAGATGCCATCCTTCTCCTCGGTGTCCGTTAGACGGAACGCGCTAGCCGCCAGACTGCCGATGAGATTTCGCGTGAACATGCCCTGTGGCTGCCCTCCGCTGATCGACAGACGTTGCGACATGCTGAACTGGGGCTCGAAGACTCTCGGCGGCTGGAATCCCGGCGCCTGGGACGGAAGCGGGGGCATGCCTTGCATATCTGGGCGGAACTCGCCCGGATAGTACTGACCCGCCGGGCCGTAGCCACCGCCGTTGGCCGACACATAGCCTCCTACTCGGCCCCGTCAGCTATTCGGATGCGCGGGAAACAGTGCGCTCGACAGTACATACCTTGGTAGGGCTGCTGCATGGCATAGGCGTTGACCGCCGGTACGGGCGGTTGATAAGGAAGCTGCTGGCCATACTGTCCCGAGTCGCGGTTGGACGGGAGGATATTCGAGAAAGCCGGAGTCGACTGCTCGATCGCGGCGTACGATGCCGGGGTCGTGGATGAGATGGAAGGCGTGGCCGTCGTGTGCCTGACCAGGTTGACCTCCTTGAGGGCATCTTCGGACCAGAGGTCTACGTTCAGCACGTACATGGTGTGCTCGATTTCACTATCGGATGGAAGCCGTGTCAGTAGGGGTCGCGCGCGGCATCCTGCTCTTGCAGCGGGCGCTGACATACTTGCAGTTGACCTCCTTGCCCGTCTTCTTATCTATAACCAAAAGTTTGACACATGGAGGCGGCGTGATGGGTCGGCGGTCCTTGTCGCCAAAGCCGCACATGCGCGCGCGTTGCGGTTGTTGTACGACAATAAGCCTGAGGAGTCCTTGTCAGCTTTGCCCGCCATGATCTGATATGCGCAGGGGCCGCTCACTTGTAAATCCAACCGTTCTCGTCGTCGCGTGAATACGGCTCGAGGTTGATGGCTTGCTGCCGTTGCTGCTCGGGTGTGAGGGGCGTGCGTTCCTGCGCCGGGGATGTCTCGCTCAGCGGGCTCTGTTGCGGGGGCGGCATCTGGAGATTGTCTGGCGGCGGCGGGTGATAGGACGGCGGCCCTTGCGGTATGGGCATCGAGGGCAGCGGCTGCTGCATCGAATGCTGCGGCGGGTATGGCGGATAAGGATATGGTGGTTGATGCATCTTCTCCCAGCTCTTCACTCCAGGATCGAGAGGTGAGGGTGACGTGTATGACGGGATCTCGGCAGCGACCGGGGATGGCGGGGAGGCGGCGGGTGCTTTCTGTGCTTGCGCTGCTGCGGGGGGTTCTGTGCACTCAACCTGGAGGTGTGGACAAGGGGATCTTATAGTCTTCAGTTCGCGACGTTGCCAGGCGTGTTGAGGGCGACGGCGGGACGCTACGATTTGGTGTTGAAGAGAGGAGGTCTCGGGGTGTGAACTGATAAGATCGATGCAGAGGAGAAAGCTTTTGAGCCGCCCGAGAGCTCACCTGCGGGGCTGGCTCCCTAAAATACAATGGTGCATGGGGGGCTCAAAGAACCACGGCCGGGGGTATGCGTAGTGCGTCGCTGGGGGTCGACGGCGATCACGGCGTGCCATCTCCCAGCTGCTCCCTCGACCGGGCCATGCTGTCAAGCAACACCTCAGCTCCCGACATGCCGGGGATACAGAGAGAGGCTGACAGCCTTAGCTCGCTGCTAGGGGGGTATACATCTCGTCCATCCATGAAGCTAGCTCTACATCCGAAACCGAAGGGGTTTGTATCTCCACCACGTCCAGGTGGAATCATCCGTATAATCTAAAGGCACGTCCTTAGGTTGTACCCGCTGGACTGAGTATACAGGACGTTTGTAAATTGCACTAGCGTGGGGCCTGACAGCCAGCGCAGACCTCGCACCGACGACTCGAAGAGGCAAACAGGAAAGAGTCCTTGGCGGGTCGCTTCAGCCGCAACATTAAGACGTGCTCCTATTCATCTTGATGCCGCCGGCCCAGGTGAATTGCTGTCTTATTTTTATCTCGCTTTCCGTTTGCCGTCCATGACACCAGGCCGCGGCGTTGCTTTGTTGTTACGCAGTTCCACTCTGGAGACTGGGGCGGCAAAGCGAATGCCAGGTGGACCGGAGCTTTGTTGTGAGCTCAACGGTTCGCAACCGTCGGGAGCTCGAGGGTGACCCAGATGTCAGACCTGGAACTGCGGCGGAAGCCGAGCTGCAGCGGTGGGGTTCCCCGGGAATGATCACACTCCTGAGCTCCTCCTGAGCTCCTCCTGAGCTCCTCATAAGCTCCTCCTGAAATGGGTGGCTTTGGGGGCTCGAGTCCAAGCTATAGTCAACTCCAAGCCGGGTATCTTGTGATGGCGCGTCTGCTTGGGGTCGAATGATGGACGGCTGCAGGCGACTCACGGACACCGGGGACCCGGCATTGGGATGAGTTCATGTTCGGCGGGAAGCGACGATTCCGTCACAGTCTGGGGCACGGTGGGAGTCGAGCTTGACAGTGCGCGGGCAGCAGTGGGCGTGGAGCTGGGACAAGACAAGACGCGGGGAACAGGTGTCGATTTCTTCGCTGAAAAGCTAGACCGACCGACCTCAGCAATCTGCGTCTGTGTGTCGCGGGACAGCAGCAAGGGGGTCCCGGCACGATTACCAGGCTACAACAATGCCCCTCCAGCGACACTGGGGCGTGAGCCCAGCGGGTCTTGGTGGGAGGAGCAGTTCCCAGGTCGCCGCTTCCTTCCCTGCAGGGCAGGCCAACCACCCCTCACAGCCTCGATTGGGATGGCTGTTGCCGCTCCTACACCTTCCAAACCACCACTCTGCCTTTTCTGTCATCCCAAACCAGCAGCGGGGCAGCGTCTGTTCCCCAATGCTTCGCCGGCCGCATCTGCTGTGGTGGGGTATCTTTATTGTTCCGTGTCAAACGACAAACACACTCGCTCTGCGTTCCCGAGTCCTGCCGTGGGTTCGTCAGACCTGACTACTTATCGACAAAGGCCGTCGTCACCGGTGCCGCACCGCTCCAACGCGGCTCGACGGACAGGACGAGCAGAGTGTGTGGTGATTCCCACCCGGACGGACAGAGGGTCACAGAGGGTCACAAGATGGTGTTGGAATTATATTTCGCAATTTGCTTCCCGTCCGCCATCCCTGATGGTCGCATCACTCGGCGGATGGCCGAGGCAGGTCCTATAGTTAAGCCCCTGGCGCCCTCGCCGCCGTCTTGCCCACTCCCGTGCCCTGCCGTCACACCTTCTGCTCTCGGGGGTAGCGGTGGTCGGTCGGAATCCCACGCCTCGGGGAATACGCCGAAGCGCCTCACTACAGGTGGGCTGCGGGAATCCGAACTAACGTCGCCTACCTACTCCAAACTGACGCTATGCTTCTGTAACAGGATGGCACAGGCTCGCCGGATCTCTGGGAGAGATCCCATTCGATTATCGTCTTGTCTGCCTTGGCACGGACGAACCTGGTCCAGCCGATTCGAGAGAAGGACCAGACCACCAACTGCCCACCTTCGTCGACACCCCTGCAGGCTCGAGGCTATAACACTGGTGTAAAGATGGATTTTGTGTCCAATCATCGTCTCAGGTTACAAGATTCCGGTCGTTTGCAGCGGCGTGATTCTGTTCGACCGTCTGCGGAAGCTTGGGAAGGTCGACGCAAGCCGGCTCCCGAGATGAACTCAGCTTCCCGTCGTGGGCAACGATTGTCACCGGTCGCTCGGCACAGAATCTATTATCGCGGCGACTTCCAAGAATAGCATGTCAAGAGAGCCCCGTGATCAGATGGTCCTCTCGTCTTATGGACAAATAGGACGCCCTATCCTTGATTTCGACCACGGAGCTTTGGCTCGAATGCGAACCTGGCGATAACATCTCCGCAAATTGGCAGTCCCTTTGACACGTACAAACGGGATAGAACAAGTCTTGTGAAAATGGGCGGCAGACGTCCAGCTGGGTCCTCCGAGACACGGGCGGCACCGTTATAGGAGCTACCAGCGGGGTAAACAGGTCCTCTTCAGCGAAAGGACAGTGTGAGAAGTGACCACCGCGTCGGCGGCTCGGTGGCGTCAGGGGTCTCGCCCTAAACCCCCCCACTGACAGCGGCTGCTGCTGCACAACAGAAGCAGACAAGGGCGCAAGCACGGGCCAAACCCAGGGCGACGTCTTCGCTCGGGGACCACGGGGACTTCCACGGCCAAGCCGAAGACCCCCTCGATGATCGCCCCGATGCAGTTTGAGTTTGCCCAAAAGGTCGACCTAGAGAGACAGCGATACCGAAAGAGTCTTCATCTGAAGGGCAGGCCCCTGCCAACCTGGTTCGTCTGAAGACGGCGGAAACTACTCCGGACACGCACGTCAACCGATCATGCGCTCAACCCCGGCGGGTACCGTAGTGTTCTGCGGCTCTTTCACATCCGCCCATCGCCGCTGCGGTCATGTGCAACCTGCACTCCGTACACCCTCTGATACCGAAACCGGTGGCTGTCATCACTATCAGCGGCCCGGCTTGTTTCTTCGCTCACCGGTCCAAGAATCAAGAGTCGGAAAGGGAAGTGTGGAAGGGGATGGAGTGGGGTGAATTGCTACGAGTTCCCGCCCGCTTGGAATTTCAAGATTCTCGCCTGATCACGCGCGAACAACTCAGACGGTGGCCGCACGGGTACTTGACCCAATCTACATGACAAATGTCCACCACGCAGCGGGGTAGCGGTCGCCCTTGTCGTTTCTGACGGCCCACGGCCCAGCGCTGTTGATACCGGGACGGCGTTGGCGGCATCAGTTTGTATCAACTTCGATCGTTGCCCTCGTCATCCTCTTCCGTCAGCAGTCGCCAGCCCACAGACCTTGGCAGTGCCGTTGGGGAAGGCTTCCAGACGTTCCACATCCGTGCACTTCAAACAGGTCGCGCAGTCGTATTCCATGCAATTTCATGCGAGCACGGTCCGACCGTGCATGGAGTACGTAGAGTAGTGTCGTGCGGAGCAAGTCGTCGAGGACACTTCTCTTCCTACAACTCAAGCGCCGGGCGGGAAATGGCCACAAACTCAGCACCGGCCGGAGCCAAGATACAGCTGGCGATGTGTTGCCGTCAGGTGCGGGTTGACAAACAAAACATGGAGAATGCTTTCATTTCCGCATTGCTGAAAATCTGGTTGGGGGGCAGGCGGGCTCGGCACCACTCTTGACCGGCACCTGGTCTTGCCTCTCCGACAAACCAGTTTCCCAGGCGCCCAGCCGATCTCGATAAGTGTTTCTTTCTTCCTTCCTGATTTCAAATACTGACGGGACGGCCTCTCCACCCCGGTCAGCCCAAAACGCTCTACTTAGCGATGGGGAGTGCATCTGACGCTGGAGGCTGCTGTAGATACCTACCGTCATGGTTGCCAACCGCCCGCGCCGAATCAGAAGACCATCTACAAACCCCTTCTTGCTGATTGCTCGACAGGGGACCCTTCACTCTGTGTGGTAGAGGCCGGCATGTGTCGCCATCCGTCTGGGCTGCCGCTCTTATTCGGATCGGCTCTGGGCCATGGGGGTGGCTCTACTTCTCGCCCTTGAGCGGTTACTTCTACCTACTCCACTTCGTGGGGAAGACACTTTCAAGAATGTTTCTTGCCTCGTTTCAACTCGTCCCGCGGTGGTATTGCCGTGGAGGAGGCTGTGTCTAGCTTTCCACCGCTACGTCGCGGTTCCAGCAATCTCCTGCGGCCGGGCTCCGCCCCGGAACGGGCTCATCTCGGATCGGTATTTGGTTCCCAGGTCCTCGCATGTTCGGCGGTTGCTGATAAGGCGGCTGGGACGTCGAGGCCACCACAATCCTCATGGGAAGCTACGATTGGATTCTGTTGGATCTTGGGGGCCGGCAAAAGGTTGACCGTCTGGGTCGCGGCAAACTCCTGAGGACGGTCAGCAGGAGTTAGAACGGTGGCCGCTCCCGCACACCCTGCCAAGACGCGCCGCTATGGTGGCCTCCACAGCAAGACGTGTGGCATCCCGGGACTCTGCTGTCATGAAGGACGCTGGATTCGGTACCAGGATGGCATCTCCCATGGGTGTCATTCGCAGTGGGGAATCGTATCACCCAATGATGGGTTCACGTTGACGACGCATCCTCTGGTCGATGAGACTAGACTCTCACGGCCAACACTGCTTTGGGCTTTTTGCATGCCACGGCGCCTCGGACACCATTAACGGATGCTATTAAGAAGAGACTAAGGGTCAAAGTCACACCGCACTGTGCATCCGTCCTGTCTCGTCCACCGTGGCAACTCATCCGACTGGATCAACTAATCATAGTGAAAGTGTCGCTCCTAGCGTACGGAGCAGGCTGCAGGACCGCTGCTGCTATTGGGCCTTGCTTCATTAGCCCTAGAGAATCATTCGTACCGAGGTCGAGCTTCTTGAACCCTTCAACGGACGGATGCCCGAGGTCTGGGGATATTGACGATGCGGGCATCCTGTATGTCGAAGCTGTCAAGGCCTGCACCTCGGCGGGACCGGAAACACAGGCACCAAGGGGCTGGCGCGAGGAGAAGGCAAAACAGTCGAGGAGGGCCATGCGGGGTGGCAATATTTCAGCCATCCTCGGTCCCGGACTACTTGGGGGTGCAGAGATCACGAAACAGAGAAGGCTGGGTCAGGGCAAACAAGTCATGATATCCATCAGAAACCTCCAGGTGGATCAAAACCAGACTGGACTGGCCAACCAGCTAGCCACGCGAGGCACGAGTCCACCACGTGCGGACGGACACGGTTTGAAGACGATTCACGCTGCGTAGCAGCATGGCTGGTCCTCGCAGATGGCGAGCCGAACCGCCCCCTCACGATCTTGGGTGATTCCACGAATACTGGCAAACGAGAGGTCCGGTTCGTTTGCTTGCCACTCCCCGTAGAGCCGTCCGCCTAGGACTTTGGTTGTGCTGCCGTGGGCGGCTGCCGCAGTAGTTTACCTAACCCTTTGTTTACTGGATATCCAGGGGCATTGTTTCACCAAGCACTGGAGGTGAGGAATATGTTGTTGCATCTTGCGAGGACACCTCTGACTCGACTGCCGATTACGGTTGGTTGCTGACGATTATGCTCAAGCGGTTGCGAGCCTGTAGCAGGTGAGCTCGCAGTATTCAGGGGCAGTCTCAGGCCGATCGACAACAGCAAGCAGAAATAAGTGGGGACGGCAGTTGAGTTGTGAAGCAAAAGCTCACTGACGGAGTCCTTCTCTCGTCGGTGTCTGAGCGCACAATCGTCTTACAGGATGCTTACGATACCGGCGCTGACTCCTGTCGTCCAAGCAGCATTTTTCTCTTATCCAAAGTCCTATATGATCTGCCATCGGAAAGTTCTTCTAGAAGCAGATGATCGCCATCGCCAAGACACATGATCGGACGGGAATCGTGTCGACCGACCGACTTGCGAGACAATCGGTGAGCTGTCCCTGTCTATGCACGACCGCATTGATGAACTGTTGATGATCTACGGGAGGAGCACTTGCGTGCAGTTGTAGACCTAGACTGACGTCGAATGTGACATTGGGGGCGGATGTGATGGACGTTCGACTCTCAACTGGCAAGGGGAGGGGTGTGAAAGACTAGACTACTCCGTACGGAGTATTATGTTTCGTCTTCTTTTGTTATTACATACGATGACGAGCCCACTTTCGTCCCGGCCTTTGACTGTTTCCAGTATCTTCCCCCCCACAAACCGGGTTCAGAACGGCTTTTGGCGATGTCTTGTGCTCGCTCGCGTATCTTAGCGACTCGCTGCGAGAGAGATCAAGGCTTCGCGAGGGCGCGACGAGCCGGGAAACGCTCCTGCCGGCCCGGCCCTTGATGATCGACGGCTTTCCGAAACTGTAGAGAAGACAGCACGCAAAAATGGACAAATTCTTTTGAGGGCTTTTGTTTCGCTTGCTGATGCGATGGAATACCGACGATACTACCATTGCGTCTTAAATGCACAATAATAAGACAATCTAATAATAATGCTTCGAGTTCGCAGCTGGCGTCAGCCGTTCGGACGACAAAGGTGCTTGGTCGAATGCCCAAGATGTGGGGTCGTGGCTGCCTGAAGAATCGAAACTCGTTGACCCAAAAGGATGACAGCGTTCAACAACTTCAACACCGGTAGAGCATCCTGCGCCGGCTGCGATGTCTCTATACCACGGCCCCACTTTGCCCGTGGGTGCCATACGCTTGCTCCGGCTCTTGCCGTGTCTAGACAAAGCTTCCCGCATCGAATGCACCCTCTCCCCGTACTGTCTGTTGGACTCAGCATCCACCCACCCTTTCGAAGCGCTATCTTATGTATGGGGCTCTCAGAAAAGCCCAGAGCCCATCTTGGTCAATGGTTTCGAATGCGAAATTGGAGAAAATCTTCACGCGGCTCTCCTTCGCCTTCGTGATGGCTTCGTCGAGCGGGTTATCTGGGTAGATGCCATTTGCATCAACCAGCAAGATAACACCGAGAAGAGCTACCAAGTCCAGTCGATGGCCAAGATCTACGCCAAAGCGAGCCGCGTACTTGTCTGGCTCGGAACAGCCACAGAAACAAGCGAGCTAGCTCTCCATCACATCCGTCGAGCAGGCGGGCAACGTGTAGCAACCAAAGCAAGCACGCAAACCACCGAACAAGACACAAAAGCAACCGAGAAGGCAGTCTTCGACCTCCTCAAGCGGCCATGGTTCGAACGTATCTGGGTATGGATCGCTGATCGGGATGATAAATATGAAGAGCTTTTGCTGACATGGTCGGCTAGGTTCTTCAGGAGGCTGCTGCCGCTCGACATGTTCTCATCATGTGTGGCCCTACTGTGATCGACGGGTATGCGTTTTGCGCAGGCCTCAACGCATTACAACTGTCCTACCAAAAGTACCCCGAGCTCGAGGGTCTGATTCCCCCGATTCTCTACCTGGTACAAGACGCAGTATTCCGGCCCCAATACGAAGAAATTGAAAAATTCAACCCGCAAGAGAGGTTCTCCCTAAAAATACGGCCTCTATGCGAGCTGGTGGACATGTACCATAGCCACAAGGCCACTGTCTGTCTCGATAAGGTGTATGCCTTGCTTGGTATGAGTGACGACAGCCCCCATTTGGCAGGGCTAGAAGCGAATTACGACGCAGCATGGGAACGCGTCCTTGACACCCTCGCCCGCTTTTGCCTTTCAAAGAACATCTCCATCAGTGTTAGTACTGAAAATGGCGCAGAGGCGGTAATGGTGATCGAGGCTAGAGGCTGCATTCTTGGCGAAGTATCCTCAGCTGGAGAGGATATGAATCAGGACCAAGGACAGAGCGATCGCCCTCCGCAATACGACAACCAGCAGGTGCGGATCACTTGGAAAGACACGCCGAGCCATTTCGAGGAAAAGACCAGTTTTACCTTCCATGCCGCAGCGAAAGCCGTCAGAAAGGGGGATTTTATATGTCTTCTGCGTGGAGCACGAACGCCTACAGTCATCAGGTTACGCGATCATGTTTCGACAATTATCAGGATTGCCATTCCCCCAACAGACGATTTGAACAAGCGGGTAGCTTCCATTACCGCCTTTCCAGACAACCTACTCCTTATCTGGGACTGGAATACATCGCAACCCAAGTGGCACAGCGGGGAAGAATATTGGAGCTTCATAAGGAGCCGAGGGGTACCCACGTGTTCCATGGCAGTGTGTCGGTGCCTACATCAGCTAGACAAGGCGGCCAGATTGTGGGACGTAGGAAGGTGGCTATCTAGGATGGAAAAATGGGAAGAGGCAGCAAAGACTTTCCAGAGCGCTTTGGAGAGCTATAAGGCTGGGATGGCAGAAAGGAGCTTGGATAAGACTTGCTTAGGTCACGGTCTCTGCAGAGATATGGATGAGAAGACTCTGGGAATTATGGGCACTCCAGTTATTGACGACAACAGTGCCAAGGCACAAGAAAGCGAGGAGCGGATCAAGGAAATACAGTCGTGGGCTACCAAGAACGGTCTCGAGGTAGTCGTACGGCTTCTGGTCGACAAGGACGCTAGTATCGAAGTGACGGGTAGCCTCGGTCAAGCACTGTGGTGGTGGGCTGTTGAGAATGGCCATGGGGCAGTTATATGGCTTCTGGCCGATAAGGGCGCCAATATCGAAACGGCAAAGCGTGATCAAATTTCCGGTCAGAAGTGGACGCCGATATGGTTAGCTGCTAAGAACGGCCACGAGGCAGTCGTACGGATCCTAATCGACAAAGGCGCTAATATCGAAGTCAAGGATGATGATCGGACACCGCTATTATGTGCTGCTGAGAATGGCTACAAGGCGGTTGTACGGCTTCTCCTCGAGAAGGGCGCCAATGTCGAAGCGGCAGATTACGATATGCAGACACCGATATCACGGGCTGCTAGGAACGGCCACGAAGCCATCGTCCGGCTTCTAATCGACAAGGGCGCCAATACCGAAGCGTTAGATATATACCAGCAGACACCGCTATTCTGGGCTGCCAGGGACGGCAACGAGGCAGTTATACGGCTTCTGGTCGACAAGGGCGCCGATATAGACGCGGTAGATCGCCGCCAGCGGACACCGCTAGCATGGGCTGCTGCGAACGGCCACGCAACGGCTGTACGGCTTTTGGTTGATAAGGGCGCCGATATTGAAGCGTTAGGTCGTTGTGTGGATACACCATTATGGTTAGCTGCTCGGAGCGGCCACGAGGCAACCGTACGGCTTTTGATCGACGAGGGCGCCGATATCGAAACGGTAGATCGTTTCCAGAGGACTCCGTTATTGTGGGCTGCTAAAATGGGCTTTGAGGCGGTTGTACGGCTTCTAGTCGATAAGGGCGCCAATATCGAAGCGGTAGATGTGGACAAGCGGACACCGCTGGTATGGGCTGCTGCAAACGGCCACGTAACGGCTATACGGCTTTTAGTCGACAAGGGCGCCAATATCGAGGCCGTAGATTACGGCAAGCAGACACCGCTAGTATGCGCTGCTGAGAAAGGCCACATAACGGCTGTGCGAGTTTTAATCGACAAGGGCGCCAATATTGAAGCATCGGGATATTTGGAGCCTACACCGTTACGGTTAGCTGCTCGGAACGGCTACGAGGTGATCGTACGGCTTCTGGTTGATGAGGGCGCCGATATCGAAGCAATAGATGATTTCCAGAGGACACCGTTATTGTGGGCTGCTAGAAACGGCCATGAGGCGGTTGTACGGCTTCTAGTCGACAAGGGCGCAAATATCGAAGCGGTAAATCGCTACAAGCAGACACCGCTATCGATGGCTGCTAGCGAAGGCCACCAGGCAGTCGTACGGCTTCTGGTCGACAAGGGTGCCAATATCGAAGCGTTAGATAGATACCGGAGGACACCGCTATCGCTGGCTGCTAGGGGAGGCCACGAGGCAGTCGTACAGCTGCTGAAGTCACATAGCACTCGTCTTCTATAGTTACTTGGTCCCCTCCCTCCTTTTATCACGACGCCGACCAAGGACTGGGGGAAAAGACTTATTCCTGTGCGAAGAGGGTGGGGGGGAAAGAGGTGTCGCGGAGTAGCTACCTATATACATACATGTCTAGACCCCGGGCGCCTAGGGCCGGGATTCCGGTTCCGTTCCGGAGGATACCCGGCATGTTCCCGACTGATACCGCGACAGTACCCCCCCGCCCCCTTTAAACGGCAGTTGCCTCCAACTACCTTGGGAATTTACTCACATCATTTCCAGGTGAGCGCTACGCGTGAATCGTGGTTGGGTCGTGGTCGGGCTGTAGGTGGGTTGGTTTGGTTGCTTGATTGTTTTGGCTCCGACGCGTGCGGTGTGACGGACCGGGTGTTTGTGTGCGGGCCGGTGTGGGGTTGCCGGTTGTGTTGTCATCCGGGGGTGGGGCGGTGTGGGGTCGCCGGCCGGCTCTTCCGGAGGCGGGCGGAGTTGTTGTGCTGCCGGCGCGTGGTGGGATTTTTATCCACCTGAGGTGATGATTCAGTCGAATGGGGATAACTGAGGAGAGGAGTTTTGTTCGCAGTGGCCATTTTGCGGTGGGCATTACGCTGGGGATAGCTCCGAGAAAGCGAGTGGGACGAGGTCATGTCAAGTGAGTTTATTGACTGTGAGCGCCCCTTTGAGACCTGACGAGCGCTTTAAGTAAAAACATTTAGCTTTTGCGTCGATTGGCTGATGCCTTGGGTTCAAACCACGAGCATCCACTTCCGTCCCTTACTCCGAACAGTCGTTGATTCGACAGCACAGTCCAAAGTGAAATTTCCGGATGCTCTCAACATACTCGCAATAGGTCCTTGATCTCCTCCTCGGTTGTGCATGTTTCCATGATAGCTGACGCAATGTATGCGACAGGGCGATAGAACTTAGGTCCTTGATGATCTCGCAGGCGGGTAGAATATCAGCGCCGCCGTCATATGGAGCCGTCCACACAGTGTGATAGCCTGCACTACCATTTCTCTCTCGGCCATATTTTTGTCTCATAGCAAAAGGGTACTCCTGAGAATCCCACATGACGCAGATCTTGCCATCAGGTTGATACAAAGCCATGATCGTTGATAAACTTATCGACGATGAGATATACGTGTGTGTGTGTCCCGTTGGAAACAGATGTGATATCGAACAATTTCGGAGGCAGGAGGTATGGAGTAGATTGGGCCTAGGCATTAGGGGAGATTGTAAAGGCATCAGAAGAGACTATTTACCCCCCAAGGGGCAACAAGTCTGCCCTTTATTCCATCATCGCAGGGATAGAGAGCATGGAAAAAGGCCATCCTTTCCCACGCTTGCAGCCACTCCAGGCTACCCATTCGAAGCTCGGCAAATCCACGTACAACTTGGCCAACATCAAGTAGGTACGCATGCGATTGCAGCCACGCTTTATATTTGGGGCAATGTCGCCTCTTATAGCTGGCATGAGCGCTGACACTAGGGAGTAGGCGCGTTTAACAAGCGAGTGGAAGCGGCGGGTGGGCAGGTGGGCGGATTAGCAACGGTCAGAGGATATGTTGGGCCAGGAAAGAGCACCCAGAGCAGGTGTAAGGCACGCATGGACCATGGGCCCTGTATTTAGGCACGGCCACAGGGCCATCCTCTCTTCTACCAAACATGCATCCTTACCTGCACTTCTTCAGATATAAAATGCTGGTCTGCTGCGTTTCTCCATCTTCCATCATGCCAGCATCCTGCCTTCTCGAACACCATTTTCCACCGTGAGTGTCTGTGTCGCTGTCTGGACTACTTCCCCACGCATCCCACTTCACGGATCACAGCTTCACGGATCCGAGCTCCACGGATCCCAGTTTCAACAACGCTTCGCCATGGCATCAAGTACATCGAGGCCACCGCCGTGGGTATCTCCATTCGCTGCATCTACGTCCGTATCGGCGTCTACTCGTGACGATCCTGCTCTTGACGATCCCGGTACCGTACAATTTACCAGTATGAAAGCTCTTCTCAATACGATCGATTCCACTACAAGGGATTCCCTTACCGTTACACGTACAGTACCACCCTACCATTTCTAGGTATATAACATACTAATTATTTAGATGTGTCTCTTGATCGTTTCACCAATATCGAGAGGACCCGAGAGAAGCAACGCCGCAAGTTTCGCTTTCGCTATTACGACAGCAAATCCCAGATCCTTATTATCACAATCCCAACTGGCCTTCATGAGCAACTCCACAAAGTGTTATATAACGAGTATCTTGGGCAAATTCATGATATGGGTTTGAAGAAGAGTTGGATCGATATCGCCAGTACTACACTTCCACCACCACAAGGTCATTCTAGACGAAGGGGTAAAGAGGGTGATTCGACCGGTGGCCCGTTGCCTGAACGAATTACTAAATGTGTCTGGCCAACACTTGTTATTGTGCCCGGATACTCCGAGTCATTGAGGCAATTGCATATGGATATGCATCGGTGGTTTGATATCTCAAACCACGAGGTTAAGATTGTCCTGCTTGCCAAGTTTGACGGTACTACAATCCTTCTGGAAAAGTGGGAGGAAGAAACCCAACCCTTGGAGCCTGTGCTTAGACAAAGCATCGCCATTACCCGAAACACTACTACCAACCCAATATCGTACAATGTCACTGGTGCATTGGTACTCTCGTTTAGGCTTCTCTTCCTGAGAGATCCGGGCCCCGGGGAGGGAGACTTTGTTTTTGGCGTTCCAGAGCTGGAGAACTACGCGGAAAGGGTATGGTTTCAAGTGTAGATTAGCAGCCAATCGAATTTCGCGCCAGACGTCGTGGTTGTCCGCTTCTTCTTATGGTTTTTTTGTCATGGCGTCGAGGGCCTAGCTGCCACCTCTCCCTCGACAATGGCGCCCGACATAAGGGCATCAGTATCGTACGGCTTAAAAGCAGTCCTAGAGCCAGGGGTATCGGTCACCCTATTCACGACGGCCTGTTTCTCTGGAGGTTCGGCAGTCACCCCTGAGCTTAACATTACGACGATGGCTGCTGCAGAGCCTGACGGTACATCAATCTCGTGGGAATTATCACGTAGCATGAGACGAGCCTGCGGCTCCGTGTTTGCTGGAGCTACTATCCAAGCACTTTCGGACGCTTCGACGCCACTCCTTGGAAAGGATACCTGGACACCCCAGTCATGTATTTAAACCCCTTTTTCGTGCCTGGATCTTAGAACAAATCGAAGCTTTCTTTCCTTTTAATCCAAACCATGTGGTGGCTTGCTACCACACTCTACCCCTGACCACATAAAGGTCTTGCGTGTGACAGCACCTGCGTGTGCCTGACCCAAGGTCTTCCTCTACAATAGAGTTGAGTGTAGGTGTGCGACTCCCCATTTTGAAAGGACATCCTTTTTACTCCTTAATATAGGGCTACTTACTAAAGCTACAGGGCATAACAGAAAATAAATACCCCTTTACATACGCTTTTGCTTTGCTGTTATATATACTAACACCTTTTACAGCCGTTTAAATGCGTTATTCCCACGCAAACCTACATTTCAATAATAAATTAAATCCCTTGACTAACATTATACCCACATACCTGCAATACCAGCACCTCCACATAAGATGCCACAGAGCCATCCAACAGAGCAGGACATCCATTTCATTCCTAAATATAGGGCTCAACTAGAGATACAAAGCCAACAACTAAAACTATTGGGCTCTTATAACACGTTCCAACGCCAGGGTGCCCGGATATTTAACCTTAAAATCGATAATTACATCTGCTGAAGCCTCTTCACAAGTTGACTCAAACTTACAAATGAAACTGTGAAGCCCTAGCTATACTGTCCTACCGTGTAGATTATCCATAACAGCCGTTCACCATAATCACAAGGCCTAATTACCAAAGCCGTAGGGCTGGTCACTACAGTCAAAGGGCTGTCGTAAAGCTGCTGCCGCTGAAAACACCTTGAGGTTAGGACTTCACATATCCACTTGATGCCCTTTCCCCTAGTCTAAATTTAGTTATTCAGCGCATGGAGATCGTTCTTCATCGCGCTACCTACCTAACCAAGGCGTTTTTATCGACCCTGTGTCCCGGGAATCATTGGCAGGAACGTTGACTTCAATCTTATTAGCGTCCTTGTGGCTGGCGACTGGAGATAGGTAGTCATGAATGGACTTTTTTCTGACAAAAGTGCTCATCGTCGACCGTGTTGTTGTCGGCGGCTGGCTGGCCATGTGTCATCATGGGAAGTTTTAGAAAAAACATCGACCTCCCTCAATGACTGGACGGGTTCCATCTGGCATAGGGCTTCCTTCCTCTTTGGGTACCAGAGGAAGAAGCGTCACATAGTAGGCAGACCAGCCCTCGAGATGCTCCCAAGACGGCAAGGAAATTCTCTCAGCCTTCCAGTCCTTCGTATCCTCAAAATCCTCAAAACTGGATGAGGTAGACTCAGGGTTCGCCATTGTCAACCCACACGAACACGCCCTCGGTATGCGCCAGTCCTTGACGATCTTCTTGAGACGCACATAGAGGAGGGCAGTAGGCAGTAGGGGGGGTGGACTCGTCCGCGTCGCGTTGAAGCTGTTCAAATCTTTCAGGAATGAGAGGTACTCCGCTTTGAACTTCGTCCTTGCAGGCGTCAATGAGATGAGAGGGACACTGGATCTCGCGATGTGCTGCGCTTCAATTTGCGGTATCGCGCAGGACACATGAGCGATGCGAGCCAAAGATGCTTCGGGCAGCTCCACGGTAGGTAGGTAGCTTTCGTCGTACACCGGAAATGGCGATTCTGCACACTTCACCCTCTTGCGGCTGGTACAATACACGGTGTCTTGGGAGGGCGACTTGAGGAAGAGTAAGAAGGACTCGGCGTGGTCCGGGAGCTTGATGGCATGATCTTCGAAATTGAGCTTCTCGGGACGGTATGATGCGTCGATATCGGCTTGGTGTTCGTATATAGTTCCCATGCCCATCGCGACCAGTTGCTCCCCCTTCGTGTCCCACGAGTCCACAATAGGGAGGACGATGTTAGGATAGTCCTTGAGCAGCGGCTGGAGTTCGTCTGGATGAGTAACGTTGTCTTGGTGCAATTGCCGTCCGTTGGGACTCTTTTTGGAGAAAGTGTGGAAGGGATATTCTTCAGGAAGCTTGTTCTTGTCCATCTCAGAGGCAGCCTTCATGATCGAGCACATGGTTTTGACGTAGGCAAGATCGTCTTGACCTGCAAGGAAGATTACCCCAATCTTTCTAGCACCAGGCTGAATAATCGTTTCCCGAATGGCTGCGAGCTGCTCGGCCAGACCCTGGTGCGAGACTCTGACAGCGTCGAAAACCTGGCCATTGATCGAGATATTGACCTTGCTGCAGATAAGTTCCAGCTCCACAATGTCGCCTTGATGAGTGGAACTCTCCTCGATCGAATCGCAGAACGTCTTGAGCGCGGCCATCACGGCGTTGTGGTCATTGTGGCTCTTGTTGGAGTAATATTCGACCGAGGCTCCTTTGATCGTGATGGTAGCAACCACAGTATCTCCATGAGGCTCGGAATCGTGACCGTGATTACCTACATCGGGTGCTGGAATGGGTACCAGGTGGAATGGATAGAAAAGTTCAGCTGCTCGCTAGGGATCCGAGATGCGACACCGTCTGCGCAGGCGTGTTTGGCATCCTCTCTGTCGAATGGGACGTTGCGAAAATACGTTGAGACTCTACCATGAACACAGTCGCCAACCTCTGTTTTGAAACTGTGAAGACGGATGATCAACGGTGGTTTCCCCATGTTCGAAAAGTGATGGAGAATGTCCTTCGCAGAATCTTTGTCGCCAAACATGGTCATTGTCACAATTGTAGGCACGGAATAGCCTGGAATGGCTACAAGCGTGGCAAATCGAAGTCAATTACAAGATAAGAAACAGGAAGAAAGATCCGGACCTGCTTCAAGGAAAGGAAATCTATCTAGTGGGTTGTGGCCCACAGCCCACACAACCAGACAAGAGAAGGCATCAGCCATGAGAAGTATAAACTCCGTGTGACGATATTTCTCCAACGCAGGTTGCCTCCACAGAAGTTGAGCAGGTACTTGTCGGTGGAAAGAGACCAGTCGGAAAGGCAAACTCGCGGTCCGCAGAATTGAGCGCATCTAGATTCGTGAAGTTCATGGACTTGCCATCGATCGACACGTAGCAACGAAACTACGTCGATATGACACGAGCGCGGTCCTCGCTTGGAATGTATGTAGTGGCTGGCTGAAACGATATTAGCTGATGCACTACTCAATTCGCCTCGGGGATACCAACCTCTTGGACTGGACCATTGCCTGAACCTTGCTGAGCCTCGGGATCAACCACATCCTCTTCAACAGCGGACGTCAACGAGTCCTCGGAGGAAGGCTCGGGCTTATTTGACTGAGAACATTAGCTGCCGGTCATGTCAACGCTTAGTTAGGGGACGAACCTTTGCGATGCCCGCGTTAGCACTGCCGGTGCCATTGTCGTGGGCAATTCCGGTAACAACCTCGGTGAGGTCGGTAATAACCGCGGTGAGATCGGTAATAACCTCGGTGGAGTTGTTAGTGACCGCGGTGAGGTTTTTGATAACCGCGGTGAGGCTGTTGATAACCTCGGTGGAGTTGTTAATGACCGCGGTGAGGCTGTTGATAACCTCGGTGAGGTTGTTAATGATCGTGGTGGGGTTGCTGCTTTCAGCAATTGAAGCCAAAGCCTTCTCGACGGATGTCTGCAGTTGCTAGCAGAGTAATCAGTGTCTGCTCAGCCCAATGGGCGAAACAGGCTTACCTGGAAGCATTGCTGCGGGTCCGAATTGGCGTCCATCTCTGTGGCTTGACTCGCCTTGATCCTGTCAACCAACCTGACGCGGTCAGCATAGCCCGATTTCGAGTGGCATGTAAGATATGTCCGGACGTACCAAGTATGTAGTTTAGAGGCAGGAGGGCCTTGGAGCGCGAGAGATTGAACAGTGTGAGGAGAGGTGTGTTGAGACTAGCAGTCAGATTGATTGCGTGGTGAACCTGTGTAAGAGTGTGTGGAAAGTTGGTGGGGGAAGAGTAGGACTGTGCGAGAAAAGTTTTATCGCGTTCCTTCCAAATTAGGAATTCCGACTTCTCAGGGAAGGCTTGCTTAGGTGGGTGAGGAAGGCAGGTGAGGAAGGTGGGTGGGGAAGTGTGATGAGTCCCACGAGAGAGCCCAGAAGATCGGGTTGTGAATCGAATTGCCGCCTTCGACGGGTCCGTAGATGCGAATGGGTCGGAGAAAGTGAGGGAAGTGGAATGGTTTTGTGAAGCTGATTGGAATCCGCTACGCTAGGTCCGTAGCACAACCGAGAAGTTTTCTGGTGGGCGTTCTCGGGCCAAGGGAGAGAAGAGGAGTTAGGCAGGAGAAGTGATTGAAGGAAGCTGGTCGGAACCAGCCACACGAGGTGGCAGGAAGAGTGATTGGAGGAAGCTGGTGGGAATCCGCCGTGCGAGGTCCATGGGAGAGAAGAGGATATAGGCAGGAAAAGTGATTGAAGGAAGCTGGTTGGAATCCGCCACGCTAGGTCCGTGGCAAACCGAGAAGTTTTCTGGTGGGCGTTCACAGGCCATTGCGAGTCAAGGAAGAAGAAGAGAGGAAGTAGCTGGAGAGAGGAGAAGGGTTTTTATGGTTGCCATCTCTTGGCTTGTGCTTGGGGTCTCCCATGAGGCCCCGAAAAGGAAGGAACAAACGGAAGTGTGAGGGCTTGCCCTTTAATGCTCCAGCCTTTCAATGAATCATTCGCAAGAGCAAAACTGGTTCCTGCAACCCGGATCTGATGGCAGGAAAACAAACAGATCGTTGACACAGCTTCCCACAGCACAATCAAACAAGATTTGATTGTTGATGTTGGTGTTTCCCACCGCTGGTCATCACCACGGCAGCCAGGCCGCTCAGCTCTCTCTACCCTCAAACCCTGCATGTACCGTAGTTTTGCTGTGTTTGGGCGCAAGGAAGGAACGGGAGGGTGGGGGGTGGGAGAGAAAGAACACGAGACGCGTTTGGTTTTGATATGCCCTCTTCCTCTCTCATATCGCATTTCCGGTTTGTTTCCCACGCTGTAGTACGAGCTTTTGCAAGTGAAATAAAAAGCAGAGATATATAAGGATGGGTGAAGTCTTTTGTTTTCTAACGAAGGCTCTCCTCTCGCCGTATACGATTTTCAATAATGCAAGGCAACAAGGTTGGAGTCCAGGTGTTGTTTAGCACCGCATATCGTTTTGAGTCTTATTTCCACTTTCCCACTATGTTTAGAAACATTTCGGCAATCCGAAAGTACAGACGCTCAATAAGGAACCTCCTATACTCCCGAAAAGATTCATGTTTGGTGTTGACCATTCCCTTGACGTTGCCGGCAACCCTAACCCTTAGCAGATTCGCGGCAACTTCCGCCGGAGCGTGGCACGCCAAATTGAAAGATGACCACGATGCCAAGAAGGCAATGGCTAGCTGTTGGACAATCCTAGTTTGATCTTCCGCATTATGGAGAAGTACGAAGATTCCTTTTGAAAGGCAGAATAGGCGGCGTGGAAGGTTAGGAATTGCTCTTCCCAGCTCTGTACGGAGTATCCCGACTGGGGGTTTGAGAAAACCAAGTTACTCCGCTTATTGGCATCGTGCCCGCTGCTGGCTTGCCTTGCGGGACTGTGAACTGAAGACGCACTAAGGATATTGGATTTGACTTGCAAAGTCTGCACAGGACGTCCGTCCACATTCCATCCCTGATTCAAATAATTTCCCAACCAGCAACAGGATATGTAGGACAATACTGGCCAACATACCAACAACATCCAATGGCGTGGTGGCAGAGTGGTCTAATGCGCAAGACTAGAAATCTTGTTCCTTCGGGAGCGTCTGTTCGAATCAGGCCCACGTCGACATATTTTTTGCCGCCCTTTCTTTGTAAGATGTGACCCCTTGGTTTTTAACAACTCCTTCAACTCCCCATGCCCGCCCCCCTTTTCGCATTTCTTCCTTTTTTTATCCCTCCAAATATTTGCGCTCGTTATCCCCGTCATCATTCGTCCGCAGCCCGTATAGATAGATACGACATTGAGTTTATGAGGTCTTGCATCCTGCCCATACTACCGGTAAAATGGACACAGAACAATAATTTCCAGCGACATGCAACCCGGCTTTAGGTCTAGGCGATCGACTTCGCAAACCGAGCAGCAAGAAGGTTGCCGATTTCATCCACTCGCTTTTCTCAACCAACCCCGATGCCGTCTGCGAATCCGACCTCACCAAAACACGCTACATGACGATGAGGAGGGTTCCCTCAGATTCCGAAAAAAGCCATCACCATAAAAAACGTCATCAACTTCACAACTCGCATGACCCATCGCCGTCGCCAGGAATGGTTCGGTGACTTGGACCGGGCCTACAAATGCGATGGGTCATGCGAGTTATGCAGTTGAAGACGTTTTTTATGGTGATGGCTTTTTCGGAATCTGAGGAATGCTCATCTGGGGTCATCTTGTCACATTCAAGTCACTTCGCTTCGCGACACAGCAAGAGTCACAAAATCTTTCATCACCCCATTCACCAGAATGAGGCCATCCATTCGACTTAAACCTCCCTACCAATGGGGCCATAGGTTACACCCCAGCACCACATAACTGTGCTTTCCTTCCTTCATCATCCATCCATCTCTCCTCCCGTCCCGTCCTACCGATACCCGTTCCCTTCTGTTCCCTTCCCACCCCCCCTTTTTAAGAGTATTGCCCTCCGTCAGCTAGCGCCCGTCTTTTCTTGAGAGTAAGTAGACTTGGAAATAAAATATTACACAATAAACCAGCTCCTTCCCAGACCCACCACCAGACCCAATAAGATAAAAAAGGAAAAATATCCGGAACTCAAAGTATTGACCTCCTTCCATAAACCATCCTGACAAAGAATAAGTGGAAAAGAATTTACTCGGAACGCCATGCTCTTTGGTCTTTCGTTCAAATCCCATTTCCATGCTTATTCGCCACACCAGCTTGCATCCATAAATATCCGTTTTGACAAAATAAAAATAAAAGGTGTCGGTCGGTGTAAAAGCCATGTTCGTCACACATCGCTGTCATCACTCAAGAATCGGCCAGCTTGGCAAAGTGTTTGGACCATATCCATCCCACCACGTTGTTCGGGTCGTCTTGGTTTTTGGCGAGCCACAGCTCTCCTTTTTCGGCAATGACATCAAAGATCTACGGCTGTTAGCTTATGACTCCTACAGCAAAGTGGCGGTCGTCTTACCTCTCCGGCCTGATACGTCAGATAAGGATACCCGGCTTCGTGTTTCGTGGTCTCAATGTTAAACTCAAACAGGGACGCTGCCAGCCATAGCACATTGTATCCGCCGTTGTTGGGTCGCTCGCTCGACGAAGCTCTCGAAGACCGCTGATCATCGGGACCATCAGGCAACGGCAGCGCCGAGTGGAACAAACCCGACAGCCGACGGGTCTCTGGACCTGGGTAGTTGGAATTGTAGGTCGAATTCGAATCTCGCCAGTTTTGCGACACAGCGTTTGCCGCAGATTCTGAGCTCTGCCGCGGAATGCTTGTCGATTCGAAACTGCGGCCAGTGCCAGGACGACCAGCACCGATCGTTGGCCGAGATGAGGACGCTTCCGGGGTGATCGGTGAGTTGGAGATGCCCCGCGAGTGCCCATTAATGCCCGAGTAATAATCTCTGTAGTAATGAGCCGGGCTCGACGGTGACAGGCTGAACTGGCCGCTGTTGCGTTTGATGAACTCAGGAGTGGGCAAGCTCGGAACCTGGTCGCTGTTGACCGAAAGGCCACGACCTCGGGGTAGGCCGAGATCGGCTGGACGTGACCTGGTCTTGGAAAGCGAAGGGGTCGGCTCGTCGGTCGTTGATTGTGAAGTTCTGCCTTTGAGCGTAGGATTAAGAATACCAATCGCGCTCGCCCTTTCTTCCTGCAGCTGGAACTCCCTCTGGAACGTGCTCTCAATCTCCGACGGCTCCGGGACGTGACCAAGGTCTTGCAATGGCGCCTTCACCTTTTCTTTCCAGATCAGGTACCACGATGCCTGGATACTGACGAACTTGCCCAGACAAATGTTCCCCATCTTGGCTGTGAGAGCGGAGAGTTTCGGAAGCTCCTTCTTGAGCGTATCGTTGAGGGCTTCGTACTGCTCAACAAGTTCAGTAAGTTGCTTATCAACCTTCTTTCCGTTGGCCTTGAGCTGCAGGTGCTTTTCGTAGTCGAGTCGTCGCTTTGCCCTCTTCTTCAGCGCGAGATTGGGATTCCCATAGCATCGGATGACCTGCTCAAAAGGCTCGATGACGTGTTTGCGGACATCGGAAATCTACATGCATGTTAGTCGGATGCTCGCGGTAGACAGTGGCTGACTCACATGTTTTTCCAGGGCAATCTTCTCAATGTCCCTCATTGATACATTGAACTGGACCCATTTGCTTTCCAGGTGGGCATAATCCCGGGATGGTTGCAAGCGCATAACCAGCTCCATGGAGGAGAGATACTGAAGGAACTCGTGGACATATGTCGTGACGTTGCGCGTGTAAAATTCCACATCTCTCAGCACGACCTGCAACTTGAGATAGTCATCCTGGAATCGCTCGTGAAGCTTGGCAAATTCCTCGTCCTCGGCGGTCTTGGTTGTCGTGACTTGGAGCTTATCGACCCTCTTCCCAAACGCTCTTGCGATTCCGGCCCGGACGTCCGACTCCTTGCGCTTCCTAGGTCCCACAATCTGGCCGACGAGCTCAAAATTCTTCTTGGTCTTGTTGATATCCTCAATCGCCGTCATGACCGTCGCCTTCGCAGTGATGAGCGCTTCTCGGTCCGGGTGGTCTGCCGGTGTGTATTTCAGCAGGTGCGTGATGATGTCTGGATACTTGGTAATTCGCTGCATCGGCTTGATCAGGAGAGAATCTAGATTCCATGCCGTCGTCAGCTCTTTGGCTACCTCGTTACACTCATTGAGCCAGACAATGACAGTATCGTCTTCCTGGATCTGGAGGAGGCGCTTTGTCGAGAGGTCGCTAGAACGCAGGTAGACCTCATGGACGGCCTTCAGCTTCTCGATGTTTCTGGTAAAAACAGGGCCCAGAGATGTCTGGCGGTCTTTCTCGTCGTCCACCTCAGTCTTGTGAGCGCTTCCGCCTGAATGGGTCGACACGAGGGTTGCCGAATCCGAGTCCTTGGTGGACTCGGCAGTGGGGACTGGCGATCTCCTCCCCTTGGGTGTATACACGCCCGACGCCGCCTCCTTGAGCTGGGCGAGGAATGACGCATGGAAAGAAATGATGTCGTCGGTATTCCTGAAGACCAGTTTGATTGTCTTACTGTCCAGTTTCGGACACGCCTCCGCGGTGCCCTTGTAGATTTCCTCGACGACACTCATGTCCCTGACAAAGACATCTTCCGTATCGAGGAGCTCTCGGATGACGAGCTGCCTTTGTCGAAGCCTCTTCTGTTCTTCGGTCAAGGGGGCTTCTGGTGTCTGAGGTTTCGACTTGGTCTTAATGAGACTTAATGTATCGACTGAGTCGGCTGTGACATGCCGCGTCAGATTCGGCTGTGTGGAGTTCGCGTTGTCATCTTCCTGGTTATACAGATAGCTGTTGGGCCGCGTACCCGCATCATGCACAGGGTCCTCGATTTGGTACGCAACGTCGGGAAGAGGAGGAGGGTCATGCTCGGGCCGCTGCGGAACCGGTGCCTTTTCGTGAGAATACGAAATCGTGAACTTTTCGTTCGGGTTCAGGTCCGGGAGATGATGATGCTTGCTGCGAGGTGAATCTGCCAGCATAGACGGCGGGCCGCTGGGCTTGTCCAGCGGCGAGTATTCAGGGCTCTGGATGATGTCGTCTGCGCTGGACTCGCAGGCGCTGAGCTCGCCAGTAGACCGAGTGAGCTTGAGAGTTGCCCTCCGTTCAGGCGGAATGTCGAGCTCGTGAGAATGTGCGCCAGAACTTGCCGGCCCCGCATCACGATCGTCGCTGCCGAACGAGAAATCCGTCCAAGCAGAGCCCTGACTCAGGCGGTTTGCGGGGGCTAGTAATGCAGGTACCGCAAGGCTGTGCGACGTATCGGGTGTCGTTCGATATTCCGCCGACGACAGCGGGGCATCGCAAGATATATCGACATCGGATGAGCCGGGCGTCGAATCACGGAGCGCAGCAATGTTGTCTCGCAGCCGTGGACCGGTATAAAAGTCCTCCAGTCGATCCAGACTATCCATCCCAATATGGATGGAGTCGGAACCGATATCGTCCGAGTGCGAAAGCCCCGGGGCGATAATTTCAGGAGCTTCGATTACTGGCGGCTCATCTTGGAACAGCTCGGGTGCCTGCCTCGTGTTACTGAGCTGCTCCTTGTACGACGGCTTAAAATCAGCATCAGGGCCTAGTATGGTGACCGTGGTTTCGTAGTTGGTAGATGAGTATGTGTATGGCCGCGGCTCGTACTCGTCGTCCTGCGGCTCCTGGGGCTCCGCGTGGACCGGTGTGAGCTCAAACTCGGTGCGGGTCGGCGTAAGTTGCGATGGGTCTTGAGTAGGTACATGGCGACTGTCTTGGACAGATGTGTCGAGGGTGATTTTGATGGATACGTTGTCGTCGTCCATCCCCTCGTCGTCAAACGGGTAATGATATGATGCCCGTTTATGCAACGTTGGTGTCGACTGCTCATACGTGGTGGACGGAAGTGGCGACTGTGTGTTTGTTGGCATCATGATTCCCAGATCATGGTCAATTTCCCGCGTTCCCTCAAACGTGCCGTCAGGCCGCCCAGGCTCCGTTTGCGCTTCGATTTCAAACTCGGTGATGGCCGAACTCATCGATACTGCAGAGGTCGGCTCTTCTTGATCCATTGGCGGGGACGCGGCGCTGGGAAAGCTCCCCGGCATACCGAATGTCGGCGATTCTGCCTGGGGAGCAGCTGGCTTGGCAGCCGGTTGGAACGGAGGAAGGTTTGTTGTGATTTTGAGCGGGCCATCCGGAAGTCTCCTTTCCGTTGGGGTTGGTAACTCCGGGGGCCGGGCGGCATCGTTCGTTGGGGAGGGGCCGGCACTGTTCGCAGCGGCGGCAGCCGCTGCGGCCGCAGTTGCGAGGGTAGCCGCTTCAGCTTCAAGCTTGATCCTTGCAACAACTTCCAACTCCTTTTTCCTCTTTTCCGCTGCTGCTTGCCTCGCCTCTCTTGCCTGGGAGTCCCGTATCGACTTGCTGTATGCGAGCTTGATCGTCTCTCGCCGCTGCGCGAAGTCGATGGGTCCCACCGAGACCTTGCGCCTCCGGGCTTCTCTGGTCTTGGAAGTGCCCCGCTGGCTTGACCCTTGTGGTGAGGGTGGCCGGTCTGACGCCCTCATCCTCGACGCCGCGGTCGTGGCGGTCGCTACCGACTGTCTAGGCCGGGAACTTCGCAGGCTGGGCGATAACTTCGGGGCGGGGATGGACACATAGGCGTTCAACCGGCCGCTGCTCGTCGTGGCAATGTTCGATGGTGGTGCTTTTCTCGACGACGCCTGACCCGGCGTCTTGGACCCGGCAGCGGGAGTGGCCGACCGGCTCGTAGGGGTCTTGGACCGTGTGGTGGGCGGTCCATGCTGTCTAGACGTTCGACCGCTCGCGGGTGCCTGTTTCATGGTCGCTGGGGAGTTTGACCGTGTAGATGCTGCGCTGTCGGACGGGCCAGCTTTCCTCCTGAATACCGGGAGACGGGACGTTGGAGATGTTGGGGAAGTTGGCGATGTCGGAGAGAACCCGCCGCCAATTTGTTTCGGAGGGGCTTGCTCCTTCCGATTTGGCCGAGGAGTATGTTGCAGCTGCCCGGCCAGCTCGCTGGGATTCCTCGAATGGGACGGTGTCGCCCGTCTGCTCTGATGGTCCGGAGCATGCTGTTCCACCGCCGCTGCACGATACCAGTCGGTCGGTGATGGGGGGTCCATCTCGAGGTCGGGATCGGAGAGGCTGCGCATGTGGGCTCTCGGGATGTGTTGGACGCTCGATTCCGACGTCCTTCGCGGACGGGCGCCCTCTATTCCAAAACCAACGGTTATGGAATCGCTGTCCTCCGGCAGAATCTCGCCAAAGAGCAGGCCATTCGAGCGGTTCGGAGCGGGCGGAGAGACGGGCAGCGCTGGTGAAGGCTCTGGCGTGAGCTGCGTCAGCGACTTGGAGGCTTGTGAGTTGGGGGAAACGGCATTGCGGGGTTTGCTGATCCGACTTGCAAACGACTGGGCATTTGCAGATGTCTGGTCTTCGGCGACGAACTTGGGCCGCTGTGTTCCTCGGGTGCCAGCCGGTCTCCCTGTATCGTTGGCTACGTCTCGTGTCGCTGTTCCCCTCAGGGAACCGTAGGACGTCCCCCCGCTCCCGGTTGTTGCTGACCGCCCATTTGTGCTGCTTGAGGGTGTGTCTCGGGAGGGTCTCAACGTATTCTTCCGGGCGGACGCGGCGGGCGAAGGTGAGGTCTGGTCAAACTTTTTCTTTAGGTCTTTTACGCTTGTGGGAAACGCAGTCGGCCCGCCGTATCCGCTCCCTGGGGCGGATGCCTGCCTCGATACGCCTATCTGCCTATTCTCTACCGGGTTCGATGCGGAGCGGGCGCCAGCTCTCAGCGGCGTGTGACCGGCGGGCACGGCGGGGTGCTTCGGCGTGGTACCGTTGCTGTTGGACCGGAGCGACGTTTGTTGGCGGACCGACGAGCTCACTGACGCCGTCGCCATTGTTTCGTGGGCCGGCCGGTGGGCATCGCCCGACGGCACGTCTCGATAGGTTCGATAGAAGTCGTCGGGATCTACAGTGTTGTCGACGGTGGGGTCGGCGGCGAACGCCTGCGTGTTTGCGGCGGGGGCATAGGCGGCAACGGGGAGCTGGCTGGGGCGGGAGTCGACGAAGGGCGACGACAGCGAGCCCGAACCGGGGCTGGTGGGCTGGGCGGGGCGGGTAGGCGTGTGGTGGGCGGCGAGGTCAAGGTCGGGATGCGGGTGCGACAGCTGGCGGCGGTGCTGGAGGTGGTGGTGATGTTGGTAGTCGTAGCTGGGGGTCGGCACGAAGGCGTGCGGTGGGTGGCGGTGGTCGACAAATGGGCCGGTGCGTGAAGCAGCCTCGTCTCCATGGTTGCCGTCGTCCATGCTGGCCCGAAGCTGCGACCATCACTGTCGCTGTCGGGGCACCGGCGTCGTTTGAGACGGGGCGGGAGCGAGTGGTTGCGGGCGACTTCAGACGTGATCGAGATCCATGCGGGCAGCTGGGAGTGATGTCGGGGCTTCGCTTCATTGATGTGCTGGCACGCACACGGATTGGCGGATTGGCTCGACCTCTGCTGTCGGTGGTCTGAAGAGTCGACCGGGGTGGCTGCTCGGGGGGTGACTGGACTGGACTGGGGGCCCAGGCCAGCGTCGCCTTTCCCTAACAGGCGACCTGAACCTTCTGCTGCCGGCTAACTAACTAGTGAGAAACAATTGCAGGCCGGTATCCACCCCAGCATCATCAATACCAAACTTAGCATGCAAACTGCTTGCACGTCGTGGTTTCAACGCTGCTACTGCGGACCGACAGCTCCCTCGACTGTAACTAGTATTTTGACGACATCATGTCCCACCGGAACCTAGTGGATGCTGATACGGATGCTGACGTTCTCGTTTCCTGGTTGCCCGATAGCAGTCCCCATTTAGATAAATGGCCAGGGCTGAGGGTTTGCGCGGTCGGCATCGGTGTCGGCCTTTTTAGCCCTTCTCGCATCCAGGACACTTCGCTCGTTGGTCCGCCCTCTGACCAAGGAGTCCGGGTGAATTGACTGGCTATTCCCGTATCGCTTCAATCGCTTCCAAGCTGTCACTCAGGCCGGATGCCAAGAGCGAGGGCAGCATTCAAGCTCGGTTGCTTCAGTTTGCTCCAACCTTGATAAAGAGCTGAAGTCAGGGTCCTCCAGAGTCCATACTGACTGACTGGCCTAACTGGCGAAACCCACAAGAGTGACTAAAAAGTCATTCCATATGCCTTTGTCATGAGTAAAACTCCATCTCCTGCCGAATTTTTGAGCTGACACTGAACATGCAAGTGGGGGTGCCGCCCGCGGCGGTGTTCGCCTGATAGTGGTTCCTGACCACCAGCCGGGATACTCCATGTCTGATGCCGTTTCCCGTCATGATAGCTTTCGCCCGACCAGTCACTCTTCGAGATTCCTATCTGTCAACGGACTGGAACGGCAAGTCGTTGTTCTGCGATAGCTTCACGTGATTGCTGGCGCCTAGAGGCCAGCCGTCGATATCGAATCGAGGGCCAACCTCCCAGATCTGTGGCGTTCACCAGCCGCCCGTTGAGTTGGGACAGATCCTTGCTCGCCTGTGAGGCGGGCTGGAGGCGGCCGAACCCTAGGCGGCGCCACCGTCGCAGCCAGAGCACGGACAGAGCCTGGATCAAACTTCCAAGATTAATCCAGATTGCTGCACCGGTCCTGTCCCAACTCGTCATTCATCTCCGTCGCTTCCAAGAGGGCACAGAGCCAGCTGGAAAAGCTTTGCAATGCCCAGGGCAAAAGCAACGAAGCCGGGAGGGTGTGGTCGGCCAAACAAACGTCGCAGCAGCGAATGAGGAGCGTCTTTTCTTGCTTGATGCAAGACGGGCGTGGTGCGGCGCGGGCCATAGACCCGAACGCCAGTGGTTTTGAAACGGGGCTGCAGTGACGCGCCAGACGCAGCAAACCGCCAATGGCCGGACTCTGCGCTCCTCTGCAACGTTTGAGTTCGAGACCTCGATTGGGCCGAGACGAACAGACTGCAGAGACCGGCCGGAAGAGGTTATCTCGACAAGACCTCTGCCGCAGCTTTGTTCTTTCAGGTTGTCTCTGTCATGGTCTCTGACGTTGAGATACGTCAAGAGCATTCAATCTTGGCTGGGGCTTTCTGAGCTCAGCCGACATCAGCCCGGGATCTCAGAGCCATCCGGCCGAAACCTGTTTGGAGGTTCGTTGACAGGAACCATACTGCTTCAAAAGAGTTGGTGCTTCGAGGAGAAGCTTTGGTCGATTGAACAAGGTGGGCAGATAAGAGAGAGTGGGGCAGTATGGTAAACTCCCATTGGATAGATGCCGCCAATCATCACCAGACCACGCGCCTGCCTCAACGCGTCTCTGTGCACGATCAAAAACCGGAAATCTGTGTCCAATCGGCCAACTGTTGAGGATGATGCTCATCCAATCAATTTTTGTCTGTTCTGCGTCGACGGCCGATAGGTCTCCTTTCTTCCCATTTTCTGCCAATAATTGAAAATTGCCGTCGTGTCAAATGGCATGGATCGACTTGCACCCGTCGACCAGACACTGAAACGCGTTGCACTCCACGTTCGCCGCCATGGCGAAGAGGAAGCGCACCGCAGACAGCAGTTCGGGTCCGTCAAATCCTGCAAAACGGCTGCAGAAAGAGTCGGCCAAGAACCGGATTACCCACGCGCTTCTGAGCCACTACTACACTGAAATCAGCACCCTGAGGACGTATCTCCTTGCCAAGCTTCCAGCCTCGTCCCGTATCAGACGGAAAAAGATTGCGTCTTTGGGTATCAACGTGCCGGGAGCAGAAACAACATGTAGCGAGCAGGAGATAGAGCTCGGAAAGGCTCTCGACACCACGCTGGTTACGTGGCGGCGCGATCCACCGGCAGAAGTCGAGCCAACGCCAGATTTCCGCTGGGAACAGTGGCTAGGCTTCTCTCAGAAGGGCGATGAATCCTATGTGACGCTTTCGGACGGCCTAAAAGGTTCTATATATTCTCAATCCGAGGTAAGGGGGTCAAGAAAGATGCTATAGGATCAATGCTTACAGGACCTTGCGCAACCCCAGATCGTCGACTTTGTGATATGGCTCCTGTTCTCACGAGAAAAGCCGACGTCTTGGCCAAAACATCTGCTCTGTGATGGCTTCCGGAGAACCATTGGGCACCAGGCCGACTCACGTCAGGCCAAAAACGCCATCCCAGGTCTGTATGTGGCTCATGCCAACCAGCATGTCCAGGCTCTCAAAACAGAACCCTGGCCGCAGCTACTGATGCTGCTGGGCAAGGCGGGAGAACGCATCATGATAGACCTCTTAGTGGATTGTGCCATCTTTGAGCCTATCCAAGCTGGCAAGGACAACCTCTATCAGCTCAGCGGTATTCCCGTCTCGGAGCTTGAATTTATCCAGACTGAAGCCCCGAAAGAGGCGAAGTCGGAGCTGAAGGGTGAACAGCAAGCGGTAGAAGTCTCACCATCGGAGATTATCTTTGTGAGGAACAGGATGTTTTATGCTCGAGCCGCTCTGAATGCCCGAGGGCTCGTCCATTTTGGCCTTCGTCATATACGTATGTGGATCCTTTTGGCAGTTACATTCCCTGACCTGTCTCTAGATGTGTTGAACAGGTATCCCTATAACCCCTCCAAGCCTCGGGCTGAGGGTGTCGGGAACGGCGAAAACAGGGATGAGAACGTTGTACGTGTAATGATGTACATGTTCCCGCGACAGTTCGGCCTCCACAATGTGTTCACGTCCACGGTAGACCGCCAGCAGACAGCCCAGAAATTCCAAGATTATACCCTCCGGGAGGAGGAAATCAGCAAGAAATTCCCTAAAAAGGACGGCAAGAGTCTGACGGTTCATGTTCCGAAGCGACTCAGGGGTCCGCCGAAGGATCTGGTTCGAAAGCTCCAGATCCTCCACGGGCGATGTGCATATGCTGAAATGCTCCAGCACTACTGTCCGGTACGTCAACCAGCAGCCGATCTGGTATTGTTCTAACCAAGCAGCCCCCTGGACATACGGAACCAGAAAGAACTCAGCGGCCACAGAGATGCTTGACGGCTTCTGGCAAGGCATCAGGCAAAGCGAAGAAGCCGCGGAAGTCGGACGTGGCAGTGCCAGAGTATAAGCACAACTCGATTGTCGAACTGAGCACCCCGATCTCAAGCGTCTCTGCATTCTGCCAGGCCGTCATATCCAAGATTATCCCCAACGAATTCTGGGGGCAAGGCTTGGTACAAGAGCATAACAAGAAGTGTTTCTTGAAGAACGTGCACCATTTTATACACCTGCGACGCTTTGAAAGCATGTGTTTGCATGAGGCTTTGCAGGGCATGAAGGTAATCAATATGTTCCGAGAGAAACCTCAGAGCTGACTCCGCCCAGATCGCAGACATAGAATGGCTCACACCGCCGCGCTTGAACGGGCAGAAGTGTTCCCAGTCGGATCTCCGCAAACGAGTCGAGATCTTCTCCGAGTTTATATACTACGTGTTCGATTCTCTGGTCATCCCGCTTCTTCGCAGTAACTTTTACGTTACCGAGTCGAGTGCGCATAAATACCGCCTGTTCTTCTTTCGGCACGATGTCTGGCGTCACGTCGCCGAGCCTGCCATGGCCTCTCTCAAGGTCAAGATGTTTGAAGAGGTACCGCTGCAGACGGCCCGGCGGATATTAACTTCACGTCGTCTTGGATTCGCCCAGATCCGGCTCCTGCCGAAACAGGCGGCGATGCGTCCGATTACCAACCTCCGCCGCCGGACGCCGCTTCAGGGGAACAAAAAGGTTCTCGGTCCTAGTATCAACGCCGTGCTTGGCCCAGTCAGCACGATGCTCAAACTGGAAAGATCGCTACATCCCGAACGCCTCGGCTCCGCCATGTTTTCGGTCAGCGACGTCTACCCGCGTATCAAGGCTTTCAAAGCGTCCCTCCCGCAGCATCACCCGCCGCTCTACTTTGCCAAGGTGGACGTCAAGGCGGCTTTCGATACCATCCCACAGGCTGCCGTTCTCAAGCTCCTGCAGAAGTTGCCCTCGCAGAGCCGATACCGTATGCTGAAGCATGTCGAGGTTCAGCCCTTGGAGACTTGTGATACAAAAGCTTCGCGTCGATGGCACACGACAGCGCGGGCGGCAGGGGATACTACAACGTTCCGAGCGATGCTCGAGGCTGTTTCGAGTACGGCTGCCAAGAAGAATACGGTTTTCATCGACGGCGCAGCGCAGAGGGTATGTGATGCACGGGAGCTGGTCTCCTTGACGACGACACACATCCAGCAGAATCTGGTGCGGATCGGTAAGAAGTTCTACCGACAGCGGGAAGGCATTCCGCAGGGTTCTGTCCTGTCTTCGGCGCTGTGCAATTACTTTTACGCCGACCTCGAGCGGACACGACTCGCATTTTTGGCTGAGACGCCAGCGGGGGAGTATACATTGCTGCTCAGGCTGATTGATGATTTTTTGCTCATGACCACGAACCGGAAGAAGGCCGAGGGGTTTGTCCGGGTTATGCACAGCGGACTGCCAGAGTACGGCGTCTCGGTGAATCCGAACAAGAGTCTGGTCAATTTCGATCTGGTTGTGGACGGGAAGGCAGTGCCGAGGGTTCAGGGACATGCGTTTCCGTATTGTGGTCTGACAGTGGATACGAAAACCCTTGAGGTCGGAAGGCACTGCGAGAGGGACACGGGTATGTTATCTGATGCATGGTTTGGAGCTGATGCTAACCAGACAGCTGTTTTCAACGCGCTGACGGTTGAGTACGGCCGGAGTCCGGGTCAGACTTTTAAGCGCAAGGTGTTGAGTAAGTCATTCTAGGGTAGAATTTCCTCAGGTTGTCTTGCTAATCTGTCGCAGATGCATTCAAAATCCAGTCGAGCATGGTGTTTTTTGACACTGCGCATAATTCCCGGCAGGTGATGCTGGGGAATGCCTATCGCGCGTTCGTCGAGACGGCGACCAAGATGTGGGCATACATCCGGTGTCTGCCGCGCGAAACACGGCCGGGGATGAAATTGCTCACTGGTGCGTATCCTTTTTTTCTGTGTGACTGGTTATGACTGACAAGTTGCAGATACGGTCAAGACGTTGATTGATGTCGCGTATCTCTTGCTGACGAGCAAGTCGAGAAAGGCGCGGTATCCGGGGTATGTGTGTGCCGTTGACAAGACGGAGCTTGCATGGTATGTCTGTCCCTCTTCTAGGTTTACGCGGGAGTAGGTGATACTGACAGTCCAGGCTGGCCATGGTTGCGTGTAGACAGGTTCTGGTCAAGAGACAGTCGGGATACAAGGAGGTGATTGGCTGGTTGGAGGACGAGACGTTGAAGCTGGTCCAGCGAAAGGGGTTTAACTGTCGAGGTTTGGTGAGGGTTGTCAAGGGGGTGTCGTGATATGTGAATGATTCACGAATAGTTCATAGGTGATGAATTAACAGTAGTTAAATCCAAAAAAGAAAGCAATACTTTGTACAGCGCGAGTACTCCAGGGGTCTGTCTAGTTCTAGCCGAGTCGCCAACCTGGCACCTGCCAAGGAGTCCGTTCCCAGAAAGAACAAATTCAAGATCCAGGGTTAGGGTTTTCATCCCATCCTTTCTCCGCATGGAATTCACCTTTCCCACCTCAAAAACTCCATCCAATTTTTCCGCGACCTGCCGCGAACTCGTTCCCCACCCCACACCACACACCTCGCAGCCCAATGTCATGGTTCCGCCACCTGGTCAAACGGACCATCATGACGACCGCGACGACGGCTGAGTTCTCGACTGCCGCTGCCGCTGCGGCGGCTGCGACCTCCATTCTTTCTACCAATTCGACGACCCCCATGGCAACTACCAGTCCGAGCCCCTCTACCGCTGCGACGACGACTCATCCCGCGACCGCCGATGCGCCTTCTTTTTTCTCAGTCCCAAAACGAGTCCCCATCCCGCCCCGGGGTGTCGACTACCGCAACAAAATCGTCCTCGCCCCGATGGTCCGCTCAGGCGAACTCCCAATGCGTCTATTATCCCTCCACTACGGCGCCGATCTAGTCTGGGGTATTTCTCCCCTCCCTCCCATCCTTCTACTTTGCTAACCACTCTCCCTCTATTTGCAGGCCCCGAAACCGTCGACCGCGCTCTAATCGGGTGCACGACCCGCACGAACCCGCGCACCGGCATGCTCGAATTCACCCGTGTGCCCTCGAACTCGCAATCCGCCTCCTCGTGCACGCAAGAATCCGTCATCTACCGAATCGACCCCGTCCGCGAGGCGGGGAAACTAATCTTCCAGCTGGGCACCGCCGACCCCGACCGCGCCGTCGCGGCCGCGCGGATCGTGGCGCCGCACGTCGCAGGGATCGATGTCAACGCCGGCTGTCCGAAGCCGTTCTCCACCAGCGGGGGGATGGGCGCCGCCCTCCTCAAAACGCCCGACACGCTGGTGGGGATACTAAAAGCGCTGGTGGCGGATATCGTGCCGACGTATCAGATCGGCGTGTCGGTCAAGATCCGGATCCTCGAGACGCCCGCGGAGACGGAGGCTCTGGTCCGGAGGCTGGTCGGGACGGGGATTACCGGGCTGACGGTGCACTGTCGGACGACGCCCATGCGGCCTAGGGAGCGGGCGATCAGGGGCCAGCTGGGCATGATTGTGAGGGTCTGTAGGGAGGCCGGCGTGGCGTGCGTGATGAATGGGGATGTGGAGAGCAGGGAGGATGGACTGCGGCTGATGGGGGAGTTTGGGGCCGACGGGGCGATGATCGCCACCAGCGCGGAGAAGAATCCGAGTTGTTTTGCCGCGATGGGACAACAACAGAGGGCGCCGTGGGAGGAGGTGGCCAGACGGTATCTGGGGTATGCGGTCGAGGTCGAGAATAAGTTTAGCAATAGCAAGTTCTCGCTCAGCCAGCTTATACCCGGCAAAGCGCCGGCGGCGAGGGCCGTGCATGGCGCCAAGGGGTATGGGCAGCTTGTGGAGGTGCTGGGGATGGAAGGAGATAAAGAGCTGGTGAGGAGGGCGGAGGAGGTGGATCGGGTTTTGGGCATTGGGCGGTTCTTGGCGCCTCCAGAGGCTAAAAAGAAGAATAAGCAGAATGGGGTGCTGGAGGGGGATCAGAATCAGGCGGGGAAGAAGAGGAAGAGGGAAGATGGGGGGGATGAGGATGGGAAAGGGGGGCGGAAGAAGCCGGTGACGGAGGTGTCGGTTGGGGTTGCGGAGGTTGAGGGTATCTCGCAAGGGGTGACGATGGATAAGGCCGCTGTGGCTGTTTAGGTCGCTGGAAAATGGTGGTGGGCGTGAGGTGGACACAACTCATTTCACTTGATACGACATCTCTACTCGACTCGGGCATCTCTTGCACATTTTACTCGATGGAACCGTGGAGACAGTGGAGGTCCAGATGTAATGAACGATTGGCGCGGTGGAATTTATCACAAAGGAAAGCATGGACGGCGTAGCGGGCATGGGACCTATTTAGACGCGGGGGGTTCGGACAGGGTAGATAGATAGATATACCAGGGATGGTCGGGAAAATAGATGGTTGGCGTTGTGAATGAATATATCTTCTTGACGATAATTGTGTTGTTCCGTATATTTTGTGATGCAAAAGCAGTCCCTGGGCTGATCCATGTGCCTACCTACCGCCTCTGTTTCTTTCCTACCTAGGTATTGAGTCTGCCCATTACAGTCCTGGTAGTTTCGCTGTATTCACATTGACCGAGACGTCGTCAGTAATCAAGGCACACGAACGTCCATGGTTGTCTTCAAAGCGCCGGTTGACAACCCAGTAACTGTATCCATTCACGCTGTTATGTTGATTCTATGGTATCATAATGCCCCCTTCAACCAGAATGTCCCCAGAACTCTTCTTGGTCACCCTCGCTCATCCTCGCTCGCTCCTTTAATAACATATGCACTGCGAAGAATGCCTCCAAGATGTAAGACCCTAGCCAGGGAGTAATCCGGCTATCCTCTTCGTCTACACTTGCCTCTTACCCACAGGTCTTTTCTTCTACACCTCGACCGATCACACCCTCTTCCCCTGCGCCAGTAACTCCGACACCTTGGGCGGGAGCACCAACGTGCTCCGATCATTTCGTCTGTAGAAATCGACCAGCGTGATGGCTGTCTTTTCAGGGAGGTCCTCATGAATGAAATGACCTGCTTCCGGAAACACTTGCAGTGCATATTTACCTAGCACCAGTCAGTCAGAGGTCTGATCGAGACAAATAAACAGAGAACATACCCTGCATCTGCCCAATCGTCAGTTCGGTATCCAACCGGTCCGTCCCCGCCAGCAGCAACAACTTCCCCCCTTTGGCCTCCAGAAACTTCTTGCTCAACCCGACGAACCAGTCCTCCCAGAACGGCTGCGTCGCCCCCAGATCCGTCCGCCACCTCCAAGGCCTCTCACCCCCCTCATCAGACTGCTGCTTCTCAACCAGCAAGGCTGGTACGCTCGTCCGCGCCGAGACCGAGTTCCGAATAGTCCGCGACCGCACGTGCCATTCTATGCCATCGCGGAGGGTGGCGAACCCGGTCGGGCGCGTCGACAGGTACGTCTGCATGCTCTGCAGCGCGTCTATCGCCGACCCTTCCACCACATCGAGCACGGCGTAGCCCAGCAGCGTCTGCGTGCCCAGCCGGCCGCTGTACGCAAGATCAGTCACGACGGCGCCGCCGAGCGAGTGGCCGACCAGAATCGTGGGAGGCAGCTCGGCCCAGCCCATGGCGCGGCGAGCGAGTTGGACGACGTCGTAGAGATCTGACGACAGCGTTGACAAGCTGAGATTCACCGGGTCTTCCGGTGTGACTGTGGATCCGTGTCCCCGGGCCGACATGGAGAGAATCCCGGCGGTCGGGAGGCGCTTGCGAATTTCGGACGAAAGCACGGCGAAGGACAGCCCTGAGGAGCCGGCGCCGTGGTGGGTGACAAAGAGCGGCCCCTTGGCGCCGACCGGTGAGATTAGGTAGGCATGATGGGTCAGGCCCGGGGTGGTTTCACTCGGGAGGAAAAGCTCCCGCTCGAAATATGTGGTCCAGGGAATGGGATCGAGAGAGCGACCGGATGGGCTGTAGCATGGTTATTAGCTCAGTCGTCGCGAGTGACGCGGGAGACTTGCGCTAGGGGCCGGGCAAACAGCGCCCGTGCCGGCGAGGGGATGACCGTTCCGGTGGATGATACTGAAGACGAGGATGCCGAGGATGAGTCGTCATCGGGAATCTCGAGGAGTCCGCTGTAGCCCGAGCTGACACTAGTGCTGCGGGTGCTGCGATCTCGCTCGAGTGGGCTCATCTGGTCGTCTTCCTCAGCCTCCTCGTCAGCCTCGCTGAAGCCGGGCAGCTTGGCGCTGAGTTTTGCCTTGGCCCATCTCCGCTGGAGATCGCTCATGTCTTTCTCGCTCATACGAGTCGTCTGTGAGTGATCTGTCGTTTGTCTTGAGCTGATTGTCGTCTCGAGATGTTCGAGGTGCGATTGACTCGGCCTCTCCCAGACTCTGCCTCATCAGGGGGTGTAAAATGGCAATGTACAGATGGAGCGTCCTCTTTTCGTCTACAGCTGGAATCCTGATCTTGATGTCGAGCCAAGTGATTGGAGGGGTTGAGGTCGCGCTCAGTCGTCAATGAGCCCCGCGACCCAAAGCCCCGCCATCACCCAATCACCGCGGGGTAATCCATAGCGGGAAGGAGAACTGGTGCAAGACGAACGAACGAACTTGCTCTCGCTGCTATCCCGGGCCATGATCAAGTATAGTTCATACCTCGGCTTCTTCAGGCAGCTACCGTCATTCTGGTATTTCCGTTGTGTCTTTAGAGTCAGATTTCCCTATTGCTTTTATGCTTTCTGGCTCGGACAAGGGTCACCGCCACTGCTCTAGAACGGTAATGGGCATGTCGCAGGAATCGAACGCTTAGCTGCTCATGTACGAGCATCCACACTTTTGAAAACAAATACACCAACTCCTTTTGCTGGAAGGACCGAGCCGCGACAAGAGGCTGAAAAACTAACTACGCCCGGTGAGCCTCGTTGGAAGTGAAGGTGGGCGGTTGAACGAGCAGGCATTGCTCTGGGCCGGCGTTATGCCGCGGCGACTTGCGGCGGTAGTTATTGTGCACTGCTTTTCTGCTTTTTCATAGCAGTGTTTGGATAGCGAGGCTTCTGCTGCCCAGACAAGAAACAAGGTACACCTAAATCATCGAGCCCCAAGATCTCTCTCATAGCAGATCTTGTAGACGTGCTCGGGGTTTCATGATGAAGAAATATGAGTTTCTAAATCAAGTAGATACTATATTCCATCAATGAAATAATCTTATTCGGCGAGATCCCTAGGGTGTGCGTATCTAGGTTTTTTTGATTCTGTCACGATTGCGGTCACGCAATGGCCTGAAGTGGGCAAGCGGTGGCAATCGAAGTTAATTGTAAGGTGAGGAAGCAAGAGAATCTAAACTACAGAAGTGGGGTGGGGCGTAGCCCCACAACCAGATAAGATAAGGCTTCAGGCGCCAGCCTGCCAGCCGTGACAGATTCATTGCTACTTAGGTACTTCTCTGTTCAGAATTTCTGCTTTCCCTTCGCCCAAGCTCCCGTGTTCCCCACTTCTCCAGTGATGGATTCTGGTAACTTATAACCTTAGACCCTCCAGCATGGAGGCTGGCCCCCTCTTAAGTTACGGTCAATGGCTTTTCCGAACGAAAAAAATTGGATCACCAGGTTGCGATTCACTTCTCTCAATCGGTCTAACTTTTCCATGTGTCATTCTCGATAATCCAAGCAATACGTCTCTCCACACTAACTTGGTTACAGTCTTCCTTTTCATATTTCATTGACATAACTACCTCCAAGGAAACATGGCCGCCATGACCAACCGCCGCCAGCGAGAGTGGGACAGCGACCGGCAACCTCCGCCGCCAATCCGTCTGGCCCCCACCCCCACAAATCCCACCCCCGCCTTGCGGATCCGGCGGTCCCGCTCCGGATACCAGCCGGCCAGACCCGGAAGAAATCCCCACCATGCCCTCCGGTCCGATGGCTCCCGTACCGGCTACTCGGCGACCTGGTCTCCGGTTGCGCCCTGCCCCACATGCCATAGAGCCGACGACCCAACCTTGGACCCCTGGGAAGCAGACGATGAGGACTTTCAAGCATTGAATGAGATTCGCATCGTCGAGCCCTGTGTTAGTGACCGATACAATACCCACCGGTATGCTTGCCTTTTTTTTTTTTTTTTTCCAATTTCTTGAGATTTGAAAATCTCTTGATGCACGAATAGATCATGACAGAGACACTGATCCCCAAAAAGACCGCAGCACATTGATACCCCGTCGTCCTCGCGATCTCGAGGCACGCAGACCGGCGACTTCGGCCCGCCGCCGTTGTCGTCGTCGTCGAACCTGGAACGCCGCGATCCTGCATACGATGACTTTAGGTCGCAGGACCGTCCGCAAAGTACCGTCGCAGAGACGAATTCGCAGACGGACTGGATCCAGGTTGTTGACGGCGCATATCGCGTTGTCACTCCCTTGGCGCTGGCTGCGGCAATGGTTGTTCTTTATCGCGGGTATGTTGGGAAAGGATAGGCATTGACAGTGTTCTCATTTTTCTTTCGTCTTTAGTCTTTAGTGTGACATAGAAGCGCTGGAATTCAGGACATAGGGTTGTTGCTTGGGTAGATAGATACATACGGATTACTCAGGTTTGTTCAGTCCATGTCACTCACACCCGACCGCTTTGGTCGTCGATTCGAGTCCCGACCGACAGGAGACGCGCAGTTAACCAAGTGAATCAGAACGGGATTCCAGAAGTTCCGTAGGCGCTGCTGGCGCATGTTTGTGTAAAGCCCATGTTGGGTGGTTATACTGGTTGACCGATCGAGAGCGGTCGAAGATGATTGGCCGCGACCCCCCGCTCCAGCCACGCAGGCATCCAGCGGCGAATGTGGCTTGTCTTTGTGGCCTTACATGTCGGCACTAAGAACTCTGCGAGAGTGCATTCATGAGCAGTCCGTATACATATATCATCCAACACTTGCCGCTTAAAGATCTTGTGTCTTTGAGATTTGGTCAGTCTTCTCAACTGCCTGGATCACAAATTTTTCAGCTCGTTTCTTCCCTCTTCGACCACAGACCTCGGTGAGGAGGTGCAGCGAACGGACCATGTCTTTTGGTGCCCACCGCGACCCACTACAATTCCGGTCCCGTCATCCGGCGCCGTCTACACGGCATACACTTGCGGAGCCGTTCGAGGCAGATCAGGAGGATTTTGAGCCAGAGATCCAGGTACACACAATGAAACCCAATGATTTTGGTTTTGCACCTGGACAGAACTAACATTGGTCGCTGACCCGAAGTGGATGTTGCCGAATCCGGAAGCGCGTCAGACCTACGTCGGAAGCAGGAGCTACACGCATCTCAGCTGCAACCCAAACGATCGGCTCCATGTTGGATCACGTACTCCTGCACATCGAACACAGCCAATCTGTCAGGTGTGCCACTCCCGACGCGCAACATCGTGGGGGACGTCAAGCCACCGCATTGAAGAAGAGCATGATCGCAACACTCCCGATGTGTTGAACCGGGGGCGCACGGTCCGAGCCGGCGACTGGGACGCATCCTGGGGTGTTTCCGAAAACCCCAATCCGGCACCCCCGGCACCCCCGGCCGGCCGAATAAGAGTTGCCCCACTCTCGGGGGCCGACCAAGGCGAGCCAAGGCCCGGCCCGGTCCCCACATCGGATCCTGATCCAGACAGGCCCGGGAGGTGCCAATCCCCGCGCGCTACAGCTGTCAGGCTACAAGAGACCACCACGGGAGAGCAGGGGGTATCCCATTTCCTCGCGTCTATGGCCTTGGGGGCGGCCATTACGGTAGTGTGCATTGGCGTGTTTGTCGGTGTGGGAAGAAGGATAAGATGAATCCTGTCGAGGCGGCGAGACGTTGCGCACTTCGACCTCAAGGCTAGACCTCGCCTTCCTGATCAGGCACCCTCGTTGCTTACATAGAACCCACCCTTTGCATTTCGATGATACCTAGCTAGGTCTTTGCTTGAATAAAGTTGTCATTCTTGGTTTAGTCTCATTTTGCAATTTATCAGTGATGTCGAACTTGATACTGGGAGCTGTACTTTGCCGAGAGCGGAGCCCAACGACGAGCTCGCGGATGTTTCTCACTTTTGAATCGTTTCTGCTCCTGGATGTGTGGCGCGCTTGCGCGGCTGGACAGGCAGAGTTGAACTGGTGGACCGCTTCGACCGGTGACTGGCTGCCCTGGGACGCCGCCGAGAGGCATCCGGGTGGGCAAGTCCAAATCAAGTAAATGTTTCCCACGCTAGAAGTTAATTAGGTAAAGCTTGAGCCGGGTGTTGCCGATGGAAAGCCGATGAGGAACCCGAGCCTGGTGGGACTCGTGGGCGCCCGGCCTCGTGGGCGCCGGGACTTTGGTACAATACTTGCGGTTCGGGGTTAGCGAGTCGGAATGCATTATGCAGGCCGCCCCTCCAAAGCCCAGCTGAACCGCTACTGGATGATGGGATGAGCGAGGACTGCCCAATGGGATACAATGGCATTCTCGCAGCGGGCGTGAACAGCGCTACCGTCACCACCAGACGTTTCTTAGCTGAATACCCAAGCAATTGTATAAAAAGGAGTAGGTGCACCTACGATCTACGGTATCCCATGAGCTCACCGTCCCACCGCAATACACACGTCCGCGACCACTTGTCGACAGGTTCACGTCGGGCATCACGCTCATCATCGTTTCCATCTTACCTAGTTCCCGGTTAACGGAAGAATCACCATCGGCTTCCCATTCCCTCTCATCGTCTTCGGCATTCTCCATGTCTTATCACCGTCAACCCACCTCCCAACCAGGCAGGCGGCGGCGGACTCCCGGCTGGCTTGAGGGGGGCGGTGGTTATTCCCAGAGCGAGTACCCTCTGTTCGAGGAATTCCGGCCCGCGCAGCAAGCCCGGATTCTGTCTGCCGCGTGTCCGTCCTGCAACGACACTCTGAATGTCCGAGTGCACATTGGACATGTAGAGCCGGCACAGTTTCCTCCTCCTCACGGAGAAGCTGGAGTTGAAACAACACACCACCAAGTCGGCCTTAACAGGTTTGATTGGAGGCAGCAACACGCCAAGTTTCATCAGTAGGTACACCAATCTTTCATAGGTCGTGTTAAAAATGCTTGTTTTCCCCTTGGCTCTGCGGCTTCACCCGTTGTCGCTTCCCATCTGTAGCCAATGGTTGTTGCTCACAGACCCGCACCCTCTTCCCCGGATTCTTGGTTTCCACCTGGTTTAGTATTCTCATTCATAAACCATGCTCACTCTCCCCCTTCACTATTTACTTCAACCCCCTTTCCGGCCCCCAACCCCTTACTAGATCCCTAACCCCTTCGCAAGCGATACATCCAGAATCTCCCCAGACCGCTCCCGCCCCTCCTCACCCTCGCTTTCCTCAATGGAACGAAACACCACATGGCCAACGGTGAACGGTCTCCAGTCCGAGCCATATCGATCCAATCGATCCAAGCATCCCGGCCCACCACCCGGAGAAGAACAAGACCAGCAACAAGAAAAACACAGGTCAACGACGGCACCACCCAACCACACTCCACGCCATACGGAACAGCAGAGGAGGTTATGGAACCGCTTCGCCGAAGCCGCCATCAAGCAGTCCATATACCCGCTCGTCGGACCAATGATTCTCGGTGCCATCATTGCCGTCGGCTGCGTCAACCTAGTTGGCCGGGGTTGATATACCTCAATCAGGTCCTTCCCTTTCCCCTGCCGACTGACTCATGGTGCGACGCGGGGAAAAAAAAATCGCGTCTTAGAAAAAGGGGGATAGTTGGATTCGATTTTGTATATGTATATATATATTGCATTATTATGTATTTAACTTTGAGTTTTGGGCCGGCAATCTTTGTTTTCGGAATAGGAATAGGGGCAAGCCGGCGTCTAGGCTTCGGATCGTTTCCACCTTAGGGAGACACACTCGATACCCGTCATTATATAACGAAGAATGGAGGACATATAGACATTCTCCTTGTCAATAAACAGATATCCAGAACGTATCATGGAAGCCTTGATTTTGCTCGACATTAATCCCGCGCAATCTCCCTGACTAGGATCAACAGTCACCACCAGCACAGTCACATCTATACCATTAAAACACTGATATCATTGAGATCTCATCACTCAAATAGAAATCGCTATCCCTTTTTGCGCCCCTGTATCCCCAGCCCCAGCATCAGAGATCGAAAATCTCGCGAATCTGCTTCATGGTATCATCCGGGTCGAGCACGGTATGCCCAATGGTCCGCGGATCAATAAAGATCTCGTAGTCGTTGCCGCCCTTGAACGTCTTGTCGCCGAAGAAGTGGATCGTCTCGTACTTGATACCGCCGGGCTTCTCGGCCTCGGCCTCGAGGTGGCGCAGACAGAACGTCTTGTCCCAGCCGGTGGGGAAGACGTCGAACGAGATTTGCCCGCCGATCGAGTATCTTTTTTGGTCTCAGTCAATAACGCCATCCTCACAAAAAAAAAAGACAGGGAAAAACATACGTCAACTCCCAATCAGGAAACTTCTTCTTCAGCTCCGCAACAAACGTGTCGCGGATCCCATGCTCCTTATCAAACTTCTCGTACGCGTCCCGCTCCGCCTGCGTCGCATTCCTCCCAATCGGACTGACATTGATCATGCCGTTCCGGAACTCGACAAACGTGCCGCGTTTGACCGGCAGCTCGAGATCGGCAATATAGTGCAGCAGGAACCGCACGAGCTCCTTGTACTTGTCCTCGCCGATCCACTCGATGAAGCTCGTGCCCTTGAGCGGCTCGCCCAGCTTGAACGCCGTCAGCCCGTTCTCGGGGAAGCAGAAGTCGAAAAGCTCCGTCACGTCGACGCCGGCCGGCCGGCCGAGCTGTTCCTGCTGCTTCTTGAGGTCGGAGCCGCCGACGTAGCCTAGGGCGCACTTTTGGCGGAGGCGCGCGAGGAGGTCGAGCATCTCGGGGGTGGCATCCTGGATTTTCCCTTATTAGAGCTAACTTTCTTTGTAAGTGAAGAGGAAGAAAATCGAAGTACCTGGCGCGCAGCGGTAAGCGTCTTGTCCACGTCGAACAGGGCAATCGTATTCTTGAGTGGCCGCTCCGAGAGGGGCGGGTACGACTTGGAGGAAGCCATCGTCGGTTGTATAGGTTCGGGCTGGTGGTATATATGTAAAGATCCGCAACCGCTCGCTCGCTCGCTCGTTTCCCTACTTCTTGACTAAACTCTTTATTTTCTTCGGAACAAGAAAAAGGAAGACAGAAAAACAGAAAGTCGGAACTCGAGTCGGTCAAGAAATCGAGGGGCTCTTACTGTTACCGACTTTTGATGAATAACCCCACGTTGCCGTTTTGGGGGAGCTTGTTGGAGGGGCAGCTGCGGGGAAGGATGTTATCGATTGGTCCATTGGCTGATTGGCTTCTGCCGCCCCACCTGCGGGACGGCTGCGTGACCGCAAGTCAGGGGTTGAGAGGGGCACATCCGATCCCTGCCGGCGATTGAGCTTGCCGATCTTTCTTGGTCTCCGATTCCCCGACGAGCGAACAAACCACTTCTCATCTCAAAACTTGAGCTCAAGGCTTCCAGATTCGCCAACGCAGAGAAAATCCATGTTATTTACGTTATGATGTCTAGCTTTCTAGTAATTATTGGTGCGGCCGTTGGAAGCCCCATACCCCGACTCGCCATACCCCCCGGTCCTGCGCTCGTTCCCCTCGTCTGAACCTCTACGGCCGTCGTTCCGTCGGCTGTCGTCATCGTGTCCAGAACCGCCGGGACGAGGACGAGACGAATCCCGCCCATAGCTGCCCGTTGAATTCTCGCTGGGGCGCGGGCGGGACCCCCCGGTATTGTCGTCCCGTCCGCCGCCAGGACGGCCGTAGGCACCGGTTTGCTTGTCCTCCTCGTCGCGGCCGCCGGGACGACCACCGAATGGTCTAGCGTTATCATCGCGGCTTCCCGGACGGCCAGCAAGCGGCCCATTGTTGTCTTGACGGCTCCCTGGACGACCACCAAACGGCTTGTCCTCACCACGGCTCCCCGGGCGACCGCCGAACGGCTTGTCCTCATCACGGCTTCCCGGTCGACCAGAAGTGTTACCGCCGTTGCCACCATACCCGCCGGGCCGATTGCTGCTACTCACGTTCTGCCCATGGTTTTCGGGGCGGCTCTCGTCGTCCTTCCTTCCAGTTCCATATCCACCTCCGGGCCGGCTGGTATTGTTACCGCTGCTGCTGTTCTGACTGTAACCCGGTCTCGAGTTTTCGTCGTCCCTCTTCTCACTGCCATACTGACCGCTAGGCCGGGCGGCATTGCTACTGTTGTTGCTGTTGTTGTAGCTGTTGCTGCTGGTGTTATTGTTGTTGCTATTATAGCTGCCCTGGCTGGTGCTGCTGTTGTTGTTGCTATTATAGCTGCCCTGGCTAGTGCTGTTGTTGTTATTGTTGCTGCTATTATAGCTGCTCTGGCCGGTGCTGGCGCTGGGGCTATTGTTTTGTCCATAATTACTCTGCCCGGGGCGATCCTCGTCCTTCTTGCCGTTGTTGTTGCTGTTGCCGTATCCACCGGCCGTAGAGGACTGTAAACCACGTGGTTAGCACACCCCATTCACAACATCCGCGCGGTGAGAACCCACAGAAGAGGATGTCTTCTCCTTCTTGGCCTCGCTGCTGCTACTCATGAACCCAGAGACAATCTCCTTGCCAAGTTCCGCCTTGTCGACCTCGCCGCTCTTCCGGTACGCCGATACTGCCTTCAAGGCAAGGCCTCCGACGGTGGCATACTCGACCTTGCCATCGTCGCTGTAGTCCTTGAGCGTCTTGCGAGCCGCCTCTCTGTGGTGGATTGGATTAGCTACATGACTCATTGGGGGGAAATCGACCCGTGTTTCAGTTCTAGGAGCTCTGCACTCCCGAGAAAGTTCAAATATGACCAAAGAAGGAAATAATCGCATCCGATCTGTCACGTACCCAACGCCGGACCAGCCCTCGCCTGATGACTGGGACTTCTTATCATCATCCTTGTCCTTGTTGTTGTTATTGTTGTCGGGGACTGGAGTCTGGAGGACCTCCTTCAAGTTTCCGAGAATGTTCATGATGGGCAGAGGAATTGAACTGGTTCAGAGTGAGAAATTTGTGGGTATCCTATTCAACCGCTGAATCGAGGAATGACGCGCTATACTGCTGGCAATGACTGCTGGTATATATATATATACAGATACACGACGGAGACAATTTCTTTCCCCCACCGCAGCGTCTTCCCTGGATGACCTGATGGCGTGTCTGCGCAGCAACTGCTGGATCCCATCATGAGTGGAACGGAGACGATGGACCCTCCCCGTGCCCACCAAGATTAGCGACTTCGATCATGATTCGACCCGGGTCGGTCGGGGTGGACCGGCAAAGCACGGCAGCTGAATCGTCCTTGGCGCTATACCCCTGATTGGTTTAGTCACGGGTGGCAGTGATGCTCCAGGGACTCAAGCTGAACCACCTCTCTGCTGAAGGTATCCTGGCCGAAAGCGGAACTCTCGCAACCCCCGAGAGGCCGCATAATGTCGAGTTTTTCCAGTGACCATGACCCCACCCAGTCTTGGCGCAAGGGTGGATGCCAACACAAGCCCCGGAGCTCGCTCGAAGACGCCTTTCAACGCTGTCCTTCGTTCGCTCACGATTCGTCAGACCAGCCGCCTCTCAGGTCAACCCAGAGGTTGATTCCGGTTCCGATGGCCCAGATAGCAATCAGGGTCCAGCCTATCTTCCGGCTCATGGTCCACTTATTCATCGGGACGGCGACCAACAAGGTGACCAAGGTCAGCAGTACCGTGACGGCGGATATCATCAGGGTACCGCTGACTTGGATGCGGTATGGTTTGTAATGGAGCGGTCTATCAGGATGTTTCCGATGCTTCGCGTTGGCCGATTCGATACCCATCCAAGCACCCCCAATCCCCACGCCAAGAAGAATGTTGAGCATGGGGCCTCCAAAACACGCGGATCTATGACAAGTCAGTTAGAGCGAAGCTACACGGCTCGATTATGACTTACAGCGCCATTACGGGAAATCCGAGTTTGGCCATCGTGACATCGGCGACAAGGTCGCCAACAGAATTGCCAACAGCGAAGATGGTGAGACCAAGGATGGCCTCAGAGATTCCCGAAATAACTCCAAATGCTTTGAGGACACCGACCACCTCTCCTGCGATCGTCGAGATCCATGCGACGCTGATCACGAATCCCGGAACGCAGAGTACAGCGTGGTACTTTGGCTTCTCATCCGCAGAGGTGAACAGAAACAGCGCTGCGAGAAGGCCACAAGAAACAATCAGTGAGTAAATCGCCCATCTCACCAACGTGTCACTGGAATCTTCCACCTCGTCATACGCGTTCGCCCACGTGATAAAGACCAGGAACAAGGGGCCGGTAACAGTCTGCAATCCGACTAGCCACCTGTTCCATCCTGCATCCTGATCTGTGGTGGACGTTTCGAAATCGGGCGCAGGCACCGCATTCGGCTTCACAATGGGCGGGATGGTGATAGTCGCTCCGTTTCGGTCATGGCTAGGGCTGTCGATAGGCAGAATTTGAGGTGACAAGGAGCGTGCGGATCGGGACGAGACAGATCGAGTACGCCGTCGAAACTCCTGCCATACGGTCTCCTGTTCGGCTGCAGTGCCGTTTTGTGCCGAGACTGGCGGAAGCGAACTCCGAGGCTGTAAGGCAGCGGCGGCGGCGGCGGCAACATTATCCTCCAGTTCGTCACCTCCTGAATCCGTTTCCACCACAGGTAGTGTTGTCACAAGAAGAAAAATGCTTGGAGCCGATATCACACTTAAAGCCTTAGCCCACAAGGGCTTTTCCGTCCACCCCTGAAGAGTTGGGAACAGGGTGTTAAGGAGGATGTGCGGTGCTGGCAGAAATCGATATGGCCACCACTTGATCGGTTTGGGCTGTCCTTCCGCGTCATCGATCGGCCGGGCTGAGGATAGTCGCCTATCAGAGGGAATGGGAAACGTGAAGGCTGTCGGCTCGTCTTGTGGCGGCAATGGTGTCAAAACTCCAGGTGATTCGGTTAACCCCGGGAACGGCGAGAGGGACGGCGACGACCGTCCACTAGAACGTCTAGATAGAGGCGGGATCTGAAGCCTTGGGGGTTCCGCCCGAGGGGAATGGGAAGGACTATACGACCGAGAGCCGTGATCTACCGCCGGACCGGGTGGCGCGAGTCTACCGTCAATCGTCGAGCTCGTCGTCCTGCCAACCCCAGGGGTCGGTGAATCGGGCACGATTTCCGGGATAGGGAGGGCTGGATTCCCCAAGTTGAGGGGAGTATTACCGTGGGACAAGGCCCGTTCCCTCGATGAAGGGTGCGGTTGGGCCGAAGAGCCGCCTCCATGCCCTTGCCCGGACGGCTCCTGGAGTGAGACGGTGGATTGTTCCAAGGCACCTGCGAGCTGGTGTGCGTGATCCGAGTACATTCTGTCGGGGATTGGTCCCAAGTGCATGTTTCTCTCCTTGCTCAGTGACAACAGCACAGACCTGAATTCTAGCGCACCCATCAAGCTTGGTCGAGTTGGTGTTATCGTCGTGTTGCTCCTGCCCCAGCGAGGCCGAGTCGCGCGCATATGGCTTGTCATCTCCGCCAGAACATGAACATCGCGTTCCTCGTCTTCTTCCGGCGATTGTGGAGGAACTCCCCTGCCGTCAATTTCGATCCTAGGGCCGCGCTCCAGAACGCTGACATCGGGTGCTTCGGGAGCACTAGACGAGCGTCCTCCCACGATTCCATCATCTTCTTCCGGTAGGTCGCGATATGGTTCCAGTTCACCACCTGGTCCTCCGGTCGCGATGACGCTCGTCCGAGCCGCGATCTCCTTTCGCTTCTGGCGGCGACGCCTGACGGATAGCCAATGCCATCCCACGACGACAAAGACGTAGAACGCGTAGAATCCAATCATGGTGAAGCACTCCCAGAGGTGGAGCGCACCATCTCTCAAAAATACTATAGCAAAGCTGATGGCGGCGATGAAAAACACGATATCCCGTACAAAGGTCCGTTTGCTGACTTTGAACTCGCAATACAAGGCAATGGAGCCGGCAACCACGGCGGTGATGAAGCCAGCAGCACCTATTAGCTCGCCAATAGCCATGCTGCCGCTGTTGGAGCGCATGGCCGCAAATGTGCTGAAGACGTCGGGGGAGCCATTGCCAAAAGCGAGAAAGGTCACACCGGCGAGACTCTCGCTCAAGTGCAGCTTGGTGGCGATGGTGCTGAGATTGACGCTGAAAAACTCACTCGCGGCCGTGCCAATCGTCGTGAAGAGGAGGCCGAGCCATATGGTGAGGAGGACAAATGCGACCGGTTTCGCCCTGCCAAGGGTGCAGTAGTAGAATGTCAGGTAGTGAATAAGGCCGGCTTCATCATCCTCGCAGTGGGCGAGGACGAAGGCGCATTGATCGGGAGCGTCGCGGACGGCGCGGCACTCGGGTTCGGCCGTCGCCGCTCTAACGTCAAGGCTTGAACCATGGTCTCGGTCGGCCAGCGCGGTCGGTAGTCGCAGAAGGAAAGCGCATGTCGTGAGAATGCTGATGGACAGGAGGGTGAGAATGAAAGGCCACGAGCTATGTCGCCTCGTCTTGGCGCGGATTGCGTGCATTCTGATTTCAGCGCATTTTGCGGGCGAGGAGTGGGATTATTATTAGGGGGCCTGGCGCATTGGTAGGATTCGGAGTCGGAATAGTCTCGTGAGTCGCGACGCTGTCGAGAGGCCGAACAAAGGGATGACGGATAGTTGTTCAAGCCGTGAAACCGTTGTCACCAGCTGGATAACTGCACCTGTTGCTGGATGAAATCATGCCATCGCCTCAACTGCCCCTTCTTATCTCGCATCCTTGCTGGTTCCTGGCTTGGCAATGAACCGCCGCGCGGACCAGACCAGACCTCGCTGCATTCAAGAACCCCTCCTTCCGGTTTACGCTTGGAACCCGTTTGGAGTTGTCGTCTTGGCATCCGCTCGGCCAGTTAACGTTATCGCGCTACAGTTGTCAAGCAGCGGGTCGCCCCGAAGACTGCAGTGACGTAGCGCTTTTAAAGGCGGGGAGGCCTCTGCTTGACAGCAACCAAGCGGTGTCGTGTGACAGCTTAATGGCAAAATACCTTGGGATGACGGAGGAAGAGGCAGCGTTGAAGCAGAGCACGGCTTCAATAGACAGAAAAAAAAACATGGATCTTCAATGCGTCTCCAGCGCGACTTTGGAGTGTCAAAGGATCAAACCGCGCTTTCTGATAGTTTCATTTATCACATTGCTCGAGGCAAGTGGAAACGAGTGTAACGGCCGTTTCCACTTTATTTTACAGTTTACGGCATTTAATAAGAGCTTCGCTCCCTCGGGTCCTTCCTGCATCCCTCCTCAACGTTGTTTTGTCTCCTGTCCACGCGACACACGCGCCTCGTTCGCGATAACTATTTTGAAGACCGAAACCGAGTGTCAAACCATGCATGCAGATTGCACCGGCCCAGTCTGGACGTAATGTCACTGGGCACTTAGAATCCAAACTTAGCCCTGAGTGGCCTGGTACCGTACCCGTCGGGCTCTTGGCTGGCCATTATGGATTCCTCTTCCCTCTCCATGCGCCCTTCAAGGTTCCTGATGCTGGAGTGCCGGATATTGAAATGTTGCCGGTTGCAGTTCTGTTGAAGACAAGCCCCAGATGCCCCGCGAGCAGGCCAGATTCAGTAGGTGGGGCTACTGAGGTGCAGATTCGGTGGGGTGCAGCTGGTGGAATTGGGCGATCTCCGCCTCGGCTCACCCCCATCAAAGGAGGGGTGGTCTGCGCCATCCGCCGATGGCTAACAAAACACGCACGCGAGCGAAACCGCCACTGCATTTTGTATATTTACACAGTTGATCTTTCTTTCAAGTGTCCATTTCTGGTCATTTTTGATTTGAACAACTTCGCCAGGACGATGTTGTACACAAGGAAAGGCGGCGGGACAAGTTTGGTATCATTCCTGTCGTCAAGCCGCTGATCTTCCCGCCGGGGGTCAGCCAACAGCATCAGCTTCCGGCTTGGGATCAGTAACGGTCGAGCCATGGCTGCGGAGGAGTCTGTCGGCTACAATGCCGCGGTTGAAAGCTTTAGGGACAACGAATATCCCATGCTACAAGGTATGAAGTGCCCTCTGTCTCAAACGAGTCCCCACAGGAAAGGCGTGCTGACCGGCGTGTAGGGTCTGTCTACCTCGATCATGCCGGGACAACTCCGTACTCCAAGTCCCTGATGGATAGGTTCGCCCACGACATGACTGCTCATCTGTTTGGGAACCCCCACTCTGCCTCGTCGTCGTCACAGCTGTCAACTTCCCGCATCGAAGACGTTCGACTCCGTGTGCTGCAGTTTTTCAACGCCGATCCGAACGAGTTCGACATCGTATTTGTGGCGAACGCAACAGCCGGTATAAAGCTGGTTGCCGAGGCGTTGAGAGCAATCCCAGACGGCTTCGACTATGCCTATCACCAATCTAGCCACACCAGCCTTGTTGGCGTCAGAGAGGAGGCTCGAAATAGCGTCTGTCTCGACGACCAGCAGGTGGCGACCTGGCTGGCCGGGGATAGCCCCCTGGGTCATGCGGGACGTCCCACGCTTTTTGCATATCCAGCGCAGTCCAACATGGACGGAAGGCGGAGACCGCTGAGTTGGGCCAGTCAGCTTCGACGATCTACTAACTCGGGACGAACGAAGATTTATACCTTACTCGATGCCGCCGCCTTGGTGAGCTCCTCCCCGCTCGACCTCCGCTGCCCCGAAACCGCCCCAGACTTCGTAGTCCTCAGCTTCTATAAGATATTCGGGTTCCCGGATCTTGGCGCCTTGCTTGTGAGGCGAGAGGCTGAGGATGCTTTCAACTCGAGGAGATACTTTGGAGGCGGCACTGTTGATATGGTTGTCTGCACCAAAGAGCAATGGCATGCACCGAAGGCGCAGTTTCTCCATGAACGCCTGGAAGACGGGACACTTCCAATCCACAACATTTTGGCCCTCGATGCCGCCTTGGACGTTCACCAGCAGCTCTTCGGGTCGATGGCGAAAGTGGCAGCGCACACCTCGTTTCTGTCACAGAGGCTACATGACGGACTCAGGTCCCTGCGACACGGGAACGGGGATGCTGTTTGTACCATTTACTCACCAGACCCCACAGTGTGTTCCGGTCCTATTGTCGCCTTCAATATTCGAAACAGTCTTGGTGCTTGGATCAGTCTAGGCGAAGTTGAGAAGCTTGCCACTCTGAAGAACTTCCATATCAGGACCGGGGGCGTGTGTAATCCAGGAGGCATCGCGTCGGCACTTGGCCTGGAACCGTGGGAAATGAAGAGAAACTTTTCCTCTGGCTTCCGATGCGCTACGGAGAATGACATCATGGCCGGGAAGCCTACCGGTGTGATCCGGGCGAGTCTCGGGGCGATGAGCACCATCTCCGACGTAGACCGCTTTATCGATTTTGTTCGCGAATTTTATGTCGAGAAGTGTTTGCCTCGAACGAATGTCCAGCCGGTACGTGACGAGGGGCATGCGGACATGCGGATCCATGGGATACACGTTTATCCTATCAAGAGCTGTGGCGGGTTCGAAGTTGCTAGAGGTGTCGACTGGGAGGTCAGGGCCGAGGGTCTCGCATGGGATAGGGAATGGTGTTTGGTCCATCGAGGCTCGAGTCAGGTGCTGAGTCAGAAACGATATCCTCAGATGTCGCTCATACGTCCGTACTTGGATTTTCAACATGGCGAGCTTGTTGTTCGATACGTTGGACCAATATCGGGAAACGTGTCTCGCGAAATCCGCGTACCTCTGTCGCAGAACCCCAAGGTCTTCCAACCTCACGCTTCCGCATCGCGCCCCTCGCGGGTCTGTGGTGAAGATATACAGGCGCAAGCTTATGCTTCACCTGAGATCAACAACTTCTTCACAAACGCCCTAGGAGTCGCTTGCGTGCTGGCCCGATTCCCCCCAGGAGGCCATGGCAAAAGCATGCGACACGCAAAGGCGCATCTCCAAAAGCATCAGCTCCTGGCCGTTCGAAACAGAGCTACGATTCCTGGGGCGTTCCCGGGACCACCATCGCCTCCTGACTCGGACTCGGAGATCGACAGACCAATTCTTCTATCCAACGAGAGCCCAATCTTAGCAATCAGCCTCGCCAGCGTTGATGCTCTCAACGAGGAGATCAGACGTAATGGGGCCAAAGAGGTGTCGCCCGCAGTGTTTCGGGCCAATGTAGTGGTCTCTGGGTCGCCGGAACCGTACGTGGAAGACGGTTGGACGGGACTGAGGATTGGAAGGCATAACTTCCGAATGCTCGGGGCATGCAGGCGATGTCATATGGTGTGCATCAACCAGGAGACAGCCGAGAAGAGCGAAGAGCCGTTTGTGAGTCTCTCTAGAACGAGGCGATTCGAAGGAAAGGTGTTTTTCGGGACACATATGTGTTATTGCCCCGAGGGCGGTGGGATCAGCAGGGACGTACAGTTTCCGACCATTCGAGTTGGGGATGCTGTCCACCCTTCTTAGGTTAGGCTGGTCCTCATTCAATTTCTTATGGAAAATATACCCAAATATACGGTTGAAATATTTTGTGGAGCACAAGTCGGAAGATCTTGTGCCTGTCCGGGTTTCTGGGAGCCGGGAAGTCGAAAGTGAGGCGGGTTCGGAGCTGGGAGATCGGCGTGCATGAAAATCTCCGTCATTGATTCAGCCCCCGGAACTTGCCGTCTTGGTATATAATGGGCTCACGCGCTGGCATTGACTCGGACTGTTAGCTTACTCTCTTCGTGCGAGGCGGGCAATTAGGTTCTATCGTCAGTGACCTGAGGGATATAAGAAATTAGCAGAGGGCGACCGTAACCAGGGATTGCACCTTGTGCCCCCTCGTTTGAATTAGGCAGACCTTCCCGAACCGAAGAGGATGGAAAGCATCAACCAGCGCACACAACCCGGACCTCGCCCACTTCGTCACATCAGAAACAACGGAACATCAAATCACGCATCCAGGCCATATTTCTGACGCCTCTCCGTACTTCCAGATGAGTCCAAACTGGCACCCGGCCTTGAGCCATGCCTGGGCCTGGGACACGAACCTCCCAGCCCGCTACCTCGGCCTCTACCGCGCCGAGTTCTACAGCGAGGTGCTGTCCCTCGGCACGGCGCGCTATTTCGTCATCCCGTACACGCTCTTTGGATGTCTCCTTCCGGTTCTGTATCTCAGCGTCCCGCACAGAGACAGGCTTTGGCTGCGGAGCGCGCGGTTCGTCGTTGCGCTTGGTGTGGTGCTCTTGAACTGGGAGATTATCAGGAGTGGCACGTCGAGCGCGAGTATTGCTGTTTCGTATGCTACCGGGCTTGTGGCGGCTTGGGGCACGGTTTGGGGGGTTGGGTTGGTTTTGTGCGTGGATGTTCAGAGGGGGGTTGCGAGGGTTAGGGTTCGTGAGAGGCGAGGAGGGGGATGGGCTGGGGAGGGGGGGGGTTCTGGGTTTGAGGAGCATGGGTGGGATAGAGATGGTGTTGGGGAGGATGGGCTGGAGCGAGATGGAGGCGTTCGGAAGAGGAGGAGGGCTGCCAAGGCGGGTTATAGGGGGCGGGAGTTCAGCGGTGAGGTTGATGGGGACGGAGATGCCACAGCTGATAGACTGACGGGTGGGGAGGAGGAGGAGAAGAAACAGGCGGCGGTAGCTGATGAAGGCGAGCTTCCTCCGAGGGAGTATGAGCATTACTGGGAGACATACCCGGAGGACGGCGGCTTCTTCAAGCGCTTGGCTTGGGTGTGGGACCTCTTCAGCTCATTCAGGGGCATAGGTGAGCTTCACCCCAGGAGATTTGGGATGAAATCTGACGATATCAGGCTGGAATATTGCCATACCTTCTGTGCCCCATCCACGCCCCGGTGTAGACTTGTCTGCGGCAATCTCGTCCATGCCCTTGAAGTCTCCCACGGGCTTCCACCGATCCACAACCTACCGGGCCTTTCTTGCCAACCGCCTATTCCATCTCGCCTGGTCCTACATCGTCCTCGACCTCTGGACCATCACCGCGCGGTTCGATCCGTACTTCGTCCCCGGTCCGTCTCCAGCGCCGTCCCACGCCCTCCCCCCAGCCCTCGCTCCGCTTCCAGCGAGCGTCCTGTCGCTGCTTCGCTCCGCCGCGGCCGCAGCAGGTGTCCTCGCCGCCCTGTTTTCGTACTTCAACTTCCCACAACTCGTCGCGGCCTCGCTGCCGGGCTACAACCCGCTGTGGCAGCACCCTTCCATCTTCGGCTCCTTCTCAGCCAATATCCTCGACCGAGGGCTGGCGGGACTCTGGGGCGGCTGGTGGCATCAGAGCTTCAGGCTCGGGTTCACTCTGCCAACTCGGTTCTTGGTCCGAAAAGGGGTGCTTCTGGAGAAGGGGACTCTCACGAAGCTGGTGGGTATGTTTATCGCCTTCCTGCTGTCGGGGATTATGCATGCCGCGGGGGGATACACGTCGATCCCGGAGACGACGGTCATATACACGCCAGTGCTGTTTTTCATGCTACAGTTTGTGGGGATATGTCTGCAGTCCGGCCTAGGTTGGGCTGTCTTTCGGATGATAGGGGATGTGCCACGGGGATGGAAGAGAGCAGGAAACCTGGTGTTCGTTGTGGCCTGGATGCATTGGACCAACGGGCTCTTCATAGGCGACCTGAGCCGGTCGGCGATCTGGTTGTTCGAGCCTGTCCCGTTTTCCGTCCTGCGGGCCGTGGGACTGGGGCCGAAGGGTGACAGCGCGTGGAGGTGGGATCGAGAATACATGCCGCGGTGGCACTGGGGAACGCACTGGTGGGAGACTGGGGTCCGCATTTAGAGTAGACAGATATCTACACTAGACCTTTGCTATAATAAACAGCCGGTACTGTGGTAAGGCGGCTTGACATAATGCTTGTCTCGTCGTGGACTAGGTACACTAGGTGGTCCAAGCAGGACATATATATAACAACGTTCAATATGCTATACACATGGCCCCCGGAGGCTAATTATGCTTGGCATTATTACCGTTGGGAATAAATATCTGTCGGGCCCAGCTCCGCATGTAATGTTCTACACTATGAACCTAGTTAAAGTTCAAAGCAAACCACCAATCAAGACATTCCGGAAGGCAAAGGGGGCCGGCCACTCAAGCTTTCCCCCGACCGATCCCGGAAAGAAGAATAAAAGGTCACGGGGTGTGGATTTCCAATGGACGATGTCCAGACTTGCTGCACGGGCGGAATTGGGTAAATACAGAAAAAGGAGAGGGAGAGAGGGAGAGAGAGACACTTTCTCGGCTACTGGGGCCCGGCCGGCTGCCGGCCGTCGGGCTGAGTGAGTGAGTTGAGTGAGTTGAGTGAGGAGGGAGGGTGAGTGGCTCTCGTGTTTCACACCCAAACGGGGCCCAAACCATGTGGGTTTGTCGCCACGTGAGGCCGGTTCCCCGGTGTGTGTGTGATGGTTGAACCAAAAAACTGTTTTTATTTCCTTGGCTGGTTTTTTTGGTGTAACTACACAGTAAGGTACCTAGTTCTAGTTTCTAGTGTTTTGGGTTCTACCGTGGACCATCATAAGGTGGTGGTTCCCCTACCTAGCTGAGCTAACGAATTTTACCTCATCCCATCCTCCTCGTTTCTAGAGTAAAAGGTAGGTGGTAGGTAGGAAAGGAGATGATGACGGGGGGAAGGCGGTGCACGTGCGGTGGTGGTGGTCCCGTCTAATCTTGACCGCCTTCTCCTCACTGATCATCAGGGTCTTTTTTCGCTGATATCCTGGGGGGCTTCGTACTGTTTTTTTTATTTCGTCTGTTTTGTTGCTGACTGGCGGTGCTGACCACTGGTTAGGTTTAGCTAGAGGTGATCGTCTGCGGATGGTGCAGCAGATCTCCAGAAACCCGAGATCCTTTAATATCTGGCAGATCACACAGAAGCAGCCAACACCTGGTTCTAGCCCCATGATGGATGTTGCCCAGACCAGACCAGATCCTTGGTTTTTTCCACTGTGGATAAGGACAGTTTTGGTTCGTGTGCGCATGGCGTTTCTCAGCTTTGTGTTCTACACTTTCGGTCTCGCCTCACAGGTCCTGTTTCTCGGCGGTTACTCAAGGCCGTGTGTATAATATGTGTGTGTGGATGTGTGTGCCGGCGACATGCATCGCGTGTTTTGCCCAAAGCTGACTGACCTTCTCGCTTTTTGGAGGAGGGGGGAATTCCAGCTCCAAACGGGTTTCCCTTTTTTTACTCATGACAGCAAACGACGTCAATGCATCCCTTCGTCAGTGTGCAGATTGCATTGCGCATTACCTCTGCTGCCTTCTTTTTTTTTCTACTCTATTTTCCCTTTGGCTGGCGCGTTGCCCAAAAGCTCGGGATTTGGGTCGAAACCGACCAACCCTGGGGTGGCATCGCGCAGGCAGGGCCCTCCCTTGGACCTCGCACAAACGGCTTACCCCAGCTCGATGACGTAGGTGGCTTGTGCGGCAGGTCCAAGAAGCCACCGTCGTCAAGCGACAATGAGCCAAGAGCACATGAGAGGGGCGACCACACGCGCGCAATGCCATCAAAGAAATTCGCGATGCTCTGGGGATATTCAGATTTTGGAGTTGCTCCCTAAATTGCCAGATGCAAGCGCCCCTGCCCCGATGGCCAAACGGCCGACCCTGCTGATCAGAGGCGAAAAAGCCCAAGAGACTCCAGTTCTGGAGCACCCGTCGAAACAAGGTGGAATTCCAGATTTCCAGACAGACAGCACTCGCCGACCGTCCGCCGATGGCGCACTGTGTGGACAGAACGGCCTGCCGACTTGCCGCACCGCTCCCCCCTCCACCCCTCCTCCTGCTGTAACCAACCATCGTCCGCCGTGCGCCCAGGCGTACCGGCTGTTCTTAGCATCCCCTTTTCTCAGCTCCCGATTCTGTCGCCACATGCCCATCTTGGCTCCCCTAACAATCCAACACAGCGCGGTGGGTTCGGTAGAGACGGCCACTGTATGGACGCCAAGACGCTTTGACGGGGGCCAAAATAGTGAATACCCAGGATTACGTGCTCAGGTTGCCGTGGTGGTGTCGCCGTGCAGCGATCCGACAGGAAGACTGCGCAAACCGATCAGCAATCCCGGGCGGGTCTGCGACACTCGGCAACAATCCAATCTGCTTGTGAGACGGCAAAGTCGAGGGAATCCGATGGCCGGGGCGTCAATCCCCATCCAGCAGACCGGCCTCTTTGCTTGCCCAAAAAGTGGCCTGGCTGCGGCGGGGAACCTGGGCGCTACAGTGCGCACGCGGACCCGGGACACGGTCCGCCGGTGGTGGCCACCTGGGAAATACCCCTCCACGGGATGCGAAAGTGAGAAAGTGCTTGAAAGGCCTCAGCCAGCAAATAATGTGCCAGCAAGCCCGCATCTCTCCCGGGCGAGCTGCATGGCTGCGAGGAGTGACACGGGTGCCATCCTACCAGAGATGCCGCCGTCCACGGCGCCCCGCAAACGTCGCGAAGTTGCTTGTGCTCCGGGCCTCACTTCACTTCCATGGTTTTATTAGCCTGTAGGCCCTGCACCGGCCGGGCACCTGTCAACCAGCGCAGACAAAACCGGGATGGGGCCCGGGGCGCGGATTGGGACAGACAGACAGACGGAATGCACTGGCGCCCGCGCTCCCGGCTGGCACACACACAATTCTAGAATCCGGCGGCAGGTCCTGATGTCAGTCCGCTGCGGCAACACGTCTGTAACCATTTTTGCGAGCGCGCCGGTGATGTGTTGATAGACGGCGACTAAGGTCCGACAGGCGTCCCATGTCTCGCGCAGAGAGAGAAAGTGTCTGTCGGGTCCGCCGCCGGTTCAGAGTTCAGATAACCGCTAGGTACAAAAAAGGGTTGTGGTGCTTGTGGTGCTTGTGGTGCAGGGAACGTCGATCCCTCCCTTCCTGACCGAACCCCCCATCTCCCTGCTTGTGCTTCCCAGTCAAAGACCACCGCTCGGCTGCCTTGCACCTAGACCTCCACTACCTGCTCCTCCTCCCGATCCAGCCTTTGCAGCCTCCCGGTCCAGTGTTCTGTTCTCGCTCGCCCTCCTTCCGCTTAACCCGGAACACCTCGTTTCTGCCCGGTCTTCGAGCGACAGCTTTCTGAAATACCAGGGGTGGATCGGCCGATCCCCTTTTTTTTTCTTGACTGGAATCCATCCCGAGCGCGGGATCGCTTCCTTTTCCTCCCAGACCCGCTTGGCGGTTCTCAAACAAACGACTTTCTCGCCGCCCACGGTCCGTCGTTTTTGCGACCGGCTGACCGCTACCGCTCCCGCTACCGACCCCATCCATCCATCAATTGGACCCGTCTCCCACGTCCCCCCATTCCGGCCACCCTTTCCCTCCGCGACAAGAACCCTCGATGACGGCGACAAACCGGTGCGATCGTCCATAGCTTTCCCGACAGAATCGCCCGCTTCCGCTGCCGCCGTCCCGGCCGCAGTGTCGACGGCTCCTCGCCCCCCCTCTCGCCATCATGTGCGACGCCGCTTCACTGGCAGCCGTTACCTCTCTGGTACGAGGGCTCGCCGCCGAGCCCTACAAGTCCATCGACGCCCGTAACAGTGTCCACCTCAGCCAGCATGTCAAGCTGCCGGGGCCGTCGACCCCCGAGAAGCAGGAGCTCGAGCGAGAGCTCGCTGCCCTCTTCGCCCGAGTAAAGGGCCTCGAGAAGCAGGCAAGTGGCCCTGCCGCTTCCATCTTCCCCGCCACCCCCAACGAGGCGTCCGACTCTCTCTTCTCGGACCCGAATGGGTCTCCGGTCGCTGCCGCCGTCAAGGGCGTCAAGCCAAAGTACCCCGCCGCCGTCCCTCGCGAGGGATACATCGATGAGGCCCTCGAGGGCCTCCGCGAGCACGTCGACGACCAGTCCAAGCTTCTGGACAACCAGCGACAGGAGCTGGCCGGCGTCAACGCCCAGCTCCTCGAACAGAAACAACTCCAGGAGAAGGCCCTCGCTCTGATAGAGCAGGAGCGTGTGGCCACCCTGGAACGCGAGCTATGGAAACATCAAAAGGCAAACGAGGCCTTCCAGAAGGCGCTCCGCGAGATCGGTGAGATTGTGACGGCTGTCGCGCGGGGTGACCTGTCGAAGAAGGTCAGGATGAACTCGGTCGAGATGGACCCCGAAATCACGACATTCAAGCGCACCATCAACACCATGATGGACCAGCTGCAGGTCTTCTCGAGCGAAGTGTCGCGTGTCGCCCGCGAAGTCGGAACCGAGGGTATCCTTGGCGGCCAGGCTCAAATCGAAGGCGTCGACGGAACCTGGAAGGAACTGACGGATAACGGTTTGTTTTATCAACTATTGTCCGGCGGGTATTGGTACTTACTGACTCCGGTGCAGTGAACGTTATGGCTCAGAACCTCACTGATCAAGGTATGTCGCCGGATGGGAGCCACGACGGCGATAGAAAAAAACTAACATCTGGACAGTCCGTGAAATTGCTTCGGTAACGACTGCTGTGGCCCATGGCGATCTGACCAAGAAGATCGAACGCCCCGCCAAGGGCGAGATTCTCCAGCTCCAACAAACTATCAACACCATGGTGGACCAGCTGCGCACATTCGCGTCCGAAGTCACGCGAGTCGCCAGAGACGTAGGAACCGAAGGTATCCTCGGCGGCCAGGCCGACGTCGAAGGTGTGCAGGGCATGTGGAATGAGCTAACCGTCAACGTCAATGCCATGGCCAACAACCTTACGACACAAGTCCGAGATATCATCAAAGTCACTACCGCCGTCGCCAAGGGCGACCTAACCCAGAAAGTCCAAGCCGAGTGCCGAGGGGAAATCTTTGAGCTGAAGAAGACCATCAACTCTATGGTAGACCAACTGCAGCAGTTCGCCCGAGAAGTCACCAAGATCGCCAAGGAAGTCGGAACCGAGGGTCGCCTCGGCGGCCAGGCTACCGTGCATGATGTCCAAGGAACCTGGAGAGACCTGACTGAAAATGTCAACGGCATGGCCATGAATCTAACCACTCAGGTGCGAGAAATCGCAAAGGTCACAACCGCTGTCGCCCGTGGTGACTTGACCAAGAAGATTGGCGTCGAAGTCCAGGGTGAGATCCTCGATTTGAAGAACACCATCAATACCATGGTGGACCGTCTGGGCACTTTTGCCTTTGAAGTCAGCAAGGTGGCCAGGGAAGTCGGAACCGATGGCACCCTGGGCGGACAAGCCCAGGTCGACAATGTCGAGGGCAAATGGAAAGATCTCACTGAGAATGTCAACACCATGGCCAGCAACCTTACCTCGCAGGTGCGGGGTATATCTACCGTCACACAAGCCATTGCGAATGGTGACATGAGCCGCAAGATCGATGTCGAGGCTAAGGGAGAAATCCTCATTCTGAAAGAAACTATCAACAACATGGTTGACCGTCTCTCCATCTTCTGCAACGAAGTGCAGAGAGTCGCCAAGGATGTCGGTGTCGATGGTATCATGGGCGGCCAAGCCGACGTCGCCGGCCTCAAGGGACGGTGGAAGGAGATCACAACCGATGTCAACACGATGGCCAACAATCTGGTAAGCCTCATGGATTTCATCCGATACTGAGAAATGCTAACTCGACATCAGACGGCCCAAGTCCGAGCGTTTGGAGACATTACAAACGCAGCCACGGATGGCGATTTTACGAAACTGGTAGAAGTCGAAGCATCCGGCGAAATGGACGAGCTCAAAAAGAAGATCAACCAGATGGTTTACAACCTACGTGACAGTATTCAAAGGAACACGCAGGCTAGAGAAGCGGCCGAACTGGCCAACAAGACGAAATCCGAGTTCCTCGCCAATATGTCACATGAAATACGCACTCCGATGAATGGTATCATCGGAATGACGCAGCTGACCTTGGACACCGACTTGACACAGTACCAGAGGGAGATGTTGAATATTGTCAACTCGCTGGCCAACAGCTTATTGACCATTATCGACGACATTCTGGACTTGTCCAAGATTGAGGCCAGGCGCATGGTCATTGAAGAAATTCCGTACACCCTGCGTGGCACTGTCTTCAACGCGCTGAAGACGCTCGCCGTCAAGGCGAACGAGAAATTCCTCGACTTGACATACAGAGTCGACAGCTCAGTTCCCGACCACGTCATAGGCGACTCGTTCAGGCTACGACAGATTATCCTGAACTTGGTCGGCAACGCCATCAAATTCACCGAACACGGTGAGGTTAGTTTGACAATCCAGAATGCGGCCTCGTACCAGACGGGCCCAAGCGAGTACGCTATCGAGTTTGTCGTCTCCGATACGGGCATAGGTATCCCGTCGGATAAGCTGGATCTCATCTTCGATACCTTCCAACAGGCCGACGGGTCTATGACGCGCAAGTTTGGTGGTACCGGTCTCGGTCTGTCCATTTCCAAGCGGCTCGTCAACCTCATGGGAGGTGACGTGTGGGTTAAGAGCGAGTACGGTAAGGGCAGCAGCTTCTACTTCACCTGTGTCGTCCGGCTGGCCGATAACGACATCTCGTTGATTGCCAAACAACTCAACCCCTACAAGGGCCACTCAGTACTCTTTATTGACAAGGGCCGGACGGGCCACGGCCCCGAAATCGCTGAGATGCTCCGGGGTCTTGGCCTGCTGCCCGTCGTCGTGGACTCGGAGAAGAGCCCGGCGCTGGAAAAGGCACGCTCGCAACAGACGTCGCCGTACGATGTTATCATTGTGGACTCGATCGAGGATGCTCGCAGGTTACGGTCTGTGGATGATTTTAAGTACCTCCCCATCGTCCTCATGGCACCTGTCGTCCATGTGTCGCTCAAGTCGTGCCTCGATCTGGGCATTACGTCGTACATGACCACGCCATGCCTGCTCATCGACCTCGGCAACGGAATGGTGCCGGCCCTGGAGAATAGGGCGACCCCGTCACTGGCGGACAACACGCGCTCATTCGAGATCCTTCTCGCCGAGGACAACACAGTCAACCAGCGCCTCGCTGTCAAGATTCTCGAGAAGTACCACCACGTGGTGACTGTTGTCGGCAACGGTAAGGAAGCAGTAGAGGCTGTCAAGAGGAAGAAGTTCGACGTCATCTTGATGGACGTACAGATGCCCATCATGGTAAGTCCAACCCCTGGTTTGACACATTGTCGTTTCGGCTAACGGGTGAATAGGGTGGCTTCGAAGCGACGGCCAAGATCCGCGAGTACGAGCGGAGCCTCGGCAGCCAGCGGACGCCCATCATTGCCCTGACGGCTCACGCCATGATGGGTGATCGCGAGCGGTGTATCCAGGCACAGATGGACGAGTATCTGTCCAAGCCGCTCCAGCAGAACCACCTCATCCAGACGATCCTCAAGTGCGCGACGCTTGGCGGGCAGCTGCTCGAGAAGAACCGGGACCGCGAGCTAACGCGCGCGGCGGACGCGGTGACGGGCATCCGACGGGATAACGGTTCACCGGTGGCATTTACAAGCGCCGCGGCCACGAGCCTCCGGCCGTCCTTGTCGTCGCGAGCCCTTACGGTGGCCGAAGCGGCGCTGGCCGGTGGCCTCGACAGCCCGTCGATTGTGACTGCTGACCAGGAGGACCCTCTGAATAGGGCACGTACTAGCCTCTCTGAACCGAATATCCACGCAGCTGGCTGACCAAGCGACGGTTCGGATAACAGCTCCTCATGAGGGCCCACAGCACTTGATCTGATTTGGTTGTTGCTGCTGGTGTTGGTATTATGGGAACGGGTTTCTCGGGTTATCTCCGTTTTGTCTCTTTGGCTTTGTGTTTGTCGTGGGGGGAATTATAGTTCGACCGATGACGATGTTGGACTCGGGGATTCTTCTTTGAACTCTTGTAGGGGGTTTTCTTTTTGTTGTTTTTCTCGCTCTGGGTTCGACTTTGCGAAATTCGGTCTTGGTTTGGTTTCTTTGCAGATATGCATGTGATACCTCTTATCTAGTCTAGGACAAACGACGGCTGTTTTTGGTGTGAGATGAGGTTTTTGGGTGTTTTCTCTCTTGAGCAGGGAAGGGAGTTATTCGCGTGGGGCATTGTGTGCTGGTGGTAGTTGTGTGAGCAATGAGGGTGTGTGGTTTCTAGACCATTACGACCGTTTCCTTTTTCTTGTTTGTAGACTGTGTTTGCGGGATGGTACAAGGGGGAGAGTATTGTGTGCATGGCGGACGACGACTAGAAACATCGACCGGTTGGGGATTAATACATGCATGGACGGGTTTGGGGATTCGGCGTCGAGTTTGTTTTGTTTTTTGCTACTTGGTCGTGTGGTAAGACAGATGAAGAGTAGTAGTTTCCCAACTTGGCTGGTTTCTCACTTGGATTGTCCATCGTTGGTAGATTTGAATCATGTGCGAATATATATATATATATATATATATATATACCTTGGGTAGGTACCTACCCTGGCCGAGAGCTATGAGAAAGCTAGGCCGGCCTGGTCCGGGCGATGGTCGACTACTGGGTTTAGGTTTACCTAGACCGTGTGCCCAGAGACCTTTCTCGTTGTTTACTTCTCCTGTCCGGCCTTGATATCGGTTCCTCATCATCTTCCACTTATTAGACTACCTATCGAGATTCATCCAGCTATACGATCGCTTTACTTTGCTTGCCGTTGGGCCAGCTTATCTAGACATTGCGAAACTGGACAACATAGTTGCATTCCGAGAGAGAAAGACCTAATTCGTGGGGAAGAGTACGTCCGCGTCAAAACCATGCAGGAAGTTAGGTACGCTACTACGCCAGAGAACGCGGGCAGACGGAACCTTTAAACTTGATGGCTCGTACACGAAGATATGTCCTCTTACCCACCCTCAGATCAAGAGCAGGGCCCTTTATATCCCCAGCTCTCACTCTGGACGACGATTACATTACCCAAATAGACCGAGCATTTAAAAGACCTTTAGCTCGAGTCGAGCTCTTGGATGAATCTGTCAATTATGGGAGAAACCCGATCGCCTTGCCTCATTATTACCTTACGGGGGCAAACACCGAACCCCGTTTGCCCAGACGACATTTGTAGGTACAGACATTTATCGAAGCCCACCATGTCTAAGGTAAGCTGGCCCAACGGCAAGTAAAGAAAGCAAAAGTAATCGTATACCTAGCTGGATGAATTTCGATAAGTAGTCTGGTGAGTGGTCTTAAGATGCTGAGGAACCGGCTCGCTGGCTATATATATACAGGTGCCAACCCCATACGTGCGGATCCTCCTCGATGGACTCTTTGGTAAGAGATCATTTGGGAAGGGCTCTCTACTGCTAAGATTTTGCAGATAAAAGCTCTGGATTAGCCTGTTGGAATTGCAACGAGAGGATAAGCTGTCGCTTAATACGCCTAATAAAAATTCACACAAAGGCGGGTTGGAAAGAAATAAGCCCACAAACTTACCTACTCAGGCAGGCGTAATAATAGTTTTGAAAACCCCCTCTGGCAAGTCACGAAGCAGGTAAGCCTCGTCCAAAAAGGCCACACACAGTCCGTCGATGTAGCAAAGAGACATAGTCGATCTAGAATTAACTGCCCCGAGTTCCAGGCACGAGGTCGACAAGGGGCAGCGGCTTGGCTTCGGGATGAGGGATTAGGGATCACATCAAGTGGAATGAATATTCCCAGAGACGTTCTCTTTAGCAAACACGACTCCCAACTGGACCTTCCGCCGAGTTGGGGATTGATGGTTTCCTTTTCTCAATGCAAGGGGGACTTAATAGAGATAAGCCCAGACACACACAAACCAACAAACGAAAATCTCAATGCTGGCAACACATATACATCTATCACATACCTCCTCCCACTCCCACTCCAACAGACCCAACAGTCGCAGTCCATACGGTACCCATCCCACACTGATCATCAAGTGATATATATTCCTGTATCCCGCAGATAGCCAACACCGTGCCTACCAGACCAGAGACCAGACCGATAGATGTATCTAACCCACCACCCCCAACAACAAAAAGGGAGAGAATACATGCCCTACATCTCGACTACTCACATACATATATATACATACATACCACTTGATGAAAAACAATTCTTCTTCCCGGACTTGGGAGATGAAACAAACCCACAAAACCTAGCCAGCTGCAGGAAGGTTTTTCCAGCCACCAGGGTACAACCCATCAACAAACACTAGTCCTAATCAACACTCAACTTGCAACACGATACCCGGCAGCGGCCCCAGCACCGACACCCCGATAGCCGGCACTCGGTACGAAACCAACCCCCCTATGACGTCCATCATAACCGACCCCTCACCGGACTCTCACCACCCTCCACACATCCACACATGACATATGACGGCATGAGTTGCAGGCCCTCCTATTTCCATCCCTCACACACCCACAATGACAACAAGACTTGCAAATACACCTTCATGATATAGCTCTCTCCTATTTTCATTCATAGCGCGTACAGATGCTTACACCCACCACACCATGTATCTACACCGATTTCTCAAATTTACATTTCCAACTCCAGGCCGTGTCAACGCCCGTGTCAACGCCCGTGACATGTCCAAATCCAACTTGGTCGTGCTCGGCAGTCTTGACCACCCAATTCTGGCGCTTCACCCCCAATGCTAATATCCAAAACCGCGTAATCACTATGCCCAAGGGTATCCTATGCAACTGCTATATCAACATCGCAACGTGAGAAAAGAACGAGAGTATTAGGTGACCGTAGTGACAGTGCCGCGTTCCATGATGCTTATGGAGGCCACCTATTGGCTTCGACGATCCACAATCTCCCCCGCCTTCAGCAAGGCGCTCATGCCATCCAACCTAGGGTCGGATTTCCCTTGCGGAGGTGGGACGGCGTGGGGCGATTGTGCGCTGTAACCCGTGCTGCGGTGGTTCGCCGTCGACGGGTGAGAGGGGCCAGGCCCGTTGTGATACCCTGAGAGACATGTCAGAAATTGGCAATACGGCAGGGGGACGAGACTCGCACCATTCACCATCGGGGGCCCATTGGGGTTTGGGAGTAGGACTGGCGACTTATGTTCGGTGGGAATATGGACCCCCTGAAAATATGACTGCTGATTCGATTCGAAGGGATGGCTAGAATTCGACGCGAGCAAGGCGTGGATCGGTAGTGATCCCTCAATCGGCGTCCGGGGAAAGCTGTACGAGGAGCCTGATGACGCGCTCCCCGACTCGTCCTTCCTAAACAGCGGCGGCCTCCCGTCGCTTCCGATCAGACCGGGCACAGGCCCCGGGCTGTTGGACATGTGGTCCCGTCGGAATCCAAGCCCATTCATCTCATTCGGCCCGTGTCCGTGTCCTGACAACCTCTGGCTCTCGAAAATATCCGAGAGCGAGGGTAGATGATGCCTCTGCGTCCCGGGATGTTCCTGCCGCTGATCTTCCCCCCAGTTCGAGTTCTGACGCGGCGGTAACGAAGGAGGTTCCCTTGGGCTAGTGCTGAATGTCGGGGAACGCTCTGCCGACTGCCTGTCTAAGCTCGCCGTGGCTGGAGAGCGAACCGACCCTTCTGGAGACGCACGGTGCGATGCCTGCGTTGGCGTGGGCGAATACGGTGACTCCTTGATAGACATGCGTGAGTCTCCCCTCGGTTTTCGGCCCGTAGGGGGCTCGCTCGGTTGACGGTCCTCGCTCCCACTCCCGCTGCGGCTCGTCCTGCCGTGTGTTGCGCCGCTTGCTCGAGTATGACTTCCTGCCTCCAACTTGACCCGCTTCGACAGCTCCTTGTCTAGCCCGCCATGTGTCAGGTCAATGCATCGCCAAGGCGGGAATGGGAGATTGGCAGTCCGCACGAAGCAATGGACCTGCAGTTAGGTACACACCTTGTGATGGGATGGTATGCTTGGCCTTAAACTCCTGCAGGTAAAGAATGTATTTCCTGTACTCAGGCGTCTTCTTGTACTCGGCGAGATCGCTGTGGAACTTGTCCTTCATGGCCTGCGCCTGCGACTCGTATGGCTCTTTTGCATCCTGTGAAAGGCTCTGCCAGTTCTCCCCGACCAGCTTGGCAATCTCGGTGAAGGTCAAGTTACGGCCCTTGAGCTCTTCCCGCATCTCTTTACAGATTGGTTGGCGGTTAGCGGTCTGCTTGCAGCGTTCCACGGCTGGTCGCATGACTTACTATTGGAGAAAAGAACATAGGCCGAGGGGGGACGTTCGGGAGCATTTTCATCCGGCTAGCCACGGCAACATCATCAACCCGGATTCATACGAGGGGTCAAGTCAACATGAGACGTACCTTTGGATGTCGTCGATACTTCCGTTTCGTGATCACCACTGGGTTCTCTCTAGGGTCGGGTCTAGGAGGCTCTGTCGCTCTTGGTTCTTGTGCTTTCACATCTTCGATACTCGGCTGGGGAGCTGAGCCCAAGGATAATACCGGCCCGGTTCCTCTGGTGTTGGCGATGCGCCTCTGGAGTTTCTGTGACGGCGTCAGTATGCGCTTCCAAGGTTGCCCACGGCCACGCTGCTGGGGGAGTCCGTACTCGCCGATGGCCAAGCTTCACGCCCAAGGCGTCACTATGGGAGTTAGCATGGCTGTGGTCTTTCTGGGTAGGCATAGCTGATACTTACAGGTCGGACTCGGTTATGTCTAGGATGGTGTCCCAGGTATCGAAACCCTGGTCGATGAAGGCATTGAGGTACTGGACGAGCCCGAGCTCCCCAAAAATGGTTTCCAGTTGTTCCGTCATCCAGGTCAGAGGATTCCTGACGTGCCCTTCAGGTCCGTAGCACGTCGTAATATTCATAGAGTGGTCGGGGAGGGTTCTAGGTATCGATCGACTACTTCCTGCCGCGGTGCCTAGTACCTCCCAGCAGAAAGAACAACAGCGACGGATCCCTTTCTTTCGAATGTGGAGCCGAATTCACTTTCACTCCGGTACGGATGGTCGGATTAGATGCGGTACGCTCGATTCGGTTCAAACCGCGGTCTTGCTGAGCTCAGTTGCTGCTTCGAGTTGAAAGGCCCAAGTGGTCGTTGCAAGAGGAACAAGAGCTGGTCTGGCAACCAGTCGTAGAGCGTAGACTAGCCTCGGCTGTGGTGGATGGTGGTGTGCTAAGCAAGCGTCGAGAACGCCAGTTCATCCCTGGAGCTCGATCGTGGGTTTTTGTGGCCGGAAGAGAACTGGAGGATCTGGGGTGGAGTCAATGGCAAAGTAGAGACGGGATTCAGTCATGACATGGGATTCTTGGAACGGGTCTGATGGGACGGTGGGGTGAGGGCCGGGATCTCGATGACATGCCGCTGAGGGTTGCAGAAGAAGCAGCACTCGATGTGGTACGAAATCGGCATAGCCAGGGGGGTGCTCGTCAACGTGCTTCATACGAGAGGGTACTTACGGGAACGGACCGACACCAGAGGAGTGGTTGCGTCTTTGGCCAAGGGGGGGTGTGTCGAAACGGTGAGCTGACGATGGAAATTAAAGTAGACGTCAATCTCGATGTTGGGTCTAGACTCGCGAGAAAGCCGGTGATAGTACCAGTGGCCCGTCCGCGCGAGTCTGTGAGTGGACGCGCCCGAGGATCGTAACCACGCGTGCTGCCACGGTGCTGGGAGGAGCTGGGAAAAGACGGCTGGGGAGTTCGGCTTCAAGACGCGCGAGGAGGTTGTTGAGCTATGGGGATGTCGACTGTTCGGGGAGCCGGCGGTGGAGGCTCTTCGAGACCTGCTGATCGGGACGGCAAGGTTGTGTGCTCCAACGAAAGCTCAGTCCAAGACACAACATGGGGCGAAAGTGGCAAAGGCACCCTTGGAGAATCCCGTCCACCGGCGTCGATGTTCCTTTGTTTCTCGCCCAGTGTCAATGGCGCGGTACACTAGTACGCCCGGCAAGCACATGCCTCACCAGAAAAGAGCAGAAGAGTAACCGCAAGAAAAGAGGCGCAAACAAAAACGATCAAGCCAGTTTCAGGCCCGCGAACAGTTGCGGATTCCTGGGAGTGCGGAGCGAGGGGTGGGAGAAGAAGTGCCCACAGCAGGTCGCGAAACCAATTGAGTACCGCGTGGCAGGCACCCGCTGGGTCGAGACTCGAGCAGGGGAGCATCTCAAATGGAGAAGAGGGGGCCCGCACCGAGGGCGGGGCATGACGAAACGGGACAGGCCCATGTACACCAAGGTCGACCAAGGTAGACAGTACTCACATGGGGAGGCGGCACTTTGAATGGCGTCAAGCAGATCGACCGACAATCCACAGGCCGCCGCGCCGCAACAGAAATGGCCGCCGGCGACTTCTGCTGGATTGTCCGGGACTGATGTTGCGTGTGAGAGCCTGCCTTCTGTCTCCCAGCACCGCCAGACCTCGACATCGACTTCCACCCTGAGCATCGACCGCGCCCTCTTATCTTGAGGTCATTCACGCCGGCTGCTCGTGTTCGTGGGACTACTTGGTACGTCGACCGGGACATGACGTGAGGGATTGCGCTGCCAGCCCGGGGAGACGGCCAAAGTGGTCGGACAATTGCTGCGGCTCCCGTTTTGTGATGGCGATTGCGGATGCCGGGCGAGTGACATGGGCTTTTGGATATCGCTGACAGACCGTCATCACTCATGGGCCTTTCCCAACCTGCCATTCACCTGTCTCGCCCTCCGCCAGCTGTGCTCGCTTGCTGGCGCTGCAGTGCGGAGCGGGCATAAAGGACCCCGAAATGCCATCATGGCAAATCTCGGATGGCAGGCAGGCGGGCAGGCGCTTGGTGCTGGGACGGAAGGAGTGGCAGAGAGAAAACGGCCAAGGAAGATCTCGATCCCCACCGATGGCAGGAGACACATAAAAAACGTACGATTATGATGGATCGAGCGGGGGCTGCTAGTTAGGCCAATCAGGCAGTCCGCCGCCGACCTCTCTCCTTCCCAGGTCGGCGAGTGTTGATTCCTTCTCACAGCGCGGCAAAACGGCAACCCTCGCGGTGATGTGCACAACAAGTCGCAAAAACACCCGGTTCGTACCCGGATCTCGATGGCCTTCGGTCTTGTCGTGACTCGTGCTGGAAAGGCTGAGGCCATCGTGTAAACTGTGTTTCCCGCTGGCGTAGTGCGGGGAGCCGGTTTCCTCTGGCCTGGCTTCCCATGTGCTGATGTAACGGGAGAGCTTGGGCCATGTCGATATCGACCTCTCAGGCCAATTGGAGTTGGCCAGAATCGACAATTTGCCCCGCGATCGAGCTTTCCCAGGCCACACTCACCACCCTCGTCTCCATCTCGGAACTCAAATGCCCACCTGCTGCCGTGCCTGGCACGTCTCTTTGCTGTTGTCTTGGATTCTTTGGTGTTTGCTGGCCGCCCTCGCCAAAATCCATAACCGATGAAGCTCTCCAAACCGCCGGGGCTGTGATTGGCCTCGGGCTATACCCCGCCTTGTCCTTCCAGGCCAACATCACCTTGTGCCATGGGAATCTTTCAAACATCCCCGATTTCCCCTCGCCGTTTGTATGGAGCTATCCGTTTTCCAAGTCCGGGAGGCCGGGCTGAAAGCCACCCAACTGGAATCGGAAGCACCGCATACCGCAATCAGGAACTTCGATGCTGGAAGGCCCCGACCCCCTGACAAGGCACTATACTTGACAGGTACATGATGCTATTTGCCTGCGACGCAACTGGCTCTCTCCTGCTCCTCTTCCACGTTCACTTGCAAGCAGCCATGCGTGTGATAAGATTGCCAGGCCCTTCCAGGTGTTGGGTCCGGTAATCGCTCACGACTGACTTGTCCACTGTCGACGGACGAACTTTCAGTGGCTGGCGGCGCGTCTTCCATGTCATCCCATTGGCTCGCATGCCACTGGCCCAAGCAAGTCCAGGGAATTGGAGGGGCCAAGGCCTAGAACATAGAACACAGCGGGCGGGATGTCCCCGCCATCAGCGAGCAATAAAAAAGGAGGGACAACAGACGTTGGGCCCAAAGGCATGTCCGGGCCCGCCAATGTTAATCGTGGCTTGTTAGATCTTGCATCGCACATCGCACGAAAACATCCATCGATAGATACCACGTTGCTGCGAGCCTTGGACCTCTCGGGGGATTTCTCGAACACGTTGAGACAGCTTCAGGCACGAACTCTGGCGGCCAAGCGGGTGCCAAACAAGTCTTGTCACGGTGGAGGACTAGCCGTCCGTCAGGCGGCGCCAGGCTGCAGAAATCGTACGATCCACCAGCGAGGGGCGCGGACGGTCTGTGTTCCCAGCAAGCCTCATCACGACAATTCCCGCTGAGCCTTCTCGAAGTCGATATCTGCCGGGCTGGTAGGCTGGCCTGGCCAGGGTATTCGCTCAGCTCGTCCGGAACGTCTCCGGCTGCTTTGTGGAATTTTTTGACTAGGGTTTTCTTTGGCGGGCACATCACTCGTTCCAAGCGCCGTCTTAGCAACTTCAGCTGATCTCGCAAAACACCCTCTCACGATGGCGCCAGCAAGCCACGACAAAGCACAGAGCCGCGGAGAGGACAGCCCGAATGCAGACGCAACCGCACAAGCTGGCGCCGCGACGACGGCGGCACCACCCACAAACGGGGACAGCTCCACGACATCGGCTGCAAATTCGGTGTCGGCGAACTGGGTTGGCAACAATATGGCGCAGGCAAGTTTCTCCCCGTAACACGTCAACTGCACCCCCCGGGGCCGGCATCGTGGACTCAGACACGTGCACCTAGCCGCTCGCGAATTCTGCACGGATTCTGACATTCCCGTGTCAGGAGAACGGGTTGGCGAAGAGGCATTCCTGATTTCCCAGCCTTATTGCCCATTGCCCCACCATCTTTTCTCCCTTGAAAGCGTCCGATTTCCTGGCTGACATGGCCCCCTGCCGGCACGCGGTCTAGGCCCTCAGAGACCTCGCTAGGTATGACATGATTTCATCATCCGCTCTCATTTGTCGGTTCCAGTTTGTGGTTCCAAAATGCCATGGCAGAATCCCAAATCCGCATGTGGGGTCAGAAACGAGATTCCATTCCCATGCTGCAAGCGACGGGGGCTGCAATGGCCGTGGTCGCTGCCGTCACTGCCGTCGCTGCCGCGGCCTCGATTCTAGACCTCGCGCATCCTCGTCGTGCAAGTGCACGCACTGGAGGGGGGCCGCATGCTATTTATCGCTCGCACCAATGTCCTCTAGATGTTCATCTGTCTCACCGCCGCGACCACACCACTCTGGGTGGAACGGTTGACGAGCTGGCCAGTGGTGAAGAGGCGCACGGGCTGGATGGAGCAAAATCAGCAGATATCTGCTTGAGGTTTGCCTATCCCGACGATCGCATGCGCCGTGTTGGGAAAGGTGGGGAGCAGCGCAGTGCTTGGCGCTGTCGGAATGGACCCTGGCGGTTCTTCGGCATCTTGGAACAGCTGGACCCTGAAAATCCCCCTCGCGCACACGGGTCAAGCAACATGTTTCGATGCCAGCTGCGCCAGCCTAGCAATGGGGTTTCTGCAGGGTCCTGCCAGAGATACCGTTCCCCAGAACAGTCCGCCCGGGTGGACGGCTGGGAAAGAGAGCACGATGCGACTGTCATCTCTCCTTGGGCCGCGTTCCGACGCTCTGCCCCTCCCCCACCGCGAAAAGCGCGTGATATGGTGCGTTGGCGGTCGGAGTCTCGTGGCCCTCTCCCACACACCAATACCGGAAGCCTATCGGCTGTTTTTGCCCGCGCGTCCTCTCTGCCGGTTTGGGGACGTCCTCGGGCAGGCATCGGTACCAGTGCTGTGGCGGACAAGTGTCTGGAGAGAAAGTCTACCGAGCGGTGTTTTCTTTCCGTCTTGCGGGGTACGGGTCGGACTGTTTCGTTCAATCTATCAATCGAGAGACTGTTATTTGGCCGGACGGGATGTGGTTGCGCAGTTTTCCAGGTTTATCACACCAAAAAAGTCACCACGCCTGCAACCCACGTATGGTCTACATACGCGCTAGAGGGACAAGGGAACACCAATGAATAATCCGAGCATGAGGTTAAAAACAAGCGCACACACATATGCACACAACGCTAGGCTTTGCTGGTGTCTCGGACTGACTCGGGTTTTGACGATAATCAGGGGCGAACAGACTGCGAGCGCCCTCGAGGCGAGCCTGACCAACCTGGAGAGCAAGCTCGACGCCATTCTTGAATCGCTTGGTGTGCCGGCGGGGGAACACAACGATGTGGATGGTATGAGACAGGACGGTCAGGGAAAGGAGGCGGATGGCGGTGAGAAGAAGACTTAGGTATGGTGGTGTGGTGAGTGTTGTGGTTTAGAGGTTAGACGGGTAGACATCGACCTGGTGTTGATAGGGTAGACGGTAGACCTAGCCTCCTATACTTGACGTCTTTTATTCCTACAAAGCCTCGGATCTTATCTGCGGAGTTTGTGGTCGTGCTCCGTGAAAATACAGCCGACAGAAGAGAAAACTAGGTTCTAGATGACAATCAAGCGGCTCAAGTATACAGCGTAAATACCAGAAACCATTTGATCTTTCGCCTCGGAGGATGAGAGCATGAGAAGAGGGGAATCACTTACGGCAGATGTGAACCCTCCGGGATATACAGAACAACGAAAAGGCTATCCTTTAGCAGTGTTGTATTGGAATAAGAAGACAAAAGAGACACGGATGGCTCTCCTCGAAAAGCAACTCCGGACTCCGTATACCTCCTGCTCGGAAGGGAACTAATTGTTAGGCAGACACATGTAAGCTGCAGATACGACACGTTGAATATGCCAGCCATGCCCGGGAAGGTGGGAGAAATAGATGGTTTTATAGGTCGGGGTGACTCTGGAGAGTCCCGAGAGGAGATGATCGGTGAAGTTGGACCCTGCGGAATAGCGGAATGGGGAGCGTCGAGGTAGTCTTGTATGGAATACCTTGTATGGAATACGCACGCGGTACTGGTATGTATTGCCGGTGGCGGGTGATTCTGTTGAGAAATATGAAACATGGAGGAGGAAGGACATGGAGGATAATAGGAGATGCGGTGATAAGTGTTTTCTTTCTCATGTACAAGCGGATTGGGGGGGACGTGGTTCACACGAAATAGCTCAACTTCATATCCGCTCCGGGTGGGCATGAGAGTGAAACATCTCGAAGGAGAAAAATAGAATCTTAGAATCTGGAGCATTGGGTATCCTTCATCAGAGTAGGTATCATGGTATCATGGTATCATGGAAACCAGCGCACTCCGTCCCATCGACATACACATTGACATATTCTTTATCCGCCAAGTTATTATCCCATCCCATAGGACAGGACGGTTAGCAACATACACACACACACACACACACACAGAGAGAGAGAGAGAGAGACAAAACATTTGTATAAAACAACGCCCCACAAGTAAACATCCCATCAAATGTAAACATACCAACAACACCCCTAACCCAACCGAACCCAACCCATCCAACCCATGCACGCACATTATACCCATCCCATCCCATCCATTCGTTCATAAAGCGCAATCCTAGTCACCTCATTCAACCCCAACCTCAGCCGTCCAATCCCTCCGAATCATCAACTCATCCAACCCCTCGGTCTTCTCAATCACCAGCCCCTTCTCGTTCGCGAGATGCAGAATCGAGATGAAACAAAAACTAGTCGAGATGTCGTCCATGATATGCTTCGGATACACCCTCTGCAGCCCGTTCATGACGTCGGTAAACTTGAGCACCGCATCTGCCGCCTGCTCCTTTTCTCCGCCGCCGGCGTCCTCCTCCCCTCCGGGCGTGGGCAGTCTCGATCGTTCTGCCTCTTCTTGTTGTCCCTGTTTTTTTGATCAGTATACAGTTATCCAGTGTGTGTCACATGGGAGTTAGGGGTTTGGTATGGCATACCTCCTTCTTTTCCAACCCCATCCCCCTCCAAATCTCCTCCTTCAACCTCCTCACATCGACCTTCTTCGCCACCCTAGCATACTGCACATACTCAGGCCGGACCCGCCGGCTCTGCGTGACCAGCATCGTCCCAAACGCCAGATCCGCCGGGTTCGTGACCGTCAGCCCGCCAAAAGCACCCGTCATGCCCACCTCGGTGATGCCGCCACCAGCATCAGGGCCGGGCGTGAAGTGCTCCCTTGCGTCGGCGAACTCGTCCATGTCCTCGTCGTCGTCGTCACCGCCGCCAGCGAAGGGCAGCCCGTCGTCCTGGAAGAAGTTGGCGTCGTAGTCGCCCTGCACCTGTGTCGTCGTGTCGTCTGCGCCTGCGCCCCCTCCGTTACCAGATGTCCCGTCGCCGCTGCAGCCGCTGGGGATGGGCGCTTTCTGGGATGCCCAGAACGCCTCGTCCATCTCGCCTTCGGGGATGTCGTTTGGCTGGTGGCCGCCGTCGCCGCCGGCAGACCCGAAAACGGATGCGGACCGGGACGAACCGCCTAGTCGCCTGCGGCCGAGGCGGGCCTTGGGCTTGAGGAAGAGGCTGAGTAGTTGCTTGGAGCTGAAGTGTCTGTCGTCCGGCAGCAGATTGCGCGACTTGGACTTCCAATCCTTCTTGGGCAGCGAGATGGCCGTGTTGGTTGATGCCTGTCCATAAATCACCTCGGCGAGGGCCGGGTCGAGCGGCCCCATAAAGTCAATCTCGAACGGTTGTTTCTCTTTGCGCTGTCTGGCTGGCCCGTCGGTGGGTTTGTTGACGTCCTTGATCTTCCGGATGCGCCAGTGCTCGGCGCTCGTCCAGTTCTTCTGAAGTGCTTGGTCAAAATAGCTCAGGATATCCTCGTGCACCTTGTCGGCCTTTTGTGAGTGCGTCATGGACACCATAAAGTCGGCCCCTGGGTTCTGGCCGTTGTGGTCCAGCATCAGGTCGATGCCCATGTCGCCGGCGTCGCCATCGCCTCCACCGTCACCGCCCAGATTTAGACCAGCGTCGAAGACGCGCAGCATCTGCGGCTCCAGCGCGGCTTCACGAGCCCATGCCTCGCCGCCCTCGCCGAAGTTGACATCAGCTCCGAGATCGAAGGCACCCAGTCCGTCTGTGTCGTCGAAACCAAGCGGATTCTCCTCGTCGATAAACATGCCTGACTTATCCCCGATACCTGGAGTCTTCTCCTTGTCCTCGCGCCAGTCCTCTGGAGCGCGCAAGAATGGGATATCCAGGGAGCCGGACGGGTCACCGAGGTCGAACGTCTTGAGAGATGGGCAGACATCCATCTGGTCGAGGCGGCTGAGATCGCCGAAGAAACGGGCGCCGAGTGAGGCAACATCAATCTCAATATCCTCGTCATCTTCGGGCTCCTCAGGCTTCTCCGTCTCGGCAGCCGAGATGTCCATCTCGTCGACGTCTTCATCATCCTCGGTGGTCGCATCGCGATGCTTGTCCTTTTTGGCCGGGGCCGATGCATCGTTGGCATCATCACTGCTATCAAAAACAATACGGCCCTGTGAGTCAATCATCAGGTGGTTGAGGAGCAGCCCCTTGGCACCGCCCTCATCAAAGTCTGCCGAAGCTTTCTTGAAGAGCGGGTCAACGGCGAACTCCAGCTCCAGCTTTTTTAGCTGCAACGAAGCAAAAGATGGCGCCAAGGTTGCCTCGGACGACCTTTGGGTCTGCGACATGTTAGATGGCGAGCTGAACACCCAGCAGAGACAATTACCTTTTTCCTTGGCTTCTTGACAACATTGCCATCCGCATCTACCTCTTCCTCTTCCTCGTCCTCCCCATCCTCGCGGTCCTTTTTGCTCCCTCGGCTATCGGCCAGACCGCTAAGCAGCTTCCCTGTCTCGGTGGCGACGCTGTCTATCCTGCTGGTATAGATCTTGACGCAGCCGTCGAGCGTGCAGCTGGCCTTTTGGAAGTTGACGCCGTCGCCCTCCTTGAGCAGCGACATGTCGTGGAAATAATCGATGAGGGCAAAGTTCCACGAGTTGGCCGCGTTGATCTTGTTGTCGGTCGCCATCTTCATCCACTCCTCGAAGTTGGCCAGCAGCGGCGGCACGCGCTTCATAGGCGTCACGGCCGTCCCGCCCACCACGAACCGGCTGCCGTCGTCCTTATCGGCGTTGCTGTTGTCCTTGCGCGGGCGCGGGGTGCGCGGGTTGGATCCGGGGGAGGATCCGGCATTTTCGAAGTCGTTCAGGGCGATGCTCTTGCGCGCCGGAGTTCCTGTCGCCGCCGCCTTGAGCTGGTTGATCTGGGCTTCGTGCAGCACCTTGCGGCCGTGCGACCGACGTGCCTTTTCCTCTGCATCGTCGTTGAGGGGGATTCTAGGAGAAAAGAGTTAGAATGCGACAATGGGCGATGGGCGCCCGACGCGATTGAAATGGGATGCAAACGCACTTGACGGGCGATTTGAACGGCGACGCCGCCAGGGAGCCAGAGGCCACCCTGCTTCCGCTCCTCCGCGGTGCCTGCGCTACTCGCGGCATCGTTGTTGTGGGTGCTGTGGTCGTGGTGAAGTTGCGATGCCGGGTTGTCGCATTTGCGCTGCGGGTTGCGATTTTTGCGAAGTCCAACTGTTTGTTTACTTTCGCCCGCTTGTCGTTCGTTGCGCCCCGCGCTTGGTCCATGCGCAGGGGAAGCGGGCCCACGTGCTGAAAAAAAAGCCACACTCGTCAGCCACAGACACGCGACGCCAGCCCCATCAGTTTTTAATTGAAACGCGCTTCTGCGCGACTTCGCGCCCCACTATCTACGCGCCTCGCGTTCAACCCACGGCAGGGGCCGGCCAAGCACGACCCGCTCTTGAACAATGCGGTGCCCAGTGCTTCCTTCCACACCACACAACCTCGTCCACTTCCACCAGGTGCGACTTCCTGTTTTCTCTCCACCATCGTCGTCGTCGTCAATTGTACCTGCTGTCGATAAAAACAATGGCAGCCACAACCTTGGGAAAGAGAACCCGGAGTTCTCGAGCAACGGGTATGTTACACTTGGCGCTAAGCTTGTCAAAATCTGCAGCCAAAACTGACGGACCGTTCCTTCTACAGCACCGGATCCCGCACTTGAGCAGCCTTCGAAACGCACGAGACGGTCCGCCAGAGGAGATGTTGCCAGTGCCAAGGTCACATCGATCCTCGCCGACGTGATCGAGGACGAGGAGAACCAAGATCCCTCGACCGAGTCCCAAGAGTCGGACGAGCCTGTCGACCCCTCGCCCACCAAGCTGCCGGTCTCGAGAAGGACCTCAATCGCCAGTACTGCCCGCAGCGACGTGCCTGTCACGCCTTCGACTCCCCGCCATTACGATGTGTTCGCCAAAGCGACCTCGACGCCGCGCCACCGCGTCATGTCGGTCGGCAAGCTCTCGCGACGGCTCACCCCGCAGACGCCCCTCACGCCCAGCGCCCAGCAGACAGTCTATCATCAGGCGCGCCAGCTGTTCTCGAGGAGCGCGGACCCGGGCCAGCTCATCGGACGGGATGAGGAGCGCGGGCAGTTGAAGGCCTTCCTCGACCGTTGCGACACGGCTCATCCTGGCGGCTGCCTGTACGTTAGCGGACCACCTGGCACCGGCAAGAGCGCCTTAGTCAACGAGCTTACGCAGGAGACGGTTGTCAAGTCAACGCACATCCGAAAGGCATACATCAACTGCATGAGTGTCAAGTCGTCCAAAGATTTGTATCTCACGCTATTTGACCTGCTGGGCGGAGAGCCGGATATGTCCGAGACCGACGTTGTCAACGCCCTGCGCAAGATGTTCCTCCCCAAGAAGAAGACCGAAGACGTCTTCATTGTTATCCTGGACGAAATCGACCACATTCTTACTCTGGACCTGGAGAGTCTGTACCGCATCTTCGAGTGGTCCCTACAAAAGACGTCGCGCCTCGCCCTCGTCGGCATCGCCAACGCCCTTGATCTCACCGACCGTTTCCTGCCCCGGCTCAAGTCACGAAACCTCAAACCAGAGCTCCTCCCGGTGTTGCCTTATACCGCTCAGCAGGTCAAGCGGATCATCACGACGCGGCTGCGCAGTCTCCTGCCCGAGGGAACCACAACAGCGCCCGACTTTATCCCCTTCTTCCACCCCGCCGCCATCGAGCTGTGCTCACGAAAGGTTTCAACCCAGACCGGCGACCTGCGCCGCGCCTTCGAGGTCTGCCGCCGCGCCCTGGACCTGGTGGAGACCGAAACGCGCATCAAGTTCGAAAACGAAATCAAGGAGCAGGAGCTCCAAATGAGCCCGTCCTCCCGCAGAGTCCTCGGCGAGAACCGCAACCTCGCCACCACCCCCCGGAGCAGCAGCAGCAGCAGCTCCATGTCCCTCGCCAAGGCGCTCCAGAGTCTGACGGTGGAAACCGCCCCGCGCGTCAGCATCGCACACCTAAACAAAGTCACCGCCGCCGCGTTCAGCAACGGCACAAGCCAGCGTCTCAAGACACTCAACCTCCAGCAGAAAGCGGCGCTGTGCTCGCTCGTGGCCATGGAGAAGCGGAACCGGAACCGCGCGAATGTGTCCTCCTCCTCCTCCTCCGTCCTCCCGGCGACGCCGTCCAAGACAAACATCACCGCGGCGCCCACGGTGAAAGCCCTCTTCGAGGCCTACTGCGTCCTCTGCACGCGCGATTCGGTGCTGCATCCCCTCTCTGCGTCGGAGTTTCGGGAAGTGGTCGGCAGTCTGGAGACGTTGTCGCTCATCACGCCTGTGGATGGGCGGACGGGGTCGTTTGTGGCTCTGCAGGCTCCCGGGAGCGGGAGCGGAAGGGGACGCAAGAGGAAGGATGTGTTTGGGGGGGCTTCGGCGTGTGGGTTGATTGGGGATGATAAGCGGGTTGCTAGCTGTGTTGGGGAGAGGGAGATGGAGGGTGCTGTTGACGGGACGGGGGCGGGGATTCTGGGGGCTATTTTGAGCGGGGAGGCTCTGGATTATTAGGTTTTGTCTTTTGTTGCTGTGTTTTTGTTTGCATTGCGGGGGAGCATGGCATGGCATGGCATGGCGGTGTTTTGGTGTTGGGCTTGATTATTGTATTATGGGTGTACTCTGGATGGCTCACCGGTGTTTCTGCGGTTGTGGCAGGAAGGGTGGATACGATGAGATGGGATTGGGGGAGGGTATGTGTACTCCAAAGAGCCGGCTGGCTCGTGTGGTCCACGAATGGACTGCTCCTGTGGACTCTTTAATACAGGACATGACTACTACTAGATGGTAGAAATAACTCAGCAGAGTGTCGACGGCTATCAAAGGTTGTTTATTCTATGGAGCAAACTACAGAGACTGAGACTACCTGTGGAAAACTAAGCTCTCTGCAGGAAAGGAATCTTGTGTGTATATTGGAGTAAGACCTGGCCCACTCAGCTCTTCCTGGGCCAAGTCATATATCTATCTGTTCTGCTACACTGACTTGGTTGGCTCTAAATAGCTTCATCCGTTTGATCTGGTCAGCACGGATTAAGGCGTTCTGATTAACAGGATATCTCGAGCGGAAGGAGCCTGTCTATCAAACTCCAGACTGTCCTGTCTTGGGGTCTCGACTTCATATCGTCACACTGCACCGGCAACATCCACCACATACACACACACACACACACACAACAAGACTAGACGTCACCACGCACCCTGTAAGGGAAAACAATCTAATAATTCCCCAATAACCACAATCCGCTTCTACCATTCTGTAACTTTGCTCGCCTGCTAACTTATGTAGATACAAATTGTCCGTCTCATCTCAACCCCTTACCAAATTATCCCCCTCCCACCACCTCTCCCCTACATAATACTCAAGAATGCGTAGGCATAGCAACATCAGCCCTCCTACTGACCGCATCGGTGCCCGCCCAGTGACTCGTGACCGTCTTCGTCTGCGTATAAAAGTTCACGCCGGGCCGTCCATAAAACGTGCTCGCCCCGCCGCCCGCAATGCTCTTCTTGTTGCCGGTAAAGCTAAACATGGGCAGCGGCACCGGGATCGGGACGTTGATGCCCACCTGTCCGGCCTCGATCCGCCTCCTGAAATCCTCCGCCGTCGGGCCGGAGCGCGTAAAAATCGCCACGCCGTTGCCGTACTCGTTCCCGTTGATCAGGTCGATGGCCTCGTCGAGCGTGTCGACATTCAGACAGACCAGGACCGGGCCGAAGATTTCCTCCCGGTAGCACTTCATCTCGGGCGTGACGTTCGAGATGATGGTGGGCGCGATCCAGTTGCCGTTGGGATACTTGGGCGGCGCGAACCCGCGGCCGTCGAGCAGGATCGTGGCGCCCTCGGCCTCGGCGCTGGCGATCAGCCCTTCGATGCGGGCCTTGCTCTGCGGGCTGATGACCGGCCCTAGGTCGGCGCCGGGCTCGAAGCCGCCGTTGACCTGCAGCCCCTTGGCCCGCTCGGCCAGCTCGGGCAGCCACTCCTTGGTCTCGCCGACCATGACGAGCGTCGAGAGCGCCATGCACCGCTGGCCGGCAGCGCCGAAAGCCGCACCGACGACGGCGTTGAGGAACTGGTTCTTGTTGCAGTCGGGCAGCACAGCCGCATGGTTCTTGGCTCCCAGATTCGCCTGGACACGCTTGCCGTTGGCCGACCCGCGCGCAAAGATATACTCACCCGCCTTGTTGCCACCCACAAAACTAACCGCCTTGATGGCCGGCTCGTCCAGGATGAAATTGACGGTGCGGTGCGCGCCATGCACGACATTCACCACGCCCTCGGGGAATCCCGCCTTCTGCACCAGCTCGGCAAGTATCATGGCCGCACCCGGGTCCCGCTCCGACGGCTTGAGGATCAGCGTATTCCCCGTGACCGTGGCGATAGGAATACACCACAGCGGAATCATGGCCGGGAAGTTAAACGGACAGATGGCCGCCACAACCCCCAGCGGCTCGCGGTACGTCCGCGTCTCCATGTCTTTCGCAACCTCGAGCACCTCGCCCTTGAGCAGCTCGGGCGCGGCACACGCCGCCTCGGCCACCTGCAGGCCGCGGAGCACGTCGCCCTTGGCATCGGCAAACGTCTTGCCCTGCTCGAGCGTGATGCTCGCCGCCAGCCGGTCCCAGTTCTCGCGGATCAGCGCGACAAACCTGAACATGATGGCCTGGCGGTGCAGCACGCTCGTGGCCCGCCACGACTCGAACGCTTTCTGTGCCGACGCGACAGCCGCACGCAGCTCCTCATCCGTGTTCTGCGGCACTCTTGTAACTAGATTGTTCGTGGCCGGGTCGTGCAGGTCGATGAACTGCGTCGTCGACGACCGCACGAACTGATTGTCGACAAACCATGGCGTGTCCTTGACCTCATCGATCTTGTCGTGCGTTGTCGGGTAGCTCGTGGCCGTGCTCGCGAGACCAGCAGCGGCGGCAGATGCTGGACGGAGGTGCTGGGCCGTGGCGTGTATCCTCCGGACCGCCGCGGCCGAGTTGTTGGACGACGACGACGGCATTCTCGACGATGCAACGCAGCGGAGGGCGGATAGGGATCGTGGGGAGCTGGTGGCCGAGAGGGAGGCAGCTCGGGATGCGAATCGACGCATTGTCGAAAGAGCGGTCGGGTCGGTCGAGTGGCGGCGAGAAGACAGGGGCCGTGACCTAGACAACGCCGGTAGGGAAGAGTCGTGTTCGTCGGTCGGTGGCTACAAATAGCGGCCGAGGGGTGATGTGATGCTGCCGAAAGCTGTTGCTGGCTGCAATGGCACCCTGCGTGTCAGTGGTCAGTGGCTCTTTATCCGGCCGTTGTCAGATGGTAGACAGACAGAGCCCTGGGCCGTGTTGGCCTTTAAATGCAGCTCCCCAGACTCTCGGAAGCCAGGGATGGCCCGACCAAGTGCCGCTCGGTGCTTTGGGGTATTCGGTCCCGTGAGGGGAAGTGGGTTTGTCGGACGCACCCCGTCTCGTGGCAAAGCCGGTCCTTGCCGACAGCCAATCACAGGCCTCCAATTGGCCTGTCAATTGAGGAGCTCCTCCACGCTGTCCGGCCGGCTTTCGGCGTTGCCACCTGAAACCAGTCCCTCTTCCGGTCCGTCACAATACTCATCCGCACGGCCGACAACCGGACTACGAGACGGGATATCAATCAACTCCTGATTCAATCGAATGCCTCATTTTTAGAATCCGTACAATACAACATGCGCCCAGAGACTCCGCCAGTAGACAATGACCACAGAAAAATACCAAATCGGAAAACAGCCTGTTGTGCCCGTCCTAACGAGACGCACCACCTCGGCGTCTTTCAGCTCGCTATCTAGGCCTTATTACCTTTTCGCATATCGTCACAGCAACCACATCTGTCCTTCCTCTAGTTTTGGCTCCGTGTGTTCCTCTTGCTGGCCTCCGTCTTGCCCGTATCGGCACCAGAGGCCGCCGCCTTCACCTCGCCCTTGAGGTCCTTCGCCTTGTCCTTCACATCCACAACAGCCTTCTTGGCCGCAGGAACAGCCGAGCCACCGCCGAGAGCCGACAGGAGAACAGCCACGAGCGTCAGGGCAATAGCGGCGAGACCACCGGCAACCTCGGGAACGAACTTGATAGCCTCAACGGGGTCACGCTTGGCGATGGTCAGGAAGAGGTCGAGCTTCTCAGTGATGTACTTGACCGGGTCATCCTTGAACTTGAGGTCGGACGGCGACTCGGGCTTCTTCTCCTCCTCCTTGGGCTTGTCGGCGTTCTCGAGGTACTCCTCAACGGGGTGCTTCTTGAAGAAGGTCTCCTGAGCGAGCTTGCGGGCATCATCAACCGAGTGGCCGATGTAGATGTTGTCGAACAGGATGTTGTTCTGCATGGTCCACAGCTCGAAGCCAACCTGTGATTGTTAGGATACGACGATTGAATGACAGGGGAAAAAAACTCACAGCACCCATGGGCTCAAAGTTGGCAGGGGTCTTGTCCTCAAAGTAGTTGGGGTTCTTGATCTTGCGCGGCGCCCAGACACCCTTGTAGGCCGGGTTGTCAATGTACGGGGCAGTCCACTGGCCCTTGTAGTCGGGGTTCTTCTTCATGGGCTTGGTCCACGGGCCGCATCCAGAAACCTCCGAACACTTGGGGTTGGGAATAGTCGGCGCGATCCAGTCACCATCCTCCTCATCATCCCAGTCCTCGGGCTTCTGGGCCTCGGGGTCGGGAATCTGGGTGGGCTCGTCAACGAGCCAGTCCTCAGGCTGGGTAGCCTCCTCATCAACAATCTCGAACGGCGCATCCTCATCCCAGTCATCAGGCTTCTTGGCATCCGGGTCCGGAATGCGCGCCTCATCAACCCAGTCATCGGGCTTCTTGTCCTTGGGGTCATCGATCTCAGTCGGGGGGTTGACCGCGGGGGTGAAGTCCTCGAGGAGGCTGCCCTCCTTGACGTTCTCGCCATCCTGCTGGATGATGTAGGTGTTATTGGGGTGGACGATGAGCGTGTAGAGCTCCGTCGTCTTGACGATCTTGGCCGCCGGGGGAGAGCTGAGGTGCTTCTCCTCGTACTCGCCCGTCTTGGGGCTCTTGTGGTTGAAGATGAAGTGCACCTTGTTGGTGTGGCCGCACTTGTCGGGGCCGAACATGATCACGTACGGCGTGGTGTTGGCAAACTCCTCCTGGTGGAGGGCCTTGGTATCCCGGAGCAGCTTCATGTAAGCACCGCCGCACTCGAGACCGTCTGCAGGACACTGTTAGCGTCGAAGATATTGTGGGATGTAATCCGACGTACTCTGCATCTTGACCTCATACTGGACGACCAGGGTCTTGCCCTTGGGGTCGATCTTCTTGGGGAACTTGGCAGAGATGGCGTGGTGGGCAGCCGCGTTCTTCACGACGAGACCGGCATCACCCTCCATTCCCTTGTAGACGGTGGGCTCCTCGACCGCCCACTCTCCGACGTAGGCCCACTCCTCATCGCCCTGAACGTCCTTCTTGGCGTGGGACGGCTTCCACCGCTTGTCCCAGCCCTCGGTGAACTGCTCGAGGAACGGAGCCTTGAGCTTGGTGGGCTGTTGCAGAACAAGTTAGCGATTGATCGGCCGATCGCTGCGCAATCGCAAGATACGATGGGCTACTTACAGTGAAGGTCGGCACGGGAGGGGCGACCTTGGAGGTGGCGGAAGAGGCGGCGGCGGAGCTCGAGCTGGAGCTGGAGCTCTCGTCGGCGACCACCTTCTGGTCCTCTGCATGGGCGCTGCCAGCGAGCAGAGCCACGCTGGCCGCAGCGGCAGCAACGTTGAACCTCATTGTGAACGGCCGAGCGCTGTCTCAAGCAGCTCTGTAATGGCGATTGCGAATGGGTCAAAGGCAGAGGGGAGGAAGAAAGAGAATGTAGTCGTCTCCGGAGACAGACGAGACGATGTAGTGCGGGCAATGGATATCACTCCCAGAGCTCGAGGAAAAAGAGGAAGTCGTCGGGACGGCTGGCGGAGAAATGGTGGTGAATTTGAAGTTCGGGCAAAGACGCAAATCTGACAACGTGTCTTCTCCAGCGGGCAGTTGAGCTTAAGCTTGGGGCTGCACGAGCGGTACTAGATTTGCGGGGGCCGAGTCGGGGCCGGAGGCTGGAAGCGGTAACAGCCAAGCTGTCCTCTGCGCTAAACGTATGGAAGACCTTCGAAACTTCCATTGGTGCATCGGAACCACTATCCGTTTAAATCTTTATGCGATTGCTGGACCCGTATCCGGCAGGTCACCACTTCCGTGTCCACTAGTTCATGAGATTGATTATTCTTTGATGGCTATTCTTTGGGATGAAACCTTGAGCTTCGTGCCTGTGTGCCGCTTTCAGGACTGTTGAAGCTGGTCCTCAGTTTCTTGGAGAGCTTCAAACTAGGTATCCAACAGTTGCGGGCCGTGCCCTGTCAGGGTCCGACCTCTCTCGATCCAACGGCCTGGCATTTGCGAGACGCCAAGCCACAAGCCGTTGGATAGAGGCGCCGCTGTTTGAACAACTTTCTTTATCGTTCTACGCGAAACTACTGCAGTGTAGGGCCGCCTGGACGACGAGATTACGGCTTTGAAGACCGGACGAGCCGCATGAAGCACAGGTTTCACGGGACTCGCTGGTTTCCCAGACCGTACTTGTTTGTTTGCACACTAGCTTGAATTGAATGCAATGAATATGGCCTGCGGGACTACCTTCGACACGTGAGAGCTATTCTGTCCGAAGTAAACACTGGGTTTGCAGACTTATTCACATGGCCAACAACTCAAGATTGAAGGGTTCACTCGCATACCAATGGGTGGGTCCTGGGGTCGCATGCCGTCAAAATTCGCCGCACCAACGGGAAGCTTTGAACCGGCAGAACACCAAAAGCTTTCAACTTGTGCTTTTCGTCGCGAATTTAGCCTCATATCCCCTCATTTGCCAGTTTTACCAACTGCCGCCCTGTCCAGATCGAGATCAGAATCTTAGGACTCAAACCGTTACGAACTACCTGGCCTCTGCCAGTCCCTACTATTGGTCAATTGCTAGCTGATAGCCCATTGCAGCGGCAGCGGGCGTTTCGACCCCGCAATCTCGATATCACCATGGCGGGGCATCCATCCGTCGATAACGACACCACCAACAACGACCATCTCGTGCAGTCCGACGACCCAGACCACCCGGCGAACCTGATCCCCTCGTTGTGCGCCAAATTCTGGACACTGGGATGGGTCACCGGAACAGGAGGCGGTGCCTCGATCCGCGAGGAGTAGGTTTCTTGCTGGATGGATGAAGGGGGAAACCGAAAAAAGAAAAAAAAAATCCTGACCAGGACCGTGTCACAGTGACCTCGTCTACATCGCGCCGTCGGGCGTGCAGAAGGAGCTGATGAAGCCGGCCGACATCTACGTGCTCTCGCTCGCCGCGCAGGCCCGGTCGCTGGATCGGCGCAACCGTGTGTACCTGCGCAGCCCGCCCAAGTTCAAGCCGAGCCAGTGCACGCCGCTGTTTCTGGCGGCCTTCACCAAGCGGCGCGCCGGCTGCTGTATCCACACGCACTCGCACTGGGCCGTGCTGGTGACGCTGATCCTTGAGACGCGCGGGCCGGGCAACGACCGCGAGTTCCGCATCAACAACATCGAGCAGATCAAGGGCTTTGGCCGCGGTTTTGAGAAGGTCGGCAACCTGGGGTACCACGACACGCTGACCATACCGGTCATCGAGAACACGGCGCACGAGGAGGATCTGACCGAGTTCCTGGAGGAGGCCATGGACAAGTACCCGGACACGTATGCCGTGCTGGTCCGTCGCCATGGCGTTTATGTCTGGGGGGAGAACGTCCACAAGGCTAAGACGCAATGCGAGAGGTATGCCTTGCCTTTACTTCCACATGAGCTCCACTAAGTGTCTGCAGCTTGGACTATCTCTTCCAGTTGGCCGTCGAGATGAAGAGACTCGATCTGCCGTGGATAACGGACATTGCGCCGACGGTACCAACGAGGTCGAAGTAGACGAGCTGACCAAACCTTTGCATTGAATAGACCCGGCGGCGCGATTCAAGTTCTAGACCAATTTCATATACCAATGCCATTTACTGTATTTTTGACAATGATCTACAGCTCAACCCAGCATGCGTCATTACACTTTGTCCCACCCAACATTACTCCCGCTGCCATAAGCCGAAAAGCGATTATCCAAAACATACAACTCCCCGCTTAGAGGGCAAGAAGCGCGGCCATGAAACCGAGAATACCAGCAGTCGACCCAGCCAATGCTAAAACGGGAGCCGCAGCGTTGGTGCCGGTGCTAGTCGCCGCGGTGCCAGTGCCCGTCGATTGCCCGCTCCCAGTGCCAGTCGGCTTAGACGAACCCGAGGGTGCGGCGCCGGTGTTGGAGCCGGACCCAGACCCGGACCCAGACCCGGAGCCAGAACCACCGGTGGGCTGGGCAGCAGGGACGCCGGCCGAAGCGGTGAAGTAGTACTTGGAGATACAGCCGTCGACGCAGTTGGAGTAGTTTAGGTTATCAGTAGCGGTGCCGTTGCCCTTGGGGCAGTCGGCGACGCACTTGTTTGTCTTGTCGACCTGTTTATGACCGTTAGTTTCAGTGGAGAACTGTGTAGACAGGATAGGCACATACATCAGCATTGCTCGGGTTCGGGACCGTGATGCACTTGGACGTGCAGTCGACGTCGCCGGGCGTACAGGCGTCAATGCACGCGGTGATGGCGGCCGCCTGGCTGTTCTGGGCTGCTGTGGCAGGGTCGGTCGTTGTCGGGGGGGTTACTGAGGAGGAGGAAGAGTTCGACTGGGCGGCGGCGGAGAGGGCGAAGATGCCCGCGGAGAGGAGGGTTGTGAAACGCATTTTTGTGGTGTTTGTATTAATGAATTATTTCCGGTTGCTGGGTCGGAGGAGGAGGGTATCACACGCGTAAGTGTAACGAGAGCGAACGAAGAATAAGTAGAAGGACGAACTACACTTTTCTACAAGACGCGCTCAAAGATCGACGAAATAATAAGAGGGAGCAAGGGAGAAGGGGGAAAGGGGGAAGGGGGTGAGCTTTAAAATCATCGTCACCCTGGTAGCCAAGGACCAAGCAGAGCTCTCAGCTCCCGGTACGTAGGTAGCTCACATTTTCCATAAGTTTCCGCTTGCTGTGTGGGCTGGATACCCGGTACCTGAGGTACCTTTGGACTTGTTTGTACGACCAAGACGCGCACACTCACAGACAACCAACCCGGGGGAGAGACGATTGGGTGCCGAGTGATGGGAGGCGGTACCCACCCCGTGTTGGGTCGAACACGAGGCCGGCCGGCCCACCCCTCACTCGCGTAACGACGGGATATAAAGGTCCAAGATGTTTTTATGTATGATATCAAAAAAAATAGAAGACACGATTTGACGTCTGTCTCAGCTGTACTCTACGGTCCTGGTTTGGCGACCTGCCCGGTTAGTCGGTGACCCTCACAATCGGTAGTCCTGTTGGAGCTTTATGTTTTGTTCCTTTGCGCGTGGACGTGTTGGTTTCTCCTCTCACAAGTCACAACCGCGTCCCTGGTGGCCGGCCGGTCGGCCCCTCTCTGTTGTCTGTCGTTGGTTGCATGATCAACGCTCAGATGAGAGAGGAGACCAGGTGCCGGCTCGGCCCCCCCTGTGGGCATGCCTGGCGCCTGGGCGGTTGTGGGGTTTTCCTGCGCTAGAAAGTCTCTGGAGAACCCCTGTGCTGCTGCTGCTCCTCTGCGCTGGCTTTTCTCCAGGCGCAGGGGGTGGGTTCAGCCAGTGCGTCACAGATGGGAAAGTGGTCAGCTCGGGTTTCCAATGACCGAGAAAATGGTTGAGATGCGCGAGTTCACGTTCACTTGGTCACGACCTTGCCGCCTCGCGCGAAATTCGTAATTTTAAAAAATCTTGTGAACGGAAGAAACATTGACTCTGAAATCACACCCTGTTCCTGGGATGTCGTGCCGAACGAAACAACGGGAAACGGCTCAGCAGACTTGCTTGGCACAGGGATGGCAAGATTTTCCCGATTCGGCGTCCGATCTAGTCCGGGCACCAATCAGAGGTGGGCAATTCGCGTCTGCGTTCTTCACAATTCAACCAGGGGAAGGAGGGGCAAGGGACACCTCTCCTCGACTCTCTCTCCCCGGTTGAGGATGCGATGGAAATTTCAGTGGGACATCTCATGATTTTCTTTCGCGCTGAAGTTGAAATAAATACACTACATGCATTCCAACTCGGATTTCGGCACATACCTAGGGAGTCCACCGCAGAATGTCAGCCCATGCAGCAGCAACAGAAATGTGCATATTGTGATACAGGAGCTGACCGCAGGAGAAACAAGGCAACAGCAAGTTTTGACAGGATCCGACGAGACGGAGCATTCCGAAGCCCTAGCAAAAGAATGAGAACCAACAAACCGTCCGGACCGAGCGGTGACCTAGCAGCCCGATTCGGCCGTCCCATTTCTGTGGCTAGTTTGTTTCGTCCAGAGACAAACACAGGTCGGTAGGCAGGTGGTCCTCGGCCCGGGCAAGCAAACAGTGCGTTGGCTTCCTTAGAGTACGTACACTAATCAGCTCCTGCTGGATTATCGTGAGACGGTTTGTTGGCAAGCCACAAGCCACCTCCTCGATTTTGAGACAGAAGGCTTTTCTGGATTTGAAGGATGGCAGCAACCACAACGACTTGACAACCCACCATGGTTTGGAAAGCAGCAGAGATGGATATAGTGTACTGCAGAGGAGGAATCCAGTAACGATATACCGACGCTACGGAGTGGTGCGGAGCCAAAATACCAGTCAACAACTCAATACAACACTGCACCCGTCCGTATTCGACCCGAGTACATAGTGTGTGACATTGCGACTTCTTTTTATTCGGCAGTGCATTGGTTACTGACGGGGAGGGTGTATGCGCATATGACAACCAAGTATTCCGTACCTACTAGATATTCCACCACTCCATAAATATATATCAAAATAGCTCTCCCCAAGGCCGATACGAACGAAACCAACCTCTTCTTCTACACATGGAACCATAACACATACATCCCCACACTCCATCGTGTTCATCATAGCAGTAGAATTTTTTTTACACGCATCAACAACAACACCCCACCACCTGATTCCATTACAAAAAAAAGATACATCTGTCCTCCTCTTCCGCATCCACAGTCACCAGTGAATAATCCATAACGAAAATGGCCAATACGGTTGGTATATGTATTATTAGCAACATTCATGCAGTCGACATCCGATCGTGGAGCAAGTCTATGTTTTTTTTTTCTTTCTGCCCCCCATAAATGATCATAAGATCTCCTATGTACCCCACTCCCCTACGGGCCCCTACGGAGTACTCGGTGCCCACCGCTGATGGAGATCTAGAGTAAATACCGGGACTGGTTCCGGTCATGTCAGCACCTTGTTTTCGGTCTTCCGTACACTACGTAACTTGGTTGGTACGGACAGTCATCATCTGTGTCATCACAACCACATCCTAAACAAATACACCTCAACAATAAATCCGATTGCGGTAAAATCTACTCGTACGTAAACAGCTACCACTTCATAGGACCATGCCGATTCGTCCAAGTCCCCGTCTCGCCATCCATCCCCAACGTCGCCAGCCGGCACGAGTTGACAGCGCCGAGCTTGGGATCATCAAACCCCTGATAATGATTCAAGTTGGTCGCGCAAAACCCAGGACACGTCAGATTAATCTTCCAGCTCGCGTCGTCCTCGAAGCGTTGCACATAGTGCAGCGTGAGCATGTTGAGCGCCGACTTGGTGATGCTGTACGGCGCGTAGTCGACCTTGTGGGCGAACGCGTTCTTATCCGCCTTGGAGTGCATCCCGCCGAGCTCCGACGTGACATTGACAATGCGCTTCGCGCCCTTCGCCTTCTTGAGCAGCGGGATAAAGGCTCGGGTCACGTATTCGACGCCGACCACGTTGGTGTTGTAGATGTCGAGCCACAGCTGGCGCGGGTCGGACTGGCCGGCGTTGTTGCTGATGCCGGCGTTGTTGATGAGACAATCCAGACGCCCGTGCTTGGCCTCGACAGCCTTGGCGGCTGCTTCGATGGACTCGTCCGAGGTGACGTCCAGCACAAGGCTCTCGACGTTCTTGAGGCCGGCAGCGTTCAGTTTGGCGACGGCTTCATCGAGGGCCTCCTGGCGACGACCGGCGAGGATGACATGATAGTTGCTGTGCTCCGTGGCGAGCTTTTCAGCCGTGAAGAAGCCCACGCCCTGGTTGGCACCCGTGATAAGGACGATGTCAGTATAAGTGTCGGCCATGATGAATATCGGCAGAGATGTTTCGAGAACAGGCTCAAGTAGAAGAGGCGAGAGACTGATGTGGAACAGAATATTTGAATCCCGACAGCCCCGTCGCCTACATCTTTATATCTGTGCGAACCTTAGTCTTTCAGCCATCATCGTTGTGTTGTGTTGGTGATGCGGCTCGAGTCCGCACCATTTTTGTGGGGCCGTGGTTAACTCCGGCCGCGATGCCGCCTCTGGTGCGGGCTGGCCCGCAACTTTGTCTCCGGCAGACCTCGACTCAAAGCGATCAGGATCTGGTTCCTTGTCAAGCCGCTGCACATGAATCTATCCGTTCTCCGACTTGGCAGGTTTGCCTGTTGGTCAGCCAGCTTCAGGAACACTTATCTCGCCCGTCACGTGTCTTCTCCGCATTGTCCGAGGGCAGACTTGAGCTCGGTACTCGGGAGGCCGCTCACTAACTCCGGGTCGAACGGCCATGACGCTATGCACGGCGACCCAACTGTCGCCTATACACAGCTATTGTCCGAGAGAGCGTATCTTCGAAATCGATCCGCACTTTATAATCAGATGAGCTCCGCGCTCCAGATTCAGACGAGCTCTGCACTCCCTGATTCCACCAGCGGTTTTGCGTCGGACCAGCGCAGGATTATAATGTCGTTTTCCTCGAAACTTGTCAGCCCATCAGCGTCAACACCACGGCCCTCAACAAGTGTATCCTTCAGCAACCGGATGAAGACGGCCGAGTCGAGGTCAGGCGTGTCGATCATGGTCAGCCCGCCGGCCGTGTCGTTGAGATTCTGCAGCGCAGGCGGGAAGGACGACAGAAACGACGACAGATAGTGGTTGTGCAACAATGCCTGGTGGCGCGTGGCATAGGCCAGTTCCATGTCGGAGAGGCGCGCGCGGAGCGCATCGGTCGAGAGGTAGTGAAGAGTATGGCGGTCGATCTTCGCGATGCGGGCGCGTAGGTAGCTGCGCACCAGGTACTTGTAGCGCTCGAGCTCGGTTTGGATGACAATGAGGGCAAAGTTGGTCTTGGGGTCCATGTCGCCCGTCATCTCCTCAACGCGCTCGATCTGGCGCTTGATTCTGTCATTGATACGTTCGAAGAGGCCGCTCGATGGCCATCTACGGGAGACTGTTAACCAAGGCCAGAAGAAGGCAGCAGACTTCGGAAGCCGTCCAAAGACTTATACAAGACATACGGGAGGAGCTCGGGGGCTGATCTTTCGGCGACCCAGGCGCGCGTCAGATCTTGAAGGTCGCGTTTCTCTCGCGGGACCGCGTGGAAGGTCGGGTCGACCTCGCGCAGGATGTCGTCAATATCCATCTTGTCAATTCGAGCGCTGGCCGTGGCATAGCTGTGAGACTGCTATCTATGTTGACATAGGCGGCTTGGAAAAGTTGGCGTCGTGTTGGCGTCGTGCTCGACGCGGGGCAAAACCCAAGGTGGGGTGCTGCTCTCGATGAGTCGGTTCAATCGATTCGGGTAGCCCAATCCGGGAACTGGGTCTGTGCTGAGACAGGCAATCACACAATCGCGGGCCGTTCAGCGCATCTCCCGCCCTTCCATTTCCCACCCTTCCAGTCCCAAAATTCAATTGAAAGATTCGCCTTACCGCCGGCCTTCCGGCGTGGGGATGGGGAATTGCGAAGGCATCCGTCCTCTTTCCAGTTCTCTACAACTAGTTGTATGCTGCCAAGAGACGATAAGGTGAAGGGCTCAGTCATCACGGCACGTCGCAGTCGCAGTGGCACGTCAAAGAAGAAAAGAAGAGACCAAACTTCGCTGCCACCTTCCAGACCCAGCCCACTGGACAACGGCCAGAGACAGTGCAGCCGCCGCTTGGCAGTCCGAGAAGATGGCGGCGGGATGCCGGAAGCCGCATGCACAGCCCTTTTCAGGAGGGGTCGGATGACGAGCAGGTGTGCAGTAGTCGAATACGCGTCGGCCCAAAAGGGTGCGAGCAGCGGCAAGTCCAGCAAACCAGCGTCGACAAGTCCGAAGCCTTGCAGTGCCCAGGTCCCCTTTCTCCGCCCGCCGCAGCGGTGGTGGTGGGAGCCATGGTGGGGGGGCGCTCCTCTTACTGACTCTTCAGCGCCTGGGTTCAGCGATGCAGCGCCGGTCAGCCGGACCAGCAGCAGCACGGGTGTCCATGGTGCGGCTGTCATGACGAGGCAAGACTCGGAGGCAGCGTCGAGTCTCAGGTTCGCAAGATCCACGGGCCGGCGATGATGTCTGCGACTGCGATTGCGACGCTGGCCCGCGAGGCCGAGTCCGTGAGCTGGGCTCCTGGCCGGCATCCATGTCCCCTTCTGTCAGCGCCGGCCCAAGCTGGAAAGAAAGGTGGCCGTGGCTGCGCGGTCTGCGTGGTTGCCGCTGCGACAGGAGGCTGGTGTTATTGGAAGCCCGACAGGTTGCCGACAAGTCTGGTTTGGCTTGGATGCACGCCACATGTCTCGATCCCCGCTCCGTGTGCTGGCCTGGCCCTGTCGGACGCTGCAGTCGATCGGTGTAGCCCATGGATCCGTTATAATGGGGAGCCGGCGGCCCTGTCGTCGTCCCAACTCCCTGGACGATGGATCGGCGCCTCTTTCCTGCTTTCCTTTCTGCTGTCTTTGTGGGCGATGCATCATGACATGCGTTCGCCATGTCGCCTGTTCCGCCACGCTGGGCTGTTGCGGCTTTTGTGATATGCTGCTCTCTGTTTGCTCAACCCGGTCGGGCCTCCGCGCTGCCCGGCCCTGTCGTCGTCGATAACAGCGCGAAACCCACGGCTGCCGCCCTGGCCGTCATCCCCAACGACGATGCCGTCTTCCTCAAGCGATGGGAGGTCGACCCTTCCCCCGGGACCCGAGCCTTTATAGGTTTCCGAGAGCGCGGAGTCATCGACCTCACGCGGCGGGATTGTCTCCCCAACGGCACCAATTTCTGCTTCGGGGACTCGGTCAACTTCTGTGCCAATTGCGGAACCTGCTGTGTGAGCGGCCTTTACTGCTGCGGCTCCGGAGGCATATGTTGCGGCTCCGGGTGCTGTGCCAGCGGGCAGACATGCGATTCTTCGGGGAAGTGTGTGGTCTCGGGGTAAGTCAACAAGACGGCCGGCCGCCGGTTGAAAGGGGGACTAACCTAATCATTTATCCAGAGGCACCGTCACCGTCACCTCCATCTCCTTCGAGACCGTCACCCGAGTCGCTACGCAGGTAGCTACCGTTCTGCTAGTTGTCTTTGACACTTCGACAATCATCTCGACCGCCGAAACTACCATCTCCAATGCCGATACGCAGACCAACGTCGTCTGGACGACAACCACGGTCCTCGCCAAGCGGGCTCTTCCGACGGCTCAGCCGATCCTCCTCAGAAGAGAGGATATTGCGCCCGAACCTCGACTATCATGGAGCAAAGCGATAAGGGCGGCTTGGGCTTCGGTCACAGCCCGTCGGCTACCTCATGTCATCGATGATGCCGCCCCCATTGAGCGGAGGCAGGCTACCAAAGACCCGGACGCAGCAGCAACAGCACAGTCGACCATCACCGTGTTTGTCACCCAGACGACGGCCGTGACCGATGTTGTGTCAACGACGATCACAACGCAAACGACCTCATTTATTACGACGACGGTAATTGTGACAAAAACCATCGTCCTCGATGCCAAAACCACGATAGATGTAACGTCCATCATGACCATTACGTCTCACCCACCAGTTACCCAGATAATTACCACAACGCAGAGTCCCATCATGACCGACTCAACCCCGTCAAGGACCTCGTCGTCGTCCTCAACCGCCACACCGATTGTTCCTGTTCCCTCTTCGTCTTCGTCGATTCAAACGCCTGCGATTGTCGGCATTGCCGTTGGCGGAACCGTATTCGCCATTATCATAGCGGCTATTGTCATATTTTTCGTCCGTCACCGTAGCAAGAAGGCCCGGGAGGATGAAAATCCGAACGCAGACCTCCCACCAGATGTAAACGCCCTGGAGATCCGACATCCCAGTTACCCGGTATTGGATCACTTTGCCGCCGCCGCGCCGGCGGCACACCACGCGACCAACTTTCAGGCTTCCGATGGTACGGCTGCCGGCGCCTATTTAGTGCCGAACAAGCCGAGCCCGAATAGCTCCATGAGCGGGCACCATCGCAACAGTTCCGGGGTCACGACGCTAGTCAGCACGCCGTTCTTTGGTGCTGCCGCGGCAGGAAACGGGAACGGCAGCGGAAATGGAAATGTCTCGAAGAAGGCAGATAGGGTATCGGCCATGACGACTGCAAGCAACCGGACCACCTTCTCGGCCGTACCGCCTGGTTCGGTGGTTGAGGTCCCCGGCAGCGAGCCGGATTGGTACGCTAACGACAACACCCGTCGGAGCAGCGGCGCGCCGTCGGGTACAACCTCGCCACCGCTGGGCATGGCCGAGTCTCCCCGGGCTTCGCAGCAACGTATGCCGCCGTTGCGTGCTAGTTCGTACGGCAGCATGGAGCCGGTGACTGCCGTGTCACAGCAGACGCCTACTGTGTACTTTCCCAACGATCCCGAGGTTTATATCCAGGCGGTGGAGGAGGCGTACGAGCAGACGTCGCCGCGCGAGCTGGACGGGGATGCTACGATGATTCGGGAGATGGGGACGCACCGACGGGAGGATCACGACGAGGTTGGGCATCTTAATCCGGGCGATGGACAGGGCCATCAGCGGGGGCACTCGTGGAGTTCTCAGCAGCGGTACGATGGGCACGATTACGGCGACCCGAATTCAAGGAGTCCGAGCGTGGCGCCTCCGCAACCATGACCTATTACATCCGAAGCGAGAAGGACCAACAGAGATACAAAGGCACTAGGTTTCAGCAGGGAAATTCCGGCGTTTTTTCTGGGAGCGGCATTTTCAACACTCAACGACAAACGTCGACTTGCAACAGAGTTGGTAATGAACCATCGCGATTCGTCTGATATAATCACCACAGCAGATCTCGGAGCGAGCGCGTTTTGTTTCTGTTTATAAACATATATACGGGTTACATGGCAACTGGATACCCCCTCTCATCTTCACCTGCATTCTATCGTTACGTGGTTTCTACCACGGGTACTGGTGTTCGATAATGGGATGGGATATATGATTGGGAAGTGGGGAGCAGCAGGGACAGCTTAGGAAGCATGGAATGCAGGAATGGAAAGGGAGACAAACAGACAGACAGAGGCACACCAAACTGTGGATGTACTACGATACCTAGCTGGGTTAAATAATGGAAACAACACGCAAAGTGTACACGGTGTATGCATCATGCATTCTCCGTACGTTATGTGACCAGACGGCTTCGCTGCAAACACACCACATTACCACATGCTCCTCCTTCCAAGGGGACTGTTCGGCTTCTAGAATTTCCTAGGGCTGGCCCTCTAGGATGTTTTTGGGAAGTAGGAGATTCTACAGAGAGGGGGATAAAATGCTCTAGATTTGCTTTTAATCCAACCCGCCTCTCCAGATAGGATACATCACACACCCGTGGACAGCCCCCTTTCTTGTTTATAGTATCCTCTTGGAATGACATGCAACAGACTTCTCAATCCTACTAAAAACAACCGCCTGACGCTTTGATTTGGTGAAGCAGAACAAGTAGAGGAGAAGTATGAATAGACATGTCCTGCCTTTTGGTAGCGTAGATATCTATTCCACAGATAATTCCGTAGATAGACAGGCACCTTTGCTGATTTACCGTCCACCGATTACCGTCACCCAAGGACAGGGAGCCGATTCATATCTCGTCAGTGTCCTCCTGTCCGGAACAGTTTACCCCCTCCCAAGATAGGTACGTAGCCACATAGTCATACTGCTTGCTGCTCGCTCTAGACTGCACTGCAACACTGCAACGAAGTGACCAAGTGGCGAGCTAAGTACCGCCGCCGACTAACAAGACACATGCCCGCCACAGACACACACTTCCCCGATATATTTAGACTGTGAATGTAAATAAAACAGTAGATTGCGTACTTGATGCAGCGCAGTCTCCTCGTTCGTCATCACGCATGGGGGCAAAAAACAACAACAATAGACATTCACATGCCCTGACTCCGAGACTCACAGAACCATATATAGACAGACCGTTTCAACAGAGGAACCATGGATAAAATTTCCCAACCCATCTCTTTCTGTCGTCGTGATGAGGACGAGGACGAGGGAAACAGTCAACAGTATCCACACCACACCACACGCTCCCACCACTACTTCTCACCAGCTAGGCAAGCAGAGGGAGCACGTCCTACCTATGTTACGTATGTCTCGTCTCGGGACTACACAGCTCAAGCCGTTAAGCGTCAAGCGGTCCACATCCACCGCAACATCCACGTGGAGACATGGACACCGACACCGACACATCCAGTTTCTTCAAACACACCACCAGGCCATGAACGGGACGGGGACACCAAACAACACAACACCGAACCCCCAATCTCCCTCCCTCCTCTTCTCGACTAACAAGAATGTTTCAGTAGATATGTATCGCTCTCTCTTCATCTCCATGACAGTATACCCACCGCTCGAGGATGTTCCTTTGTGATAGTTCTAGACTCTGAGAGAACGACAGGGCTCCTTCCCCCACACCGCCCGGCCGCCCGACTGCCCGCCCGAGGCGAGAGAGACGAGAGAAAGAGGAGAGAAAGACGAGATCCAAACCGCCCTCAACGTCTCGCGTACTGCGACGCTACAGACAAGCACAAACCCACCCACCCACCCCCCCCCCCGGGTTTTCAGACCGACTGACCGACATTCATCATACATCACCAGGTCCATCGCCTCTCACAACACACTATACCACCATGAACAGACAAAACAAATTATTTATATGCCAACCACATCTATATATAACCCCAGCCCCACCACACCCAGGTTCCAGGTTGTACCTGACAGAAAAAACCCCCCAAAAGAAAAACATGGCTCATCCAATCCCTTCCATTCATGCGAAACCACCTTTTCCTCACCCATAAACATTAAGAAACCACCCCTCCACCCCCTCTGAGAATGCATCATCTCTCATACTTCGGCAGAGGTTCCACGCCATCAATCCCCTCCTCCGCCGCCGCCCCCGGCATCGCCCCAGACGACGACGGCCCCGCAACCGAAGCATACGTATAATTCGGCCCATAACTCTCCTCGTCCTCCGCGAAGACCGGCGCCGACGGCTCCATACCTCCTCCTCCTTCCAACCCATCCCCCCCTCCACCAACAAACGCAGGGGCGCTCGGACCGGCGGCGCTCGAGCTAGACCCTACACCGCCGTTCTCATAATCCTCGGGAAACTCGACCGGAGAACTCGCCTCGGCCAGCAACCTCCGCCTCTCCAGCTCTTGTTTATCCTCAGTTGCAGGCAAATGGGCAGCAGCACCCCCGAGATCCTCGAGCGTCGGCGCCGAGGCTTCTTCGCCCTGCACAGAAATTTCCGGCGGCGGCGGAGGGGCCGAGGAGGACGATGGCTGATCATCTGCGTCATAGATATTCTCCGGCCCTGACGCTAGATGACCAGAAGGTCCCGCGTCGGGCACCTCGGGCGGCTGGCTCGGCAGTAATCGCTGCTCGGCACGTCTGATGCGATCCTTCTCCGAGAGCGCACTTTCGAGCGCTTCTTCCGGCGGCGGGACATAGTACGGAGCCGATTCCGGTATACTGCCATGTGCTGGATTCCAGTACGAATACTGCTCCGGTGGTTGCGCGGGAAACGGCCCATATTCTTGAGGATGGTTCTCCGGTACGTATTCGTCCTCGGCGACTGTTTTCTGCCAATACCCCTTTTCTTTATAATCGGTGCTCTGGACCGTTTGAGACCGAATCGAAGGCGCCACCTTCAACCGACTCGCCCCACGTAGACGACTGCTATCCGTGGTGCCCACCACCACCTCAAACAGTACGCAGATAACGCCTTTCTCTCGTCGAAGTCGATCCGTGTCAATAATGCTTGAACTCCACGATGGAAGACTGGCTGCGCCTGCATCGTAGGAACTACCGGTTAATCCCAGCGGAGCCACGGCGGACCCGAGTCTACTCCCAGTCTGCTTGCCGGTTTGTATCTGGTTCGCCAGCTTGCCGCCCAGGTCCACAATGACCTCGACATTATACTTGAACGTGATCATCTCGCCTGGGACGCCCTTGATGGTGGGAAAAACGTCCTCGGGTACCCGCACCGAAGTCGCAACACTCGCCGTCAGAGTAGCCGGATCGATGATCAGCGGAGTAAAGGTCTGGGATAGATCTTTCCGAAACACGCTGCAAGACCCGGCCGAAGACAGCGAAAGACCGCCGAGGCCCGTCTTCGACTTTGGGTAGTATTCGTCCTTTTCCAGCCTCCTGGCGTCTTCCTTCGACAACGGCGCCGAGTCTATCCGTCCCTGCCTGTAGAGAGTGACAATAACACCATGCATACTTTTTATCCGCCGGATGTGTTGGATGGAAACCTTGATCGGTACCACATCCCCAGCCAGACACCCGCCCCTAAGCAACTCGACCGTCGCTGTGATGGTCCGCTCCTTCGCAGAAGGCATCCGTTTCCCGCCTAGTGATGGATTCGACTTTGCCATAGTGTTGAGCTCACCAGCCCGATTCGGGCCCGAGCACGCGCTAACAGCACTGTCGCCGCTGACGCTACGCATGTCGCACTGCACAGGACTTTTGGCACGGTTCGTAGCGGTATCCAGCCCGACTTCTTCGCCCACCACCGATAGCGAACCCTCGGTCGAGTTCTCGTTCGCTCTCGTCGAGTCCATATCCGACGCGGGTTCCTGCACCTCGGACGGGACATGGCCGACTTCCTTCTCCGCGTCGACCGTCCTCTTCTTTTTCGGTCGCTTCGATATGGGCTCGAGATAAATCGTGTGAGATTGTGGCACGGCAACCGGTCCTATGTCTACTTTCTCAACCAGATATATCTTGCGTTCGCAGCTCGTCGTCGGCGTTATCGATGTCGGCCGGGTAAGAGTGGCCGTGATCAAGTACGAAATAGTGCCCCGTTCAAACTGGCAGGCGCAAGATGGGTCAGCATCCACAAAAACAAAACAGCACAACTACACATACATCTATACTGCTCGGTAGACTCTTTTTCGGGAAGACGAGGTCGAAATTAAACTCATATCTCCCCGGCTCGAGCCTGCCGTCGGAACTGAGGACCTGCTCATCGTGAAACAAGGGCGCGTAGCCATGCCCCAGGCTTTTCTGCCGCGCATTCCGGCCCGTGGTCGTCGGCACCTCGGCGGGATTGACGATGGGTTCATTAGAGGGCGCGCCGGGGCTTTTGTAGACGCGTACGTAGCCGTGCAGCGACACGGTGAGGTGGGTGATGCGGACGGGTTTGACGACGGTCAGAATAACGGCCCCCTGCACATGGTCGCCGGCGCCGTACTTCCGGTGCGGATCGGCGGGGCGGATGTGAAAATCGGCAACGTTGCGCGTACGCGATCGCAGGGGCAGACTGAAGCGAGAGAAAAAAGAGCGACTGGCCGGATGCTCGTCCGCCGACACCGAGGTCGCTGACGAGGACGCGGGGGCGGAGACGGCGGCGCTGTTTTCGGCGGACTTCTGGTAGGGGCCCATCTATGCGTACGGCATACGCCAGCAGCCGGGCGCTGCGCGGTCGTCGTCGATGGGGAGATGGTCTGTCTGCGAAGGCGAGGCTCGGGGTGTCGTGTCCGGGGGGGAACAAAAGAGTGGATGGTGGTGGTGTTTGGCGTTGGTGTCGACCGGCCGGGTATTTCCACCACGCTCGATCGAGGTCGGGGGGTCAATTCAGAGAGATACGGCGCGTGGGATAGCCGCTCCAAGACCCGACCCACGCGAGCACGAGTCGAAGCTGGGAGCCGGCATGCGGCGCTGCACGGCGTCCAGAAGCGTCTGAGCGCGTCGTTGTCGTCGCTGCGAGCCCCAGGTCGACCAGCGAAGCCAAGATTACGTGGATTGCGGGCGCTTTCACCTCTGAGAGTTGCATATGCCAAGGCGGCGACAGGCTGATGCTTGGCTAAGGTTTGCCAAGAGGAGTGAGGATGTGGGAGTGAGAAGAAACTCAGGACGACATCACTCAGCTCCCCGCCACTTGTCAGCAGGAGCCGCTCTCAGCGGCCAGTTGCCCCCCAGTCAGGAAGGGAAGTCCCCCGTGGAGCGCAGAGGGGCAGTTGATGAGACCCCAGCCGGTTTGCAGTCCAGAAACATCCCGCAGATCCGGCCTCCGGGTGGGACTCGAGCGGCTGACCACAGCGAGAGTTACCTGTGTGTGTGCTGTGGCCCTCGATCCGACATGTCTGTCTCAGACCATCCCAAACCGAGTTTATCAGCAGCGTCTAGAGGGAGCACACTTCGGCCGGCCTGGCGCACACGCTGCAGGGAAAGGGGAGAGATGGTGTTGGAGTGACCCCCGCATGAACTTCAATGCTACACCCAGCAGCAGCCGGAGACACGGTCGATAGAGCCGAAAGAAGAAGCCTTTGGACCTATGTATTTTCTCATCACAAAAATCAAGCTCTTTTGCCTCGCTCTCTTGGTAGGGCTGGCCCCTTGGCGTCCGTCCTTGGCCTGCGCGTCACGTCGAAACACTCGTCGCGGGTCCATCCTGGGGGTCATGTCAGAGGAGCTGGGGAAAGGAGTTTGTTCATGGGTCCGGAAGCTCGGCACACCGGCGGCGAGATCCTGCCGGTTGCTTGATGCGTTTTGGTATGGGGGAGGGTGTGATTGGTGAATTCGCAATCTCGACGCCCGAGAGTAAGTTAGCGGATACAATATCAGATCCGGGTTGGGTTGGCGTCGGGAAACCTGCCGTGTCGCTTTCGCTTTTGATTTCGATAGTGAGCTACGATTTCGTCACTGAGCCGCGAAGCCATGTCCAAGTTTTCCTCTCCCAGGGTTAGAGTACTATGGTGGCACGGCTCGCCTCGAATACCGATAGTTGTCTGCAGCGTGCGTATACCTGTGACCTGTGTGGGAGGACGTCCTTTCGGCTGCCGGGTGCGAGGTGCCATGCGAGCAGGAATCTCGGTTCCAGCCAGACTGGTACTGCAGTTATCTGGACAGATGGGATCAAAAGGAAGGTGGTCGTCGGCTGCACGATCGGGAGGGCAGTCGATCGCTCGCTTGGCGAACGAGGCGTTGCTTGGCTCCTTCCAGAAGCTTGTGAAAACACACCTGGTACGTGCAAGTGCTCGCACCTGATACCACTGCAGCTAGACACTGTCAAACAGAAATCCAACAGCTGTCGTACCTGCCTCAAAAATACCAGAATATGCCCCATGATAACTCGAATCCCAACTATCGGGCACCATCATCATGATCAGAATCCAGAAAGACCCTTCGTGATACCCGGACTGTCAGAAAGCGAGTCACCCGCCAAGGCGCCGATGGCACCACCGGCTCTCGCCGTGAAACATGCCGCGCCGGTGTCGCTCGGTCTCTCACCGCGCAGTACTGCAGTTGGCTGTCAATTAGCTTCCGTGACGGGCACTCTCAAAGAAAGGACCGCAACTCTGTAGACACCTAGACGACCACACCTCGCGCAACAGACAATATGAGAGACATCACCGACCTCCCGCATGACCTCTTCCTCCTCGTAATATCCCACCTGCCCCCGCGGACGTGCATCGCATGTCGCTCCGTCTCGCGCCAATGGCTCGCCGCCTTCACCACCGACGCGACCTCGCTCCTCCTGCTGCGCTGGAACTTTCCCAGGTGTCGTGAGCTCCGCCTGTATGCCGCATCATCTTCATCACGTCATGATTTATCACACAACGCCGCCGCTGAGGTCGCGCATTTCGCCGAAACGCACCGGCGCCCCGGAGCCTGGACGGCGACCTTCGCCGATGTGGCACGTCGGTACCACAACCTGCGGCACGCGCAGCCGCGGGCCCTCGAAAAGCTCGACGTGGTAGACTCCCACTACGGTGGCGGTTGTGTGTTTTCATTCTACGGCGTAGCGCCGTGGAACCGCTTCCTGCGGCTCGACGACAAGACGGCCAACTTCCACTATCCCGACCCGACCTGGTCCTTCAGCCAGGACGATGGGGTCCTAGTATTTCCTGGAGGCAACATGCCCGGCCAGCCGGAGGGACATGTCTACCAGGTGCTCGACCTCGCCACCAACGAGAAGACCACAGTCCCGTTCGACGTGCGCCAGAAACACGTCCGGCGTGTCAGACTAGCAGAGGGCGTGCTGATCTTTGAATGGGCCGAGGGCGCCGCCTACCACCAGCTCAACGACCGCGAGGTGGTCCACCGCCATTTTGTCTCAGCATTCGACGTCGTCCGGACCGGCTCCGGCCCCAGGTGGACCGTCACCTTCCGGTCCGAGTGGAAACTGCACTTCCTAGGTCTCCCCCTGAACCGGTCCGATCGTTTCTTCTCGGCGCACACGTCGAGTCACTACGCCGTCTACTTTTGGCAGCCGAACCGCTCGCTCTACCAGGACGACCCGATCGAGCAGATCGCCGTGTGGGACATCTCTTCTCCTTCTACCTATAAACCGTCCGAAGATCCCAACGGTGACAGACGGCCCGCTCCGGGACGCGCACAAACCACACCCACCGGACTATGGAGCGGCGGACTCGGCCTCGGTTTTGTGTCCCGGACACCATCCGCGCCGCCCGGGCCAAAGACAGACGACTCTCCCGTCAAAGAACCGCCACCACCAACGACCCCAGCTCCGAGCGGTCCGCAAGTAATCCGCCGCATGGCCTGGCGCGAACTCGACCACCTCGGCCTCCGCCAGCGCGCCACGCCCCAGCTGCGCACGCTCGCCCTGGACCAACATAACCTGTACTTCGTAGAAGAAGAACACAGATGGGCAAACGGCCAGCACAGCTCCCTCATCCCGCCGCGCGTCCACCTCGTCCGCTGCACCGGAATCCCCATCGTCCCCATTGTCCCCCTCCCCCAAACCACCACTAGTGCCGTCTCACCTCCTCCAGAAGGCCCCGTCCACGGTCCAATCTGGGTCCACGAGTGCGGCGCAGACGGAGACACAAACATGAATTTCTGCCGGCGATCTTCTCCGTCACCACCACAGTCCCTTCCCCAAGAAGAAACCACGACGACGACACAACCTTTCTTCCTCCCATCACCACCACCACCACCACCACCAGCGCCGTCCACTAAAAGCGACTGGTTCCTATCGACACAACACCAGAGAGACAAGCGCTACGCCCCCTGCTGGCGACACGAGGACTTCCCCTACCTGACAGTCACAGAAATGCTCGACGCCGACGCCGGCGTCCGTGTCACAGCGAGGCATTGTTTCATGCTCGAGACGCTGTCGGTGCACGTCCGGCCGGGGATGATAGCCGTTGCGAACAACAACCCATCCCCCGATGAGAACGAAAAGAACAAGAAAGGGAAGGGGAGGAATAAAAAGGAAGAAAAAGTGGCGGCGTCGAGGACGGCCGAGGTCCAGTTCGGCGATGAGATGTGGGCTGAGCTGATGGGACGGGGGTATATCGGGGGGGATGAGCGGTGGGTCGTGGGGGAGGATGAGGGGGGGAGGGTTACCGTTTTGCGGTTTTAGAGTCTCTTCTCTTTTCTTTCATTTTTTTCTTTCTTTCTTTCAGACCGCCACCGCCAGGTCACTAGGTTGTCTTTTGGGGTTGTTGGGGTTTGTTGGGTGGGGGGAAGTTATGCATATGTATATACATGTGAACGAGGATAAGGTAGATCCTCGCGAGGTAGAATAGAGGTAGAGGGTGAGATTTTTTTACCTTTTTCGGTGTGAGAGACCTGTTCGTGTGAGACACATGTTCGTGTGAGAGACCTGTTGGTGGTGGTGATGGTGGTAGTTAAGACCTAGAAGAATAAATCATGATTCTCCGAGAAGCAGAGTAGCATATACATGACGGCAAAGCGACTCAATAACTACCAACTACCTAGTCAACGTCCGTTCTACCCGGGTAGTAGTAGTAGCAGCAGCAGGAAACATGAATCGATGGATGATGACCTTGACCACCTCGGTTTGTGTACTCCGTACATGATGGCTGATGCCAAGACGACTCGATAACCACTCGAACTCGATGTCTGTCGGAGCCCCCAGAAAGTTGACACTCGAAATGGGTTCCTCCCGTTTCTTCGACACATCGAAACGCTATGTCACAACTAACCATTTTAGAGACTCGTAAGGATAATAACACGTCTCCTTCCCTGTCATCACTTTCCGTAATATTCGCAGACGTGATAGATCCCCTGCCCTTGGCCACATAAAGTGATTTTCCAACCAAATTCCATCCCCCAACCGCATGTAAACACAGTAGCCAATCGTCAATGCCACGTAATTGAATATTTCTGGTTGTATTAAACTCCTCCGAATAAGCCTCTCCTTCGTCACCACCCCCTTATAAGCCTTTTCAGACGTGGATATCGTTACACTCAAGTGAATGAAAGAGAAAAACCATCCCCCCTCTTCCCCGTCGTATACATGGGAATCGCCATTCCGTAACCAATAACACCTACTACCCGACGCCTTATCCATACCTAATCCAGGATAGTGTATATACAGTCCCCCACTTCAAAACTCAAGATGATGCTGCCGGAACCTGCAAGAACCTATCATAGTACGTATCCAGCCAACGCGCCGCTTCTTCACCAGCATCATCAATGCTCGAATCCCACCGGCCAATAGACCCAACATACCCATCAGGCCGCACATTGACAATAGCCACCTCGCCCGGACCCAAACTACCCAGCCACTTGTTCGTGCACAGCGACCCGCGTGTGTCCTGCTCGGGGATATCGTCAAGATAGAAAGTCCACCGGCTGTCCTGCAGCAGGGCGGGCAAGTCGGTAATTTCGATATCGCTCTTGGGCATCGTGGCTAGGCTCCGTCAGTCCGGCATCCCCTTTTGGAACTGATTCAAAACTTACTAATACAAGCAAATGTGAACAAGTGGCTGACGGCCGTATACCGTTCCGGCCTGAGATAAATATCCTCCGGCGCCGGCAAGCGTGGCTGCTTGGCGTATGACACCGCAGCGGCAGCCGACAGCTGGCTCACCAGTGAATCGCCAGACGCAATAGCATGGCAGAACGAATCCAGGAAAATCCGTGACTGGTGCACATCCCACATCAACAAGTAAATGCGGAACTGCCCCAGCATCGGGATGTCGAGCTGGATATCGACCGGGTTGGAATCGAGATACCGCGTAACCTTGGCGGGCGGCAGCAGACAGCCCGGCTTTGCCTCCCCCATAACCCAAGACTGCGGCTCCATCATGTTGATGGCGTTCTCGCCGTACTCGGCCCCTATTCCAGAAATAAAGCGGACGTTGGTCTTGAAGTTCTCGGCGAGCGCTATGGCATCACCGCCCGCGATTTGGTTGGCGTGTTCGTAGTCAAAATTCACCAAATCCAGCGCAATTTTCCTCCTCTCCTCCTCGTAGCTTTCCAGCAGTGTCTTCTTGGCAAGACCGCGCACCGACAGATTCAGCTTCCACCCCAGATTCCAGGCGTCGTGCATTGACGTGTTCATGCCCTGCGCCGCCTTGGGCGAGTGCGTGTGGCTCGCATCTCCGGCAAGAAAAGCCCTCACATGGTTGTCGCAGAAGCGACTGGCCACCCGCTGTCCGATCTGGTACCGTCCGAACCATTCGATGTATTTCCACCCGACCTCGAACGGCGCCATAATGTCCTTTGCGCGCTGCATAACAAACTCCTGGCCGAGCTGGTTTCGATCCCCTTTGGGGCTACTCTTCAGCTCAATGTAGAATCGCGTCATGTTGCGCTCGCGGGGGATGATGAGGATCGACCCGTGCTCTTGGGAGTAGACGAGCGTCTTGGACCAGATATCCGGAAAATCCGTTTCCAGCTCGCCATCCAGAACACCCCATACCGAGGGCTGCGACACTCCGACGGGCTTAGCCTCGGGGATGCTCTTTCGAACCTTGGAATGGGCACCATCACCTAATCCAGTCAGCTACGCAACCTATGCGAGGTTCAAGGACACCCACAGCCAACAAGATACTGGGCGAGGATGGTCTTCCGGTCTTGGGTGACGTTGGTCCGACAGTTGATCTGAAGCGGGCCCCCCTTGCCGTCACAGACACTGTACGAATCGAACGCCGTGTTCCTCCGCACCTCGACCTTTCGTTTCCTGAGATCCTCGATGAACAAGCTCTCCACCATGCCCTGGTGCACGAGCAGGATGTACGGGTCCAGCACGTCGATCACGGGCGGATAGTGGATCTCGCGGCCGAGGCGGCGGAGGGGTTCTTCGGCGGTGCTGCGCCAAAAGGCGATATCGTAGACCCGGACGCCGCGCTGCAGGAGAGGATCAGCGAGCCTCATCTGGCGGAACGTCTCGATAGTCTTGGGCTGCAACCCGTCCGCTCTGTTTTTTGGGGTTCCATCAGTCAGAGGGCGTCACCGAGGAGCCCAGATACGACTTGCCTTCCCACGGGGGTCTGATCGGCGCGGTCGTCGACGATCTCGACCTTGACACCGAACCGGCCGAGGTTGCATCCCAGCATCAAGCCGGCCGGACCGGCGCCGACGACACAGACCTGACAATCTACGGGGGGCTCGGGCATGCTCCGGAGCAGCGTCAGCCGGTCGACGCACTCGGCCGGGGGGATGGCTGCCTCGCTGAGCTGGTCCGACACCGCCTTCTCAATGACCGCAGGAGACATCTTGACTCGTGTGCTACCCTCTAAAAAGGGCGACCAAGAGTGCGCAAGGGGGTCCGCTGACCGCGCGGCGGGGCCGGCGATTGCTGTCGTGATCAACAACCGTTGGCTTGGTGTGTTTGGCTATGCTGGCATGAAAGTCCACTACGAATTGTATACTCCGAAGTCAAGTTGGGTTGTCGTTGTCGATGCCGGTGGGGTTTTGTCGTTTCGTGGTAGTTCGATTGCCGGCACGGCAGCTGCCGATGCAGTCGGGATGCTTGCAAGCGGGTTTACCGTGGGGTTGGTCCCTCGAAATGTTGGAAGACTTGTGTTCTGAGACCCCGTATTCCGCACCTCTTGGGCGGATGAAGAGATTTTTGCTCTGGGTATGGATCCGGGACCGCACTGCTGAGACAAAAATCGAGCTCTGTGGAAGATGCGAGGGATGCGCACCGTGAAGAGGGAAGGCATGGCTGGCCACCGCCTTTGGTGGGGGAATGCCCAGAGCGGGTACCGGGCGACATCGCGAACCCCCTGCGAAGGCGGGTGGGCTGATTCGGAGCGGTGGATGATCTGATCTGGCCGTGCCGGCGGGAGGCGCCTCCACACCCGTCCACGGTTGGAGCTGTCCTATTGGCTGCCGCCCGCCGGGCTGCATTGGTCAAACGGTGTCTAGACCCTGGCGGGACCCCTGGGCGCCGCTCGTCAGGCCAGCCCGCCTTTTTGGCATTTTGCGTCTGGCGCCACCCCGCGCTGTGGATTTTCTAGAGTACACTAGGCCAAGACATGCATCTTCAACGTCCAGAAATTCCGTACACTTACAGACGCCAATTCTTTCATTGTTTGACAAGATGGACCAAATGCTCCGGTGCAGCTGACCCGCACGTCATGCGGGCGTGCTCCAGCTGCGGACAACAGCGAGTGCATCTCCGGTTCCGGATTGGGAAATTTGTTGTAAGCATGGCAGTTGTGATGGCGTCATCTCCTTCGGCAAGCCTTCTCTTTCGTACGTTTTTTGCCGGTAATGGGTCGATTTTGGCGCTCACGGTCCTAAACGGTGTGTTGTTGGTCGCGTCGCTCATTTATCTTGCTAAGGACTAGCACTAGCTTTACACAGTAGAGTAAGTTTAGAGTAGTGTTAGTGAACTGTTTGCTCTTATCCCTAAATCGGATAGACTTGCTTGCTACGTTGACAAACATCAAATAAGTAAATAACGGCATCTGATAGGGGTGCACCCCCCTTTCGATCCGTATGCATCCCCCATCTATCATGGATTTTCGAGTATACCTTCGAATAAAAACTTACAGCATGCGAAAAGTGATAATAAGACTATGGGTAAGAGGCGGTACAGTAACAAAAGTCGCTTGTCTAGAGATCTTACAACTTCACTCAAGATAGCTTGGCAAGAACCAAGGAGCTGTCCAACAAGACAGGAGCATACCAGAAGGGGAGGAAGGAGCAGCACAGACTGGTCGGCCCTTGCATGTAGCAGCGTTGAGGGCACATCTCTCCCTCTTCCACCAAATCTTTTCTTCCAGGCCAACCTCAGCAACAGGCTTAGTATTTTTCTCTTCGTGGGCTCCTGGTACCGGTATCGGTGAATATCGAATGGAAGGCTGCTTCATTCCCAAGCGAGTATTTACCGAGCCCATCCTTTCACTCGGTTCCAGACAGGGAAGGTTGTCAAGGGCCTGCATCGCTGATTCAGTTAATGAGGCCAACCTGGAATCTATTTGCTGTTGTGTCCTGACTGGAAGATACTTACTTGGTGCCTGGGCAGATCTGAAAAATCGAATCGGGCAGTTACCTAGGTAGGTAGAGAGTCAGTCATCAAGACAACACTTCAGTTTGCCATCCAGGAAGCTTGGCAAGGGCATATAGATGGGTACTTGACCCGGTTGGCAGGTTACTGGCTAACTCGCTGTCCAGGGCAGAAGGAGAACATGAGCACCTCTGTCTGGTCTTCTACGCTCACATACTCACACTCATACACTCATAAGCACATTGGCAAGTATCCAAACACAAAGTTTCACAGCTAACTAGGCACGGAAAGTAGGGGCAGAGGTCTCTATTGACAATCTGTCTAATCCTTCTATCTTCTATCACTACTCCATAGTGGTATCCCCCGACGCAGTGTTAGCGTCAGAACAGGTTTTTTTTTTCTTTTTGGTTTTTTTTTTTTGTTCGGATTGACGCCAGGTCAAGAACACAGTGGTATCTCTTGCAACGCACCCATCAAATCATTGCAAACTCCAAAAACAGTCGCACCGGATGCAGAGTGCCTCTCTTCCCAAGTGGGAAGGGGCGTCGCCATGGGCAAAGCTTCCATGGCAACGTAGCAGTACTGAACCGAACTCGCGCTCAGTCAGTTGGATATCAAACTGACTCGCCAGTCCCGTTAGCAACGCATCCTCTTCTCGGGCAAACTGTTGACATACCCCTTGTTGGTCTTCTCCACACACAAACATCCCAATCTTTTTCTTCTTCTTCTTCCTCCTCCTCCTGTGCCCAGTGTATGTGACACCAGTCGAATTTAACCTTGTTCCTCCGACCCCTCTCCCGTGGGAGAGCAAAACACCATCCCCATCTCAGAAGCCTTATTCCCCCTGTGCCCCTTCAGCACCAAAGTCCGCATCTTGGCCGCACGCTTCCGGTTCACCCGACCCGTCACGAGCTGGTCGGAGAAAGCTTCCGCCGCGTCGTCGTCGTGGTGCGGGTTGTCCGCGGCAGGACCCGAGAGATGTTCCGCCGTCGCGGAGGCGGACTTGGTATACCGCTTGCTGACCTGGTCGAAGAGACCAGGACAGTGAAGGGTCACGGTCTTTTGTGGGCGGCCGTGAGGACGAGACTCGTTGTGGTGAGTCTCTCGGATGGTGGTGGTGGTCGTGGTGGTGGCAGCGGGTGGCACCTTTGGTCCTTGTTGGCTTTGGCTTCGACCTTGTGGTGAGCCGGCCGGGGACGGAGCTTGGGCCGGAGCCGGAGCCGGAGCTGGTGAGGAACGGTGTGATGTTGTCGACATTTTTTTGGGTGGCCGGTAGGCGGGCCGGGTGATAACTGACACTGGAGAGGTAGGAATAAGTGGCGGAGGAACCAGCTTTTTTCTTGGAGAGAGAACAAAGCTGAGCTTGGCCGGCGGGTGTGAGCTCGTGTGAGCTGTGTTGTTGACGACGCCCACAGGCAGAAAGCTTTCAGAAGACGTCCGAGGTGCGAAGCAGGCGGAAAGGTTCAAAGCCCAGCGAGGAGGTGAAGATCTTGAGGGTGGGAAATGCTAGGAAGGCTTGTTTTGGGGGATGGTGGTATTCCTCGGGAGGATGATGAGGGAACGAAAGAAGAGCAGGTCCGCGTGAATTCAGTTGTTTAAATGCTTTTTCAAACCCAGCTCATCAGGGTGCGCGGGAGTCATATCAGTCACTGCTCAATAGGAACAATACAACTGTTCTCGGTCGAGCAAGAGTTCAGATGAACTATTGCTTTCAATACGCACAGCCGTCTCTGCAGAACACTGAGATATCAGTCAGATATCACTTTATGACCTTGAGTATGATGGGTATGAACAATGAGTCAGATAGCTTCTTGGGATGAAAGTGCGCTTTGTATCTTGAATACATCCTGAACAAGCCCGTGGTAAAGGTATGACCCGCCTGTTCCTTCCTCGTTTTTTTTACTATCCGCGATCCCATGATGCGTTGACCGGCCGGGCGTGGGTGATAACACAAATAGTGAGTCGTAAGTAAACAAAGGCGTGGGCGTTGGGAACTCGGCGGACATAACTGACGGGGATGGTGTCTTTGTTTCAGCTTCCCGAAACGCGGATCCAGCTGTTGCGCCGACATACATCATGAACTGCTGGACAACACCATTATTTTCCGATTCACATCATCTCCTCGTCTGACAAGTTGTGTCGTGGAAGATATACGAAACCGTGCAAAGTGACAACGACGCTCAGTTATGATACAAGTTCCTCCCGGACTTACACCCAGCTATGTACCCCCTACCTAACCTATTTGCCTATTACTCCTTATCAACCAAGACAGTACTCGCCTCAGCACCACCGCCAGAAGCCGCCGCCTCCTTCGCCTCCTTCTCCTCATAAAACCTGTCAGTATCCTCCACCACCTTCCTCCCCGCAAACTTCTCCATAATCTTGACATTCTTCACCCTCAGCCTAGTCTGGTACCAATGCGGCATAGCCCCCAACGAAGCCAACGTATTCCCCATAGCCGGACACACGACCTGCCCGCTCCTGCCCTTCAAAACCTGCCTCACGATCGCCTCAGCCACGGTCTCGGGCGCGAGCGCGGGCATGAGGAACGGCGAATCGTTGTGGTACCCGGTAAACAGCGCCGTCTTGGTATACCCCTGGTTGACGAGCACCGTGCGCACTTTTCGCGCGCCGTACTTGGTCGCCAGCTCAGCGACGAGGCCCTCGTGCAGCGCGTGCGCCGCCGCCTTGGACGCGCTGTAGTCGGCCATGTTGGGCACCGTGACCCACGACGCGACGGACGCGACCGTCACGACCATGCCGTGGTCGGCGCGGCACATGGATGGCAGGAACTCCTTGATCATCCAGACGTGCGCGAATGTGTTCACGTCAAACGTAAAACGGATGTCCCGCTCGCTGGCGTCGAGGAGCGTGCGGCCTACGACCACGCCGGCGTTGTTGATCAGCACCGTGGGCTCGCCGACGGCCGCGCGGATCTCCTTGGCCACGGCCGCGATGGTTTTTGGGGAGGTGATGTCGCACTTGAAGTAGTGGACGTTTGATGCTATTACATGTCAGTTATCGGTGTCAGTTACCTACCTAGGTAGGTATATATGCTCATACCGAGGGGAAGGAAGGAAGGAAGGAAGGAAGGAAGGGGGGTTAAACTGATGGAGAGACAAAAAAAACACATACAAGCCTGGTAACTCATCTCCTGGATATCCAGCACGACGACCTTGATCCCCCTCTCATCCAGCAGCTGCACGATATGTCCGCCAATACCCCCCGCGCCGCCGGTGATCAGCACGATCTCCTTGGACCAGTCGTACTTGTCCTCGACCCAGTTGTTGAGGACCTGATCCGAAAAATAATTGTTCAGCAGCCGCAGGGCGCCAAAGACCAGCAGCGTCTTGAGGCGCGAGAAGGCCGTCGGGTGCAGGATGGCGAGGTCCTGGCCCTTCTTCGTGTACTTGGCCAGCAGGATCAGGGGGAGAATCAGGCTCGGGTTGAGCGCCGTGTTGCGGATGATTCGGAGGACTGTGTCCATCTTGAAGCCCTCGCGGGGGAGGAGGCCATTGTGCATCGGCATCTTGTCGAGTTTTTGTTATTCGTACTTTGAAGAGATGCCTATTGTGTTACATTTCGCAAAGATATTATCTGGACTTCCAAGCTCTTGTATTAACATTCCACAGTAATAGCTGCCCTGCCGCCAAGCCCCCCAAGTGTGCCGCTATGAAGCTTCCCCGCACCGGTTGTGCATCCAAGTAACTACATGTGGTAGCGATGCCGAGGTATTTAGCGGGAGCTGTGGTGTGGAGGGGAGACGATGAAGGTTTGGGGAAAGCTGGGGTAGTTGATTTCCTGTCTGGGGTTGGTGGGGATTCGAGTAACGTTATCCTTCAGCCAATAGGGGTTGCAACTATAGCAATGTGTCTTGGCAATAGACTAACACAGGGAAGCGTGGTGAGCCCCTGAGAGTTATGAGAGGCAACGCTGGTAGACCTCCTTAGAACGGTAGGTATTGACCATGAGAGTCTAAGCTGTCATGACCGCCTCTCTCAACTCGGCCTTCAGACCGACCAGCTCATCGTTGACAGACTCCCTGCTCTTGAGACTTAGGACGGCCGCCTTCTGCGCGACATCCACTAGGTTCTCAATCTTGCCACCCTGAGCCAAACCTGCGATCAACACACCCAAAAACGTATCTCCAACCCCATTGACAGATACGACATTCTTCACCTTTTCTGCCGCCGGGAATAACCTCGTGTAGACACCGCCAACATGGGGATGATCGTTGACGCTTCTCGTCAAGATGTAGGGCGCCTCCTCCGGATCCTTGAGCCTGGGATCGTCCCTCGCCAGAATCGAAGTCAAGAGAACGCCATCCGATCCCAGCTTGGTAGTGATGGTGGGGATATAAGGTAGCAGCTGAATCGTCTGAACCGGAATCCCCTTGTTCGTCATATCAACCGACGTCAATCGTACGAACCGATCTCTTGCGCCGCGCATCCCAAAGGCGTCGATGATCTCAAACCAGCCGGGATTCTCAAAGTACTCGCCCCGGGTGGCGGCTGCGTACATGCCCGCAAGCTCATATTGATTCGGCGTAGCGAGATCCACGCTGGCATGCGGGTATATCCCCAGCTTGTGGGTTAGCTTTTCGGATGACGGAGCAAAGAGACGTTCGGACTTGGCAGCTGACACGGGCTCAAAGGCGATATGGGCCTTGTGCTTCCGTCCGGCCTGGATCCAGGTGCGGATATCGGCTTCGGACCAGTTACCGTCGACGACAAGCCATTTCGGCTTTGTCGCCGCAACAGCCGAGTTCCAGTACGTTGGGAAGGAGTGACGCGTGAAGATGCACATGTCAGCCATGGCCATAACGAGATTCTTGTTCGCATCGTTCACCGCAACATATTGCGCTGTCCTCGCGGGGTACTCGTGGCCGAGTTTCCGGATATAACATGTGTCAAGCCCCGAGGCTTCAACCGATGTTAAGATTGTTGATCCAGCGCTGTGTCTGGTGAGTCCTTTGGCTGTAGCCCTTGCGTCTGAAACTTACATGTCATCGCCAACCATGCTGCAGAGCCTGACTTTACCCTCTTCGCTGACCTTGTGGGCAGCGAGGGCCACATTGTGCCCTACTCCTCCTACGGTTTGGCTGATGGAGGCAGGGTTCGAGGTATGGAGCGCCGGTGATACGGGATCGCCACTTGTTGCGGGACCAAGGGTATAATCACAGCTTAGATCAAGAGCAACCGAGCCTGCAACCAGAATATTGGCAGTATGAGAAGACTAGAAAGTTAGAACAAGTCATTTACTTTTCTAGGAGTACTATGGCATTACCTCCGGTTTAGAGCTGGCATCTTTGGCATTTGTAGAGCTGCGCGGAATGCCCGAAACTACTGGAAAACTATGGCTATACCGGGTATCCTAGTCAGTTAAACTCTTCGAAACCAAGTGCATAAGCTGGCAGCTATGGCTCACGTGGTATCGGTGCCGACTGCTGGCTCGCCCAATAGCTTGGACAGCTCAACGGCTACCTTGGCGGCCCGGGCGACGTTGGACTGGACCAGGAACTTATTGGATGTCACGCTCCGGCCCTCTGTCAGCTCCCTGATCCTGCGTAGTATATACGGCGTGTTTTGGCTTCCCTTAAATCCCTTTTCGTCAGCCTCGCGTACGGCCGTTTTGATAGCAGTCTCCATCTCGGCCCTGGGGATGGCATGCTCTTCGGGAATCGGGTTCGCAAACAACATGCCAGACTCGAGTCCCAATCGCTCCTGGGCTAGGATGATGGACGCTGCTTGTTGCTCATTTTCCACAACAAACGGACTCTTGGAACCACTCTCACGAGCCCAAAACGCTGGGAAGTCGATATCGCCCTTGCGTCCGTCGGCAAAGGTAGCGACCAGAGCACCTTGGGTCTCGAGGAACTCGAGGGTGCGCGGGATATCCAGGAACCCTTTGCAGCCGGCACTGATGACAGCAACCCTGGTTCTACCAAGTTCAGTTAGATCAGCCGAGATGTCGAGAGAGTCCTGTCCACCCCGATGAACACCACCAAGACCACCAGTTCCGAATACTCGAATACCGGCCAGTCTGGCCAGGATCATGGTTCCACAAATTGTAGTGCCGCCATGTATTTTCTGACCAGCCATGCCCTATATTACAATGTTAACCATAAGTCTGGTGGTATCGAAGGGATGAAATCCTTACCATGCCGACAAGATAGGCCATATCCCGCCGCGATACTTTGCGGGCTCCTTCGGTTACCAGACGCTCAACCTCTGCTGGAGTCAAGCCGACGGTAGGAACACCTTCCAGGATACCACAAACAGCAGGGACGGCTCCATGTCTGCGGACGATATCTTCCAGGTCCAATTCGCCGAGGGCGCCATGTGTGTAGATGGTTGACTCCAGAGCCACAACGGGCTTGTTGGTGGCAACGGCATCGGCCACCTCTGGAGAGACGCTTAGGAGGGATCTCAACCCCGCATCGCGGTGATATGAACGGCGGTAATCTGTTTTGATATGCGTTTGGGTTCTGTGAGAACATAAAGGTCCTGGCCGGCGATCGGATATCAGCCGAGATGTCGATGCCCTCAGTTGGGACGGCTGACACCGCAAGACACGCATCGTCGTCATTTTTAGCAGCCCATCCACCGGTTATCGTTCTATTTTGAGCCTCTATCCCAAGTGGTGTCCTTCTCTAGTAGGTGATTCTAACTGGCCGGGCGAGACTGAGACTGGTTGTGAACAAAACTGAGGTCGTCCTGTGGGAATGGTCGCGATTGAAGTGCTGCACCCTACTTCAGAAGGACGTTTATTCCTCAGTAAATAGGCGTGTCATCGAGTGAAATTAAAGAAAATAATTCATCGGCTTCAACATTAAACAAACATGGCCTTTTAAATTCTCACCCGGCGCGGTAGTCGAGACCAATTCAGCAGGTGATTCCGCTTGTCGTTGGGTGTTCAGCAACTGGAGGCGTCCGCTGTACCCACCTGAGCTGTAGCGGCCGCGAGACATTGACCAATCACAGGCGAGACTGGCCAGCGCCTTTCGCCAATTCTACCAAGCAAATCCTCCTTCGCCCTTGAGGATTCGACTTTTGCCATTCAACGACATTCAGTTGTCAACCTACAGTGGACCAAGACCCCGTGACCCCGCTGGTCGGTGCCGCTATAGTCGGCCACCGCGGCCCGTTGAATATCCACACTTTTTGGAGTTGGAGCCAGGTTCCGGGGATTGCAGTCAACTTGAAACACGCCCAGTCATGCGTCAAATCGCAACAGAAGCGTCGCACCCGAATCCCAGGGAACGTCATCGCCCTCACCGCGTAACACCCCTCCGATCACTGTTGCTCATTCATGCCTTCGGGCCATCAGCCAGCTGCCTGTCGCCCACTGCCGGTCATAGCTCCTACCAAGAGACAAGAGCTTCCCGGTGTCTGCCCTATCCGTGAATATCGCATGACGGAACCGTCACCCGTGGCCCGGTTCCCACATCCTCGCTTCCAAGTCTTAGCAGCACCCTCGCCAATTTCGCTCTGTGCCTAGTGGCCGCGGCGGAGAGGCATCCCGTCTTTGCTCTGGAGACCTCTCTTGATCCTCGCCGTCTTGTTTCCTTGTTTCTCCCGGCCCCCAATGAGCGAGTGCTCGTCGGCGGCTGCTAAATAGCCCGTCCTTTCCCACCCAAGTTACGGCCTTGGATTTCTTTTCCTCCTCTGCTCCCCATTTCCAGTTTGCAACTCCAATAGCCGGCCGATCGTGAGATCGAAACGGCTGTCTCATCGGCTAAATGGCGGCCTCGGCGATGTTTCTTCGCGGGGTCGTCTTGTTGTTGTCTCTCTTGATCCAGACCTGTCTCGCTGAGGTTGGTTTGAGTTTTGTCGTTGCTGGCGGCCAGATCTTCACGCCTGGTCTTGCTATCCTCGATGCCCCGCAACCGGGGACTCCGCTAGGGGGAGGTCAGTTAAACCGTGTCCGAAGCTCGTTCAAGTCAGCCGCTGATGCCGTGATACAGAACTCATAGAGGTTGCCTTGGATGTGTCGACGAACGGGAGGATGCCGCTGCCACCATATCCCGACGACAGCCCGAGCAAGATCCACAACATCACCATTTTTCTCTATAGCTATGACACCGGCCGCAACTTCACCATAACCAACGGCACAGCATCAGCCAACAACGCCAGTCTGGGCGACATCATGTTCCAGGAACCTGGTTCGACGGTGAAGCACGTGAAATGGATATGGCCCGACTGCTTGGTCGGGGACGGCCAACCCACCGAGCTGGGAAGCGCTCGCGGAGTATACAATGTACGCTCCCAAAGTCTCTGCGCCGAGATGCAATCCTAACATCGTGTAGATCTCCATCCGCCAGAACTTTCGTCTGAATGGGCAAGATCATTACACCATCTTCGATGTCCCCATCTCCGTCACCAACAAGATCGACTCCAACACCGCTCGACCATCGTGCGACAGCCTTCTCAACCCGATGCTCACCCCCGAGCAAGTCAATGTTACCGGTGCCAACAACGTTCCGGTCATGTTCGCGCCGGGGGATGCTACGGTGATCCAAACCTCGGCAGGGGGTGCCAACAACGGCGACGGGTTGGGACCGACGAAACCGGGGGCTACGCCGGGACAAGGGCTAGGAAACGGAGCCGGACCAGTCAGGATAGGGAACCAGATGGGATGGTTGACTGTGGTTGGGATAGTAGCGGCAGCGGTTTGGTGGTGACGGGTGTGACTGGCATGGCGCATGAAGCGGATGATACCCGAAGCTACGACGAGCTCGTGGCTTTTCACTTTTCAACTGTCAAAGTTTCCGTAGGATAGTTTAATGTTATTCATGAAGCACAGACGGACTCATATTTTCGTATCATATAGATAAGGTTGATGATGGTTTCTCAAGGTCCCTAACCCACCACCCCATTGACCAATCATCAATCAGCAAGGGAACATTCTTTTGATAATTGATTTACACGAGCGTGTGTCATGAGCACTGCAATTTTTACATTGGCAGAGGATGCTGATGGAATGATCTCAGCAGGAGAGGGTTAGGGTCGGCAGGGACAAGGCTGCGGGGGTGGGGTTACAGTGCTGGCGGCGGGCTTCGCTAGTGGGGCAAAAAGTGTGCTTGCAGCTGCAAGGCTACAAGGGACCGAAAAAAAAAAGTTGGTGGAAGCAATTCGAGGAAACCAACAAACTCTGCACATCCGCCGCCACCATGTCGTCTCGACACCAGAACAGGGCAGAGTCCCCTGAGGATTTATTTGGAGGCTTCGACGACGACGAAGAAAATGCGGTCGCTTCCGCTGGCATGGAAAGCTCGGGCGGGGAGGAGGACGATGAAGAGGACGACGACGTCCAAGTTAAGCTCGACAGCATGGCGCTCGACGAGAAAGATTCCGACGAGGAGGATCTCGAGCGCTTCGTTCTCGGAAACAAGGACAGTTTTCGCAACCAATTATTCCGCGACGACCTGCTAGACGACTCTGCAATTCTGGGGGAGCCATCGGGGTTGGAAGGATCAAAAACAAGCACGGGAAAAGAAGGACTCGACGCCTCGGCGGTTTTCATGATTGATACGGGAAAATCCAACGCCGAGAAGCAGCTTGTTCCAACGGAACCTGCAGAAGACCTGCCAGAAGAGGATGCGCCAGCGTGGGTGGATAGCGACGACGAGCGGTTGACCGTTTCTCTCGCAAAAGCGACCCGGCTCAGGAAACTCAGGACCACAGAGGCCGAAGATGTCGTCAGCGGGACCGAATACTCTCGTCGGTTACGGCAACAATACCTTCGGTTGTACCCCCTCCCAGACTGGGCAAAGCATGCTGCAGCAAGCGAAACACAGAGCAAATCCAGGAGGCGAAGGTCGTCGGCGTCACAAGGCGGTTCGTCCGGTAGTTCAGGGGAGAGCGATGATGAGGAGATCGAATCAGCGCTCCCGCTCGACACCTTCCTCCGCGATGCCAATTCTTTCAACTCCTCTGGTGCGAGGAAGCGCAGAAAGCTTCGGCCCGAGACTATCGATATTCAGCGCTCCCGCGACCTCCCCGACGTCCACAAGGCGGCCGTCAGCTCGCTGTCTTTCCACCCCCGTCACCCTATTGTTCTCTCGTCCAGCACCTCATCGATCCTGTACCTCCACCACTATGATCCCGCCGCTTATCCCACGCCCAACCCCGCCCTGACCTCCGTCCAAGTCCAGCGCACCGACCTACGTCGTACCGCCTTCCTCGGACCCAATGGCGACGAGATCGTGTTTGCTGGCCGGCGCCGCTATTTTCATAGCTGGAATCTATCCACTGGTGTGGTCCGTCGTGTCACTCAGATCCAGGGCCACCAGAAGGAGCAGCGGACCATGGAGCATTTCCGGCTCAGTCCCTGTGGCCGTTACATGGCGCTTGTTTCTTCGGCACGGAAGGGCGGCGGCATGTTGAACATCCTCAGCGTCGCTACAATGCAGTGGATTGCTCAGGCGCGCCCGAACGGACGTCACGGTATTGCTGATTTTGCGTGGTGGGCAAATGGGGAGGGGTTGACTATCGCCGGGCGGGACGGGCAGGTCACAGAGTGGAGCATGGCCGCACAACGGACAATTGGTGTATGGAGAGACGAAGGTTCCATCGGTGGAACCGTTCTCGCCATGGGAGGTCATGGTGGGCCGAAGGAGCTAGGCGGCGACAGATGGGTTGCTATCGGGTCCACCAGTGGGATTCTCAATATCTACGACCGGAATCAACTTATTGCGCCTGCAGCTAAAGGAAAGGGAGCACTCTCAGGGGCGGACACAGAAAAGGCGGTCGAGATAAACACTCTACCAGAACCGACGAGGGCGTTTGAGCAGCTTACCACCACCGTTACTGTTGTCTCGTTCTCACCAGACGGTCAACTGTTGGCATTTGGAAGCGCGCTGAAGAAAGATGCGCTCAGGCTGGTCCATCTGCCGAGTTGTACGGTATACCGGAACTGGCCAACAGACCAGACGCCTCTGGGGAGGGTCTCGGCTGTAGCGTTCGACGCCAAGAGCGAGCTGCTGGCAGTCGGCAACGATCAGGGCAAGGTTCGGATTTGGGAGATTAGAAGTTAGATGTGGAATACATGTACGGCGTTTGAATTGCTGTGGCTACCCGTGCGAAGATACCTACTTTTGGGATGTATGTCTGCAGAAAGAGGAGACTCTGGGTGACAACTTTCGCTCTTGCCTTTCCACGACAGATGACTAAAGGCTATACCTGCCTAAATGGTAATTTTGTATCTCGACTGCCCCTGCTGTGTTCGGAGACGCTCTGGATAGCGCTGCGGGCTCGACTTTGTCCCTCGTCGTCCTGCATAGTAGTGTTCCTCCTAGGACCCGGTGAGCAGGCTGCCATCGAGACCTTCATCGCCGGCGACATGAGTCAGAACTTTGTCGGGTCGCACTGCTTCTTCCTCGATCAAACATCACCATTACCTTCGGACATGGCCAACGCGTGTTTGAATATCGCCGACGTCTCCCCGATCGAGGCAAGTTTAACACCGTCCGCCTTGCAGCATCCTCATCCGGTCAATGGAAGTCGTGGTGTGATGGGATGCCCACCAAGCCTACCCAGAAGAGTAAACCTGACAGCATTAAAGCTACCTCTCCCGCTGCCACTTGGACATACACGGTACCACACCCACAACGAACCAGAAGCCACGATGCCGAGCCCACTACTCAGCGAGAAGCGGCACTTCGGGTCTCCCGACCAAGGGTACTCCAGGGACTTCCCGATTATTGTCCACACGCTGGTCGAGGGCGGTGTCCACCGGGACCTGTATTTAGTCAACACCTTCCTCGACACAGCATTGCCACATGACAACGTGAAATTGCGATGGCTTCACGTACCGGGACACAGTGAAAGAGAGGTCGAGGTAGTGGCAACCTTCAACCACGTCCCGAAGACAGCTTGCTGACTGTATGTTACCATACCTCTCCTACAGGCCTATATGCAAAAGTGGTATTCCAATATTCCCTCTACGGAAAAAAGGCTGCAAAGGGATGATCGGTCGGCTGTTGAGGACCCAACACCTGACCCTACACCCCCAACGGGGCACATTTACATCGCTAGACACGATCCGCTCCGCCATTATCTAGTCTTGGGAGCATCATGCGCAGAGAGTCGGCCGACTGTCGGAGGGACGGACCCATCCCGGCCTGAAGAGTCCGCTCAATCCGGACAGCCCTTGCTCACGCTTTATGTAAGATCGTAGCCTTCGATGTTTCGGGACGTTATATCTAATTGAAGCTCCCTTACATGAACTACGACATCTGGGCGAACTACAAGGCGCTTTCTCACATTTATTGCTGGAGAAAACGATTCTACCCCAAATATTGGCTACCAGGGCGTACGGTACGAGATTTGCAAACTGATTTGTCCTATCAACACTTTGGGGCTGAGAAACTGCTTCACACAAGACGGACACTGCACCGATTCTACTATCACTTCCACGAGGGAGTTGGCAGAGATCGAAACCAGGTCATATCTTCGTTGTCTGGGAATTCAGGAGGAAACCCAGGCGGCGTCATATCTTTGCTGTCTGGGAATTTAGGAGGAAACCCAGGCGGCCCAGGCAGCCCAGGCATCCCTCCGGATGATAGCCGTTTCATAATAGTGGACCAGCTTTGGTGTTGGGTTCTTGATGACCGTAAGTATTTGCCATGAGTTTCTGCTGCATCGGTACTGACAGAGCGCAAAGAAACAATCCTCTCTTGCTTCCCATCCCACAGACACCAGTATCATCACCAAAGCTTCACCGATTTATACGCCGTTGTATCAGAGGAATGGGTTAGCTGCGAGACTGCGTGGGATGTCTGCGCCCTTCTAGTTAAAGAAGCCGCCTCGTTTATATTCCGCCCAAGCAACCGAGTCTTCACAGACCTGTTTTGCACCTATAAGTGGGTAATCGCCACTGACAAAGCGGCGTCGCAAAATATGAAATTTCCGGGCTATGACAATCCCTTCCGGGGGATATCAGCTTCGGATACTGACTGGGACGTGAATCTGGTCCTCGGCTTCGTCTATATTCTTGATGAGCTAAAGATATTTCAGTATCTCGTGGAGCAATAAAAGGAGGTTTTAAACTCGCTCGTCAAGGAGTTACCGAAGGTCAACACTGCGGACAGATCCTCAGAGACTGATGAGCTGGATACCACAGACAACACCCGCATCCTCGCACAGCCCGTAAAAGGCCAGGCGCAGAGGATTGTTTGAGACGCCGGGGAAACATTACACGCTCTGTGGATCGATCTAAATGCAATGAGGGGGGACGCTGAAGATGGACATAAGTTGGTACAAGCAACAGCCCACCAGCCCAACCCAGCTAGATATTAGAGCTGACTTGGAAGCTTCTTGACCTCCTTGACCTCAAGCAAAAAGCTGGCGCACTCGTTGAGGCCCGGTCGACGAGGCAGCAGGGGCGTGTCATCGTCCTCTTCACGATAATAACCATCATCTTTGTAGGTGCTAGCCAGACACCTAGTCACCGGACCTGCACTGCTAACATGGTTGGAAAGCTCCCACTTTCGTTTTTCACGTCATATTTCGGGCAAAATATATCAGAGATGACTGGGGACAGCAAGAATCCGAAAGCAGGAGAGTTGTGGAAAATAGGAGGTGAAATTCAATGTCTGGCCCGATATAGTTTCATGAACTGACCACTCCGTTAGCGCCCATCAGCGTCGTGGTTATTCTGATAGCCTTGTCTGTTGCTTATTGCATCATGAGGCCTCTACATTTGCTGAAGCGGCTCAAGATGCGATTTGATCCCGGGATCTGGCGCCTGGCGTCCCGGCTGGGGGTGGACCCGCCTCCCATACGGGTGCGGCCGGTAGAGCAAAGGCCCCTTGGTCCTCGGCTTGTCAAACTGATGGGCCGACTGCCTGGCATCGGTCTAGTCCGGCGAGCGTGGGTAGGATGCTTCAATCATGGGAAGCCTGAACCAGGTTTGGCAGGTCCATCAACGGCGGTTTGAGAACGAAGCTGGTGTTCCCATCACCTTCCGTTTGCTCTCGAGTCCAGCCTTGAAATATTTATTGCCCCTTGGTAGCTGCTTGATGAATTCTGACACCGGTGTTGGATTTGTTGTGTACGATTAAAGTTTATCGTCTCATAAATTGAAGTAAGTGAGTACCTACCTTTGTTGACATGCTTGCGGGAGCGGCCCATCCCGAGATGATAACGAAAGCCGGCCGGCCCCTTTGTTTACGGATGAGAGTGAGACTAGTGGGGTCCCGCCCGAGTGAAGGCGGTCCACCGGTAACTAGCGGTATCCGTAGGGCATCCGAACACCAACCGGGCCCACTCCGCCGCCCAGCACATCGGGATCTCCACAAACCCAACCCCTCTCCATGTCTCCTTCTCAGCAGACTTGATGCATCGGATGCATGTCTCACGCCGGGTTCCCCGAGACGGGCGGGGCGGTCGCCGACGAAAAGTGATCAACACCGCGCGCAGCCAGCTGAAGCCTTTCCCGACTGGTTCGCCATGCAGTAACTAGTCCCGTTGGTAGTAAGCCGACGGGACTCGGGGGCCCTTGGGTGTCTCAAGACGCGGGCGGGGGGCGGGCGGGAGAGGGCAATGCGGGGGATTGAATTGGGCCATTGTTATTGATGTGAAGCGTTTCGAAGCGGTGAGAGAGAGAGAGAGAGAGCCCAATCCCGATGATATATTTCAGGGCGAGTAGTTACCTGCCTGCCAACTTGCCCGCTTGCCCGCTTGCCAGCGCGCGCCAAAATAATGGGTTCATTATATGGCCAAGGACAGGGCGGGCACTCGCTCGGTCACTAACTACCTAACTGACAGACCAAAGCGCAGCGCGACGAGACAGCTGTGTTTCGACGGCCTGCCTCTGCCTCTCCAAGACAGCTGTTTCACACCCACACCCTTCCCTTCCTCGATCACTCACCAAAAGTCTCGGAATTCCTTCAACCTTCCAAGAAGAAGAAGATCATCCCCCGTCAAGAGCAAGACAAGCATGAGTCGATAGGGCACTCGATAGGGCAATCGATCTTGTCCATCGCAGTCTGGTTGGTTGGGCAGAAATGGGGCCAACAACAACAGCTCGATTAGACTAGCTTGCCCCGCGCCCACTGCAGCTCTCAGCTACGTGTCAGGCCAGTTTGGAGCCCGAATCTGGCGACATTCTGCTGCACAAGCGCCGAGCGTTTTCTGATACCTAGCTGCTCCAATCGGCTCTCGTGTCAGGCTTCGGAAACTGGGGCTTGCATGTTCCCTCATCAGCTGTCGATTTGTTGGACATGCCTAGCTAGCTTCTCTGCCAGTCTGCCACTCAGCCAGCCCAGCTTTTCCATGTTGCGCTCGCGGGGCGGGCGGGCGGCACGCTGCGACCCCGCGATTTATTTTTTGTTTACCTTTTTTTCCTCCCACTCTCTGCTGATTTCCTATCTTGTATGTTGACAATCGTTAAAGATTGTTTTTTTTTCTTTCCCTGCCGTTCGTTTCTATTTTCTATACACTGGACGCGTGTGGAACGCAACGACCAAAGCTACATCCTTGGCTTGCTTTTTTATCCCCATTGTTCTTGCTTCGCCTCCTGTGTCATCCCGACCAGCCGGCTCCTGAGCCGCAAGGATACATCCCAGCTTTGGTAGTGGGGTCCTCAGCTTCCCAGACAGCCCCCCTTCGCTACCCCCTCCCCCCCTCCCCTCACCATCGGAATGGCATGGTGGGACGCAAAGAAGCAGAGAAGGCGCGGGACTGCTGCTTGTGCTCCCGCACCATGCTCGCCGAACTCACCACCAAACTCCAAGGCCAGAATCGCCCTTGGAGATGCCTTCCCCCGGCTCGAGCTTGACTCGACGACGACGTCGACCAACATGACCATGGACCAACGACGGGCCACCCTCGAGCCCGTCTTCGAGAACCACCACCAGCCCGACCTGCCTCTGACTCCTGCCTTGACGGTGCACGTCGAGATCCAGTTCACCGATCCCGTCATCCGCTCCAGATACACCCGGACCTATGCCAGCTCGGCCGACTTTGCGCCGACCGCGAGGATATGTAAGGGTCTCGTCCGTCGCATCGAGCGCTGCTCGCACGAGCTCCTCACACGCAAGGACTCGGCCGCCCTGGACATGTTCAAGGATGGCACCTTTGAGTGCAAGCCGTTGAGGTACGAGATGGCCTTCCGGATATGCACCGGGGACCGAGGGGACTGGGCCGAGAGGACGTTCCGATCATACCAGAAGCAGCCCCTGACGGTCGCGTTGACGAAGGACATCATTCTGGCCAGCCATAGGATGGTTGGTCTGTTCCTTCGACGACACGACAAGGGGTTCCGCTGGCTGGACGGGGCGGTTCGTGACCCTAGCCTTGATGGGCCCCAGGCAATGATACCATCTGTCGACGGCCCTCTAAGCCTCCTCTGCGTCCCGGCGTCGCGGTTCATCGAGTCGTCGCAATCGTTCGAGTTCGTACCTGGGTATAGGATAGAGCTTTCTTTTCGGAGCAGGAATCCGCAGCGCAGGGCGCCTCAGTTTGGCAAGACTATCAGGATCAGCAGCAAGCAAACAGCTCCCCTGACTCTTTTCATGAGCGAAGACCAGCTATGGAGGGGGCTTCAGGCAATCAACCGCGGCCTGGAGCCAAGGAAACAGGCATTCGATTCTCATCTGAAGAGCTGTCGCGGAGGAGAATGCCACCACTCGGACGAAGCGTCTCTACACATCGAGCTTCGCGTTGCAAATAACATCGGGCCCCTGTATAGTCATATATGTCGGTCCGTTGAGAGCAAACTTGCGCTGTTTCGGGACTTTGAGGCAAGAGATTGCGAGGACTTTCTCGCAACGATGGAAGCGGCACTCGCCGATATCAGAAACGAAACAGACGCCAAGATCGAAGAACTCAACGATTTCGAGCTGAGGATAGTGGAGCTCAGGGGAACGGGATGGTCGGCTCGCCAGCCAGCCAAGTTTACCCTGGACTCATCCGTGTCCTATGGCAGGAGGACAATCCAGGCCGCTTTAGACCGTATCCAAACCGGCATTGCAGACGTAATTCGAGGCCACGACATCGCCATCCACTTCAGCGGATACAAGCGCGGACACCTGATACTCGACAAAGCCATTGTTGCCCATGCGAAGCGGGGCGTCCCAAAGGAATCGTTCTCGTCACCAGAGGAAGCCCAGAAGGTTTTCGTCGGTCGACTCAAGTCCCGGATCCAGAAGGATATCGATCTGGTGTTCGAAGATACTTGCTCGATCGACGACATTCCGGAAGAAACAGAAAGGCCCGCGTCTTCTTTGACCGCCGTTGAGACTAAAAGCAACAGCCCTGACGCCTCACCCCGACGCGATCCGACGCACAATCAAACGCGCAGCATCCCAACGACACCAACAAAGGAGTCGCCAAAACCCAAGGTGCAGCGAATGTTCTCCCTCACCGGCGGCCGGTCGCCCCGTGGAGAGATGGAAAGCGTAAAATCGGCCAGATCGATCGGAGACCTAAAATCGGAGTCGTGTGGCAATAAGGCAACTTCCGTCCCGGAGGACACATCGGACAATGCTTCGGTACTCAGTGAAGAACAGCCGCCGATGGTCGTGAGCGCTCCGGTCCGGCCGGCCCAGCGGAGATTTCCCCTGCTCTCCAAGAGATACTCGTCGCGTGTCAGCAACGCGTCGACGCTGATTGAAGAATTTTTGGGAGGACTGGACAACGTTAGCACGACAGATTTAGTGCATGAGGGACCGGTGGATAAGGTCGAGGACACCAGTCAGGATAAGTCGAAGTCGATGTCTGGCGCATTGAATGCCATGACGTCGGGGGAGGAAGAATCTGATCATGTTGATGCCGGTGCAAGGGTCAACCCGGGAAGCGAAGTCGGGCAGAGGCTCAAGGACGCGTCCAACTGCGCTTCGGCACCGTCTGCAGGCATTGCAGCAATCTCGCACACGAAAATGGATAGCCCGGAAGCATTCGAAGATGCCGAAGAATTTGCACGTGTGGGCTTCCCGGATACAGGCGGGCTCGACGCGCCGGCGCCGCTTCTTGATCTCGCCAGTCCCAGCCTCGACATGTACTCCACCGCCCCGTCGACGCCTGGGCTGAGCACTGGGGCCGATTCGTCGCCGAGAAACAGCATCTTAATAACCCCGACCTTCCTCCGCACACTGTCGGGCACGCGAGATTCCGTTGTTCTGAAAGACCTGGATCCCGAGTCTGAACCCGAGGGCGCTGCGATGAACGTCATGGCCAAGATTGACGCAGCTGCCGTTAACAACGAGGGCGCCGATGCCGACCGCATTCACAGACCCGAAAGCTGTCCGCTGAGCCCTGCTCCGGAGATGACCACCGCGCCTCCGACGCCGACCGTCAAACCGGACGGGACGGATAGTCTGGCTGAGCGGGCGGGTTCGAAAATTGCGACCGAAGCCGTGGGCATCGAGGTTGTGGCGCAGGGAAAGTCAACATTAGAGCTCGGGGCCGAGCGCAGCAGCGAGCAACCCGAGGACGGTGGCGCACAGCAACCATACATCTCCGCCAATCACATCGCTGCTCTTGAGCACAGCTCGGAGAGCACTGCGGTTCCCGAAGCCGACCATGCGACGGACCCGAGTGATCTCGATGCCACTGGGCTCATGGCCGACAGACTTTTCGGCCCCGCCAATCTGTGGGGAATTCTGGCCGGCTCCGAAGGGCATTCGGGGGATGGGGACGTAGTGACCGAGGTCCTAGCTGAGGCCGGCACCGAGTCGGGGTCTCCCGCCAACCTGTGGGGGATTGTCGCCGGCAGTGAAGGACAGGCGGAAGTTGTCGAATCCGTGGATGAGCTTTCTTCCCGGGCCGGTGAACTGAGGCAGACTCCGGGAAATCTCTGGGGGATTCTCAGCAGCGAGGGAGATCCGGCGGATGCTCAAGGTGCGGATGGGATCCCTTCGGAGGCGGTCAACCAGTCGGAGACTCCAGTAGACCTCGGGGAAGTTTCCACCGACCACTCGGAGGATGTTGCGACTGTAACCGAGGTCCCTTCGGAGACGGGTAACGGGTCGGAGGACCCAACGGATCTCCGTGAAATCCCTACCGGCCGACCGGAAGACGTCGAGAGTGCGACCGAGGGCACTTCGAAGACCATTGACCAGCCCGAGAACTCGGCGGAGGTCCGCGAAATTTCCAGCGGCCATCCGGAGGACCTTGTGACCGAGATTGCTTCGGAGACCCAGGACCAGCCTGAGAGCCCAGCGACTCTCCGTGAAATTCTTACCGGGCAAGACGATTCTGCGCCCGAGATCAGTTCCGAGGCCGGTAACCAGTTGGAGGCTCAGCTCGCGGGTACTCCAGCAAACCTCTGGGGCGTATTGAGTGGTCCAGCCCCATTCGCGGTCGGAAAGCTGCAACCCAACAACGCATCCCAGACCCGCGAACTCTCCTTGGCAGCGCCAGTACCCGAACCCGACGTCTTGTTAAGGTCTGAATCCGAAGAGGTTTCGTCCACCGGGCCCGAGGCACTCGACAACATCATCGCCGGCACCGACACGACCGAACCGAAATTGAGTGGCGTTGACAGGGAGCCAAGCCCTGTTGAGTGCGCGGAGGAACCCGAGGTTCGTCAAGAGCCAGCTCCGGTGACAGAAGAACCTGTTCTTGAAATCGCCGGTTCCGAAGCAAATCCTTCACCGAACAAGGACGATGAGCCCTCCGCTACACCCGAGACCGATGTTCCCGAGCAGATTGAAGTTGCGGAGACCCTGAGTCAGCCGGACTCGGAGGCGGTTGATGAAACGGCCCCGGGTATAGTGCTTGCGAAAGACCCCCAACCCGGACCCGAAGCGTCGGAGGTCGACCGGGTATCTGATGTCGTTCCGGAACCGACGCCGTCGGAGAAGAGCAACGTCGTAGAGTCCCGGGAAATTACTTCGACGGACAATGTCGAGTCTACCGAGACCGTCGAAATCAACGACGTGACTGAGTCGCAGGATGTCGTTCCAACGGGCGACAAGTCTTGCGAAGCACATGAGGTCAGCGATATCGCCGCACCGCAGGACGCCGTCCCAACAGACAACTCCCAGGCTGAAGATGTCAACAATGTTTCCGAGTCGCACGATGCGGTCCTGGCAGACAACCCCGAGCCAGCCGAAGTCGACGACAGCGAGGACGGGGACGAGGACACCCTAGTGTCTGTCGAGCCCGAAGATGTACCGGCAGTGCATGTCGATGGCCTGGAGAAGCCCTTGAAGGTGGTCGAGGCGATTTCTGTCAACGAGATTGTGGAGAAACCTGGTGTAGAAGAGCCGGCTGTCATCGAGTCTTTAGAACCGAAGGCCGACAAAGAACAACCAGCCGACGCGTCGGATGAAGCGCCCGCCACCGTTGCTTCCGATGAGGCGCAAAACAATACGGAACCCGTCGACGAACAGCCTCCCATCGCCCCTGAGATCTCGGTCGAGGATTCTACGGCTCCAGTACCCGAGGATGTCTCGGCCACCGAAGTCACGTCCAACGGCGTGCCGACAGCCGAGCAAGCTAAGCCGACTGCTATCGTCGTTCCCACTCCAGCACCCGCTCCATCACCACGAACAAGTACGTCGACCTTCTCCACCGCCGACTACTCCTCATTCGCCTCCACCCGCGGCTCGGTCGAGACGATGCGTCCTGTCGAAACCGAACCCCAACCACCCGCGTCCCATGACCAATCCCACAGCCGCCCCCAGACCGCCTGCTTCCTCGGTCTCAGAGAGAAGGGCATGCTGGACGTTGGCCTGCGGGGTGCGCTGGGTGATGCGCGCAGGTTGAGTCTCCCGTTTAATAACCTGGTGGACCAGGACGGGGCGGGCGTAGTGACGGTTATTGGGACGCCTGCTGTGTCTGCTGTTGGGAGTGGGAGGGTGAAGAAGAGGGGCGAGGACAAGAAGAAGATGAGGAGTGTCACGCGGGAGGTTGAAGAGGAGGATGAAGGCTCGGCCTTGCCTAGGATGATGATGCTTCTTGCTGGGGTGGTGGCGTTGGGGAAGGTTATTAAGGGGTCTTCGAGGTGACTGAGATGAGTTTGCATTTATTGGGGGGGCGGTTTGGGGATTGTAGCATCATCATCATGGCGGTTGACTAGCATTTTTTGTGGCATATGGGCGGCATGCATGTTTAGAGTGGGATTATGGGAGGACGGAGGGGGCAACACACATAAAAGAGGCCTTCCAGGGGCGGGGGCGGATGAATGAGCATATAACAGGCATGGATATGGAGAACGAAGGGTTGAAGCTTGCATAGGCCTAGGCTTGTTGATCGCGCGAGTTAGAGAGACAGAGAGTATACACTTTGGAAATGAGAAATGAAAAACATGATGCTGATATTTATGGATATCCTGTGGTGATGTTTGGGTTTCGTGATATGCTCCCCATTGCTGCCGGGTCGCGAGGAGAAATATTTTATACCTTGAACTCTGAGTTAGTGTTGGTATACGCGGCTTGTCTCACAAGTACGTAGGTAGGCTTCGTAAAACTGATGATACAATCTCAAAGCGCTGTAAACAAGCAATTGGCGAATCATCAAGGCCCAGGTGCTTCCTCTGTTACAGGGCTTGGGAGTGTTCGAAGTACAAGTTGGAGAAGAAGATATAGTTTGTAGGATCATCGTCCATTACCCTAATCTGGCTCGGCCAACCCAGGGGAGAGAGTCATGTAGGTACAAGTTGTTCCGAGCAACTTCGTTTTCCTCTCCAGTTCCAGTCCTCCTTGCATGGAAAGAACAGAAATATTTGAGAGTCTTTGTGGTGGTTAGACGTCTAATGAATAATCGAGGCAGTTTTCCCAAAGCTACATGTACGCAATGGAAGGCATGTCCCCCTTTCTGGGGCATGTCTGACCTACCGATGTAGGTAGGTAATACCTCACCTCTGCTTGGTTATAGTCGTAGTTATAAACTTGCTCATGTGGAGAAAAGGCCCCGTCTTGTCAACCAAACTGCCTAGTACTCTAAACCGAAAAAAAAAACCACGGTACCGAGCTCGTGTGTGCTTTCCTAGATGTACAACTAGGAGAACGTCACAACACACACACACACTTGATGTTCATATATATGCCCTCATACCGACCAACCACATTCTATTCTAGTAGTTCCAGTATAATGAAACGGATACAACGGCGTACGGATACAGGATCTCTCACCGATCTCTCCTCAAATGTGAATACTATCTCATCATAAACCGACACACACACAAGTATTGGAAGATTAGAAGAGAGGAGTTACAAGGTCAACCAACACCAACTTCGCACCAACAGAGAAGAAAAGCCCCCAAGACTACAGGTAGACAAAGATGGAACCCCCGTCCAAAGCGTCAATTCCAGGGCAGTCATCCGTCACGAACAGCTATCTCGGCTTGTCGCGGGTTAGTTCTATCACAGCTGGGTACCGCCAGCCTTTTATTGGTGTTCAGTCCTATCACTGCAATTTGCTCCTCGGCGGAGGGGCTTGACTTTTGAAGATTGAACCTCCTTGTTCTGAACACGTGATCGATCCCCCAGCAATTTCCCTTGAGCAGGAAAACCACGGGCACGGTGAAGGAAAATCACTGCAATTTCTACGTTGGCGGAGGGGTTGGGCGGCGATTATCTGCGGCATCTTACTCCCTGTCACAAATCACTGCAATTTCTGCGTTAGAGGAGGGTTTGAGTTCCATTGAGCCGCAATCTTTCGGTGAAAACCGTTACTTAGCACTGCAAATTCTACGTTGGCGGAGGGGTTGAGCGGCGATTGTCTTCTGCGTTGGCGGAGGGGGTTTGAGTTTGAGCCGCAATCTTACGGGAGTTTTCGGAAGCTAGCACTGCAATTTCTACGTCGGAAGAGGGTTTAAAAGCCTGAGTAGCAATCATCTTACACCATTTTATGACAGCAGGAAACTGGGCACTGCAATTTCTAGAGTACGGGGTTGAAAGCTTGAGCGGCAATCATCAGCAGGCGAGCGAGGCTTCCCATTCTTGCTGAAAGAGAGAATCGTCTAACAAGATAATCTAAACACCGCCTCTTCTTCCCGCGTAGGTATCTTGTATTCGCCAGGTCTATTGTACTGCATAGAAACCACGATTCCATGCAATACCTGTGAGGAATCAAGACTTTATACAAGGCGTCAGACTCATCAGTCTGATAAGGCACTCTGATAATAGGCGGATACAAGCTATAGAGCCCGTTATTTTGTAGAGTCTTGGAGTTTTGAAAAGGAGATCATCGCCATCATTGTATAGTTAGCTCAGGTAGTCCTCGATCATCTCTTGGATTTAGACCTCAGACTGTAGTATCCCTTGAAAACATACCATCGTTTCCAGCTTGCAACTTGACAGCCCTAGCAATTGGGGCCACTTAGCTATCGACCGCCACCGTCCACGACACCCCCTTATGCCGCGATACAAAATAATACGATTCGGAGTACCTTAACCAAAGCAACAACGCCAAAGCCGACAACAACATAATAAACTCTGCCCAACACGGCCCGCCTACTAACCAATCAACCCCCCCATCAGACGAGATGCCCCGCTGTCAGGCGTCAGAGTGTCACATAGCACTGCAATTTCCCCCTCGGCGGAGGGTTTAAACCAAGAATATTTCCACAGATACACCTGCACACCTACCCCTATACAAGGCATTCCTTATCAGGATCCTCCAAGACGGAAAAAAACCCTAGGATATAAAAGACTGGTTCTCTTCGTAAAGACTCATGGCTGTCCCTCCCGGCCGTCACCTCACCTCACTGAAGTCTGACACAAGCCTACAAACACTCTTGTATGTAGCCTTGAATCGCGCGGGGAAGAAGGATTGCCGTACAATCGTCATAGTACCTAGACAGTCAGCCTGAGTCCTCTCCTCGAATATCTTGTAATCGTGGACTCTAGAGCTCGTACCCAAACAACCTGGAATCTAAAACCCCGTCCCCATCCCGGGTTGCAAGTCGCAACGTTACTACCTACGTAGGTCAAGTTATTGACTAGCTACCTGGTATCGACTGCCACGATTCATGGTACTGATACCCAGCAATCCCATGGTGAACAGACGAAGCGTCGACGCCGACAAAGGTAGCCTTCCGAATTCGATGGTTGCCGTGAGGCGACCGGAAATGAGAGCACTGCAATTTCTTCGTTGGCGGAGGGGTTGCTGAACTATAATACCTCCACATAAGCGGTCTCTCCAAGATACCGACGCCGACAGTGGCGACAGTGGCAAAAGGCACTGCATTTTCTACGTCGGCGGAGGAGTTGAAACACCTCAACGATCTCAACGTGTTGAGCCGTCTCTCTGATTAACCACCAATAGAGATGCTGACAAGGTACCGCGACTTCTAAAAGAGGTAATTGGAATTTTGACCTTTTTCACTGCAATTTCCACGTCGGTGGAGAGGTTGAACTCCGATGATGATCCCAAGGGGATTCGAGGTGAGCGGGCTCTCTCTCTCTGACTCTACAGTGCCGATGCTAACTCCGGTTTAACTACCTATCCAAAAAGAGATTTTTGTAAATTGTGATTTGGAGAAGAAATTGTTGTACATCTGCCCATCACTGCAGTTTCTACGTCGGGGGAGAGGTTGAACTCTGATGACCGTGAGCAGGCTCTCTCTCTCTGTGTGGTCCCGATGCCACTCCGGTTTAACTATCCGAAACAGGTAACTGATTAGCTCAGCTGAGCATCACTGCAATTTCTACGTCGGGGGAGGGCTTGAGTCCCACGTGAGTGGTCTCGTTTGATTCGTCGCCGACACAGGGCGAATGGCAAGTCACCAGGCTGTATGGTTGCTTTATATCTTTTCCATACCGGTAGACATTTCCGAGGCACACATGCACTAAAGACATCCCTCAATGTAATATCGTCCCTCATCTTTCGTCAGACTTATATCCCAAGAAAAAGGACGAATAGAGGACCCGCAACCCCTTCAAACCCCCGGTTCACTAGATATCTCCCTGTCACGTGTAATCAAGAATGGATGCCGTAGAACCACAGTGAGTGGCACTTTAGACATAGCTCAATTTATCGATCAGCAACTCCTCTTGTCTATATCTCTTGCTTTCTGTACTCCTATCCTCAACAGCAACCACAAGTACAAATACTACAGCTCATCCCTAGCCATGCCCTCGCCCACAACAATCCCCTCTGCCTCGCCCACCCCCTCCTCCTCCCACATCCTCTTCATCGGATTCGGCTGGTCCACCTCCTCAGACACATTCAACGCCTCTTCCAGCCCGTCCTTTCCCCGTAACGAATCCTCCACCATCCGTCCCACGCTCTCCACCATACTCTCCTCCCCCTTTTCATCCCCCCTCCCCCTCTCCTCTCTTCCCACCATAACAGTCGGCACAGCCCCCTCCTGCCCAACACGCACAATCGTCCTCCCCTCCCCGCGCGTATCATCAACAGGCACCTCCATCCTCGCGCCGCTCTCCCCACCGCTCATAGCCCAACTCGTCACCCCCTTTCCGGTCCTGAGTCCCGTGCGCAAGGGGAACCAAACAAGCCACCAGAGCGGTCCATACAACCACCTCCGAAAGACAAGCCAGCACAGCGTGCAAAACAGCACATAAAGCGACGTCCGCAGATACCACGTATCGCTCTTCTGGCTGGTCAGAAGCGTGCCCACCAACTCGCGCGACCGTGCCAGCAGCCCGTCCAACCCCTCGTAATTACTCTGCAGCTCCTTCAGCGCAGCCGTCGACTCGGCCAACGTCTGCGCCGCGAACGCCGACTTGGCCACCTCGCCGGCAATGAGCGAATGAGTCCGTCGTAGGGCCTCAGTCACGTCCGACGACGCCGTCACCACATTATTCTGCCCCTGTGCTTTAGCCTTTGCCGCGAGTCGGCGTCGTTCCCGGGGCGAAAACAGCTCCGTATGCTTCTCATGTTGTTGCTGCGCATTCGTATCGTTCTTCTCCGAAGAAGTAGGCGACGATCCAGGCTTCATAGCCGTCAACGAAGCAAGCAGCAAATCGCGCTCTTGTTTCTGCGCCGCGGCGAGATTCCGACGGGCCGAGAGTTGTGCTTTTCGAAACGACGCTCGACACCTGTTTTATCATATAAAAAATTAGCAATCTCATCCACATACATCCATCCCGATAGAGATAGTAAAAAAATAACATACGCCTTCAACTCCTCCTCCAACCGTCCCACCCCCTCCCTCAACCGCGTCTTCCGATGCTCAGCCTCGCTCCCCGGCCTGCCGCTCCTCAGATCCGCCGTCTCCTCCCTCAGCAGCTCGAGCTCGTCCTCCTCCTCCCTCAAGATCTGGTTAATCTCCCCCGCCAGCTCGCTGGCCACGTTGGCAGACGACGCAGCAGCAGCAGCAGCAGCAGCATTACCCTCGTCTCCTCCTCCGCCCACTAGGCTGCCAATGCTCCCGGCGAGATCATTGCTCGATGGTGACGAAGAAGAAGACAGCGGACCAGATCCCGGTTGGAACTGCACGGTAGCAAGACGGTCGATCAGCTCGCGGAGTTGGGCCGTCGTCTCCTGCAGCGCCGTGAGGCGGTCCTGGAGGGACTCGAAGGAGGATGCCATTTTTGTTCTTTCGTTTTTTCGTCCCCTTTTGTTGTATAATCGTAGGAGATCCCGAGTGTGGTTTATTAGGAAAAGGTGTAAAAGCTGAAAAAGTTGGGTAATGTACGCACCCCTCGGTCCGCCGCCACGCCAAAGTAGTTTGTTAACAAAAAGAAAGCTGTCCGCATCGCTGCAACGTCATCCCTCCCAAACCCAAAAATCCAATTAGAGTAGTTACAGGGGTCTAGCTCCCTTGCCGACAGACACCTCGCCAGCTGTCACCACCCGCCAGCTACAGCCCATCCCGTCGCAAGCGCGCCAATCTCAACACCAAAACCCTCGCAACGGCTCAAAACCTCCAAGATCACCACCACCACCACAACCACCATAACCCAGCCACCAGACCAAAAAAAAAAATGATAACACGCTTCATAACAGACGTAACAACGCGGTTCAACCCGTTCTCCCCCCGCGCCAAAGCCGCCCGCCTCTTCCTCACCCGCCTCCCGCCCGGCGCCCGCGCGTCGGGCATGAACATCGCGACGCAGCTGCTCCCGCGGACCTCGACCGAGCCGAGCTCGCTGCACATCAAGTTTAGTGCGTCAGATCTCCAGACACAGACACCTCCCCTCCACTCCCCTCCCCAGGGCCAACAAGCTAATACATACCCCGCAAAACAGAGGACGGCAAGGAGATGAAGATTGACTGCGAGACCATGAACATCAAAAACATCGTCGAGGAGGTCGACCGACACTCGCGCGCGCTGCAAAAAGCCGACGACATGGCGAGCTAGGAGAATTATACCAAAAACAAAACTGTATTCTATTGTATATCGCATTGGGAGGCGTTCTTACTACACGGCGGCATATGTCATGCTGCCACATGGCTGGAAAGACAAAATCAAATATTCTTACTACACGCAAAAAGGCGCTAGTTGTCTACTCTTTGCATACGGGTACGCTTAAATATCTATCTAGGCTCCGCCAGTTTTTCTCTTTCAACGTCCCAAGACCATGCCGATCAACACGACCATGCCACTCAGCCCAAGCATGCTCATCAACCCAAGCATGCCCGCATGCGCCAAGACAGCGATAGACGAAAGGATTTCCATTTCCTAAGCGGAAGCGCCGCTAATGAAAAACCACTTGTCAATCGAGCTGTCAATGGGAGCCGGAGGCAGATTTTCGCCCTTGGGAATCGGCGGCGCCTGCTCGGGCGGAATGCGCGACGGCGAATGGCTAACCGTCAAGTTCGTACTACAAAGCCAAAGTCAGCAATCATCACACCACCGAAAAAGGTCAACATACGTCGCGACGCCACCGGAGGGAGTCTTGCCCGTGATGAGCTTCTCCCACGCCTCGTTGCACTCGCGCACAACATCCATGGCGTACCTGTGCCCGTTAGCATATACTTCACTAATATCTCAACCGCAACCCACTTCTTGTTCTTGCACTCGCCCGTGAAGGCGAACTGGTTCTCGGGCTTGCCGTCGGGGATCTTGTAAATGCGGAACCACTCGTTGGTGGCCCGAAGGAGACCCGGCAGGTGGCGCTCGACGTCCTCGACGTCGTTGAGCTTGGGAGCCAGCGGGTCGTTGACGTCAATGACGATAACCTTCCAGTCCGTTTCCTCCTCGTCCAGCAGCGCCATGACGCCCAACACCTTGACCTGCTTGACCTGGCCCGTGTAGCCGACAAGCTCGCCAATCTCGCACACGTCGAGCGGGTCGTTGTCTCCCTTGGCCTTGGTCTCGGGGTGGACGACGTTGGGGTCCTCCCACGTCTGCGGGAAGGCACCGTAGTTCCAGAGGTAGCCCTTGTGGGGGAAGCAGTTGCGGACGAAGCGGAGCTTGCCCTTCTTGGTATCCTGCTTGATGGGGTTCAGAAGCTCATCCTTGGAGATCTGTTTGATGGGCCAGGGTTAGCATGTTTTCGGGCACCAGAAGGAGCAAACAGCAACCGACCTCGAGCTTCGCATTGGTCCAGCGGGGGATCTCGACAATCATGTTGAGGACCGTCTGCTCGGCATTGGCATATAGCGGAATGTCATGGAAGGGCGAGATGGGAACCCCATCCTTCTCAATGTAGACGCGGTGCTCGAACGTGTTGGGCGCCCCGACCTTGCGGACGGTGTAGTGGGGAGCCATTGTGGGCGAGGCTGTGGTGCTAAAGCTGCGGGAAGCAGAGCTCGACAGATGACGAGCTAGAAGAGCAGTCCTGGCGCCGGAAATGGTGGCGGAAGAGTGCAGTAATGGAGACGAAGCGGAATTTATCGTTGCGGCACCGGGAGAAAAAGAAGAAGACCTGGAAGGAGGGGGAGGGGTTGCGGGCCAAGGGTGTGACGACAGCGAGGCTGGCTGTGATTGGCTGTGGCGGGTCAGATTTTGGAGCGGCATATTGGGAGCTGGACTTCGTCTGGCCTGCGCCATGCCCGAGTGCGAAAAACGTAGAATGCTCGCCGGGACCGATCCCAGGAGTCGTGCTCGTCGGGTCTGCATGCAGGCGAAAGAGGTGCTAGGGGATTCCCAGGGGAGCACCGCAGTAGTGCTGTTGCTTGTTTGCCGGCGCGACTCCTTTCGGCCGCGGCTGTTGATTCCCTTCAAACACGCCTCGGCGCGATTCCCGAGTCCCGGCAGGTCCACAGGCCCAGTCCCTTCGTCTGCCTCGTTGGGTTGCGATATAGTGCCCCGACAACGGGTGGGTGGGTGTCCGAATACTTGTCTGGAAGATTCTTGCCTTAACAGTCTGTACTGGGATGGGGTGAAATTAGGCCCAAAAATATCACAGTAAATGATTGAAAAGATGATGCACTGAGGTTGCCCCTCGGTGGCTCGTGTACACCCTGTTATGTGTCGTGCCGAGCACTACGCGGAACCCGGAATAGCACAGATCTCGCCGGTTGATGCTATCGGCTGCCAAGATACTTTAACTGCAATACAATCTGATTCAGTCCGTCCGGCTGTCAAATAACAGGATCATTGACTGCTTCCCAAGCCAACACTAAAGGGTATTGTTGTTACCGATCATAAATGCCCCTCCAACACCAATTCGCTCCCCAGATTTGCCCTGAAATGATGTTGAAACTCCAAAAAAAACAGCAGCACTTGCTACAAACCCGTCCATGCATCATCTACCTCTGCGGTAGGTTATTCCTCCCATACAACGCCCCGCCAAATGCCGGTCCAGGCCCGAACCCCTGGTTTACGCTCTTCTGCACGATCAGGGCCGCTGCTTGCGTCGCGGCCATGCGCTCCCGTTGCCGGTGCCTCTCCTTGAGGTATCCCGCCGCTTCGGGCCGCATGCGGAGGATGCGAAGGATCATATCATCGCTCGGGTCCGCCTGCGCCTCGCGGCGTTTCTCCTCCTTGGCCTTGCGCATTGTGCCCAGATTGCGGCTCATCATGATGCTCTTGCCGCGCCGGATCGTCCCCAGGCTGCCGAACCCGGCCCCGCTGAAAGTAGCTCCGAATGTTGGAGGAGCCGACAGTCGGTTGCTGCTCGACGCGCTGTGCATTGCCCTTTGCTGCGCCCTCTGCGCATTCGCCGCTGCCATGCGCTCCGACTCTCGAATCAGGTTCTCTGTGGATTCCGTGTAAAAGAAGTTCAGCGACGCGAGCTCGTGCCACTTAGGAGACTTCAGCACGTCCGCCGGGACTCCCAACACCTCGCCTGTGTGGTCCTTGGCGTTGAAGAACGAGAACAGAAGCTCTAGCCACCGGTACACGACGTCCAGCTCGGGCTGCGTAAGAGGCTTCTGCGTCGAAGGTTTGTCCGAGAGCGGCGGGACGAGCAGGTTCTCGATGGCAAGCAGGACCTCCTTCCACAGCCTCGTCATGACTGCCAGCATGGTAGCGTCCGTCAGCGTCTTCTTCATGATGGCAAAGTTGTCATCAAAGTAGTTGAAAAGCGGCTGCAGCGCCCCTTCGATCTCGGCCGCCGTAAGAGCCGGCACCGTGGATTGCCGCTTCTTCCAGAGGCTGGCCACCGACGCGGCAATTCCTCTGTTCAAAAGACTCCGCAGAGCCTCCCGAGAAAGCGAAGCATTGATATGCGCCGTCAGCTGTACAATGTGAGCACTTGGTCTGAGAAAAACACATTCATACGACCTACCTTGTCGGTAATCTTGCGCACCATATCCCGCTCCGTCCGCTTCAGGTGCCGAAAAGCCTTGCCAAAGTGGAACTGGATGTCGTCGCGTTCACCCTCCATGCTCACCCGGAACAAGACCCGACCCTGCGTGTCCAGATCCAACCAGAACTCCCTCGGCAGGTAATCACTGAAATGAACGGGATCTAGCTTGAGTGATGTTCTCCCCACAAAATCATGATCGCCGATCAAGTCATAGTCCCAGATGGTCGCAATCAGGTTGAGCGGCCCGGACACGGTGATATCGACAGACTCGTCCCACCGAGGATTCAGATTACTCTTAATAATCCTCGTCTTGGCCAGGCGCTTCTGGTATTCGTCGCAGAGCACGAGGTAGGGATCACTAGACCCATTCGCATCGCACGCTTTCAGATCCTCTGCCTCGACGATCTTGATCGTGAAGACAAATTTCTGTGGCTTCTTTACCAGTGGGCGTGGTCCCTCGGCATTGCGAAGGACCTCGGCGCAGCCATCGACATTCATCAGCTTCTCGAGTTTGTCCAACTCGTGCATGGCATACTCGATATTGTTGAACTTAACAAACGACTAGATCGGGTTAGCGATGTCTTTTGGGGAAAGGGGGCTTTTTACGGACCTCGGGCAAGAACTGATAGGGTTCAACCCGCTCCTTTGTGTTCCAGGCATCTTTGGCATACTGGAAGAACTTCTCCTGAGCAGTCTTTGTCGCAGCGGCTACCTCTTGTTCCGTCTGCCGCTCCATCTCCCGGGCAAACTGTGTCTCAACAACCTCGCAGTAGTGACCGATGGCGGCAGCGATGCCTCTAGCTAGCGCCGTCATGAACCGTGCATGGTGGACATCGTCGTCCCATTGGAGCTCAAAAATCTGATCCACGCTCTGCCGGAAGATCCGGAACGTGTCGATTATCGATTCGCTGTGACGGTCTTCGTCCGTGGCGATACCATCTGGGTTGCTGCTTCGAACTTGGAACTGGTCCTCCTTGATGGCATTTTCTACCATCTCGATCATCCTGACCTCGGTGTTCTTAATCCACTTCCACACAAAGTCATCCAGCAAGCCTTCGATGTGAAACGCAAACGGCTTTCCCGGCAATACCTCGACGTGTATCTTCCGGATCGCGACCAGTTCCTTGTACAGGATGAAGCCGTCCTCCACGCTGAGGTCGTCATCTCTGCCTTTAGCGAGATCCATGACGCGCTTGATAAACTCCTGTGCGTCCTCCTCGAAGCTCGGAAAGACGGTTTCGACAAGGACCCGGTGGGGACTAACGCCCATGATGAGAGGGTTCTTTGCATATCGCTTCCTGATCTTCTCGGAGCGGTCTACAACGGTTTTGCCAAGCTTCACGACATGGCCGAAATCCCAGTCCTCCTGGTTGCGGGGGACGATCCTGTCGAGATAGGTCCTGTAAACCGCTGCCGCCGCCTGACGCAGCCCAACTTCCAGCTGGTGTGCGTACTCGTCGGCATCCTCCGGACGTTGCGAGAACGCTGGGTCGTCCAACACATGGTTGCGCAACAGAGCCATGACGACGCCGATAGATGGAGGTTTGTCCTCGTAGCATTTCAGCAGCAGGGTGAAGAGATCTCTCAGCAAAGCATCGTGCAGGTCCTTGAGGGAGCGCTGGTAACCGGCCCAATCGGCCAGAGTCCAGCGGGTGGGCTCAACGTCGGAAAGGGGAACACCATACATCTGGATTGCCGGGGGTTTCTTCACGTCCGGGAGAGGCTCCTTGACAAGGCCAAGACAGGTATACAGCTGCTCGTGGTCAATCTCCTGGTCGAGGAATTTACGCACCGAAACCTCGACGAAGGCTGTGTCGCGGGAGAACTGGGGTATCCTCCACCGAACCGCTAGCTCTACCAGGAGCGTAAGCGAATCCTCTGACAGAGGAACATAGCTGTCTTCCGGATTCAGGTGGAGTTGGTCATGGGACATGGCATACTGGACGATGACCTTATAGACAGCCCGAGGGTCTGATGGGATAAAGACATAGCTCGGCTCATCGACGCTTCGTATGCTGGAAGAATCATCGAGCGATAGTGAGCCGAGGCTGAGGTCAGATGGGAGAGCACCCGAGGATGAGCTGGAGAGCACTCTCCCAAGGTCGGCATATGCTTGGTCCTCGCCGTAGGTCGACTGCGGCCGGGCAGGAAGTGCCTTGTCGGCCGCCGACGTCGAGCTCTTCAGCTCGGGTCGGATGGAGAGAATTTCGGCAAAGATGTTGGCCAGCAGCGACGTCTCTTGCCTCTTCCACTCTTCGAATGCCTCGTCTACATCAAAGTCTCGTTTTCGTAGAGTCCCGGCCATATTTGCCGAAAGCCTGAAGAGGTAAGCCTTGTAGTCCTTCAGAGCTGCCTCTTCGGTCCAAGTTGCCAGATTCGTGTCGAGGTCGCTCTGCGCTCTCGTATTGGTGACGCCAAATATGCGGGCCACGACTTGAACCAAAGGCATGTCCTTGACGTCGTAACTGAGGGGAATCTCGACCTCGACAAACGAATGGTCCTCCTGTGTGCCATCCAACGATAGATTCTGATCGTTGTTCAGCAACTTATTCTCGAGGGTGCTGAGCCGGTGGGTGAGCTCTGGCCGATCCCTGTCTCCAACAAGATCTCTGAGCGTGCTCGAGAGAAGGCGGACAAACATGGCAAGATGCCGATCGACAAGAAGCTTCCACGAGTGGTCTTCAGGTGGTTTGTTGCGGCCCTGGGCCTTGGTGGCGTTCGAGTAGAAGATCAGGATCAGAGGCTCGACTTTCCGATCCTTGTCGATGGATTTCTGGAAGTCTTTTGCAGTGAAAGCGTTGTATGCTTCTGCAAATGTTCGCTTCAGGGCAGCATCGTTGTACCCAGGTAACCGCTCAACCCCTTGCAAGACACCAGACATGCGCTTGTCCAAGGCGTGCCGGAAGCCGTGTGGTAGCTTAATATTTCCAGCCGAACCCCCTGGCATAAAGTCCTTCATCAGCTCGCCCATACTCGACGTGTGTGCGCGCGGGAGCGGCTTCGGTTTGTTGGTGTATTCCTTTCTCTTCTTCCGCGGCTGGAGGAGGTAGTGCAGGAAGGCGACGCGGAGGGCGTACGAGTAGGCCTCATCATAGCTGACAGCCGCCGGGCGGACGCGGGAAACCGATCGATTCGGTCGGGAGCCATCGCGGACGCTCTGCGTGCTCTGAACGCTCTGCACGCTTCCCACGCGGCGGCCGAGGTTGTAGCCGCTCCGCGAAGAGGTCGACATGGCGGCAGGTCACGCGGGACGGTCGTGATAAGCTTAGGCGGCGGTCAGGGAGCGATCACTTTCGAAGGCTGGTGCCAGCGATCTCATGGTGTGTTGGCTCCAGGACTCGAGGGAGCAGCGGGTCGAATGCTGTGGACGTCGGGGAGGCAAATGCTGTAAGCAGAGGGGAAGTGGCCGGGCGTTGGTTGTGGCGAGCAACGGTTGCTGGTGTTGAATGAAGGGGAGTGTGTGTGTGGTTGCAGCTGCTTGCCGCGAAACGTCATATGTCAGTGCGTTTTCTCCCCTGTTTTGGCGCCGCTGCCCCTCTGGCCTCTGCGCGAGCGGCCCCGGCCTGGTCTCGAATTGGCTGATCGTTGGCCGGGCTCGGCGGAGACCACTCAGAACAAATGCACAACGCAGCCGAAAGGCTCAGGTCACAGGTGCCGAATCCTCTCGTACACGTATGGGATTCGTATTTTTAAATAGCGGGTCCGACCACCTAGAGTTGACCTTGGAGGTCCCAGGCTAGGCCTCGTACATTCTTTACAACCCGGTGGACTTTGTGTCCTGGAGGACATTTTATCCCAAGCAGCTTCGCAGGACTTGACACAGGGCGGGGTACCCGCTTACGAATGGCCGTGAGAGTATGGTCGTCAGTGCTCGGGCAGTCTGAGTCCGCCCTGCGCCCTGTGTCACGTATGCCCGTGAACAGTCTTTGTTGGGAATATTCTCGAAAGGGAAACACGCAAAAGATGAAGTAAGGGTCATCCGTATATGGTCCCAAACTGGGTGCATTATGGTCGAGGAGATGACAACCATCCGAACCACACAAACATTAACGTAGGTAACGCGATTTCCCCGAGAAGGGGGGCGATTTGTGGAGTATCCAACGAGTTAGATGTAGTTCTGGATGGCAAGTTTTCGTTCTCCAGAGCGTTCAGCACATGTTATGTAGCTGGCCCCCATTGAAGATGGGATCGGTTTTCGGTGGGGAGGCCTGTTGTGACCCCTGTTTCGGCTAGACTGTCTCTTCTTCAAGCCGACGGGATGCTCCGCCTCCCCATTTCGAGCTATTCTCGGAAACAGCAAGCACAACATCAGGTGCGAAGAAGTCGAAGGGCTATTTTATGCTTTTGCTAGCGGAGTACATTCTACATTCCAGATGAAGGCGCTGTGCCTGGCTATCAGAAACATCGAAACCGTTTTGACAAGCCGTCCGGGCCTTTGTGACATCATTCAAGGTGTCAATAACTTAGTGATTGCTTGTCGTCAGGCTTGGACAACGCGGGGCACTGGCCACAACGGTGTTCGAAAAAGAAACAAAAACTTTAGCTCGATGATAAGGCTGGACAGCAACCCATCCAGAGCCCATATAGGATCCGGAGCCAAACAAAGCGGGAATGCTACACTTTGACGGATTCAAGATGGAATTGCAGGCCTATTGAGTCCTCGTTTGCGTGGCGAGTCCAACCGGAATGTTCACCAGCTCGTGACGGGTTCATTTGGCCGCTGTTCCCAAATGACCACATCCAGTGCCGCATTGCTCCAGGCGGAAGTGGGTGCCTGTATTGCGTTGCCTGGCCCTTGGTTGCGCACGAACGCAGTGCAGGACCTGCAGCTTGAACCGAACCTCAAATCCACCCCGTGACGAATATCAGCCACATCTGCTGCCACGAAGGCAAAACGCACGAAGCAGATGAACAAGCTGGAGGGAGGTGTTCAAGAGGACCCTTGATTGCAATCCCGGCTTTGGATTGGCGTGGATGAACGTGCCCGTCGAACCCCTGCAGCTTCGCGTCTGTGGCCTGAACCAGGAAGACCCCGCCGCCAGGAGCCGCTGCCCACCTGCCCGCTGCCGCCAAAACGACGGGTGGATTTCCTGCGTGCGGCAATCGACCTCCAAAGTTCACCAGTCAACCCAGCCCGACCCATACCTCCTCTCCGACCCGCTGTCCGCCGAGATTCTCGAATGCTTCCAGCTCCGAGTCCCCCGCTGTCGAGATGGGCAACGTCAGTAGCACGCCCGACGAGGGCGCCGCACTCTATCTTAGGGATCAGAATCGATGTATGTGCCCCCCCGTTCCCGACCCACACCGTGATCGAGCAAAGCTCAAGTCGCCGGCGACCTTGCTGGCCGCAGCTGCTGCAGAAATCACAAGCTAACAGCTGGGCAGTATCTATCTCGTCGGTAGTCATATCCAGCCCTCGAAGACGCACTTCGATCAACATAGTTCCAAATGCATTCCCTGCTACCAGAGTATCTCCTTCGCGATCCCTCGGCGACTCCTCCCCCGTTGAGTTTGTACTGGTGCGCAACTCCAACCCTCTCTCTTCACACACAAGGCGATTAACACATGCCCCGCAGGACACAGAGGCGACCGGCAGCACTGGACCGGCATTCTTGCTGAAGCTCTCCAACGAAGATGAGCTCGTCTTCACATTCACATTTATTATTCGCCGCACTCAGATGCCTGATGGGTCCAAAGCGGCCGGCGCAGTCGATACACAGATCAATGGTCTAACGTTCGTATATGCGTCGAATCCACGCGAGGTCGAGAATCTTGTCACCCGCGAGTTCCATGCCGATCCGAATCTCCACAAGAACGCCAATGTCGAGCTGGTCGGCGACTATTCTACCGAGGGGAGCGCCTCGGTCACGTTTGACTGGACTTGGAGATGGAAGCCACCCAAGCACACAGAGGACAAGACCGGAGGCTGGAGGAATTCCTGCAGTGTGGGTGCCAAAATACGAGACACGACACCCCTCCTTCCCTGTTGCTGAGACATGTGTAGTTCCTCGAGTACGACCAGCGGGCTCACCGATTGAATACCCTTGCGAGCTTCTCCTTTTTCGTCTCGAGTAAGTACCACCCCGGCTTACCATCTCGACCGTCGGCTCATACATGCTCAGATGCCTCACCGTACCTCAGCCTCCCCAATTCGCCAGCAGCTCCGCTCCTCAGCGCGCCGCCGAAAGTTAGGGTCGTCTCGGCGCAGTCACTCGAATCGCGGATCAGTGCTGTGCCGGAACTCGATGAATCGCCCACTCTACCTGCTGCGTCAGACTCTGCGAGTACCCTCGCCCCCTCGGTAGTATCCATAAAGGAACCTATCAAGGTTGATGTCTCGTGTCCTCGGCCTGGCGAGGACATGTCCGTCGGGGACGATGGGCCGGTGTTCCGAGCAACCATGAAAGCTCTCGAGCAGAAAACCGGCAACATGAGACTCCAGATGAAGAGGTTGATAAAGAAGGCCGAGACGGTCCACACTGCGCAGCTAGAAGCGAATGAAGCATTCGTCGGTTTTATGGAAGCGCTGAAGGAGGTGTCTTCTACCAACGCCAACGCTGTTCAGCCCGCCATCGAACATTATTTCGACAAGATCGCGCGGGAGATTCTGTCGTATGAGCGGCAAAATATGTCCAACTTCCAGAAGATCGTCATCGATCCCATGAACAAACTCTACCAGCTGGATATCAAGCAAGCCGAGGCCAAGAAGCGCGATTTCGAAGAAGAAAGCAAAGACTTTTACGCCTATGTCAGCCGCTACCTCGGCCAGCGGCACGACTCCGTCAAGGCAAAGCAGAGCGACTCCAAATACCAATCGAAACGGAGGAATTTTGAACTGAAACGGTTCGATTACTCGTCATTTATGCAGGACCTTTCAGGTGGCCGCAAGGAACAGGAGATTCTCTCACATCTCACAAAGTATGCCGATTGCCAGGCCCGGTGCTTTCTTGCGACCGCCAAGAAGGTCGACGGGCTCCTCCCCCAACTGGAGGCGCTGTCCAGCGAGGTGCAGGAAGCAGACAAGGAGTACCAGTATCAGAAACGGGAACGGGAGGAGAAAAGAAGGCTCTTGGAAAAGAGCAATCTCAACTACGGGGAACCAGAACCACCCTCGACTGCTGCGGGGTCACACCAGCCAGCGGCTCCTAACGGGGCGCAGTCCAACTCGGATACAGAGCTGGGCCGAGCTGATAGCACAGGTTCCCAGCTCCGGACGCCCGCGCCAGGTATACTTGGCAGCTCTCCCAATCCGGTGGATCTTTCGAGGTCCCCTGGGAGTCTAGGTCATAGTCCTTCTGTCGGCAGCCCTCCGCAGAACAATAAGTTCCGCGGTATACGCGATCTGGAGGAGAGGGACCCCAACCAAGTGGTGAATTCGGATAAAAACTCGACCCAGAGGAAGGAAGGTCTGTTGTGGTCCCTGAATCGGCCCGGCGGGCATGTCGATCCTCGATCACTCAACAAGCAAGGATGGCACAAGTAAGACTCGGTTCTGTTCCCTTCAAGTCGTGAAGCTAATTCCCAACTAGATTCTGGATTGTCCTCGACCAAGGGAAACTCTCCGAGTACAGCAACTGGAAACAGCGGCTTGACCTTCACATGGAGCCAATCGATTTGCGCCTTGCTTCGGTGCGGGAGGCCAGGAATGCGGAGCGCCGCTTCTGTTTCGAAGTTATCACACCGCATTTCAAGAGGGTATATCAAGCAACATCGGAAGAAGACATGAATAGTTGGATTATGTCTATCAACAATGCGTTGCAGAGCGCTGTCGAAGGCCGCGCATTCAAGGACAAACCGGCAGTTTCCCCCGGAGAATCCGGCTTTAACGGGATGGACATTGGCTCCATGTTGACAGGGAAAACCTCATTTGCCAACCACGCCGGACACAGTTCAAGTGCCATTCCGTCACGCCGTATCACGGTCGGCGCTCGCCCAGGCACATCTAGAAGCCCCAGCTACGATGACAACCCAGACAGACTGCTCCAGATGTTGCGTGAAAACGACCAGGGGAATTCTTGGTGTGCCGACTGTGGTTCCAACAACAAGGTTGAATGGGTGTCCCTCAACCTAGCCATCATCGTTTGCATCGAATGCAGCGGTATTCACCGATCCCTCGGGACGCACATCAGCAAGATCCGATCCCTCACCTTGGACACGACGTCATTCACTCCAGATATCATCGAGCTTCTTCTCCTTGTCGGCAATAGAGTGTCCAACATGGTCTTCGAAGCCAAGCTAGACCCCGCCGCCAAACTTACACCGCAAGCGACGCGGGAGCAACGGCTCAAGTTCATCACGGCCAAGTACGTCGACCGAGCGTACGTGGAGCCCATATCACCCACTCTTTCTAGATACCCGTCCGCCGATGAGACACTTCTTGCCGCTATCAAGAAGAACGAAATACAGCAAGTCATCTACGCGCTTGCGCTCCGAGCCAGCCCGAATCTGACGGACAAGTCGCGTGGCACACATGCTGTGCACCTTGCGCTAGCCGCCGCAGATCCCGCCGCGCCGTCACCGTTGCCAACGTCTGCCCCGGCGCCACCAGCAGCCGACAAGGTGGTGCCGTTTCCTATTGCAGAACTTTTGATTCAGAACGGCGCGGATATTCCTACAACACCGCCAGCATTCCCTCTCAGCCGCACGGCTCAGACGTACCTCGAACTGAAGCGTGGACGTCGAGGCGTTGTAGAGTCGTCAATTAGCTCATACGACGGCGTCGGTGCGCTGCCAAACTCGTCGACCGCTAGCGCGGGAGATAAGATGCTCCGGGAGCGCGAAGCCAGGCTACAGAAGCGCGTCAGCGCAGGAGGACGGCTGGCCAAGTCACCGATTCCCGAGCGCTAGGGCGGCTTAGGAGTTGCGGCTTATAGAGTACCGTTTCTAGGTCTGGGCTTTGGACGCCATCGGTCCTCGACCTCGCCGTCTTTTGGGTACGAGCTTGGTTGATTCTCGTGTATGAACTTGAGCCAGGGAAACGCGTTTGATTTGGATTCTTGGGAGGCGTTATGTATGACTTGGATTGGAAGCGGGGAGGCGTGACCGCTCCAAGAGTGATGGATTCTGCACAATGGCTGATACGGAGTAGTTACGACTGCATGTATGCTACGGGTTTTTTGTCCTCCTGTTGGGTTGTCATTGAGCATGGCGTCAGGTTTGCGGGAGGAAAGTGTGGGATGATGATGGATCTCGGATGAGATGGGGAATAGGCGAGGAGGTGAGGGTGGGTTTCTTGTTTGCTTCTTGCTTACATGGTTTCTGTTGGTATGATTGTTTTTATTCTCGTCTCTGTCAGTTTCTGTGTCTACTTTTCCAGACCCACATCGAGTTCCGTTCAGGTTGGAACTTGAGGGCAGACTGACTAGGAGAGACACGAGAAAGGAAGAAGGAATGATGGATTGTAGGCAGAGAGGGCACTGGCTGCGTATGACGGATGACATGATGGAACGGGTCTTACTGTCTGTGTGTGTGTGTATGAGGTCGGCTGGCTGGACGGGTGAACAGATGGATGGGTGGGAATGGGTCGGTCGTGGGTAGGTACTTACGTGGGACATCGCATATAATTGTAATGACAAGACGGAATACATAATGAGTTTATTATCATTTCATTGTCTCACTGCTTAACTTTGAAGGTCCTCTTGGGCAGGGGGGAAACCAATATACATACAGCCGACAAGCGGTTTGTGTTGTCTCGGCGTTGCCCCTTTCCATCCAGCTATTGCTCAACCTACCTTATAGCCTTTCAGGCACGGCCATTTTATACGTTTTGAAGAAACAGAGTGTCTAGTAACGTTTATTCTGCTATGAAATCGGTAGATGATACATCCTGAGGTGTGTGTATGTATATATGTTGCCCCTTCGCATCGCCCCCCTCCACCTAAACCACCGCTCAACCTGAACAGATAGGTACCTTTGGAAGGGAAACCAGCAAATGCAAATTTACCAATAACGCAAGAAGATGGATTAATCCTATCCATCAAAATGCCCCCACCTCGGACCCCCCCAAGGCGACGAATCAATCCTCAACTTCACCCGGGACCAAGCAGGCCAGATCAACGTCACGTCTTCTACCCCAACGGCTGGTATATAACAACCTACGACAAATAAGATGAATACATACGACCATACCTACCAGAGAACTCGGGATCCCGTCCGCTCTCCCATAGATAAGCTGGTAAGGGCCGGACTAGTAGTTGGGTGGGTGACCACCAGCGAATCCCCGGTGTTGTATGTTTTTTTTCTTCCTCTTGTTCATCTCTCTCCCCCCCTCCTTTTTTTTTTTTTTTTTTTTTACTCTCTCCCCGTCTGTATCCCGGCGGATTGGATATATCCAAGTCAGAGAGTGCTATGCAGACTAATATGTATATATGTCTATCTAGTTAGGTAGCTAGGGTATGACAGGTTTCGACTGTTGCACGGTCGTAGGACTAATGATATATATATCTATCTAGGTAGGTGAGGTAGGGAGGTGGGAATGTTACCGAGTCAGTCTCTGGAAGACCTCTCTCTTGATAAACCTCTCTCAAGAGCCGTTCAGGAAGAACCACAAACCCACCCCACACCGTCAACAAGCCGGGGATATCACATCACGCGAATCACAACACCCCCGTCCATGACAACTGATGAGTGTTGACATATATTCCTCTCTCTCACTACAACTAGCCCCTAGCCCATTCCAACTCCCACACTCTCAAAACCCCCCAAGCTATTACTATCCGACACTCCAACACTCCAACACTCCTCGCTCCCTCAAATCCATCAAACTTTTTGGTATCTTCTCAACAGAAGACAACGCACACTTGATGCAAATAACTACCACCAAAACACCCATCCTTGAAACAAAGCATCCCCAATAAGAAAATGCCCATGCCCAAACACAAGAAGGACATGAACCCTGAATATATAACGAAATCCCCATATGACCCCCATGATCCATGATCCAAAACAGCAGAAATGAAAAAAAGAAATCCTCCATGACGAATATGCGTAATAACACACAAATGCAAGCTGGCTGGCTGCGCTCCAAACTGAACCACAAGAGATTACACAACACAAATGCAACCACTGACAGACTCAACGCTTGCCCTTGGCCTTGCCCTTCCCCTTTGCCGGGGCAATATCATTCGCGGGATATCGACTCCCCGTATCGTCGCCATACAGCGGCTGGTCGCCCTTCCCGCCCATCTCCATAAACTCCCTCGGATCACGCTGATCCGCAGGCCTCAGCTCCTTCCGTGGAGGCGGCGAAGCCATACCGGCGGCCGCCGCTGGCTTGGGATTCTTCGCATAAATCTTCATGTCCGGGCGATTCGGGCCCAGAGGAACTTGGTTCGCGACCTTCACCGTGTTGATAGAGCTCAGCAGCGTGCGCTCTCTCACAACGCCACGGCGGTTGACGTCTAATCCGGCCACACCGCTGACGAGGCCATTGGTGCTGTCGTTGACCCCGGGCGTCTCTGCCAACATCCAAGGATGGGAGAGACACTGGTCCACGGTAAACCTCCTCTCGGGGTCCACGACAAGCATCGAGTCAATCAGATCAACTGGAAATCGTCAGTGTCAAGACTGGATAAGCAAAGACATTTTCTTACGAGCAGGATCCCCAACCGAGTCCCAATAGGGGGAGGGGTAGTCAAATCGACCTTTCCGAATCTGCTGCGAGAGAGTGTAGGGGTTCTCGCGAGAGTAAAGCTCGTCGGAGAAAGGAGGGAAGCCACATAGACAGATATACAGCACTACGCCGAGCGACCAGATGTCAACGGCTTTCGTGTACTTGCGGTTCTTGGTCTCGGCGAGAATCTCGGGCGCCACATAGCTGGGAGTGCCGCAAAGGGTCGTCGTAAAGGACTCCTCGCCAATGATCTTGGCAAGCCCGAAATCAGCCAGTTTGACATGCAAGTCGTCATCCACAAGGAGGATATTCTCCGGCTTAATGTCACGGTGGACAATGTTGCGGTCATGCTGGAAAATGTCAGTCACAGGCCACTTCCCACGAAAAAAAAAAAAAGCTTACGAGATATTTGACACCTTGGAACAGTTGCAGGAAGAGCTTCCGCGACTCGCTCTCTGAGAGCTTTGAGTGGTTGACGATGTAGTTGAACAGCTCTCCCCCGGACGCTAGTTCGAGGACGAGGTAAACCGCGTTCCGCTCGTTGAATGTGTCCTTGAGACACAGAACATTCGGGTGACTGACGCCCATAAGAACCGCAATTTCTTGCTGAAGACCCTCATTTTTTGACCGCTCTTCGACGCCTGGAGTTTTGGTAAATACTTTGACGGCATACCGCTCGCCCGTCGACCTCTCCACACACAGGTGTACTTCGGCAAAATGGCCCTTGCCAAGCTTGTCTATTATCTGGTATTGTTGATGGAATGCGCTGGTATGTCGACTCTTCGGATAGCGGAAGATAAAACGAGCCTTGTCCAGCACGGCAATCTCATCGCCATCCTGCAGCTCTCTCCGTTGGTTTCTCCCGATTAGCGCCTCGTTAACAAATGTCCCGTTGGCCGAAAGGTCTTCGATTACCGCGATTGTGTCGCTGTCTTTATTTTCGGTGAAGAGCAGGCAGTGGCGGTTAGACACGACCGGATCGTCTACAACGACATCTACATCAGGGTTAGCTACTGCTGATAGAGAACGTCATTCTCATAGTACCTACCACACTCAGGATGCCGCCCGACTAAATAGCCTCCAGATGTAAGACCGCTGTAAATCTTGCGCTGCTCAAACTGCTCTTCTTCCCGCACAAGCGCCCGCTGCCCTCGTCTCCCACCTCGCCTCGACGCGGATGGGGTGGGTTCCGAGACTGCCGGCGAGTCTGTGCAGGCTGTCCGCTTCCTCAACACAACACAGCGGCCGCCGTGCCGGGTATCCATAGGGAACAGGTACCCCCATACTCCTTCTTTGACTTCGTCTTCTACCTCCTCGGAAAGCGGTGCATTTGGGTCGACGGCCTGGCTGAACGCTTGCGTGTCCTGGGGCGGCGAGCTGAAGGCGTATGCCTGGGAGTAGTTGTTCTCGTGGTGCGTGACCTGGCTGGGACGGCCCTCGGGCGGCGTGGCCGTTGCCTCCTTGATGGTGCGGAGATCCGTGTCATCGCTTGCGTCGTGGGTTACGGGCGAGGGGAGGTGTTGCCTGGTGGAGACGGGCGTCCTGTGGCCATCATCGATGCGCTGCGAGAGGCGCTCGGAGCGACGGGGTTTCTTGAATGATTCGTTGGCATCGGGGGGAGAGCCCTGGAGGGTATGGATTAACCGGCGGATCATGGCGGCGACAATAGCGCCATGGAGCGACCAGTGCAGACGTTTCTAGGGGAGCTAGCAGGATACATACGGGAGCGCGAGCTCTCTTGAGGTGGCTGCCTTCAGACCGCGGAGCCATGACTTGGGCGCGTGCAAGCTCGCAATTAAACGAGCGAAACAGGCGGAGCAGAACGCTGACTTGGCCGGGAGGATGAGCAATTCGCAAATTGGGGGGGTTGTGCGATCAGAAATGCGATGGTGGTGCCTGGGGAAGTCGGGGCGAGGCCTCAGTGCCTTCGGGGCCGTGGTAGGGGGGTGGTCTCAGGGATCACCAGGACTCGGTCACCACTCTTCGCCGCTCCAAGCTCCAAAAACTCGCGTACTCGAGTGGCGTTCCCCGTTGGAAAAAAACAGGCTCCACACAGCCAGAATTGCAGAATGCGCCCCGGCCAGCTGAGTCAGGACGGGCCTTTAATGATCCGTGGGGCACACAAGCCGCACCAGCCGCACGCTAGCCAAGCTCGTGCTGGCTGTGGACTGCCCGTCCACACCTGGCATGCAGGGGCTGACCCCTGACGCGTGCTGCCAGGTGCGCGTAGGGCTGGTCACGCCAGACCTGCCAGCGACCGCCGGTCAAGTGGCCTGCGTCGACCGAACTGCCAGTGACTCGACACCGTCACTCGTCCCGGAATGCGGAGACCAATCCAAATCGTGACTCTTTCCGCACTTGCAGTGCTGCCTGTACCGTCTGCGGCCAGATTTGCATCTTGAACATTGTGCACTGAGAAAACCACTGAGTATTGGTGGAGAGGTAGTAGATGTGTGAGTTGATGGCATGTTCGTTGATGCAAGTCTGATAGCGGACCTGTTTGCAAACTTGGGACGGGACGAAGCGGCCGAGCTGTACCATGACAACAGACGAGAGTCAGGATCTATCCTCATGCCCAGTCGTCTGAGTGCTACCTCATTTTCCATGCCATGTTGGGATAATTTTACAAGGCAAAGCTCTCGGCCGACAAGGAATACGCACTGCGTACCCGGCGGATCTGCCATGAACTCGTTTGCCTAATCTCATAGCCACCACACATAGGCAGAGGAAAGCGATACGGGAGATCAAGGATTTGGGGTCAGTATGTGCTGCGCAATGCCCGGCTTTCCTCTGGGAAACAGCGTCCAGCAGAAGTCCAACTTTGGAAGTATTCGAGCACAACCATCTGAGGGATTGCTAGCAAGTATGGAATCCGTAAATCGTAGGCCAAGTCTGATGATGACTATATCTGCCATTCTCCCCGCCATCCTCGTGCTCGGCCATCCTACTCCGGACGATGGTCAAGTCTTTGAAGGGCATCAAGACGATGGAGAATACCTGGACGCCAATTGCCCCACCATGGATGGCTGCCCCACACTCTGGTTGCGGCCGGTATCAGTCCAAATCCCGCCTAGCGCGTCTTCACGTGACCGAAATATCCCACACCCACACGTTGAGAAGCACAAAAAATTGGCCCTGACTGCGGGGCAGAAGTTGAAAGGCTCCGGGGTTGTTGAAGAGTCGCAACACCGACGCCGTCAACCAAACAACACCCTCACCGCCGACGACACCGTGTCTACCAGCCCAACATGGCGTCCCCTCAGTTGATCTTCGTCGATGGCACCTTCGGCGAGCTGGCCCAGGAAATGGCCGACTACATCCAGATCGGCGACCAGGTCAAGCCGCTGCTCGAGAAAGAACAAAACGAGGAAGCGCTGCAGGCCATCGTCAAGGCCTCCCATTACCTGAACTCTGTTCCCGAGAAGGAGTTCACCGCTGCTTACAACCTCCTGATCCACCTCGTTCTCCAAGCAAAGGAACCGAAGAAGCACCTCCCGACCGTCTGCAGCAACCTCCTCAAGCCCATCACATCCTCCCCCGCGCACGGTTTCACTCTCGCCTCGGGTGCCTTGAGCACGATTTTCAACCTGCTCGCCGTCGACAACCCTCTGCGCTACAATGTCTTCATGCAGATCGTCCGATTCCTACGACAACACGGCCAATTCGAGCTGCTCAAGCCCCGCCTGAAGAACTTGGATTTGTGGTTCGAGGAGTGGGATACAGATGAGGAGGATCAGCGGAAACTCTACGTTGAGGTTTCAGATGCCGCGGGCGAGTCTGGGGACGAGGAGTGAGTGTCCATAACTTGGGGTCCAGTAGATGGGAGCCACACTAACCACCAATACTAGAGAGTCCTACTACTACCTTTTGAAAGCGATCGGCACTTTCGATCGCGATGACCAGGAGGAGATCACATCCGAGGAGGCGCAGAGACTGTCTCTCAAAGCCGTACGCATTGCGATCTCATCACCCAACCGCTTCGACTTCCAGGACCTGCGCGCCCTCCCCTCCGTCCAGGCTCTGAGCGACTCCCACCCCGTGTACTCGCAACTCCTCGACATCTTCACAGAACAGGACCTCGAAGACTACAACGACTTCAGAGAGGAGCACGAGGGTTGGATCGAGAAGGAGAAGCTGGACCACGAGAAGCTCCAGCGAAAGATGCGTCTACTCACGTTTGCGAGCCTCGCCGCGAGCACGCCAAACCGCGAGATCCCCTACGCCAACGTCGCCAAGGCCCTTCAGATCAAGCCCGAGGAGGTAGAACTCTGGACCATCGACGTCATCCGCGCCGGTCTCATCGAGGGCCGCCTTTCGCAGAGCAAACAGGTCTTCCTCGTACACCGCACCACGTACCGTGTGTTTGGCGAGAAGCAATGGCGGGAGCTGGGGACCCGCATCGACACGTACAAGACGGTGGTCGATAAGCTCACCGGCGTCGTGCGCAAGGCGCAGGCCGATGTTGAGGCACAGCGGGAGCGCGAGCAACAAGAGATTGAGCGGAAGCTGGCGAATGTGGGTATGGGAGGGCCGGACAGGCGTAGAGGGCCGCAGAAGCCGCGGACAGAAGATGATGATTAGAAGTCTTATGGGAAGCGGTCGGAGCGTGTCATAGAGGCGTCCGTTTCCTGGGTTTCCCTCGGACTTAGCTTGACTTGAGCTGGGAAAGGGTAAAGAGGGGGGGGGGGGGGACATAGGGAAAGGAGACAGTTGGGAAGGGGGGAAGGGCTCGGGAAGGGAAAAAAGATGTGTGCTGGAACTGCTACTGGGCATGCTTGTTGTTTTCCCGGCGCAGGCTTAGATACTTTGCTTTAAGAACTTTGCCAATCACCAAAGTTCCTCGGTAGAGGAGCTGCTCTGTGAGGACGTGGCAAATGGTCATTGAAGTTGCCTTGCCTGTGTGATGGCCTTACACCCTGAACACGTCTGGTTTGCATGCACGGAGTTATCTTGCCGAATGGCTCTAGGGGATAAACAAAGAGATGAAAAACAAGGAGGCCAAAAAGTACACGAAGTTGTGAGAATTCCCTGAGGTTGGCTTTTTGACGACACAACTCAACTGAATGGTTCCGAGAGGTCCTGTCTATCTATTCCTATCATGAATGGCATGCTAGGTAGGCACAAGAGAAAGCAGTGGGATAAAATATCCTCGAGACTACGGAATACCCGCCGATCACCTGTTCGTGTAGGATATATAGTATTAAAACAAATGAAAGAAGAGGAGGAGGTGGAGAGAGAAGGGAAGATCTAAGGCTCTAACAGCCCCCCCTTCCGTTCTCTTTACCTCCCTCCTTCTGAACGCCGAGCTGGCTAGCTGGCCACTCTAAGACTCTATAATTAGGACCGATCCACCCCATATCCAGGACATTCTAGGGTAACCTCTCTACGGGCCAAGTGAGAGAGACGAAGATTACAACTTATCCCCCAGAATCTTCCCCAGCTTCGCCTTGGTCGCCTCAAAGACAGCATCAGGCGGAGCCGTCGCATCAATCTTGACCACCCGCCCCTCCTTCTCATAGTGATCAACAACGGGCATGCTCGTCTCGATAAACGTGCGGAACCGCTTGCGAATGCTCTCGGCGTTATCATCCGCGCGCCCGCTCGTCTTGCCGCGCTCGAGGAGACGGCGCTCCATCTCGTCCTCGGGACAGTCATAGAACAGCACCAAGCGGGCGGGACACACGACCTCCTCGAACTTGAGCGCCTGGTCCATCTTGCGCGGGAACCCGTCAATCAAAAACTTCTTGGGCGCTGTTGGTTTGTCCTGGATGGTGGCCTTCATGGCGTTCTCGAGCAGCTTGACCGTGACTTCCATCGGCACGATCTCGCCGTTCTTGATGCAGTCCTTGATCAGCTCGCCGAACTCGGAGCCGGGACGCTCCTGCTCGGCCCGCAGGAGGTCGCCCGCCGACAGGTGCGTGAAGCCGTACTCGGACACGAGGCGGGCGCACTGGGTGCCCTTGCCGGCGCCGGGGCCGCCGAGGACGAAGAGGACGGTCACGTCGGAGGGGGAGAAGGTCGGGGTCGGCTTGTTGTTGAGCTGGGCGGCGGCGCCCGCAACGGCCGGGTGGGGAGGCATTTCTGGCAGTTTTGGTTAGCTTCTTGTCAGTGGTGGCGTGTCTGAGGCGGGGCGGCGCGTATGGGAAACGAAACAATGGGCTGGAAGGAGCGGATGGGTATCATTGTTGGCCCTCAGTTTTGCGCCCGTTGTTGGCATGCAAGTGTGTGTTTCGGGATGCAGTGATGAGAAGGGAAGCCTTGACGGCCTACCCTCCCGGCCGTCGGACAATCTCCGGGAACAAGAAGGCGCTTGTTTTTCACACACGTACCTTTTCTCCGGTTCACTAGCAAGATGTAACCGCCGGAACCCAGGGCAATCACCACAATGAACGGCCAGAACTTGATTGTGTTGGTGCTGTTCCTCGGCGGCGGCGGCGGTGGGGGTGGCGCTCCGGAGCTGTAGGATCGTCGAGCAGGAGGAGGAGCAGTGAAAGATGTCGGCGTCTTCTTCGTCTGGGTCCAGACACGAGATGAAGAGGAAGAGGAAGCAGCCCGCCGAAACACGAGCCCGCAATGCTTGTTGGAGCTGTTGCGCAACGTCGAAGATGCCAGTTTCTGCCAGGCTTGGCGATGCGCTGACGCTGCCATTGGGTGCATGACTGCTTTCCTTGTGATGGGCTGCACGATGACGACCCCTCCTTTGTTTTCTCCTCGAGGTTTGCCGGTCGTCGTTCAGCTGGTATGGAATTGGGACAGGTGACTTGTGTGTGCGGGCTCGCAGCCGCTCAGCAGACCCGGGCCGAGGTCTCTTGTTTCTAGATTCAAAATGAGTGACTTGCAAGTTAGTTTCAGTTTCCTGGCGGGAATTTTCGACTCGAGTCTGGCCACCGCGTCTGCGCGTCAGAGACAGGGGGGAAGCTTGGAGCTTCGGGGTGGAAACTTTTGACCTGCTGTCGCTGCGAAAAATTGTTAGCGCCTGGAGCGAGATTAGTTATTGTCTATCCAACGACGTTGTCCCTACATACTCTATCAACTACACTGTAATAAAACTGAGGTGGGTCACTTCATCTGAACTTCTTCTCGATCAGTAAACTGTAGAGTCCCGGCACCCGAGCTTTGACGGCGCTACTGCCATTACATGCATTGAGATCTGGACGATGCTTTTACTAAAGCACAAAAGTCCCCAAGACACAGTTCACGATGGCCAAGAGGCCCAGAGCCACAACCGGCAGCACCGGTCGGTGAGTGCAGGGTGGATCATGACGAAGTAAAAAGACCGACAGTGTTATCATCGGAAATAAAGGGAAATGACCTTATCACTGGACTTGTCTTCTTCGATGCCAACGCAGCTGAATCGAATCAGGTCATCTGCGCAGCCGCCGTTAAACCCTAACCCCACGAGCAACACCCCTTCCTCACACAAAGTGTCGCCCGACAGGGAAAAGTACCAGGTCGCGATAATAGGCCATCTCGTACAGCTTGCTCTGGGTAGCGCTTGTCCTTGGATAACTCAAACCAACTTGGACACTGACACTCGGCCCCTGACATTGCCGTGGCGGACTCCAACCTCCTCCCATCACGCAATCAATATTCAAGTAAACCACCAACGCCACAGTGCAACCCATTTTGAAGTTAAGCAAATGCCATTTTGCAGCTTAATTCTCACGTCTAGATCCTAGCTATGTAGATCGGTGGCTTTCGATATCCCAGTATTCATCGTTCATCCTTCGTCACCGCCATTCCTCGTATTGTACAGTCCACCGCCGAGATTCCCACCAAATTAATATGTAGAACAAGCAGTTGCTACACCCGGGAGCGACTAGATCTGCCCGATGTACCCTTAGCTTTCGCCGTCAAACGCCTTTGGTATTTCCCAATGTAAACAAAAGAAACAAAAAATGAGTTCAGCCCAGCCATCTCCTCGGCAGCTCAGCTGTCCCAGTATCGAAAGAAAATTTTATGCACAGCACCTTCGACCATCCCCAACGCGGCCAACGTCTACCGTTGGAAGTTGAATGACGTTTGTTGGGGCGGGGGGCTCTTGACAGCCTGGCCAGCGTAGGCGCCGGGGATCGGAACAGCCTCGTATTGCTGCTCACCCTCAGCCATGGGTGCGTGATCATTGACCGTCGGGGCCACCGGGACCGGCGGCGGGGTCGACGTTTCTCTTACTGGGGAGGCAAAGCCGCCCTTGGGTGTGATTGGCGTGGCGGGGTTAGCCTTGGGCGGAGCGGGCTGAAGCTTGAACCCCTCGTGCTTAGGAGTGAAGGAGGACTCGGGAATAACCAGTCGGTTGCCGCCAGGGGTAAAGGGCGAGGCACCCTCCTCGATGTCGCCGAGAGATCGGTAGGTCGAAGGCGGGAAGCGCGGCGAAAGGGCGTACTGGGAGAAAGCGGGTGACTTGGGACCGAAGCCGGGAGTGTTGGGAGCCGACTGGGTGCGGAGCTGAGCAAGATACAGATCGGAGCGAGCCTTGTCGCGCATGTCCATCGACTTGTGGAGCTTGCGCTTGGACCAGTAGCGGTAGAAGACGATGCTGTACAGGGTGATGCTGATGATCTCGACGACGAGCTCGATGATAATGCAGATAAGCGTCCAGTTCTGAAGGCGGCACACGAGGGCGTAGTCGACCTTCTCGGAGAACAGCTCGGAGCGGTGGTTCTGAACACAAGCCCATCCCCACATGTCCTGGTTGCTGCTATTGCTTCGGGTGAATTGCAGAACGCCAGCGGCAACAGCCCACATGATCATGCTGAAGATGAACCAGCCGACCGCGAACATGGTGTAGTAGACTCCGACCTTCTCCGCCCTCTGGTGACCACCACGGCAGTAACCGACAAAGACCGAAACACAGATAAGGAGCGAGACACAGGCGCAGGCAAGAACCACCTTTTGCGGCCAGGTGTTGGTGTTGCCAGCCCAGGCGGGCAGCCCGTTCATGGCCGGCAGAGCCTTGGTAGCATTGAAGATGGCGAAGGACGAAGAGATCATGGACATGATGATGAGACTGCAGCTGAAGTTGACGCCACGGAGAGCAAACTTGGCCATGCGCACGCGCGTCTTGATTTTCTGTGGCATTGTTAGTACAGCTTCTTTCTGAAAGCCGTCGTGGAAACACTTACCAGATCCTTGGCCTGGTCCTTCTCGGTCGACTTCTCCCTCTTCTCCAAGATCTCCTCCTCGCGGAACGTCGGGCTCAGGGGGTTGGCGAAGCTGCGGGCTCCGGCTCCAGGGACCTTCATGGCGCTCTTCAGCGGTGACCTCGGTGTCATGGGCATCGCGACGGATTCCCGGTTGTTGTTGCCCCCAATATAACCAAATCCAACATCCCCTGGCTGAGCCTGGACAACCTGCGAACGATCGGAGAACGGAAGCCGCTTGGGCTCGATGGGCGAGTGGACGGCGGTGGCCTCAGCGAAGCGCGGAGTCCTCGGGGGCTTAGCCAGCGACGAGGAGGTCGACGTTGAGGAAACCGAAGACGCCGAGCCGGCAGACATGGTGCGAGCCGGCGTGAGATTCAGGGCCATCGGCCGCTTCTTTTCGTCGTTGATCGCCATGGCGGCGTTGTGATAGCTGAAAACAACAAGGAAAGAAAGAAGAGACCAGTCTTCGTTGTTGGTACGAGCTATGCGAGAGGCTGGTTACGGGACTTAGTCGACGACGGCGCGAGTCCTCTGCAAAGCTTGGAAGCAGAAGGGAACCAAGTGAAGTATATGGAAAGCGAGAGCCCAGCTACCGGAAACAAGAAGGAAGAGTTCCAGAATAGTAAGGCGAGGCGCCGGGGGAAGGGTGGTGGTTTTGAATAGCCGCTGCCACTACCACTGACACGACATCCGACCTGGCTGGACGAGCCTCGCTGCTGCATGGGAGGATGAGCAACGGACCGACGAAAGAATGGAGGGGGTCCATACCTGAGCAAGGGGGTGGGCGAGTGCCGCTGGCTGGGGGACGACGCTGATAGGAGGGCAGGTTGATCTACCCAATAAATCCCGGCGACTCGTGATGGAAATAGACGCCCAGGTGGTGACGGAGTGGCACCGAAGCACTACTAGTTGCTTGGGCGGCCCGGAGAGCGGCCACTGGGTGCAGACGACGGCTGTTAGATGAACAGGGCCTCCGAACGGGCGCGGCGGCTGCGTTGTCTCTGGCGTTTCTCTCTGTTCTCTGCTGCTCTCTCGAGGGCTGACGAGGAGGATGAAGAGGGGAAAGGCGTAGAGAGAGGAATACTCGTCCAGGTCAGGAACCAACGTCTAGAACAACGCGAGCACCGTCGGGGTGATAAGGCACATCACACCGCACGGAGCTTCAGCCAGATGAGGGGCTGGCAACCGAATATAGCAACGCTTCTTTGATCGAGGACACCCTCGACCGGCGACGAGCCGTGGACTCGCGTGGCGGCACAATACCTCCTCACATCTCGGGGCCAGAGACCTTGGCGCCCACGTCCTCGCAAAACCCGGGACGCGCATATGCGGGTGCACGGCAGCCATTGGTCGACGGCGGCAGCTCTCAGCGAGCGCTTTTGCCGGATTGGAGACGAGAGGCTGGCCATTTGGTGAGCAGCGGTCGGCCGAAGGAAGGGCCAAGAGGGGAGGGACGGCCTGTGGTTGGGCGGCAAGCAGCAACCAGCGCAGATTCGCCCGCCCCCGCCCCCCGGCTCAACTCGACGTTTGCTTGCTCAAAGGTCCCCTCGCACTTGCTCCCGCGCATCCGCCATCTGCCTCCCCTGCACCGATCCCCGCGTTGATAGGCCCTGCGCAGCCAGGTTTCTAAACACGCAGCCAATCACCGTCCCATCTTCCGTGATCGAGCTGCCGGTCATGCATGGGGGTTAGGCGGCACGCCGTGCCACCCAGCGACAGCCTTGACCACTTTGGATCTTCTCCCAGCGTGCCATGCGCTTGCCCTAGGCCCCTCTCACAGAGTTTACCGCACCGCACAACCTGAGGAATCACGAGTGGCATTGGCGGGCAGCCGAACGTCTGGGCGAGCACACACGGTCACACTGAGAATGCTGACCATCCTCCTTGTCATCGCATAACCCCGCCTTTTTCTCTTCTCTTGAGAAAAAAATTCTCTCATCCATCCCGTCCGTCGTGTCATGACAGATCGTCTGCTCTCGAACCCGTCTTTCTTTAGCATCGATGCGCAGGGATCGACGTGGAGATCCGGCTCCCATGTCAACGGCGACTCGACTGCCGTCGGGGACCGAGCGGCTCACTGGGCCAAGGCCGTCCGGTGTAGAGACAATCTAAAATGCTGACGGACAAGTGAGATTCTGGAGTCTGTTTAGAAGAAGGATCGAACATGTCAATTTGGAAGAAGCTACCCGAATTGCACTTCCAAATCCCTCGCCGATATTGAGTGCTCATGGCCGACCTGCCCCTGGCGGGCTGGAATAAGCGACGGGACCTGTTCTCGCGTCGCATTGTCCCGGAACATTGAGCCCAGCCCGGCGTCGACGACGGGAGGGGATCAGATCGGAACAGGCTTTTAGCCCACCATCTTGGTTTCCCGATCCCACCACACGCCATGTTCAGTATTTTTAGCCCACATGCACGTCACTCACGAATGGGAGCTATCGGTGCATATGCAGTTTAGCCCACCATCTTTCGATTTTGCCCTCAATTCGGGATGGAGCACGGTGTCTCTGCAGATGGGACGGTCGACATCCAGTTGCTGCACACCCAGCATACAGACACACATGGCTCTACTAATTTTATAACGATAAGTCTTCTGTCACTCACCCAGACTGGGTACCGGTAGCCTTCCTAAGTCAAGGCGGCGGTGGGCGGGACATGCCGGCTATCCCGCATTTCTTCTGCAGATGAAGCGTTGCAGGTACGGCGCCGACATAACTCCATGCTTGCGAGCAAGTTGGAGAGAACCACGTACGTACACTACGGATAGAGGTGATCGAAGCTCTTCTCTGACTTGAAACATCTGCACACGGCAGCTTGCAGGAAACAATCACTGTAGGGTTCTTTTTACCCCCTTTTCGTTGGACAATTCGGAGGATTAGTCCCTCCAATGGAGACTCCATCTCCAGAGGCTGTCATGTAACTCAAGAGCGAAAAATCGGAAGAGTGGCCCGGGTATTTCAAATCGCACTGCTCGTAGCGAGTATAGACCCACACTTGGATATCCAGACGATCTAGACGAGGCCTTTTCTTTCGTCTCCGGGCTGAACCACAGCCTCACAAGGGGAAGCACACACCAGGGCACAAACATGATGCCGGGATGCTGGGGTCGAGGCCGGTAGGCAGTGCCGAAGGATTCTCAGTGGAACAGCCGCGCCGCACCGTTTGATCAGGGCTAGTGGCGTCAAGGAGAACCCTCTCAACGTCAAGCGATTAGGGCTGCTTACAAGATTAGCAAACCATCATTAAAACTCGCAAGTTTCCGAGACCTCTAAAACATGTTTCTGTCCCACTCCCGCTGACAGCAGATCACTCCAACTTCCATTGCATAATTCCGCTTGACTCGAGGACCCAGATGATAAGCCAGAACGTGGACTGCTTAGCCGACGAGCCCCGAAGGATGCGGGGGCTTGCTGACGTTTGGTGGTGGCGTGGAACCAACTCGGAAGGCGGGAAACACTGCTCCAAGTGGCCACAAGGCGGTCTCCTATCGCCGGTGTCAAGCGGTCTGTCTTGAAGCATGCCCCATTCGGATGGCCTTATTGCAAAGGGGCTCCCAGCGGGACCGACCCGGCCGAAGCAGGCCATGACGACTCGATAGGTTTGGTATCTCCGAGACATCTTTGTTGGCACCAGTCAAGGCTGGGTTGTGCCATTCCGCGACGATGTTCTGAAGTTGCTCTAGTTGGCCCTATGGGTAAAAACCCATGGTCCTATCGTGGGGTAATTAGAGGTTGTTCACTACGTAAGGTTGAGATTGGGCACAGAACTACCAGGTAGACTTGAACGATGATGGAGAAACGCTTATACTTTACCAAGATACAAATCAATATTGACCGTGCGGGCGAGAGCGAGGCTGGTCTATGCACTGATGCTTTCTATTGAAGATCTGGGAGGGTAACCGTCGTTTCAGCGGCTTCATCATACTGGTTTACATACTCCGTACCTGTCGTGGTTCATCGTCAAAGTCACCAATGGTTCACGTGATATACCACCAACGCAAGCAGCTTCTTCTCGTCACAGACTTTGCCATTAGGACTCGTAGAAGCCCATATTCCGGAGACATCTACACCACAGGTCACCTTGTTCGGGAGGTGACAGCTCTGAACGTGGTATATCACCCCCATTCTCTGAGTTCCGGGCTTTGATTGAGTCTTCAGTAAAAACGGGAGTCTGCAGGAAAAATTGGAATGACCTGGAGATGGCAAGCCGCACGTGAGACCACTTGAAAGATGAGAGCTAAGTTTGGATGAAGGTCGTAAGTAGAGGCTTCTCGGCACACAAAACAGCGATTGCGAAGAGGGGCTCAAGCCAGTGGAGATAGGCCGCAATAACTGATGGTAGGGTTGGTCTAGTGCAGGTCAAAACAGAACCGAGCCTTTTGTATTTCTCTAAAGGCCTTCTTGATAAAACTATATCCCCAAGGCCGTTTTAGCAGAAATATCGTCAAGTGCGGGCCACGCTTGAGCCATGGGGAGGCCTGTGACTCTTTCTTATCGAGTTTATCGGCCAAACGTGGGGCATTGGCGCTAGCCAGATCCGGACTAGCACAATGCGGGACCTCAACCTCTCTCCTCGATGACTGCACAAAAATCTGGAGCGAAATCTTGCCCATCGATAAATCGTGCTCCACGCAACACACTCCATCCTTGAGCAACAGTATTCGGAATCCAACGCCGTTCAATAGTACCGAATTTCCAACGCTCACGAAGCTCTGAACGACAAGCTCGGCGCGTTCTGCGACGTATCCCGACCGCTAGCAACATCTGAGGAGGGGCTCGAAAAATCAGTGCCCCGCGCCGCCACCACCCGATATAGTCGCCCAACATGGCTGCCAACGGGGATAAGTTTGGCAACGATATCGAGTCGGATTCGGACTCTGGAAACGAGTCGCATGTCGATGCCCATGATTCCGATCACGAAGACGAGAAGCCGCTCAAGTCGTCCATGAAGAAGACGGCACCCCCGCCTCCAGTCGACCGCCCGTACCTCCCTCCCCAGACTGACCCAAAGGATCTCGATGTTAAGACTTTGAGCCCTTTGACGCCCGAGATTATCGCGCGTCAGGCGACCATCAACATTGGAACCATCGGACACGTCGCTCACGGAAAATCGACCGTGGTCAAGGCTATCTCAGGCGTTCAGACCGTCAGGTTTAAGAACGAGCTTATCCGAAATATTACCATCAAGCTCGGGTACGCCAACGCCAAGATCTACAAGTGCGACAATCAGGAGTGCCCGCGGCCGACATGCTATCGGAGCTACAAGAGCGAAAAGGAAGTCGACCCCCCCTGTGAGCGGGAAGGCTGCACAGGCACATACCGGCTGCTTCGTCATGTCTCGTGAGTAGTCGCTCCATGATGCCTTGATTGTTTTTGTGCAAAATTAACGAAAGCTAGCTTTGTCGATTGCCCCGGTCACGATATTCTGATGAGCACTATGTTGTCAGGAGCTGCTGTCATGGACGCTGCGCTTCTTCTCATCGCTGGAAACGAATCTTGCCCCCAACCTCAGACTTCGGAGCACTTGGCAGCTATCGAAATCATGAAGCTGGACAAGATCATCATCCTGCAGAACAAGGTTGATCTGATGCGAGAGGAAGCTGCCAAGCAACATTACGACTCTATCCTGAAGTTCATTCGAGGCACTGTGGCCGGCAAGTCACCGATTATTCCCATTTCGGCCCAGCTCAAATTCAACATCGATGCTATAAACGACGCGATCGTGAATACCATCCCGGTGCCGCCCAGAGACTTCTCGATGGACCCTCACATGATTATCATTCGATCTTTCGACGTCAACAAGCCGGGTGCCGAGATTGAGGAACTCAAGGGCGGTGTTGCTGGCGGCAGTATTCTTCACGGTCTGCTGAAGCTCGGTGATGAGATTGAGATTCGGCCCGGTATCGTCAGCCGCGATGACAACGGCGACTTGAAGTGTACCCCCATCTTCAGCAGAATTGTGTCCCTTAACTCTGAAGCCAATGACCTCAAGTACGCCGTTCCGGGTGGTCTGATTGGCGTGGGTACCCGCATCGACCCGACACTCTGCAGAGCCGATCGTCTCGTGGGCTTCGTTCTGGGTCTCAAGGGCCGTCTCCCTCAGATCTACAGCGAGATCGAGGTCAACTTCTACCTCCTCCGTCGCCTTCTTGGTGTCCGTACTGCGGATGGGAAGCAAGCCAAGGTTGACAAGCTGGCCAAGAATGAAGTTATCATGGTCAACATCGGATCTACGTCGACAGGTGCCAAGGTTTCGGCCATCAAGAAGGACGCCGCCAAGCTCATCCTGACGTCTCCTGCGTGCACCAACATAGGGGAGAAGGTTGCCCTCAGCAGACGTATCGAGAAGCACTGGCGTCTGATTGGCTGGGCGAATATCACAGCGTAAGTCTCTTTCGGGTTCTAGTCTTCATTTGCTAACAGATATGTAGTGGTGTCACGATTGAGCCGTCAACAGCCTAAGGCGGGATGCTTTTCACTACGTCGTACATGACATTGGGAGACTTGGGAGACTTGGCAGGATAACTGCTTCGGGTAGAGAGGTAGTTCACCAAAAAGGAGTTTAGGTGATTGACCGCATACAGAACGGTCCTGAGCATTGTGCACTTGGTAATTTGGTACGATGGGTTACGAATCGGCCGCATTTGTACTTAGGTGTCTGGTTCCAGGCTGGGGGTTGCACTGGCCTCGAAGCCCGCCTCCCGAGAAGGCCGTTTCTTTCTCGTGTACATCAGCGGAATTCCAAGCGAGCCCTTTCCAGAACGAACTCGTCGTTACCATGACGGCTCTTGACTAGCCTTATCTATGATGTGCTGATATGTGAATACTTGCATCCTCAGCCCTATTGATTGGCATGCTCTAGGTCCCTTGACAGCATGAATTTCAAACAAAATGCCCGCCGAAATTGTCTCGAGGGTTATGATTCTTTTCCGGGGGTCTCAAGAGAAAGGACACGGGTTGTTACTGAGAGCAGCCCTGGTACAATACAACTATGCTATGCTAGTAGATGCTTGGAGCTGTCCCGATTGTTCCATGCCTCCCACCGCAGCTTTATTTCTTGTCTACGATAGTAGGTAGGCACTCGTGTGCTATAACCAGCTAGAAGAGGGACCGCTTAGTTACCCTCTTAAGGGGTGGTGGAAGCCTTTGGCTTCTTACGGTTTAGGTCTAAGACAAATAAATATTTCTTCTTGTCTACTTTGTTGGGGCGTCTAATAGGGGTGCACCCCCCTTTTGATCCGTTCGCATCCCCTTTGAAGATAGAATTTTCGTCTACATCCCCGAATACATACGTTTCAGCGTATTAGCAATGCCAAAAAGTTTATTAATAAGGGCTTTACAATTTATTAACTACGTTCTTAACACTTTATCTACCGGAAATAAGATATGAAAGGTCCCGACCTAACGCATACCCAGGGGTTTATCGAATAAACGTAACTGCCTTATACCTTGGCTTTTATCAGCCTTTACAAGTTTAAACCCCCTTATATATAGTAAATAGGCCTTGACAAATATATATACAGCTTCCAGGAAAAACATCAACAGTAAATTAGAAGGCATATACGTAAAAACGCCATGGCGGGGGATGCACCCGTAGCAAAAAGGGGGTTGCACCCCTATGAGATGCCATAAAATATCGCAATGATGGGATATCCAAGGTTCATTTTCTACTTATCTAGGCAGGCAATCGGTTGCCAAATAACGAGCACTGCAAAAGATTCGGCCCGACAGCATAAGTGAGATGGATCCTACAGTAGTACCCGGATGTGTTCTCCTGTTCTTACAACCTTACACGTCTTCGATCTCCCTCCTGTACTCTCGAGACTCCGCTTCGTTGCCTTTACGCAAAAACCTTTCCACCCCGTCCCACGCAACAACCTTTCCACCCGTCCATGTGCATGCCGATATTTTGTCGGTCGGGCGTTCCGCATCCCGGCAGCTTGGGCAGGTTGGCGCGGGCCAGCGGGTCCTGGGAGTGTGCCGAGTGGCCGTAGATCAGCTCCGTGATGACGTCGAGGGCCATGTTGAACGCCTCAGTCACGACCAAACAGGTCGAGTCGCAGCCACACTACCAGGTACCCAATTCCCTGCAATAGCCGCAACAAAGGTCACAACCTGGTACCACACGTGACAAATATGTCTCCAGCGTTGTCTCTCCCTAGGGTTAAAAGGGTTAGCAGAGCATAGATGGATTGGCAAGAATTGGGTAGGTGGACTGACTGGTTCCTCAGGCATGGCAGGCCGGCCTCTTCCGCGTCCTAATTCCAAGGCCTAAATAACCAATTAGTCCATGGCTTGAAAAAGCCGGAAAAGTGTAGTTGGGAACATGTAGGGCGAGAAAGGGACAGACGGTGACGGAGGCATGAGCTCGGAGTCGAAAGCATTGTTGGCTGCAACTGGCTGTAACGGAAGATGGAAAACAGAATTAATTACCACACGCATACCACACAGCGGATGGTTTCCGGGGTGTTATCACCGCCTTCGTGGTTGTTGTTGTTTTGGTTCTCCATGATGACTGTGAGGATGATTTGTGAGGATGATTGTGAGGATGATTGTGTTGATGATGATGCAGGAAAGTGCTCAGATACGTGCAAATCAAAACAAAAAATAAAAAAGGCACTGAAAGACTCAATCAGAGTGGTGGTGTTTTCAGGGGTTTTCAGGGGCTTCAGCGGCCCCAGGAGGCCGCTGTGGGCAAGTTTCGGATGTTGATGATGATGATGAGAAGAAGATTGCCTGGGGGCCGAGGGACTCTTAAATAGCCGATTTGCAACTCGCAGCGCAGAACCACACCTTCTACGGTTTCCGAGCAAGTTGTGCACTAGGTGCACCTGCTCACTTGCGCTGGTGTTTTCTCAGGCAAGTGTCACGGTGTGGCTTGCTGTGTTTTCCACAACCGTATCTACAACCCATTCGGCACTTGCCCCTTCTGCAGTTCTACTGGCAAGCGCGAATAGGGCCTTGGAATGGGGAAGTGGCATGCACAATCACCAGCAAGAGGCCGGGGGGTTAGCTAGGCAGGTGTCTCTGTCTTCTTACAGCTGGTAGTTCCGGTTGTTCCGGTTGTTGTGGAGGTGTCAGTCACCGTGGAAGGTGTAGGTATGCGTTAGGTCGGGACCTTTTATATCTTATTTCCGGTAGATAGAGTGTTAAGAACGTAATTGACAGATCGTTAAAGCCCTTATTAATAACACTTTTGGCATTGCTAATACGCCGAAACGCTTGTATTTGAGGATGTAGGCGAAAAAATCTTCTTCAAGGGGATGCGGACGGATCAAAAGGGGGTGCACCCCTATTTTATTGGTCGAGATCAACCCCCTAAACCCACCACACATTCGACAGTAGTCCGCCCGCACACAGCGAAAGACGTTTATTTTCAGCGAGTTAGGTACAGATACCATCAGGCAGAATTTTCTGCAGCTTAGAGCGAGCGATGGGGATCCCGGGGGCAGAGTTGTACCTAAATTCTCATACCGGACGTTGGGGCGGGCAGCTGACCTTCCCCGGATATGTAGCAGCACCAATTTTCCTAGCTTCACGTCAAGTGCCTTTACCAGGGCAAGGGGGCCTTTGTACCAAAACCGAGTTCCTGTCCGCTCACTCGATAAGAGGTACAATACACGGTACTGCCTCGCTTTACAGACGCGTTGTTTTGAACTTCATAGTTCCCCTCCGGCGGTTGCTGCAGATGTAGGCGTCCCATGACCTAAGTAAGCCGCTCGGGTAAGCTAAGGTAAAGGAAAATGAACGACTACTAGCCTCTAGCCTTTCTTAGAAGGTGTGTATAATAGAGCTATCGCCTCTTTGTTCATAAGACGGCTCTGTTTGGAGAGCTCATCCGGGACCGGTGTGTCGGGCGGGATGGGAGGAGGCTGCGGCCCAAAATAATAGCGGTTATGGCGGAATAATGTAACCAACCGCTCAGGTTTGTCTGGTACCTTTTCGGACTGGTAAAACTGTCTGTACTTGAGATGGTGGTCCCTAGTACAATTCAGACAAGAGAGTCTTTCGTAGGCACGGATACTAGAGTTTAAAGTTGTTTTGTTAGGCTGATATATATATACCCTAGTTAAATATATAAGAGGTTCGGACTTACCAAAATGCACTCTGAAGAGATAGCAGGCTCCCCACGTTTGCAGTCTCTAGCCATCCGCGGCTGTCGCTCCATAGGTACGCAACAATAAGCCAGCGTCCCGTGAGCCATCGAGGCTCGTCCTTGGTTTGTTCCGAAAAGACAATACGCCGGCCCCACTTCAACTGTGGAAACTTGCCACAAGAGTCCATACGCCTAAGGAATTTGATCTCGCCTTTTTCTTGTACTTGGCAGTCTCGCCAGCAAGTACTTGTACCGAGTCCACTCTCAAGTTGCTCGGAAAGATCGATCAGCATGCATCGAAGTAATAACAACCAGGGTGAGTGCCGCCGGAAGCGTGCAGCTTGGTATTCTTCTGGGGTGTGATAAGAGGAGATCATCCACCGAAAGGGTCGTGCTTGTGGCGGGGCAAGGTTTGCCGCTGGCTGTCCTCCGGGATCGAGCTTTGTGAACGGTAAGCAGCGCTTGACAAAGTGCTGAATCTTGTTACGTCGATTCTGACGTTTTATCTCTTTGGCCGCGGATATATTGTCGTCTTCAACATCTGGTTCCCGCCAATGGAAATAGGGGTGTGAATCACCGCGATCGGGAAAAGACCTGATGGCGGGCATGGTGGCTATTAGGGGGGCGAGGGGAGGAGGCATGTAGATTGTAGTCTTAGGAAAGTTAGGAGAAAGTGAAGAGGCCATCTATTTATGCCCTTTCCCTCTTACCATTTGGTGGATCTCCAAGGGGCCACGCAATCGGACACGCTCTACACACTTCGGGACCGATCCGGCCGTCCAAAAGCTTATGGTCCGCATGATGCAGATACACGCACGATATGAGCTCATGGCTGCAATTGACTCTGAGCTCGATAACTGGTGCATCAGCGGGTCAAGGCTAGCCAGAATTAGCACCCAGGGCACCATCTCTTGACATATATACACATCCATGTCACGCCGTTAACCCGTAGTGAGATCAGGGGGAATACTAACATAACCGGGAATCTCAACAGGAAACCCGTGGACATCTCATCAACCGTATATTCATCACCACCAATGTATCTCCACACTCCAATCCCACATCATGGACCTCGTCAGGTCTCCCATTCTACTTTCTAACCTTCCTCGCATGCTTCACCAGATTCTCAATAACCCCCTCGAAAGCCTCCCGATCCCCAATCTTCTCGTCGGTCCGCTTCTGCCAGTACTCAAGCACCTCCCTGACTGTATCCTGCATCGCCTCGAGCCTAGCCACATGGCCTTTCAGTTCGTCATCCGTCATGCCGCTCAGCGCCTCGTCTGTCGTCGTGCACAGCTGGCGCGCCGCCGTGAGGTCGAACGCCGGCGGCGTCGGGCCGCCTGCTTTCCTCCTGCTGCTCGAGGCGTCGGCGTTGTTGTGTGACGATGTCGAGGGCGAGCCGGCGCGGTCTCCAGAACCAGCGGCCGTCTGGGAAGATGAGGGTTTGAGGTTGCCCTGGGAGTCGACCGATGTGCGGGCTGCGTGTCGTGCGCGTGACTGGGACCGGGAGTCGCTCGAGTCTCGCCGGAAGGAACCGGTCGAGTTGACGCGGTGCAGGGATGGGAGGACGAGTTTCTTTTGCTTGGAGGCCGGGAGGATCTCGTCTAGATCGACGGGCACGCCGAGGGAGACGAGGAAGAGGCGGCGGATCCGTGAGCGGATCCAGTCTGGTGGTTGGAGCGGCGGCGGGGCGACGAGTTGTGACCATAGTGAGGCGCTCCGAGGGGTGAGGAAGATTGGGTTTTCCTTGGATATGGATGGAAGTACTGGTGGCGCCTCGTCTTCGTGTGGGAAGAGGGCGTTTAGGTAAGGTTCTGTTATACCGAATATTTCAGATGCGCTGACGTCGTCGAAGTCGGGTACTGGCTACGATGTGACGGTCTTAGCTACGGCTACTGTGAAATCAGGTCACGAGAATATCACGTACAAATGGTAGGGACGGTGCGGATGGCGCGGAGGGTGCCGGAGCAGGAGCGGGAGCAGGCGCCGCGGCGTCAGCTTCTTCAAAGCCGGCGTCGTCAAAGTCGCCAAAATCGTCGTCACCGCCGCCTTCCTCAAAGTCGTCAAAATCATCACCGAAGTCATCGCCATCGCCATCTTCCCCCTCGCCGCTGCGAAACGCTGGGCTTTGCGGCCCTGGAGACGAGGGAGATAGAGGCGACCGCCTAGCTGTAAACGACGACTTTCTCCTCTCACGGGCCGAAGTAGGTGACTTTAAACCAGGTGAAATTGGAGTATCTACGCAGGAAGAATAAAAGTCAATACAAGGAAAATAAGGAAAAGGGGAAACGCGGTGCTAGGAGGAAGACTACGCATCCGTACCAGGTACACTGCTATCTTCGACAACCTTCTGCCCATCCGCCTTGAGGATGACGTCCGGATGAGGATCCGAGTCGTGTCTCTTCTCAATCTCTGGGTGTGTCACCGACCCCTCAGTATCGGGAGCTTCCTCCACTACTGTCTTGGGAATTGGGCGCCCGCCTGGAGTTGGTGAGGGATCCTTGCCGGCCTCGGTAGACTCGCCCTCGGCGTCAGCCTCTGGTACGTAGGCTATCTCGTCGGGCGCCGCGTCTCCCTCCCTCATCTGATAGGCTGCTGTCCCTGGGACCTCGCCATACGCCGGCTTATCATCGACCTTTTCGACCCTCGTTCTGGGAATGGGCGAGGCAGGATGCGATTCTGACTGCGCCGACTGGGCATCCGAGAAGTGCTCTTCTGAATCGGACTCTAGCGACAACTGGTTAGCATCGTACGAGTAGAAGGGGGGCGTAGGTAGCTTTTTGAAATTGAAAGATTACCCAGCTCGTGAGCGCCTGGATCCTCGGTGTTGGTCCTTGAAGGAGGCGTCAGACTGTTTCTGCGTTCTGTCATGGTTCTGTCGCAGGCGGATTGCGCCTGGTCCTAGACTGGTGAGGAGAGATTCACCGTGACAGGCAATCGCTTTTCCTTTCCAGACGGTAACTAAACAATGCGCGGTCTCTGGATCGGTCAGCCCGACAAAGTGCCATTGGCAACTTGTAGTCAGGATTGGGTAGCTTGTGGCAGCATCACAGGGTGGGGAATGAGCATGCCAAGCTTGGAGCAGAGGTCCACTTTTTTGCTCAGGTTGAGGGGGCGCACGGTGCACTAGTTACAGGGCGGCCCTTGCAGCACTGTACCAGCCACACCACCTGGGAGCGCGAGCTGAGAGCAAAAAGTGAGGCTGGTTTCGCGACTGGCAGCTTTTTGGGCGCGTTTCCTGGGACCTCAAAAAGTTCCTGCCGCGAAGCGCCCAGCAAACAACGAACAACAGAGGGCACCCGCAGCTTGTGTTGACCATTCCACAACTTCCCTCCCCCAAACTGGTGCTTTTCGGCGTAGGTTCTCTCCACCAGTCGCGCACAATTGGCGTTGTCTTTTACTGACTGCCCGCCAAAGATCGCGGCTGTGCGCCGACTTTAATCCACACCGACGACATCATCACAACGTAACCAACGTCGCTACCCGGTCTTCGCACGAAATTGCAATCATGTCTTTCACCTTCGGCGGTGCCACTGGAGGCGCCTCCAGCGGCGCCTCAAACCCGTCGACAACCTCGTCAGCTCCTGCGTCTGGCGGCCTATTTGGAACGACGAGCACCACGGCCAACGTCCCTACACTGACATTCGGTTCTGCTGGTACCACAACCTCTCAACCACAGACCGGAGGCCTGTTCTCATCCTCAGCATCAAAGCCGACCGGCGGCCTCTTTGGCGCTACTGGAACCAGTTCAAGCTCAACAGCGGCACCAGCCAGTGGGGGTGGGTTGTTCGGTTCACAAACAGCCACGCCGCCCTCCGGTGGATTATTCGGCAACCAGCCGGGCACATCTGCTTTTGGAGGTGGTGGTGGAGTCTTCGGGGATAAAGCTGCCACTTCTACGCCTGCGGCTACGGGAGGTCTTTTCAGCGCTGGCAAGGCGACCGCTTCCACACCTTCTACGACTGCACCTCCTTCAACCAACCTCTTCGGGTCGACGGCGACTCCTGCTGGCTCCGCGCTGCCTTCCACCGGCGGTGGGCTCTTCAGTGCTCTAGGAACTTCCACTCCGGCGAAACCGATGTTTGGTGGTGACGTCTCGTTCACCCCTAAGGGGGCGCCTCCGGCTGGTACTACCAAACCTGCATCATCAGGGGGACTATTCGCGCCGGCTTTGGGAAGTAATACCCCGGCATCAACGCCGCAGTCAAGTCTTTCTTTTGGTGGGCTTGGCAGCAACCCCCCGACAGCCACTACGAGTTCGTCTGCTTTTTCGGCCACGACTACCGCTCCTGCGGCTGGCTCACTCTTTGGAGGCGCACCGTCTCAGCCTTCTGTCAGCAACAACTCTGGGGGCTTGTTTGGAGCTGCTACTCCGGCTGCCTCTAGCTCCGCAGCTGCCCCAGCTGCTACGACTTCGGCAGCCCCGTCAATGTTTGCGCCCAGTAACGCCGCTACCACAGCCGCAAAGCCGTCCCTGTTCGGAGGAACTCAGTCAAGCACGACAGCGGCGCCGTCATCGGCTTCCGGAGGTGGCTCGCTTTTCGGAAACACACCTGCTGCTCCCGCAACCACAAAGCCGGGTCTGTTTGGATCCACTCCAGGAACCACAGCCCCGGCTTCGTCATCGTCGACGACCGCGCCAGCTGGAGGTTTGTTTGGTGCTCAGCCCGCCTCTTCCACACCGGCCTCTTCAGCAGCCACCACCACTACTCCGGCCGCGGGAAGTCTCTTTGGAGCCAAGCCGGCATCCACAGCAGCGAGCAGCACCCCAGCTACTACAACCGCTACGTCAACAGCTGGCCTCCCCACGACCTCGACTACCACGGGTGGTACGGCAACAGCGACGTCCGGGGGTTTGTTTGGCAATAAGGCGCCAACATCGACCGCGACAAACACGGCTGCTCCGGCCCAGACTGAAAAGACTGCCGCGGCTCTTACGGCGTCGACCATCGGGCCAGCTTCTCAGCTGCCGCGGCTTAAAAATAAGACGATGGACGAGATTATCACGAGATGGGCGACCGATCTGGCTAAGTATCAGAAAGAGTTCAAGGAGCAAGCGTCCAAGATCGCAGACTGGGATCGTATGCTGGTCGAGAACGGTGAGAAGATTCAAAAGCTTTACTCGAGCACATATGAAGCCGAGCGAGCCAGCAACGAGATAGAGCGACAACTCGCCAGCGTCGAGAGCCAACAGGATGAGTTGGCCGCCTGGCTGGACCGTTACGAGGCCGACCTTGGCGATCTTTTTGCCAAGCAGATGGGCCCCCCGGAGCAGCAGCTCCAGGCTCCTGACAGTGATCGAGAGCGCACGTACAAGCTCGCCGAGAAGCTGACCGACCGGCTTGATGAAATGGGCAAGGATCTGACCAAGATGATCAAGGAGATCAACGACATGTCGAATGGCTTGAGCAAGGGAGGCAAGCCCGACGATCCGGTACGTGTACTATTGCTCTTGACGCTAGTGCCTGGCTAACGTGTTGTTCCAGCTGAGTCAGATCGTCCGTGTCCTGAATGGGCACCTAACCCAACTTCAGTGGATCGACAGCAACGCCTCGGCGCTGCAAGCGAAGGTGAATGCTGCCCAGAGAGCTAGCGGTAACATGGGTGCTAGCACAGGCTTCGGCGAGTCGGATGCCGCCGAGGGTTTCTACCGGTCTTTCAGGGGCACTCATAGATAGGACAGACTGCCGGTGATACCAGAGAACCCGACCAGACCGCGATTTACGTGATGGATAACTCGGAGTCAAAGGGTTGCGTGGGGTTTTGAGGCAAGTTGCGTATGCCCGATATGCCTTACCGGGTAGGGATAGGAAACGGCATAAATCCCCAACATGTTAAGGGGGTAGGGATAGGAACTGGCATAGATCAGACTCACGCGAAGGAGCTTGGGTGTAAGAATGCACTTTATTGTATTTGTACAACGACGTCACCGGGGTGGCTCCGACAAGAAGGCAGACCGATGAGCCTAGCTAGGTGTCTAGATGAGAGCTTTGCGAATGCAACTTGGACGTCCCCGCGAGAAGCAACCAGGTCGACGATTTGCCCGGATAGACCAAATTCTTTGCCTCCTATATACTCCCAACACTGTACAACGACCAACCCTCCATTCACGGGCTGTTTCTTTCCTCAATGCGATGGTTAGGAAAACTACGAGAGAGCCGAGATGTAGAAAAGTCTAGTTATGCTCGCCACCTTGGTTCTTGGTAATCTCGTCACTGTTTGCAACGTCAGTGTGAGCTTTTTGTTATTTCTGGGGAAGGTGTTGGGTTGGTCGTGGGTAATCGTGGGTAGTACGAACATGTGGTCGGCGAGCTGGTCCAGGTGCTGCTGCTGCTGCTTGATCTTCTCCCTCAGCATCTTGAGCTTCTCGGCCTCGATCTTGCGGATGGCCATCTCCTCGTTGGCGCGCTCGCGCTTCTGGAAGGCGTCGCTGGATTTGGGGCGCGGGATGTCATTAGCGGATGATGATGATCATGATCATGATGGGGGGGAAAATATCAAACGTACCCGTAGCCGCCGGTCTTGGGGGGGGCGCCCGTGTCGCCGGCTCCCATGGCGCGCGCCGACATGGAAAAGGCGCGCAGGACCGAGGGGCGGACCGTGGTCTTGGTGAGAGCTGTGCGAAGCATCTTGAACTGTGTGTGTGTGTGTATTGCGGTAAATTGAGAAAGGGTGTGTGTTTCTGTTGCTTGCAATTGTTTTTGTTATGCTTGGGAATTCCCAATTGGTTGATTGGTGGTGGTGTGTGGTGTGATCTGAGTGGAAGCTTTTCCCAACAAGCAGAGCAGAAGCAGAGCAAACGTCAAGCTTCCCGTCGGTCAGGTCATCAGTTGTCGTTTGGCCCTGCTCGGCTGCGGGACCACAAAGCTCTCGTGGCTTGGCGTCGGCTGTTGCGGAGAGCGGGACGCCTCAGGCAGCAAGATCAGGTGGTTTGTGCACTCACTGTCCACAAGGAAAAAATGGCCGGGTCTCGCTTGGATGCCGCTCAGGTCAGGTTCGGGGCTTTTCTTGGTGAGGGGAACTCCCGGTTTGAGCTGGTCGTGCCCCGCACTTGGATTGAGACACCAGGACAACATTCAACAGACACAGTCTTCAGTTTTGAAGATATCGTCAGAGATGTGGGCTCTAGCTTTGGGCAGTGATTATACAAGTGTAGATATTGTTTATGATCTCCTGGCTGTTGTGTGGATGGCAGTCATTCCTGAGTTGTTGGGCCTCCGGGCAATACACTGAGCAACAACCCAAGGTTCAACTGTCCAGGAGCCCCATTCGATCGCAAGCACCGAAATCAGCACACTTGCAGGCCAGCTGCCGTCTTCCGAACAGCCTCTTGCCGAAAATGCTCGACGGTTGATGAGAAACAAAACAAATGTCCAATAACATATCTGTTCTGGGTTGCAATTTCATCTTCAACGGGGCATTACGGGGGCTCGACCCATCCCTGTCATGTTGACCCAGCCCCAAGCTCCTGGAAGACGATGGAATCCGGTAGCTGGCTTGACTCTGTGGACGTCCGCTGGCATATCACTTTTCAGGGGACTTGGAAGCTGAGAAGGAGCGCCGCATGAATGAAACGGTGGTGACTATGCGTCGTTGTGGCTGGTAAGATAGCTTGGATTAGGTACCTACGGAAGCCTGCAGAACTAGACCAGGGCAGCCCAGTGTTGCCGTCCATGGAATGGGCAGCAAGAGCGCGATAACGGACAGAGGCGAGACGAAATAGCCCCCAATGTACATACACTTCGCGGCATCTCAGAAAAGAATCGCTATAAAAGCGCATCTCAGTCGGTGTATTTTGACGGGCGCCAGTGACGTACTCGCTGCATAGGGCCAGTCACGTGTTCTGATTTGCTGAGGAGAGGCCTGGTCCCAAACAAGCGTGGCCGTGCAGCGCCAAATTTCCAGTGCCAGCCCACGCACGGCATCCCGCCTTGTGTTGTCGTGCACTTTCCTTGCCTTGTCGACCCCTTCCCTCATTTCCAACTTTGCCTCCAAAACAGTCTCCCCGCCTGCTTTTGACTTCTCCTCCAACAACACCAAACAACAGCCACTACCACATCTTCGCCCACACAGAAGGCCGAGCCTCTCGTCTATTTTCCACACCAAATCGCCAGCTTCCGCATTTCCCTAATCCAAGAGGTATGCCCTGACCCTCCCCTCCCCTCCCCGACAGTGCTTTGTTGCCCCGTCCCTCGCCCACTGTCGTCATCGCCGATGCGAGCCCTCGCTGCCCTCCCGGTCTGGTGCCGCCATTACCGCAGCCTCACCGCTTCGTCTCCGGAGCCCAATTGCCCCCAGGTCCGGCTGCGAAAATGGCCGCTCTGCCCGCCAGACGAGACACGCAGTCGAGGCAGGGCTGCGAGTGCCCCACCGCGAGCGGGGAGCCTGCTCTGGCAGTCATGAAGTCAGCACGGCGCATTCCCACCAGCATCTCCAGCTCAACGCGGTGTCTCCCAATTTTTGCGCCGACACCGTCTGCTTCCGCTTTTGTGCTTGGATCTCCGTATCTCGCGCGATAACGACCGCTCTGAGACGCGGTGTCCGGCCCAGTGTCTTGATAACCGTCGCTAACTTGCGCCTTCCAGATCAACACCGTCAAAATGGGTCACGAGGATGCTGTTTACCTGGCCAAGCTCGCTGAGCAGGCCGAGCGCTATGAGGGTATGTTGCTTTCGATAGGATTTGATTGCCCCGCTGACGACGGCCTCCGCAGAGATGGTCGAGAACATGAAGATCGTTGCCTCCGAGGATCGGGATCTCACCGTTGAGGAGAGGAACCTTCTCTCCGTCGCCTACAAGAATGTCATCGGTGCCCGCCGTGCTTCTTGGAGAATCGTCACCTCTATCGAGCAGAAGGAGGAGTCCAAGGGCAACTCGACCCAGGTCGGCCTGATCAAGGAGTATCGCCAGAAGATCGAGGGCGAGCTCGCTAAGATCTGCGAGGATATCCTCTCCGTCCTCGACAAGCACCTGATTCCTTCGGCCAAGACTGGCGAGTCTAAGGTGTTCTATCACAAGATGTTTGTGCGCCCACATGATTTTGTTACGCTTGAGGCTAACGACCGCATAGGAAGGGCGATTACCACCGTTACCTCGCCGAGTTCGCTGTCGGTGACAAGCGCAAGGACTCGGCCGACAAGTCCCTTGAGGCCTACAAGTCCGCCACCGAGGTCGCCCAGACCGAGCTTCCTCCTACCCACCCCATCCGTCTGGGTCTCGCCCTCAACTTCTCAGTGTTCTACTACGAGATCCTCAACGCCCCCGACCAGGCGTGCCACCTTGCTAAGCAGGCCTTTGATGATGCCATTGCCGGTAAGTTTGTCTGGACTTGTTACATGAGGTGTCTCTAACGATTGAAACAGAGCTCGATACGTTGAGCGAGGAGAGCTACAAGGACTCGACCCTTATCATGCAGCTCCTCCGTGACAACTTGGTAAGCTTGCCGTTTTCGATACGTGACACAGGGCTAACATGAGCGCAGACTCTGTGGACTTCTTCGGAGGCTGAGCCTGCTGCTGCGGGTCAGGAGGCCGCGCCTGCGGAGCCGGCGGCTGAGGCCCCCGCGGAGGAGCCCAAGGCTGAGTAGACGGCGTCGTACATTTCCTGGTGTCGGATTACAGCTAAACCTGGATGGTCTTGGTAAAGGCTGGTGGCAACGGTGTCCCTGGAGTGTAGGCTGGAGATGGACGGAGATCCCCGAAGTGGCTTTGCTTGCATGTTTTACGCAAATACACAACTTTAAGACTAGTGGGCGGTTTCTGGGAATGCACTGGGACTAGAGAGCAGAGCATTTGGAGGGGTCTCTTTTTCAGATGGCTTGCCTGTTAGACTCGACGCGCCGGAAGATCGTGTGGACAATAAACCAAAAAACCCCTTCCTCAGAGAGAGAGATGTTTTCCTCCTGTAGTCAGCTCACCAAGGTTTCTTGTACCATGATACCCATGCTCGGTAGTTGTTGGCAAATGCCGGTCTCCCGCTGCTGACTTGTGATTACTTGTGTTATGTGCAATTATATGGCTAAGTGCATGTCTATGAACCTGTTGGTCTACTAATATCTGACAACGAGGATCCTCTATTTTGGTATATTTCTTATCAGCGGCCTCCAAGCTCAAACTCATCATCCTCGAGGATGGCAAACTGCACGCGCAGCCACAGGCTGCAGTCGACGCAGCCGACGATCAGCTCGCCCAGCTCCTCGTTCTCGTCGAGGTCGTCCTCGCCGACGATGAAGCCGCGCTTGTTCCCGCACCGGCAGGCGCGGTACCACTCGCCCTTTCCGTAGACTGTGTCGCGGTAGGAGAGGTCGTCTAGGTCTAGGGTTTCGAGGCCCGTTTGGAAGTTTGGAGATGAAGAGGATTGGGATGGGGTGGTTTCCGAGCGGAGTTGTCTGTCGTAGTCGGCTCTGGTCTTGTCGTTGGAGAGGGTCGTGTAGGCTTGGGTTATTTGGTCTACTGTGTAGGTTGTGGTGGTGGTGCCGGTGGAGGTGGAGGTGGAGGTGGTGGCTGGTTTTGGTTTTGGTTTTGTGAATGATGGGAAGGTTCCTTTTTTGTCTGGGTGGTGGGCGAGGAGGGCGCGGCGGTAGGCTTGCTTTATGAAGTGGCTTGTTTGGTCCGGGCTTAGGTTTAGGCTGTCGAGGGGGCGGGGGAGGTTGAGGATTTCGTAGTGGGTTGGGGTGGTTTGGGTTGTGGTTGTCGCCATGGTTTTCTTGTGGAGGTGATATTCCCGAGACTTTGTGATGTTGGCGGTGATGATGAAGGGTGGATGGGGATGAGATGAGATGGATGCGGTCTGGAAAATTTGGGATACGGATTCACTTATGCTGTGATCACGTGCATTTTAGTTTGGAATAAGAGTCTCATGGGTTATTGAAGGTCAGGGGAGGACAGACACAGAGTCTTGGTCGTGTGTGGTGTCTATGCTGGCGGTGAAGATGCGAGAGAGCGGAGGTGGGTTGAGTTGTCGGTGCTCTTAATTTCAGGGATTCTGAGCTGGCTGGTTTCCAACAGTGAGGGGCGGTGTGAAATCGAACGCAGGCCCAGAGGCAACAAGGCAAATACTTGTCTTGTCAACTTCGCCAGATCTGACAGGACATAAACACGGCAGAGCAGAACGGTTGTGATGTTGTACATTTGTTGTTATACATTCTATACAGTTCGAACCCCCAATCCGCCTCGCCCAGGATTGCTGAATCTTTATTTGGGGAACTTGGTCCAGTTTCTCTTTCCAACCTGTTCGAGACATGTTAGAACCCAACGAGAAAAAACTACTCATCAGCAGTTGACTTACCTTCTTCCACTCCCTGATGAGTTCTGGCATATCCAGCATGGCTTGTCTCCTCTTCTCCATCCTAGCAACCAGTCAGTATTGCATCCGAACAACAGAAAAGGACTAGGAGCATAACGTACTTGGCACCAAGCTGCCTCTCGTACTTGTGGCCCTTGACCTTTTGCCCAACACCGGTACCCTTGACACGCAAACCCAGCTCGACCCTCTTCGCGAGCTTGTACTCGGTGCCCTTGACGGTAAAGGGCAACAGCTCCTCAACGTTGTGCTTCCGCGCCAGCTTGACCAGCTCCGCCTGCCGCCGCAGCGAATACTTTGGCTCGTGCCATTTGCCCGTGACCGGGTGCTTCGTCGACTGGAACGGGTTCGGGGCGACTTTCTGGTAGGCCGTCTGGAACTCTTCGGGGTTTGCTCCCTCGGGCAGGATCGAGCTCGGCGGATACCGCGCGAGGAAGGTGCGGAGGCGCTGCGGTAGCCCGAGGGCTAATTGTATGTGTTTCTGTGCGGCGGCCGTCGCCATCGTGTATGCTGGGCCTGTGGCTGCTGGCGTCGGCAGCTTTCGTCGTCGAGGTCGAGAAGGGCCAGCCAATTCCGGCGCGAAAAAGCGATCGCGCAGGGTTGCGAATTGGCGTTCAGCTCACTTTAAACCCTAACCCTAAACAAATAAAAGTGCCGGCCGGCAATCGATAAAAGCTCGCCTCCACCCGTGCCAAAAGTTCCAGAAGGCTGCAGAGTGCTGGGACGTGCTCACTAAACAACCACCATCTGCCGCCTCCCTTCACCGAGCGACGGACTTCCCTAAAACACTTCCACCACAATTCCCAACAATATCAGCATGGCCTCGACGAGAAAAGAGCCGCCCGATCTGGCGGCGCTATTGCGCCAGAAGAAAGCACAGGAGGCGCTCGCTGCGAAACCCAGATTCATTCCGAAAAAAGAACGAGAACGGCTCGAGGCAGAAAAGAAGGCCAAGGAAGAAGAGGAGGAGCGCAAGCGACAGCAGGCGGCGAGATCATCGAATACCAACGGGGCATTCCCGAACAAGCAAGTCTCCAGTGCGCAGCCAGATCGGGGTATTCCCACTGGTCCCAAGGCGATGCGAAATCCTGTCAACGGCGACAGACCACACCGCGACGACGCGCGAAACGGACAGACCAACGGCAGCCGCCAGGATCGGAAACGAGGGCGCAACGACGAGGAGGAGCGCAAGGTCGAGCTGGAGCGGATGGACGAGGCAGAGCTGCGGGCAAAGTACATGGGACCTGTGGTCAACCAGTCCACGTTCTCGGCCAAGAAGAAGAGGAGGCGGACAGCCGCGAACAAGTTCAACTTTGATTGGGACCCGGATGATGATACCAGCCGCCCCCATGACCCCATCTACGCCGAACAGGTTCAGCCGCTCGTTCGTCTCGGAGGGTATGAGATGACCGACGAGCTGATCCAACGCAAGGCGGAGGCGATACGGCGGGGCGATCCGGAGACGGGAGAGGAGCGCGCCAGGCAGCTCCTGGAACAACACGAACGAGCTAAGCAACGGGCAGAGCGCAAGAACCTGGGGAAGCACTGGTCCGAGAAGCCGCTGGAGGAGATGAAGGAGCGCGACTGGCGTATATTCAAAGAGAATTTCGGCATTGCGACCAAGGGCGGCCTCATTCCGAACCCCATGCGCAGCTGGCAGGAATCCAACCTTCCAAGGCGCCTGCTCGATATCGTGGCAGATGTTGGATACGACGAGCCCACGCCGATTCAGAGAGCTGCGATCCCGATCGCCATGCAGTCGCGAGATCTCATCGGTGTTGCCGTTACCGGTTCCGGTAAAACAGCAGCCTTTCTCCTACCCCTACTTGTCTACATCTCGGAACTCCCACCACTTACTGAAATCAACAAAAACGACGGTCCCTATGCGCTCATCCTTGCCCCCACCCGTGAACTGGTCCAGCAGATCGAAAGCGAGGCGAAGAAGTTTGCGACTCCCCTTGGCTTCACGGTTGTTAGCATTGTGGGTGGTCACTCGCTGGAGGAGCAGGCTTTCGCGCTCAGGAATGGCGCGGAAATCATCGTCGCAACGCCGGGTCGTCTCGTAGACTGCTTGGAGCGGCGCCTTCTGGTGTTCTCTCAGTGCTGCTACATCATCATGGATGAAGCCGATCGGATGATTGACCAAGGTTTCGAGGAGCCTCTCACCAAGATTCTCGATGCGTTGCCCGTCACGAATGAGAAGCCGGATACGGAAGACGCCGAGAATCCCCAGCTCATGAGCCGGTACCTAGGGGGCAAGGATCGCTACCGGCAGACCATGATGTATACCGCTACAATGCCGCCAGTGGTAGAGAGGATTGCCAAGAAGTATCTCCGCAGGCCGGCGATTGTTACGATTGGTAACGCAGGCGAGGCGGTGGACACAGTTGAGCAGCGTGTAGAGTTCGTCGCGGGCGAAGACAAGAGGAAGAAGCGGTTGCAGGAGATCCTCAACTCGGGTCAGTTCAAGCCCCCAATCATTGTCTTCGTCAACATCAAGCGTAATTGCGACATGGTGGCGCGCGACATCAAAGGGATGGGCTTCTCGGCCGTTACGCTGCACGGAAGCAAAACGCAGGAACAGCGTGAGGCTGCGCTCGCGTCGCTACGGAACGGGCAGACGGACATCCTTGTGGCAACCGATCTTGCGGGGCGTGGTATCGATGTGCCCGACGTCTCGCTCGTCGTCAACTTCAACATGTCCTCGAGCATCGAGTCGTACACGCATCGTATCGGACGTACCGGTCGTGCGGGCAAGAGCGGTGTGGCCATCACTTTTCTGGGCAACGAGGACAATGACGTGCTGTACGACCTGCGGCAGATCATCTCCAAGTCGTCCATATCCAAGGTACCGGAGGAGCTCAGGCGGCACGAGGCGGCGCAGAACAAACCACAGCGGGGTGGGACCAAGAAGATTGACGAGGGTGGGTTTGGCGGGAAAGGTGCGGGATGGTAGTCTGTGGTGTATACCTTATGTAGTGTACTTTTTGCACGAGGCTCCGATGACGGGATCAGGGGCTGGGCTTTGATGAAGGCAGACATTGATGAGTGGTCCCCTCACCACATGGTCATAGCGAATTATCAGCGGCATGGACATGGACGTAGTTAAATACAAGTCAAAATATCAACTTAGCCTTTTGAGACATGGAGAACCAAGTATCCCTACCAGCATCACGTATTCGCCAGGTCGAACTCCAATCTGATCACAAGATAAACCGTACTCGGATCTGATCTTATCAATCTACTAGCCAAGTCTCTCGCTCCGAGCCGGACCCAGACTTGTCCCGCTCTGCCCCACCAAGGGACGGTCGAGGCACAGAATTGACTCAAGACGTCCCCTGGTCAAGAAAATTTCAGGTACGGTGTGACAAACAATGGATTGACTACCAACGCCCTCCGGAAGGGATCCCCTCCAGAATCTTGGTCTGATGTGACTCCGCTCTCGTCCAGACAACAAAACAAGGACTCTGCCGCGCCCGCATGATGTGAGTCTCCCCGACCTTTGCGCGTTTCGCAGCGGGCGGCGAGGTGCCCGTAGTTTCAACCCATGCCAGGAAAAACTCGATTCGAAAACGACCCCGGAAAGTGAAAGTCTCTTTTGCCCCGCTACGCCTAACAAGCACAGCTGCCGAGCCTGGACCGAGCGACGGTGAGCTACCGAGTAAAAAAAAGAATTGAGCGGTGACGGACGACCAGACTAACGGTACAAGTACATGTGTGTATAAACTGTGTGGTTTTCGGGCTGCAAACTGTGCCTCAGCATTGCCAATTCACAGAGCAAACATCGACGGTTTTCCAATCTACGTTTTACGCTACATATTTCGGCTCTACATCGCATAGAGTTTGCTCTTTGTTGGCTGCAGTCCGCACACAACACACACACAAATACAGACAAGAAGTACCCCAATACAGCAACAACAGCTCCGCTCGGCGGCCTCTCACCAACACGCACTCCCCCTATTTCCTACCGCGAGACATTTATTCGCATCGTGAGCTTCCGGATAGGGATCCCAACATAAATTGAGTCACCTGGTGAATTATCGCTGGTTTGCTCACTGTTGGTCGGAGTCGCGATCATTATCTTCCTCCGTGTTCCCCTTGGAAGGGGAACCGGTCGGGAGCCCCCCTTTTCCCTCACTCAGACACCGTCTCTACCAGAATGGAGCCCGCATCACGGGAAAGGCTCAAAAGCGGCACAACAGTTGCGCCAGTCACACCTTCGCCCGTGGTTCTCCCACCCAAGACTGCCCGCATGGAGGCTGTGGAAGATATCGTTTACGGATCGGTGAGTTTCCCAGACAACATACCCCCTTTGTTCGCCGACCAATGTGCTTACACACTCAACCAGACAGCCGGTGTGGTCGGCAAATACATTGAATACCCCTTTGACACGGTAAAAGTCCGGCTCCAGGCCCAGCCAGACCACCTCCCGCTGAGGTACACCGGCCCACTCGACTGCTTCCGCCAGTCCATCCGCGCCGACGGGTTTCTAGGTCTGTACCGGGGCATCAGCGCGCCCCTGGTCGGCGCCGCGCTCGAGACGAGCAGCCTCTTCTTCTGGGAACGCATCGGGCGCGAGGCCGTGTACGCATCCGGCCTCGCCCCGCGCGAGGCCCAACTCCCGCTGTCGGCGCTGTGGCTCTCGGGCGCCTTCTCGGGCGCCTGCACCTCGCTCGTCCTGACCCCGATCGAGCTGGTCAAGTGCAAGATCCAGGTGCCCGAGACCGAGGCGGGCGGCGTCGTCAAGGCGCCCCTGAAACCCATTCCCGTCATCAAGGATATCTGGCGCCACCAGGGCCTGCGCGGGTTCTGGCACGGGCAGCTGGGCACGCTCATCCGCGAGGCGGGCGGGTGTGCCGCCTGGTTCGGGTCCAAGGAGACGACGACGGCGCTGCTGAGGCAGTGGAACGAGCGCGCGGTCGCGTCGGATGCCGACGAGCTGGCGCGTATGCGCGAGGAGCCGCTGCCGCTCTGGCAGCAGGCTGTGGCGGGCGCGTCGGCGGGCATGTCGTATAATTTTCTGTTTTTCCCGGCCGACACGGTCAAGTCGCGGATGCAGACGACGCCGATCGGGGGGACGGAACAGAACCGCACGTTTGCGGCCGAGACGCGCGCCCTGTGGCGGCAGGCGGGGATCAAGGGGTTCTATAGGGGTTGTGGAATTACTGTGTTGCGGTCGGCGCCGAGCTCGGCGTTTATCTTTATCGTCTTTGATGGGCTGAAGAAGTATTTCCCTATGCAATAGACAGACAGGGGGGAAGAAGGGGATGGGGGGTGTTTAGACAGCGTGGCGTTATCTAGACAGCGGTGGCTACCTGGATGGAGGGTGTGAAGAGCGTGAGCCAGCGGGTGTCAGGGCGGCATGTTAGCCTTCCATGCGGAAGATGGTTTCTCTTTCATTGGCTTCATAGCATTATATGGCGGCGTTCAAGGACTGACTCGAAGGGGGGGGAATTGCATCGGGTGGCTGGGGTTTGAATACACAGTTCATGAGACGTCATAGAAAGGTCTGGTTTCAAACAAACAATGCTTTCTATATGGGCAAAAGAGACAGTGTTGCTGACTGGGAACACTTTCACCCATTTTTTTCACACTTCACAGCCTACAGACATACACACATTCCACCCACTCCGCACCCCATCAATTATAAACCAAATGAGCTGGTTTACCTATTACAAGGCCTTCTTCCCGGCAGCCTTATCCTCGGGATCCCGCAAGTCCCAGTTATTCAGATACCCCGTCCCGGCCGACAGATACGTCGCGAAGCCCAACCAAGCCACGTACGGCACCAGCAGGAGACCGGCCGTCCGGTCCACCGCCGTGCCCCACAGGTAGGCCAGGTACGAGTTGATGCCGAGCAGGGCGAGCACGTCGACCGTCGCCTCGAGGGGGCGGCGCAGGCCGAAGAAGAGGGGCATCCAGGCTAGGTTGAGGCCGAGCTGGATTGTGTAGAGGGTTGCGCCGTGTTTGGCTGCTGCGATTGTGGACTTTTTTTGGGGGGGGGGGGGGGGGGGAAGTTAGTGGATGAGGGAGGTGATGGGGGAAAGAAAGGGGATGAGTGAGACGTACGGGGCCGTTAAGGGGGGAGGTGCCTAGGTGCACGGCGCGGTAGGCTGCGTAGCCCATTGTGCCGTAGAGCACTGTCCATACTGGACCGAAGATCCAGGGCGGGGGGCGGAGGGGGGGTTGTTTCCAGGAGAGGTATTTGCGGCCTGTGTCTTCGGCTGTTTTATGGAGGTGTTAGTATTTGAGGGAGAGGGGGAAAAGGGTGGTGAGACGAACGGCGGGTGCTGAAGCCGACGGCTGTGCCGAGGGCGATGGGGAAGAGGATGGAGGCCGCGGGGCTGTTGAAGATGAATTCGGGGAGGGTGAGGCTGGGGATGTAGGTTGTCATGTTGAACGGTGGTTTGTTTTTATTCGAGTGAATAACAGAATTCGGTTTTATCTCAGATGTGGTCTTCTTTTATGCAGGGGGAAAGGAATTCGGGAAGCGTGGTGAGTATGACGACATAAATTGTGGTGGTATCGGGCTACGGTTGCAGAAGAGGGTCCGGACGGCTTGGACGAGCTGGATCGGGCCCGCTGTGAATGCCTTATATACTGCTGAGCCTGCGGTAGAATCTGGTGGCAGGCGATCATGATCATATATTCTCTCTGGAAAGGTGCTTTGATCAAAGAGGCATCAGCTGATGATGAGCCCACGTTTTGCTCGTCAAAGTATGCCTCATCCCTCATTCGCAGGTCAGATACGACAGAGCTATATGTTGTGTTTGAAAAGGCTGATTCCTATAGTTGGTCTAGCAGAGTAACTAGCAGAATACATCGCCCATGACACATTAGTAGTTGACCAGTGCGAGATGATGCCCCACGATGAGCTCCTCAGGAAAGCTGCGTCTCGATCGGGAAGCAGGGCCATCGGCAACTCCACGATAGGCTTTCCACATTCGGCCATGGCCCATGCTTGCCCCTCCGCAACCGCGCTGCAGCCAGTCCCAGCCACCCCCAGATCCGCTTCACGTGATCTGTCTGACAGCCGAATTCCTCTTCTCCATCGGTCGGTCCACGCGCCGGCATGAACCTACTTCGTTAGTTATCACCAAGAACGCGCGCTTGTTGCCTCCGCGGCCGCGCTTTCTCAACTCGACGTAATTGTTCGTTTCACCCTTTTCTATCGCGCCATCTGCTACCCGCTGTATACTATTCTTTCCCCCCTTTCTTGGCCGTCGACCTGTACTCTCGCCCCTTCGTTTGGCGTCGGGTCGTCGTTGTTGCTCTCGGAGCTGCCTCCCGCCCATTTCCCCTCGAGATCTCCCAAGACCACCTCTCCCGTCAGCTGCCCACCTCCCCCTGCACGCACTTCACCTATTCTTTGGCCGGGTGCTCTCATGCGCCCGTATTTTCCTTGCTCAATTGCTCCCTCCCTTGTCCATACCGTTCCCCAACCCCTCTTCTCGCCATCTTTACCTTCCCTCCGCTCTTCTCTCTCTGAAATCATTCTAACCGCAATCATGTCGCCAAACAGTGGACAGCTTCCCCGAGCAAGCAACCTCCCGCTTTCCGACATAACGTGAAAACAGCAAACAACACCCGCGCTTCGGCGCAAGCAAGCTCCGCCATTAACTTCTACGCGCCTTCCACTCTCTGCCGATTTCGCCCCATTTTCGGATACGACCTGCTCCATCCTCCTTAGCAACCGTTTCTGCCTGCCGAGGTAAACCAGAACCACGCGACATGGATTCATTCAATTATCGAGAGTCGGCGCGATCGCCTAGCGACCGTGGTTGGAGCAGTAGGGATGAACCGAGAGTGAAGGAGGAGAGAGGTTCAGACAGTTTCTACAGCCGTGGCGCTAGATCTCCTGGTGCGTTTATTACGTCTTGACATTTTGTCACTTTGGCGCCTAGCCCAGATCCGGGCACTGAGTGGCGCGCTCTTTCGTTCCCAGCTCAATTGCTTACAATTCTATTTAGGTGCCGATCGCGGTGATCGCAGTCGGCGTAGATCGCGTTCCCCTGCTGCGGTAGACCGGTATGAGCCTAGCCGACGAAGTCGGGACGATTATACAGGTGCCCGAGACCGAGATGATCGGCCGCGCCGCATCAATTCGCCCCCCGCAAATATTGACCGCTATGTGCCCGGCCAAGAGCCGGCACCGGCCCAGCCTCTAACGAACCCGATCCCGGACCCCCTAAAGCTTCCGTACCAGGTGGGCTTCTCATACTTCGGGGAGTGGTGGAGAGCGAACGAGAAAATCAAAGAGGAGAAAGAGCGGGCCAGGACAGGCCGCCGTCGCGAGCCAGAGCGGCCTCGTAATCCACGCGAATTGCAGGAGGAGCGCTTAAAAGACAAGGCCAAGATCCAGGTCGCCTACGATGCTTACAAGGAGGATCTTCAGGCGAAGATGGCCGCCACGTTTGTCAGGCAGCACAAAGAAGAGCAGTGGTTCAGGGAACGCTACGTCCCGGAGATACGAGACGGGTTCAGGAAGCAGTTGAACGACTTCCGCCGAGGTGCCTATTCTCAGTGGGAGCAGGATCTCGAGTCGGGAACGTTCGACGAGCACTCACTCGAAGGCATTCCTAAGAGCGAGACCAATGCCTCTGGCGCTGTGGTGGAGAAAGAGGAAGGCGAGGCCACAGCCGCGAACGAGGTGCTTGGCGTAGGCGATCTGGTGCCTGCCAACAACGTCGACATCCGGGATGAAAATCTCTTCCAGCCGACGCTCTTAATCAAGACCATCGCTCCTTCTGTCAGCCGTCAGAATTTGGAGGCATTTTGTAGAGAGCACCTCGGCGAGGAGGAGGGTGGTTTCAAATGGCTGTCGCTCAGTGACCCGAATCCCAGCAAGAGGTACCACCGCATCGGCTGGATTATGCTTCATCCGGCTCCAGAGATCCCGCCTGCCAGCGAAGAGATGAAGGACGATGAGGACAGCGGCCTCCCGCCAAAGTCCCCCGTCCCCGTATCCACAGCCGACAAGGCTCTGGAGGCAATCAATGGCAAGACAGTCAAGGACGAGCAGCGCGGCGATTTTACCTGTCATGTGGGCGTCCACAATCCGCCGTTGAACCCGAGAAAGAAGGCCTTGTGGGATCTCTTTTCGGCGCCTGAGCGCATTGAGAAGGATCTTGAGCTTGTTAAGCGCCTTGTCAACAAGTTCGAGGAGGATTTCGGCTCCGACTTCAACGCCATCCTAAAAATAGAAGAGCGTGTTGAGGATCTGAAGAGCCAAGGAAAGTTGCAGCCTGCAATTCCCAGCGCTGTTCCCAAGAAGGCCAAAAAAGAGCGTGAAGTCGGTATGGATGAAGCGGTTGATGAAGACGGCGAAGAGCATGAGAGTCTCGAAGATGATGACGAGGAGGAAGAAGGGGCAGTGGATGACGAAGTCGACGACCAGGATCTCCTGGTGAAGAAGAAGCAGTTGGATCTCATGATCGAATATCTGCGCCGCGTCTTCAACTTCTGCTTCTTCTGCGTTTTCGAGAGTGACTCGATACACGAGCTGACTCGGAAGTGCCCTGGCGGTCATCTTCGAAGACCTCGGAGCACCCTTTCTTCGTCTGCTAAGGCTGTAGCACGGGCTAGTGCTCTCGGGGAACCCTTCCCATCTAAAAAGCGCAAGGACGCCGATGAGGTCGAGGAGAATGACAGTCCTGACATGGAGCGCAAGTTCCGTACCTCGTCTAAGACCGAGCAGCAGCTTCAGCGGGCTTACAACTGGGTCAAAACATTCGAGGATAAGATCATGCAGATCTTGGAGCCCGACACAGTGGACCTCCGGAAGCTCGGCGGCAAGCCGGTTGAGGATGCCGTGGGCGAGGAGCTCTCGAAGCATGTTAAGCAGGAGGACGAGCACAAGTGGCGCTGCAAGGTTCCGGAATGCACAAAACTGTTTAAAGAGGAGCACTTCTGGAGGAAGCACGTGGAGAAGCGTCACCCCGAGTGGCTCGACAAGCTAAAGGAAGAGGTACGTTCCGGTTGTTTCACCCGCATCCACTAGCTGACCCGATTGCAGTTCGAGCTCATCAATGCCTATGTGATCGACCCCGCCCACATAGCTCCGTCCCGCACGGATGCCAACTCGAACGGCCACTTTCCGCCTTCCAGCGGCCAACAGCCGACCGGGACGCCTCGTGGCTTCAACCTGCAGAATTATGCGATGAATAGCATGCTGAATCTCAACCAGTTTCCTATGGCAGCCATGTTTCAGCAGAACATGATGGGTGTCAATCCACTCGCGGCGGCAGCTGGTTGGCATGCCCCGGGTGGTGATGATCGGAGCGGTGGTCCGATCCGTCGCGGCGGCGGCCAGGGTGGTGGCGGTCGCTTCCAGAACCGTACTGGCCCTTATGACAGACGGCCGAACCAGCGGTGGGCCCCTGACGGCGGCATGAATCCGATGATGGGCGGCCGTGGTCGACCGGGCGGCCCTGCCAACCGCTGGGGTGACGGTGCGGCCGGCGGTGCTGCTATGGGCCCTCGCGAGGCCGTACAGGGCCGCACTCTGAAGAGCTACGAAGACCTTGATCAGGTTTCCGGCGGTGGCGGAGGTGAGCAGCTCAACTACTGAGCTCCTCCAAGTTTTCCGGGAGACGGTGTTTTGGGGATTTGAAGGTTCTGGCTGGGAGCTGGCTTGTATTTGGTGAATGCGACGTTTTGGCGTTTTGGGGACGCGAACAAAGACCTGATCTCATCCCACCAGGAAGTGCAGTGCCGTTTGGAATGATGAGAGCGCTCTTGTCCCTTCGCTCACTCCCGTACGCGGTTAGTTTGCCGAGTCGCCGGGCCAGGACAAGGAGGATTGTAATGCGCTGAGTTGCGTTGCGCGGTGCCTTTTTTTATTGTACGAGTAGCACACTATGCAGTAGAAGTCAGACTAAGAAATGACGTGCTAGTTTTCACAGTGACGGAAGTGAGAAATCTCGGGACTTGTTCCCTCTTGATGTTCTCGAATTTGCCTTCTTGGGAAGTGCGCTTCCTCGCTGTGTTTCGCCAACTCCTTTGATCTATTGTTACTCATGCTCTCAACAGAGAAAAATATCATTATTATTGTTTGTCTTGAGCCGTAAAAAGCGTACATAGGGCTTCCTCCACCCCTTAAGAAGGAGGGAGAGAAGGGATGGAGGAGAAGCGGTCCCTCTACGGTTTACTAGGTAGGTAGGTGGTTATAGCACATTAAGTGCCTATTTACCAACGGAGAAAATAAAACCTTTGGGCCTTGGAACAAAGCTAGTCAGCCAGCCAGGCATGCGTTCATTCATAAACCCGATGATGATAGTCTTGTGTTATGATAACTCTTGACTTCCCGCCCGTGTATTTCAACAGACTAGGTAGACTAAGCACTTCTCTTCGTCTCCGTGTCAACCTGCCATGGCTAAGGTAAGCTAAGGTAGTTATTAGTTTGGCTGAGTCTCTCTGTATTCCGTAAGTTTAGAACAGGTAGGTCTATACAGAGAGTTAAGTTGACGCGTCAAGCATACCTTTCTCTCTCCATCACCACACGGCACGAGTCAGGTCTCAAGCATTCTTTGAATATTCAGTGTCACCATCGGATCCATCATTAGCGATATGGCATCGGTCGATTCGAATACCGACAGACATACACCCGGGCAGGGCATCTACAGACTACATCCGTACTGGTTACTCATTTCATTTCATTTATTCAGGTCATTAACCCTCTCTAACCATCAAAACCCACAGGTATATATGGCATATCTACCTACTAAGCGCAATGTCATCAATCCGCAAAATCATCTTGACCGTCTCGGCAGCAAGCTCAATAGCGCTCGTACTGACCAACAAAGGCTGCAGCACATTCTCCTTTGCGATATTCGAGTTGACCCCGCCGCTCTTGATGCTGACGCCCGCGTTCTTCTCGCCCATCTCGTGGCGGTGGCGCAGCGCCGTCACCACCTTGATGCTGTTGAGCCCGGCGTTCTCGGCCAGCGTCGTCGGGATCACCTCCATGGCGTCGGCAAAGGCTTTCCAGCAGATGGCCTCGGTGCCCGTCAGCGCGCGCGCCTGCTTGCTCAGCTGCGCCGCGATCTCGATCTCGGCGGCGCCGCCGCCGGCAATCAACGCCTTCTTCTTGACCAGGCAGCGGACGACGCAGAGGGCGTCGTGCAGCGAGCGCTCGGCCTCGTCGAGGATGAGCGAGTTGGCGCCGCGCACGACGACCGAGATGGTCTTGCCCGCCGACTTTGTCCCTGTAATCTTGACCATGCGGCTGCCTGAGCTCTGCACCTCCTCGACTAGGTCGGCCGAGCCGAGCTTGTCTTCGGTAAACGAATCAATATCCGCGATCGGCTTGCACCCGGTCGACTTGCAGATGAACTCGACCTCGTCACGCTCAATGTCCTTGATGGCGAGGATGCCCAGGCGCTGGAGGAAGTGGAGAGACAGGTCGTTGACGGCGTCGCGTAGGATAGACTTTTGGATCAATAGCACGTTGCACTTTGCCTTCTTGATCTTCTTGACCATGTTGAGCAGATACTGGCGCTCCTCCTTGACGATCTTGTCCATCTGCCGGTAGTCGTCGACTGAGATGGTGTTCTCCATGTCGGGCTTCGGGGGGCTGAGTTGGAACTGGATCAGACCGATCTTGGCCTTCTCCATTCGTACGGGGCCGCCGGCGCTCTTGATGACAGGCTGTGTAAGGACCAAACCGTCGACCATCTCGCTGTCCTCAATGGTCCCTCCCACTTTCTTGATAATTCGGATGTTCTTGAGGTCGACATTTTCCGCCGTCTTGATGTCTATCGTCTTGGTAACGGCGTTGACGGCCATGGGCCCGAGGAGGTTTGCGTATTGGTACACGATCTTGGAGGAGAGCGAGGTGTTGGCGGCCTGGAGGAGGGCCGAGGTATCGGTCAGGGAGATGGGTTGTGACATGTCGTGCAGGACTTGGACGGCGGCGGCGGCGGCTCTCTGGAACGCCTCGGAGATGACGGAGGGGTGGATGCCCTTGCCGAGTAACCTGTCGGCGGCACCGAGGAGGCTGCCGCAGATGACCACGACCGAGGTGGTGCCGTCGCCGGCTTCGACGTCCTGCGCATTTGACAGCTGTACCAACATCTTGGCGGTAGGGTGCATGACGGCCATGCTCTTGAGCATGGTGCTGCCGTCGTTGGTGATGATGGTCTCGCCCTTGCCGCTCCTGATCATCTTGTCCATACCCCGCGGCCCGAGCGATGTTCTGATGGCGTCGGCGACGGCTGCGAGGTTGTTAGTTGCTGTGTAAACTGGTAGTAGAGAGGTAGTGCATACCTCTAGCTGCCACGATGTTCGCTGACCGCACGGCCAGCGGCTTCTCCTTGTCCTGTCGCAAGAGGTCAGTCAGGGGCGCCAAAGTGGTTCAAGCCGCGCTGTAGAAGCGCGCCACTCCACGTACTCTGAACGTCGCATTTTGTCCGCCCACGGGCGCTGCAGCAGCGGTTGCCATGTTGGAAGCTCCGAAAGGTAACGGGTTTTTGTAGGAGTGTCGAAGCTTTCCGGCTTGTTGTTGTTGAGCGACGGTTGTGGATTTGAATGCTTCAACAGGCAACGAAAGAGCTCCCCTCCAAAAGTGACGATACTGCACTGCGGGACAGGCAATTTTTTGTTAGGTTTCTGCACTCCACCGCCGCTTAATGGCCCGTGCTGCCCGGTACGTACCCCGTGGAAGGTAGCGTTAGCAGGAGCTAGCCTTTTTTGGGCTGGCGTGTTTTCAGCCTCGCAGAGCTCTGGGCATGCAAGGCAGCATGGATTACGGAGCAGCTTCCACCTGCCAACACTGTCCATCATCCCATCAAACTCACTCCTTCCATCGTCACCATCTGCGCATCCCCCACCACAGCGAAAACCTACAAACACCCCGCGTCTCTACGGGCTACAGATACCTCGCACAAATTTAAATATCAGTTAGCGGCGGGATTCCACCCCCGCCATCACCGCGAATATGGTACGCATCGCATCGCCGCCGCCCTCGAGGCATCTCCCACAGAGCGCTAACATCTGCCGTAGCCTTCGGCCACAGGTTCAAACTGGGAGAAGTACCGGAAAACCTTCGCCGATGACGAAATCGAGGAGAAGAAGATCACACCCCTTTCAGATGAGTGAGACTCTCCCAAGGCACCGCAGCTAGGAGTCGACGCGACTGACATGGCGAAGAGACATCCAGGTTCTCAAGACATACGGCGCCGCGCCCTACCAAGCCGCCTTAAAGAAGCTCGAGCAGCAGATCAAGGAGAAGCAACAGAGCGTGGACGAGAAGATCGGCGTCAAGGTAACCCTCTCTTGGCTCGCGAACTGTCGACATGGCGGCTGACGGCTTGCTCCCCCTAACACAGGAATCAGACACCGGACTTGCCCCTCCCCATCTCTGGGATATAGCCGCCGATCGTCAGCGTATGCAGGAAGAGCAACCTCTTCAGGTAGCGCGGTGCACCAAGATCATACCCGACGAAAAGGACGAATCCAAGAGCAAATACGTTATCAATGTCAAACAGATTGCGAAATTTGTTGTTCAGTTGGGTGAGCGGGTCAGCCCGACAGATATCGAGGAGGGCATGCGGGTCGGTGTCGATCGGAACAAGTATCAGATTCTGCTCCCTCTGCCGCCAAAGATCGATGCGAGCGTCACCATGATGACGGTCGAGGAGAAGCCCGACGTTACATACGGCGATGTGGGTGGCTGCAAAGAGCAGGTTGAAAAGTTGCGCGAGGTTGTCGAGATGCCACTGCTGTCCCCAGAACGCTTTGGTAACCTGGGTATCGACCCTCCCAAGGGTGCTCTTCTCTACGGACCTCCCGGCACTGGAAAGACGCTCTGTGCCCGTGCGGTGGCCAACCGGACAGATGCAACCTTTATCCGCGTCATTGGAAGCGAGCTGGTGCAAAAGTATGTGGGCGAAGGCGCGAGGATGGTCCGTGAGCTCTTCGAAATGGCTCGAACGAAAAAGGCCTGCATCATCTTCTTCGACGAGATCGACGCTATCGGAGGAGCCCGTTTCGACGACGGCGCCGGTGGAGACAACGAAGTCCAAAGAACCATGCTGGAGCTCATCACGCAGTTGGACGGTTTTGACGCCCGAGGTAACATCAAGGTCATGTTCGCGACCAACCGGCCCTCGACGCTGGACCCGGCGCTCATGAGGCCAGGCCGAATCGATCGCAAGATCGAGTTCTCCCTGCCCGACCTCGAGGGCCGCGCCAACATTCTGCGGATCCACGCCAAGAGCATGTCGGTCGAGCGCGACATCCGGTGGGAGCTCATCTCGCGCCTGTGCCCCAACGCAACGGGTGCTGAGCTGCGCAGCGTCTGCACCGAGGCGGGCATGTTCGCCATCCGGGCGCGGCGAAAGGTGGCCTCGGAGAAGGACTTTCTCAGCGCCGTTGACAAGGTCATCAAGGGGAACCTCAAGTTCAACTCGACGGCCGCGTACGCGCAATACAACTAATGAGGAAGGCGAAGGAAAGAGGGGGGATGGTTGTCATTTGTACAATCTGAATCTGTATGATAAAATCACCTCTAGATAGCGTTGCTGCCTTTGCAAGGCTGCTCCTCGGCGGCAGATAGGGCAGGCAGATAAGCAGCAAGAGCGTCTTTTTTTCGTTTCTGTTTTAGAGACAGACTAGAGTCCATGTGCTTGGTTTGAGAGTGACAAGTGTGAACGTCCGAGAGTTGGGAGCTTCAGCGTTTGCCATGTCAGATATCTAGGTCTCGCCCAGTCTTCAACTAACTAAACAGACTTGCTGGCATCAGTTCCATAACCCATAAACCGTATCTATGGCGCTGATATCCTGGCTCTGCATAGCTTTACCACACAGTATTTATCCATCTTTTCTGTCTTGCCATATATTTGTTATTTATAAAACGGACGTGGCTCAGACGCTCGTGTCCATACCCGGATCGGGCATCCAAGAAGTATATACTATCTACAACTCGCTTTGTTTGGCGCCGACCGGTATCGATCATTCAGATCGCGCCGATTCTAGGCCCAGTGCGCAACTACGGCGCCCAAAACCTGGATTCTGCCTCCGCTTCCTTCTCCATCCCCAAAACTCGATAGGTATAAATATGTGTACACCCTCTTCAGTCTGGACAAGAAGAGGCTGGATGGTAGAGGACATACATCCTGCGTTCCAAGGGATCCCAGGATAAACCGACATTCCTGTGAGCCGTTCCTGTCCTCGGTCTCCTCAGTTGGGAACAAGATTCCATGGCGTATCGGTGCTCGACTCGATCGATCCTCCCAGGGTTGCTGTAACACTTTGCGTTTCTCACGCGGCGTGGTACGCGATGGTTTGGCGAGCCGCATACTCCAAAGGGGGTCAGCCGTGGCGTGGCCCCAATCCTGGAGTCGCGGCAAAGTACGATGAAATTCTCAGCCCTCAGCTCTTGACATGAAGTCCAAGCATCCCAGACACACAATGTCGCCGTCAGGACCTCTCTCGACACAGCATCGACTGCATATCCACTCCCGATGTCCTCCCTTCCGCCATCCGTCTGACTCGCCGCGTCGTGGTACTTGGCTGCGTGGGCGAGCTACCGGGCTTGGGGGGCGCCGCCCAGGCCGCCACCCGAGGCACTCACGCATGCAGATGTCGCACGCTCGTTGGCCGCAACCCTCGCAGTCGGTAAACAATTCCAGGTCAGATATCTTGGCGGGCTTCCGGGAGCAGATATGGCAGCGCGCCATGAGATTCGCGGCCGAGGATGTGGTGGTGACGCGTACTGCTGGTTGTTGTAGTTGTTGACTGTCGAGGGTATTGTCGTCATGTTTGCTCCCGTCTGGTTGGTCCCGCGACGGCGAGGATCCCAGCCGCATCTCGCGGTCCTCGCCATTCTCCTTCTCTTCATCGACGTGTATTCTCTGTCTCTTGATTGACCGGAAAGGTATTATCTTCCGCTTGAGGGGGGAGGACCGCTGCTGATCGAAAGGGACGCTGAGGGGCGTGATGGCGAGGTGGGTGCTCGGGGGCTCCGACGTTGGCCTGTCGACAAGATGGTCTGGAAGAAGGATTGGCGATTTCGCGAGGCTCTCGGCGTACAGAGAGATTTGTGGTGTCGTGATGTCGAAATCGTCCCGTGCCCGCTTCTTGCACGACAACACGGTCGGCATTTCTTGGGCAACAGACGGCATGGTGCCGATCGCGGCTCAAGAAAAAGGTTTGGCAACGCGTTGGGCGTACTGCCCCGACGGATTGTACGCCAGAACGACACAAACAAACAGCGACCGTTGCTGACCGAAGGTAGGAGGCGTTGGAAGACGACAATGGAAGAGTGTAGTCGTCAAGGGAAGCGAGGGAGTTGGAGGGTGAAAGCTGACTACAAAAAGGCAACTACCAAAGTTGGTAACCCTGTTCGCCTGTTAGAGTTGTTCCCAGGCCCTGTCGCTGGGCGCTGGGGCCATCCTGCCAACCTGCCAGTGCCCAGACATGTCCCACCGTGGGTCGGGCGCCGAACGGGCAGCTTGTCGGATAGGGCCTCCTCGCTAGTTGCTCTAGAACAGCGAATCCAAGTGTCAGGCACGACAGCTGGTTATGTGTGTCCACGAAGCGATGCTGCAGAGAGATTAATGAATTCGTTGCAGGGCTGAGATTAAGGTACAGATATCTGCTGCCCAGCTTTCCCCATGACCTCAGATTACGGAACACGCACGCTACACAGTAGACAGAGGGCCGCGACATATTCTGGGTCAGTCTCAGTAGCTGCCGCGTCAGTCCCAGCTGTCTCCTGCCGAACTAGTGTAGAGCTCCTAAATTCGTTATTTCCGGGGTGCGTTTGCACTTGTTAGTCGTCGAGACTACATAAGCGATGATGTCGAGAGATACGATATCGGCCTAGCATCTGGCATGATTCTATCTTCATCCCGACATCAGCGACGTCGCATGTCTAGCGTGTGGCGAGTGAATGACCGAATGTTGGTTTTGGTAATGCATGTATTGCATCTCGATCATCCATCCAGTGTGGCAGAGTGAGGTCGTGGCATGTTTGCGTTTGTTCTTTGGTTTGGGAGTGACGGATTGGGGATGGGGGACCATCACGTGGGGGCTAATTAACTAACGGCCAGAAAGCCGCCCCACCCGGTCGCTGTTCATCTTCGAACTTTCTCCTCATCACTCCCGCGTCAACCCGTCTCGTCTCGCATGAGTCTCGACACCCTGAACCTCCCCAACAGCCCGTCATCCATCAACGAAAGCCGCCCATTGAGAGAATCGTGTCGACTATCCCCGATATCGACATCGAGATATGAGTCGCGCCAACAAACTTGGCCCGGAGGTAAATCGGTGAGTCCCACAACCTCGCGCCTTTCCTCCCTCTGTGTCCAGGTCCCCACCGCGCCACTGCAACCTACAACACCTCTCGGCAGCCGTCTCTCATATACCTTCCGTCTCTCGATCGCGTGGGTCGCGTTTCGTTGCTAACCATTGCAATCATGGACAGAGCTTTGTTCGTAAAGAATCTAAGGTACGTTGAGGCCGCGACTCGCTGACGAATCGTCCCGCGCCCATGACTAACCCGCGATAGCTACAACGTAACTCCCGAGGAGCTGTTCGACCTGTTCGGAAAGTACGGGCCCATCCGGTATGTTCGCCCTCGGCGCCCTTCTTTTCCGGGATCAACATCGCTGACACCCTCGCAGACAGGTTCGACAAGGTATCACGACCAATACCAAGGGCACCGCCTTCGTCGTCTATGAAGACGTGATGGATGCAAAACAGGCGTGCGACAAGCTGAACGGGTTTAACTTTCAGAACCGTTACCTTGTCGGTATGTTTTGATTGCTGGATATCCCCCGGACGCTCCGGTCTCTAACCCACGTGCCACAGTACTCTATCATCAGCCCGAGAAGATGGCCAAGACGAAAGAGGACCTCGAGGCCCGGAAGGAGAATTTAGAACGCATCAAGAAACAGCACGGTATCGATTGACAGTTAGACGGGCCTGCGGACAGCCTTCCGAGTCAACCCCGATTGTCTGGAGGCCCGTCTATCTCAAAACATTCTTCACCTCCCTCCAAAACAAAGGCGGCGCCGGCCCTAGTGCCGAAACCAAAGTCGCCTGTCAAGAAGATCCGGCCGGAGACGACCGGGCACACGCGGAGCTCGATGCCCCACTTCGTCCGCAAACTTCTTCCCACCGTGCCCGAGTGCGCTTAAACGACTTCATTGCTATCCCAATCTGACAATTTTGGAGTGTATCAGTGACGACGTGGGCGCCCAGGACGGCGGCGGAGTCCCTCGTGGTTCAACCTGGCTCTCTCTCCACTCATGAACCACGCCAACAGTATTCTATTCGTTCTTTTCGGGGGTTTCACTTTCTTCCAGTTATGGAGTCTGGAAGGGATAGGCTGCTGGGTTTGCGGGTTTGACGGTATTGGTTTTGAGCATTCGGCTGCAAAAGGGGGCGGACTTGGCAACGTCCCCCGGAATATCCAGGCCTGTCGGCCGACAAGAGACCATCTGCTTTTCGTGGGAATGGCTCACGACAGTAACTCGAGCATTATGCTAGAATGCCACAATGGGCAGAATGCTATTTGACGTTGACCTTGCGTGTCCCGCTCTTGGCGGTCGATGTCCCAGATTCGCGGAACCGTCAGGGTCCGTGGGGTGATGACCCTCCCCTCGCCACTGATTACCCAACGGGTTCGTAGCATGTGTGCAACGACTACCACGAACTTTGAAGGGAAAGCGTGATGGCAACACGTGTTAGATACCTGTTGTGGAACGGTGAGTGTAGTGCCGGAGACCAGCCATCTTTTTCCCGCCAGAACCTTTTCCTCAGGCGCGATATTGCAGCAGATTATAGCGCGTATAGTTAACGGTCCGGTGCGGGCGGCAGCCAGTGCAACGATTGTGGGACAAGTCGAAGGCCGCCGGGGCCAGCCAATGGGGATTGTCTCAGAAGGCTCTCGGCTGCGCAGCGCTCGGCTGCATGCAAATGACCGCTGCATCGCCTCTGCACCTCCACTCGTCCTCCCTTGACCTTATGACAAGTGCTCGCGCCCAGAGTCCAGAGTTCCAGAAACTCTCTCCAGGCACCACCGCGTGTTTTGCTGGACTCTTGGCCGGGTCCCATCTGCGGTGTTGTGTCTTTTTCTTCTGACTCTTTTTCTCTTCTCTCCTTTAATAACGTTGGTCGAATTTCCCTGCAGCCAATCGCCAAGCTAGAGACGTAGCGTCCAACCTAGCAGCGACGAAACACCAGCCGGCCCTACGACCTCGTCACCACCTGACGGGTCCACACTGACGGACGACTGAAACATATTTGGGCAAACAGACTCTCACCTTTTCCCTCTCGGTACATCTGCCTCTCGATACCTCTTCCCGAAGCAAGGTCGATATCGGACAAGGAAAACCTGCAGGACCGCGAGCTCAAGAACGAGCGCCACTTGTAAATGCCACCGCCAAACAACGTCGGTTCGCCTGGTCTCTTCGCCGATTCATTCGCAGCCCGAGATGCCGTTGTTCCCAAGGCCTTTGCCGCGGTAGCACCAGTCCTACCCGTCCACGGCGTCGTCGGCATCGACCAGCCAGCTCCCGATCCGACCAACCCCGATATCCCCCTCCTTACCGTCACCATGACACCCTCTCCGACGACGGCGGCCGATGCCGCAATAGCCACGGCCACGGGCTCCCCAGGCGATTCCAACCCGACCGAATGCCGCCTTCTGGGCTCGTTTGCGATTCTCGTACAGCTCGCGCTCGGGGCGCTGGCCATGCTGTCGCTGGTCTATAAGCGGTGGCGGGAACGGCCACAACGGCCGGTCAAGATCTGGTTCTTCGATGTCTCCAAGCAGGTGTTTGGCAGCGTGTTGGTACACGTGGCCAACGTCTTCATGTCGATGCTCACCAGCGGTCGGTTCTCGATCAAGGTCATGCCGGAGACGGTGGCGACGGTGACAACGACGGGCGCCAAGCTGCTGCTGGGCAGAGGCGACTCTTATGTGCCGAACCCATGCTCGTTCTATCTGCTCAATCTGGCCATCGATGTGAGTATATTCTGGCGGTGTTTCTCGGGTAGAGTGCTAACGTGGTTAAGACAACACTCGGCATCCCCATCCTTATCATCATCGTGAGGTTGACGACCAAACTGGTGGCAGTGACCCCGTTTGGCAAGCCGGTGGAGTCGATCCAGAGCGGCAACTATGGCCATCCGCCCAACGCGTGGTGGTGGCTGAAGCAGAGCTTTATCTACTTTTGCGGGCTCATGGGCATGAAGATTTGTGTTCTCATCATCTTCATGTTGTTTCCTTGGTTGTCGCGTGTTGGCGACTGGGCGCTTGGGTGGACCGAGGGCAACGAGAAGCTGCAGATCATCTTCGTCATGATGCTCTTCCCCCTGATCATGAACGCGATGCAGTACTACATCATCGACTCGTATATCAAACTGCAAGATGCGGCCTCGGATACAGCTTCGTCCAACGATGAGGAAGGCAGGAACGAGACGGTTGTCTACGGCGAGATTTCGGGGTCAGACTCGGAGGAGAGCGATGGGGAGGACGAGGACGGCAGGAAACACGTCCATAGTCAACATGTCCATGGTCGGAACGTACGGTTAGCTAGGAGAGATTCGTCGAGAAGCCCGCCACTTCGAGATGACGAATACGACCCGAACGTGGATGGGGACAGCCAGACGGTGGTTGGGAGCAGCGCAAGTCGAGATTCGCGCAGGGGTCCGCTACCTAAAGAGCTGCTCCCTCGCGAGTAGATCAGATTGTGGACTCGGGTTGGCCTAGTCTCGGGCTTGGTTGCAGACAGCCTTGGGGCTATTGTATATAAGTTGTTTTGTCGACATTGGGCATTGCATGGGTTCATATCTCTCGTTGATTTTCAACCTGGACTCATACGGATGCATCCATACACGCACGCGGGTCGGCAGGTGGGATGGAGTTGGAAGGTTATCGGTTCATAGTGTTTAGTGTTTTTTGGTAACCCCAGCTTGGGGGTGGTTGGCATTGGCAGACTAGATGGTAGGAATAAGATGAAAAGGGATCTTGATGTCTGATGTCTGTGTCTCAGTGATAACGTGGTCAACGACAAGCTTAGGGGCACACCCATCCAGCACCTAGAGTTACTTTAAGTAGTCGGTCCCAGGAGCGAAAAAAAGTAATCCATATGCCGAATGAAACAAACCTAATGTTCAGAAGCGGAATATTAATTACCTGGGGTAAAGATGTGAAGGAAAAATTTGCGACAAAGGTTGACTCGAATGTCCATCCTCCCGTCACTCCGAGCCCATCACTGTTTTACGCCAATTCCAACATGGCCATGCACCCTCCAAGCACTGGCCAAGGGTGGGGAAGACTGGTCGCGCTGGTTCCGGCAGCTTGGGAGCTACCGGGAGGATGCAAAAAGAGAGGAGCCCGGGTGGAGAAGAGCGGATATCTGTTCAACGACACCAAAAAGCGAAGGGCCACCCGAAGGGGACATTGTAATGGAATCAATTGCTTCAGTTGAGCTACTTCGCTGAAAGAGTGGCTCAGAAATTGAGATATATGCCTGGATTGGTGAACGAGTGCGCGGAGGTTTCCGTGTGGCGTTGTTAGGCAGATCCGTACCCCTGTCTTTGATATTGACTTCATTGCTTCATCGACTTTCAGGTTTGTGTCCTTGGTTTCCCAGACCGCACAAGGATTTGTGGAATGTTTTGTTTTTCGCATGTGCTCTCTTGATTGAGGAGTTGTTTTGGTGCCAAAAAAATACCATAAAAGTGACAAGAGGACGAATCGACCGCACACCTTCCAACAGCCTGACCAACAGAACAGAGCTGTGTTCTCACAGCACCATGCACCCTTCCCACCACCTACACCCAGCTTGACGGGGAGGGAGGAATGCTTCCCCCAGTGGCACTGCCGCCGTGTGATTTGAAAGAAAAAAAATAATCAGAAAAGCGAAGGGTTCACTTGCAACGCCCTATCAACGTCCACGCCCACTGAGTGGGTTAGCGGGAATTCTAACACGTGGAACCTACTCTACCTACTTCGCTGTGAATTGATGCTGAGAAACTAACTTATATACCCGTGAAAATGTCCGTGCTTTGCAGCTAAAAAAAAAAAAAAGATTGGAAAGCTGCCGACGAGACGGGTCGACGGTGCGTCCTCCAGCGACCTCCAGCAACCTCCCCGACAGCACCATACCCTCTCCCAAACACCTATCGCCACCCTGGCGGATGCTTCGGACAGAACCGCTCCGAAGATCTTTGCGAGAAGAAAAAGAGAAAGAAAAAAATTAGAGAAGCGAAGGGTCCCTACAGCATTGACCACGAGCCCCCTTTCACCAGGGGCGTGAGGTCACGCCAGTCGGACCATAGATTGTAAGATTTTAAGTATGTACTAAGCTACTTCGCTGAAAACCCTTCCTGGGAAACTAACATATATACCCCGTGAATGTCTGTGCTGAAGAGTGAAAAAAAGCTAAAGCTGCCGACAAGACGGGTCGACTGCACATCCTCTTAAATGCGCAAGGCTCTCTGCACTATCTATACTACAGCTTCCAGCATTGTTCACCGAAGATAATGCCTCCAGCGCTTCGCCGGCCACCTCTCCAGCACGCAGTTTTGGAAGCAAAAAAAGATAAAAAGCGAAGGGTCCTCTCTATATTGACCGCCATCCCCTGTCACCAGGGACAATGGGCCATGGAAGACACTACTCGGAAGCATCTACCTTGGCAGACTGTCGGATGATAATTAAGCTACTTCGCTGAGAATCCTCCATGGAAAACTAACCTATATACCCTTATCCTACCCGCACTAGTAAGAAAAGAAAAACAAAAAGCGCCGGGAGGATGGGTCGACCGCATATCCTCCCAAGCCTCAAGGCTCTCCATCTTCAACCTCGCCATACACCATTTATTCCCAACCTTATGGGGAAGACACCCACGACGCGCTGCTTTGAGGGGTTGGAATGAGGAAAAAAAGATAGAAGCGAAGGGTACCTTCCCAGTCCTGACCGTGTGCCCCGTTTCACCGGGAACGCAGCGGTCAGGCAGACAATATGGCAGATGTCAACGGGGAGAGAAGCATTCACTGCTGTGCTCTCTGTGTCTGGGATTGACACCAAAGATTGGAACTGGAACTCAGCTACTTCGCTGGAGATTCACCCTGTAAAACTGACTTATATACCGACGCATTGTCTGTGCTGAGTAGGAAAAAGAAAAAAAAGTGCCGAGCGCAAAGGTCGACCGCGTACCCTCCGGGAAGAGCACGACTACCATTCCAACAAAGCCATTTTACACATCCTTTCGAGGGAGGAAACCTGTGGGTAGGATGCCTGCCCTGGAGATTGCCGGGGAAGGGGATGGGGGATGAAAAAAATAGAAGCGAAGGGTCCTCTCCCTATTGATCGCCCACCCCGGTGGACGATCTGGAGGACAATATGATGTGGGTTACGGTGACATGCTTGATTTGAAATGCTAATTGTGTGATTGAACTACTTCGCTGAGAATTCACCCTGCGAAACTAACCTATATACCCAGACATTGTCTGTGCTGCTGAGTAACCACATGGCTATTCTTGGTGACGCAAAAAGAAAAGGTGTCGAGACATCAAGTCGAACCCGCTGCGTGTGTTGAACCGTGCTCGTCCTCAAAGGGAACAGAACTCAGCGGCTCTGCTTTCCGACGGTCAGTGGACCGGCTTCGACCGCAAACAAATGCCGAAGAATGACAGGAGGCAAGAGCGAAGGCTTCCTTGCAGACGCAAATGCCAGGTAACACCTATATGTAAAGCAAAAAAAGGATGACACGAAGACGGGTCGATCACCCATCCTCGCTCTTCCTTGCGGGAGGGGTACAAGGCGTCCTCTTCCCAACAGCGCCATATACCCTCCCAACAGTGACTACCGGACAGGATGCGTCTGGATTCTCCCCGCCGGTCCCTCCCCAGGAGCTGGGAGGAGCAAAAAAAAAAAAAAAAGGGGGAAAGCGAAGGGTTCCACTCGTGTGGGAGAAGGCATCTCAAAACTGAGACACCGTATAGTAACTGAGCTACTTCGCTGGAAACTGATCCTGTGGAATTGTCTTATATACCCGTATGCTGTGCAGGCAGTCCGTGGAAGGTACAATCGCAGCCGCATTGTCGATAACGCCAGGTACCTTCCAAAAAGAAAGAGAACTCAAACAACAAAGGTACTTCACCGCCAAAGGCCCTTCTAGTTAGCACAATAAAGTTCTTGAACTCGTGGAATTGGGTTCTCTTCTGTCGGGATACAGACGAAGACCCCCCCCCCCAAAAAAAAGGGTGACGACGAGAGTGATCATATACTCGACCGGACAAATCTGAATGTTGCACGCTGCGCAAATTTTCGTCAGAAAAAGAACGAAAAAGGAAAGAAAAAAGAAGGGTGCATGCCTGCACTGCCGTATTCAAAGCGAAGGGTCCCGTGGGACGTGTACTTTTTAATACCCATAATTAAGAGTGGTGTGCAGCTACTTCGCTGGTTACTGTACCTGATAATTAGGCTTATATCGTCCTTGTTCTTGGGATTGAGTCGGTCCAAAAAAAAATCAGCGTGAAGGATTGAAGTGTGATGGTTTAAAAACTTGTTGGACAAGATGGGTTGACCCCATACCCTCCGTCACAATCCCAGAAATACGTGCCTCTTTTTCTAATACCGCCATACACTAAACCGCCCCAGGCCCCCAAATGATTGCGGAACAGGACAGGGGCGGAAGCTGCGGTGTGCTGATTCCGAAAGATGGAAAGATTAAAAAGAGAGAAGCGACGGCCCCTTGAAAGGAACGTTTCAGACGGGTTAATACCAATAATTAATATCAAGAATCGAGCTACTTCGCTGATGAGACTACCAGAAAATCTTGCTTGTATGCCCTGTCCGCGTCTGGTCTGCGCTAGCGCATTCGCGACGAGGCGAAGAGGCGAGGACGCAAGGAAGAGGGACTAGAGCGATTGGTGCTGAAAACTTCGTCCCACAAAGCATTCGACAGACATCTGGCAAGAAGTCTGGTGGACATGGGATGGGGTGGATGTCTTGCCGCGTGTGACAGAAGAGGTAGATGCCAAGCTCCGAATAGTTTCACTTGCCAACCCACAGATGTTCAAGCTGCCAGACGGACAGAAACGGGATTCTACAATTGTCCAGCAAAACACTCTGGCTTGCCAAAAAGATGGAGGGGTGTCACCAAAGAAGAGTGTGACATGAAGCTGAGTCGACCGCACACCCTCTCGGTTTCCATCGCTTCCCAGGCCAAAAAAAAAGTTGTATCATTTCCAACAGCGTCAGACACGCTTGACAACATCATCGGAATCTTAGTCATGGGCACCCTCGTGCTCGCTTTGGCGGGGATTGAGGCGAGGAAAAAAAGAACGATCTGGTGACAAGATAGACAGGAAGAGATGATTAAAGCGAAGGATATCTTTCCACACAGCAACCGTCAGCTAAGAGGTACCGAGGAACTCAAGCTACTTCGCTGGGAATAGCACTTGAGATTTCGGCTTATATACCCCCTCCTCGTGTAGAAGGAAGGTGCGGATGCGTGGCAGATGGCGCAGGGAAGGAAGATGGCTAGCACTTGGGTTTCTGCCTGCTCACAAAGCGTTTGATACAGACTTGAGAAGACGGAAGAACGCTGGATGGACATCTCATCCTGTGGGGCCGAAGATGAGAACATCCGCAAGGCAACCAAAGGCAAAAGAATAAAGACAGTGTCGGAAACAGTGTCAGGTTCCATTCCCTACATTGCAAAAAAGAAGGCGAACGACAACAACTTGATTCGACCACAGGACCTCTAAGTTTGCCGTGCTTGCCTAGTCGAGTGTAAAAGCCCAAAGCTGCCGCTTTGCCAACATGGCCACACACGCTGCCGATTTTCAAAGTACTTCGAGCCAGGAAGATTCATCGCAGCATCGCGCCCTCTGCGACTTCTAGAGTAAAAAAAATAAGAGAATGGAATAAAGGGTAAAAAAACCATCTACGGAAAGCGAAGGGTCCCCCAACTAGCCTCCGCCAGCCTGTTGGGGGACCAGTCTAACAAGCCACACGGTGTGTGGTAACGACTGGAGCTACTTCGCTGGGAATCTACCCTGTGAAACTGACCTATATACCCCAGTCAGCTCGTTTTTTTTTTGGTGTGGCCCTTGCGCAAGATGGCTGGCCGGCTTGTTTGCAAAGGCAACTAGGGAAGCACGTTTGCACGAGGGAGTCGAGGACAAAGACGGCCAACAAGACAATAACTTTGCTTTGACGACAAAGATGCCTGTAGGAAAAGAAATGGGTTTTTCTTCTACGGAGGGCATCTGAGAAAAATTGAGCAAAAAGAAATTCATTAGTATTCCGCAAAACTGATACTAAAACAATCGACTACCAGCCCTCCCGGTGTCCGCCCTCTTCTAACATCGCCATCTCCACTTTCTAAACCCAGGACAGCCCATGACAGTGTCACGATCCCGCACCAGCAGAGACCTAGGGGGTAAAAATGAGAAAGAAGCGAATGTTCCCGACCGAGCCTGCAAGATAGACCGTTACGCGCAGCAAGTTGGGCGGACGGAGAAGCCCGGCACCCTGTGGGGCTCAGGGGTTTGTTTACTTTCACAACCAGGGACTAAATATTTTCCATAGGCTATCCACGTAAATTCCATAGATATCCCATTACTCCAACGAACATCCTCGCAGAAGGAAAAATGAATTCAAGGGAAGGAATAAGTGCTGAGTACAAAAAAAAAAAGGTGACAAGAAGACGACTCGACCGCATACCCTCCTGGTATTCGACACTGTGGGGCAAAGCTGCCTGTTCCCAACATGACCATCAACCCTTGCTTTCACCAAGCCCGGGCGAACGGTCGCAACGCCGATAGCGCTCTCGCGATCGAGGTGGGGGGGTTGAGCAAAAAAGAAAAGAAAAGAGGGGCAAAAGCGAAGGGTCCCCCTGAGGGGACAATGTTTGCATTAGACTTCTCCGAAGAGATAGTCACTGCAGCAACCTATGCTGAGTATTTAAGCTACTTCGCTGAAAAATGACCCTGAAAATTTGAAGGATATACCCCGCCAAATAATTTGTGGGGCCATTTTGCAGCGCAGGCTCCCTCGAGAGTCCTGTTTTCTCAGGCACGCAACTAGGAGGCAGATCAAGCCACCTGCGAGTGACAAAAATCCGCCCCAAAGGACCAAAAGCAATTTGAAATCTAGTGACCTCAATTGAACGCAACTAAGCAAAAAAAGCGACAAAAAGACAACTCGATCATCGAGCCTCCTCCTCCCTACACGTCCGGAACTACCAGCGCCCTAACACCACCACCACACACACCCAAAGCTGAGCCTCAGGTCCACAACAACGACAGCGATGAGCTGAGAATTCCGGCGCAGACACTCTGTGTCCAAAAAAAACAAAAGCGAAGAGGGCTCCTTGGGTGCTGACATCTCTGCCAGGCCAAGGGGGGCATCCCCGACTAAGGGAATACGACTTGTTTGAGCTACTTCGCTGGAAATTGACTCAGGGAACTAGGGCTATATACCCCGTCTCGAGCGTCCGGCCCGTGCATGGTGCATGGGCGAGGAAGGTACCTACTCACTAATGCTGCTTCCGGCACAGAACTTTAGAGTAAATATGCCCTGGTTGTCTCCAAGTCCGCTGGGTGTGAGGAAGTTGACACTTTATGCTTTTGGGGTCTTCAAACGGGCTGGACAAGGGGTTTATTTATCTACACTGTCTGGCTAGTGGTAAGTTCGTCTTTGTTTGCAAAGTAAGATACGCGTATGGGGAACGAGACCAGAGGTAGTGTAGTGCAGTATCCGAGGGACATCCTCCAAGGTAGGGAGGGAGGTGCTGACTCGTAAATTAATCCTTTAGAAATCTGTACCCGGGCTCAGCAGTTAGTGATCCTCCCGACTCTTCATGATAGCCCAAACAAAAACCTGCCGCTCTTGGCTTGGCCATTCCTCCCAGTCTACACTAAGGAGAACCGAACCAGGAGCCAGTATGAACATCTACTTGCGAGTGTATCCGCTTGCCCAGCACGAACCCGCCAAATAAACTTTCCCTCCCCAGATATAACCAGAGGGAAGCCAAGCATCGTAGGAGTCGATCAACAAACCTCCCTTTCCTCCCTGAGGTCGCCAAATCTCCCCAACCCCAAACCCCAAACCCAACAACATCTCGACATCACCTCCCCAAGGCATCAACCCTTCTTAACCAAAGACCAAAAAAGGTAATGTACCTGCCATCCCCCAGATTCGAACCCGTCCCCTCAACATTCAAAAAAGTGAGACACCAAAACACAGCAGACCCAGTCCATCCACCCATCCACCTGCGCCAAGCAGACATACACACACAAAAAAACATCCAGTCCCAAGTTCACACCGGGGACAAAAAAAAAAGCGGAGAATCGGAATTCTACCTCCGTTCGAGCTCGACCCTACTGCTCTCGTCGGTAGGTACATCCCGTACCTCCAGCTCCGTGACCCTTGACGCGCTCGTAGGGCCGATAGAAGGTCCCCTGTTATGCATCAGCTACTCCGCTGGTAGTTGGGACTTGGTAATTTGGTTGATATACCCGCCACCTACCTACCCACCTACGTACCAGGCAGACATGGTCAGGCCAATAGTGCGATGGTGTGTGTGTTTGTGTCTTGGACAAAGAAGCCGAAGCCCGGGTGGAGACAGTCAACCCCCTCCCCTTCCCTCCCCTTACCAACTTGTATTATACATGGAAGAGAACCTCTGAGATTGGCAATCCAATCGAACTCCAAAAAAGGTCAAAACTCCCAAAGCAAAACATGTAAGGTATATACGGAATCTCATGTGATAACCCAAAGAAAAAAGAAGAAAAAAGCAACACCTCAAACCACACACATAAACACACACACCCATGAAATCGGCCAGTTCACCTCCCCATCATCTCACCCACAGGACAACACAGCACAGCACACAGCATCACCAAGGTCCAACTCGACCAAGCCACCAGGGAGATAAAACCTACCACCCTCAAGAATGGGAACCCTTTGCGATCAGACAGCAACACTGAAGAAAACGAAAAATGAAGAGCAGATCCATCTCCGTGTGTATATCAAGACAAATCTACCCAAGAAGTAATGACGGAAAAACAGCGGAAGAAACCTCACAATTATCAAGATTTAGCTACGCCGCTGGTGACTGGCAGCTTGACTCCCATACTTATACCCCATCTCCTGCAGAACCTGTCTGTGTGTTCGGACTGGTGTTAGCTTGGTTAGAGCAGTGGCATGAATTGTCATTAAACTCAAGAGAACTTGGACTAAAAAACACCGAATGGTCCAGTCACTCCCGTACTGTCACCCGAACATACGAACACCACCACATGAATCTCATCCCTATTACATTACCTCCCTGTTCCGGAGTAACTTGTATCCGCCTATCTTTCTGCACTCTCCGCAAGGGAGATACAAAATATGCGCCAAGAAACAAAACCACAAAATCAGCCCGACCCAGCAAAGGCTATGGACGCCAAAAAGAACAAGATCCCAAATCATCAACAACCAATGTGACCCAGCCACTCTCACTTCAACTCAAAATGCACCCGAGCCTTCCCCCACTCTGGCAACTCCTCGTCGGTTATTGGCGCTCTGACCGAGGAGCTCACGACCTCCACCTTTAAACTCCTCAGACCAGCCGTATTGTAGACTCTTCCACTGACGCCCAGAACCCATCTCTGCAGATTCGATTTCAGGTATCCCTCCACATCACGAGGCTCCAGGCTGGCAAGCTGGCCTGACATCACCATCTCAGTCAAGCGTCCAGTCAAGGGAATTGTGCCCGAAACGTCCAACTGATCGGCCGACATTCCATCCGCATTATCCGAAGCAAACACGCCCATCATGCCGAAGGAACTTTGAGAAGTTGGCCACTCTCGTGGGTCTTGAGGTGGGCTTCCGCTGAATAGGTAGATGGCGAATGGTTCGTTCAGGGCTTGCTTCGCAACTCTGATGTTGGCGATCCACTCGCGGTAATGCCCACCGGCAAACATGGTGCCAGCAAGCGCCGATTCGGTGTCCTTCTCGGCCGAGGCCGTGCCGGACCCCCCAGGTCGAGAATCTGTGGCACTCTGTGATTTGCCTGCATCTCTAAACAATCTGGTTGGGCTCGAGTGGCCGTAGAGACGGTTGATGGCCTTCATGACCTGACGTCGCGCTTTGCTGCCCGCCTTGGCTCCACCTGAGAGTTCCGCATATGTGTAGCCAAATTTCGTGTGGTCCCTGACGCTGTCCGATGTCCAGAATGTACCATCGCTGCCGGCATAAAATGGCGTGAGGGCTGTTGTAGAGTTCTGGATCTCCCCTCGGGAAGTCGTGTACGATGAGAGCACGGCTGCTTGGGGAAGAACCCAGCTTTTCGGGTTTAGTGTTTGCCAAATCGCAAAGATTCGGTCGACATTGGCATGATGGAGGAAGAAAATAGGGTCGAACGCCGAATAGGGTATGTAGGACATATGGCCTCCCTGAACATTGGGCTGCCCTAGCCCGCCGCCCCCAGCGAGGTTGTGTATGGTATCATGCAGAGATTCCAGAGAATCATAGGACTGGTTGCTAACCAACGGAATCCAGGCATTGTTGCTAAAGAGGGTGTAGTTCGCATAGTTGGAGAAGAGTATGTATAAGCGCTGACTGATCGATGCCAGGTTCTGGTCCAGATTCCGCGCCACGAGCGAGTTGTTGGATTGAGCTGTGTTGTCGTTTGTTGTCGGGCTTCTGAGAGTACTCGTCCAAGTATTCCACTGGTTCTTGTCAGCAAACACGCTCCTGTTTCTGTTTGGTTCTCATGCTCACTGGTCTTTGAAGAAACTCGGTAGCGTTCAGGGGCGTGAACGTGTACGCGAACAGCGGATTTGCGATGCGCTGCATGCCGCTGGGACCGTCGATATCGATGTACGGCTGCTCTCCAACGCTCGCGGGCAACACACTCTGCCCTGAAGGCGGCGTAGAAGCCCAATCCCAGTATGGAATGCGGAACTTCTCAGCCGCTGCTTTGTATTTGACCTTGGCATCACCCTCTGGCCACAAGGCGGCGATCGACTGCACGAGGCCGTATAAGACTTGCTGGATGATCTAATTAGCTGGATGGCTTCGTGTCGAGGTGGATAGGACTACCTCATAGAGCACAAGGTACGGCCTATGCCATGTCGGAAAGAGAACCGACGAATGGGTACAGTATCCCGTCTTCTCGTTTCCCGGAGTCGGACCGACACCGCCCCAGGTTTTATGGGGTATCCCGTGTATCCCTAAGAAATTGCCATCAGTAGCTGAGTCGTCGAGTCGAGGGCGGGCGGCGGGTGAAAAACAAACCTGTCAGGCCGTACCACGACATGGGAGACGATTGATCAGTAAACTGTAGCATGCTAAGCCCAAGTATGTAAAGAGTCCATTGTTCCTTGTCCTGTTCCAGCTGGCGAATCTCCTGCCGCATTTGCACATCCCCTGGCCGGCCCATCACCACGAATGGCTGGTCAATCTGCCGCTTGACGTGCTGCGAGATATCGAATCCATAGTCGTAGAAGCCGTACCGAGCGAGAACAGGCACCTGCAGGAATCCGAAAAAGAAGATGAGGGCAATCGTGGCCGCCGCCATTTCGGGAAACGGGACCGCTCGGTCGATGGTCTGTCTGCTCGAAGTGTTCTACAAGAGTTACCCGGTACCAGGGACACTAGAGCAACGCGAGCAGTGCGACCTGGTCGGCCCGGAGTCGGGAGCTGGTAGAAGAGAGCGACCGTAGCGACCGTATCGACCGGGAGGAGTAGGGTACCGGGAATGGGAGAGGGCGATTCGAGTTGGACGACCTAAGAAATTGCGTATAAATCTGAGGAACCTACGGCTGACGAGGGGAAGGGATAGCTGTGTGGGAGGCCGAAAGAACGAAAGACTGTGAGGGTGAGAAATGGGTTTCGAGTCCAGATGAAACTTGCTGTTTGCTGCCGTGGTTCCGTTTGTCGATACGGAAGGAACTTGGCTGGCCCGCCAGCAGAGATTGCTGGGCCCATGGCGCCTTCCGTATCAACACTTCGACTCGGACGGATGACCGGGGTTGGCCGTCAAAGGGCCACGTTCAAGCGTGCAGTGAACATTTTGTACCAAACTGGATTCCCTTCACCGTTGCCGAAGGAAGCGGGCAGCTGCATAATATCAGGGGCACAAAAATTGACCCCGAGCACAGAACACACCACTTCCAAGCCAACGGTGTTTGTGTGTACCACTGTGCGAGTGCCATGTTTATTAACACCGAGACCTTTTAGGAGTGCGAGCGCAAACAAGACTGGCAGCCTTCATCATAAACCAAACCAACATTTCATCTACATTACTGCATTGTACCATACAACTGGCCATGTCCATCTCAAGCAGCCATCAACCCATTCTGGAGCGGTTTAAGCCCGGATGGCTTGAGCGGCCCTCGGCGGATTGCGTCTCGCTTGTCCACTTTGTACTTGAGCTTCACACCCATGGAGGACAGCTCAGCATCCAAGAACTTCAGCGCTCCAGGAACGACCACCTGGGTCGTGTTCTCCCCCCCAACCCATTCAACACCCTGTCCATCGTCCCATGTCTCCCCCTCAAGTGTCATCCAGTTAAGATCCTTGATATCCGAGAGACGCCGGGCACAGTTTCGACACCTGACAGTGCCAACCGACGTTTTCTTCCCGATAAATGGAGAGACTGTAGGCTGTACGCCTAGGAACGAGCCGCAGTCCCGACATACCCATGTCTTGGTATAGTCGGAGCAGTTGAGGAGTCGGTCTTGGAGGAGGAAGGCAGTTCCGTGAGCTAGGAGAGAGTCCCGTTCCATCTCTCCCACACGGATACCACCACCCTTCTTTCTACCCTTGATCGGCTGACCTGTGGTGGGTACGACAGGACCCGTTGTTCTGACCTGGTACTTGTCGTTGACCATGTGACGCAGTCTCTGGTAGTAGACACATCCAATATAGATGTCGACGGCGAACTCCTCGCCGGTAATACCCGAGTACATAGGCTCGTTGCCATGGTAGTTGTAGCCAGCCTTCAACAACTGGTACCCGAAGTAGTCCGCTGCCGTGTTCTCCTCATCGAACGAGAACGGAGTGCAGTCTTGGGCGAGACCGTGAAGAGCGCCCGCCTTGCCCGCCAGAGACTCGACAAACATACCGATTGTCATACGGGACGGGAAGGCGTGAGGGTTGATGATGACATCCGGTTGTATCCCCGACTCGGAGAACGGCATGTCCACAGCGGGCCATTTCTGGGAGCATACACCTTTCTGGCCGTGTCGGGATGAAAACTTGTCACCGATGACTGGGGATCGAGGCACCCGGAACTTGATGGAGATGGTCTGAAGGGGCTCGGTACCCATATCGTTACCGATGATGCGGACTTCCTCAATATAAGCCTCCTCCGAGTCCTTGTACTTTTCGTAGTGAACAATTCCATCCTTGTTGACATACTTCCCGCCAAAATCGGGCGAGACCGTATGCCACGCGAATAGAATGTCACCGTCTTGGACACGGCGCCCGACGTGAGGAAGACCGTCGTCGATATCCAACATGGCCTTCATCCCGGGGCGGACAGTATAATCAGGAGGAAACCCAAACATCTTTTCAATGTTCTGTACCGACCGGCTCCTCTCGTTCTTGAGGGTGTACTTCTTCGTCTTATAGATGGTGCCATGACCGAAGCCACGCTCATGGGCCGACTTGTTGATGATCATGGCGTCATCCATGTCGTATCCCGTGTAGGAGATGACAGCAACGACACAGTTCATTCCATTGGGGAAGTTGTCGAAGCCGTAGGTGTTGTGGAGTGGCGACCGCACAAGTGGTGTCTGGCCGGTTTGAATTCGGTACATTTTGTTGTCCGTGCGGTGTCGCAGAGCCGTTGCTGGTGTTCCCATCGTTTGCTTACCCATCTGACACTGATACATATTGCGAGGGGATTGATTGAAGTCCGAGAAAGGGGTCATGTTGGCGAGAATAGACAGGATATTGGTAGGATGGAACTCGATATGAGTCGGGTCGTTCGGCATGATGTCGGTCTCCCTACAGGCGATAGACATGTAAGGCTGTTCGTGAGGACCGACATAATCTTCCTTGTCCAGGGCGAGATACTTCACTGGCCTGACCAGCCTAGATGCCTGTGAAGACATGTACAGCCCTGGGTAGGAACCGCCCTTGGACAGAGGCACGTATCCAATCTCTAGCTCGAGGGGCACACCACTTTTTCCGAGCACCTTGAGATGCCTCAAATTGGAAGCCATGACCTTGCACTCTTCCGGCGAGCACCAGCCTAGAATCCTGCCGTCAAGCATCACCACGACACTTTCACTAACATCGGCCGAGGACTTGTATGCAAGACCAAGTTCTGTCACGATGCGTGGGACTGCTGAAGCATCCGGCGCCTTGGTGACAATCTTGCATTTGTGAGCAAAGTGGCTCAGAAGACCACAAGGTGAACCGTCAGGGGTATGAACAGGGCACAGAAAGCCCCACGACTCGGGGAGCAGCTTTCGCACTGTTGTGGTCTTGAGCTGCGCGAAGAAACTGCCACGATGAACCATTCGGAAGTGGCTGATGAATCTCAGGAAGTTCAGTTTCTCAGCAACAACGGTGAAGCCAGAGGTTTGTTGGAGATCAAGGCCAGAAGGACTTGAGAGATTTCCCGTGGACAGGAAATACTCCAACGCATTGCCCAGATTCTCATTCGTTCTCCGAAATATAGCGAGAGGGAAGTCCTTGTGAAATGTCTGAGATGTGAAAGACACGGTCGGGTTTCGCCTTAGGTAGTCGCGCAAAGCCATCCGCAGCTGGACCGTGAGGAGCTCCTCAAGTCTCTCCTTCAAGATCTGGCCATAGAGAAACCCCCCAAGCAGGATTTCCTGGTTCTGGATGGCATCAGGGTTGTCAACCGAGCAATCACCGGCAACGAGGGCATAGAGCTTTCGGCACATGAAGAGAAGCATCTTGAACTTGTCCAAGTCTTCTGTCTCAGTAACGTTGACACAGCCGAGATGCACGAGAACGATCTTGCGCAGGAATTCGGTTCCCACATCGTAGTCGGACATGTCTTCTGGCACCCCGAGAACGACTCGGAACTTTTCGCCCAGGTAGGCTCGGGTCTGGCTCTTGGTGTACAGATCGTAGGCTTTGTAGGTTCGGAGGAGGAGCTCGACACGGTCGGTTAGGAATGTGTTCTGCATGCCTTTGGACTTGGGTGACCCGACAATTCCCTCGAAGATCTCTCGATCGTTGGTCTCCACCAGAGCCTTCATGATCATCATGACCGGGACGAGATACTCGTTCTTTCTCCATGAGAACCGGAACGTGACATTGCCGTCGCTGAGGTAATGCAGAACGCCTGTCTGCGAGGTTTCATCTGGTCGGACGGATCGAACGATGATACCGAATTCAGTATACGCCGGGCCACGGTTCTTGAAACTGGGGCGGATGATGGCCAACGGGAAGTTTCTCTTGTTCACCAGCAGAAGCCGAATAATCTTCTCAATGCCGTTGACAACGAAGTACCCGCCAAGCTCGTCCGATTCTTCTTTCCTCGCTACGAGCAGCGCAGGTGGATTGTTTTGGAGATGGCACCGGTTAGACTGTGTCCCAGGTGTTAGAGAAGCCGAGCGATGCCATGGGCAACCGAGCTACATACCTTGATCATAATGGGCATCTGGCCGAGCTCTCGCTGAAACTCAACCGGGTCGCCGTCATTGATGCGAAATTCGAGGGTAGCGCTTAGCTTGCCGCGGTATGTGACATGTCGCTCTCTGCACTCTGCTGGGAAAATCTCGCGGGTCTTCGCCCACTTGTTGGTTGGAGGGACCTGGGACCTCTTGAGATAAACGCCCTTGTAGCGGACTGTAAGTTTGTTCTTGCTGTTTATGGGTGCCGCGTCGTCGCCATCGAAGAATGTCTTTGTGCCTATCTCGGCTATGGCATGATCAAGGAGGCCAGGCCCATCCCGAGGGAAAAGCGCATTGAACGCTTCAATGTGAGGGTTGACCGCAGCCTGGAGAGCTGGATAAGCCGTGTGATCGGTGGGAGGATTTCGGAAAAGTTTTTCTCGGCGGGCTATGTTATATTCATGGTCCCATGTCGTCTTGGTGCCGCGCTCGGGAGCCATTGTCGTTTTCGCCGAGCAGACGCGCCTGCTCTGTGGCTCGGATTGGGTGTAAGTCGGCACTACTGATCTGTTTGTATGCGGCTAAGCTACCATGGCAGCTCAAAGAACTCTATGCTTGGCCAGAAGCCGGGTCTTTGGTTGCGTCGAAACTGGTCTCCGCTTGTTGTAATTTGGTGTTTGGTGATGTGTGTTCGGGAGGTGAAGCGCGGGAGCTGCAACTTTTTTTTTCTTATCGCTTATCTGATATGCCTCCCACCAGACATGCCCCGCTCCACTTCCGGGGTTGGCTCCTCAGCACCGGAAAATCCACCTTCAGCCCCGCCTCGTCAGTGATGGAGCTTCACAGGAAGCCAAAGCAATATCAAAAATTGATTCCAATTCATGGGGTTACGAATATCTACAGGGGCGGGAAACGAGCTGTTTATTCTGAGCGACTTCGAGCAGCATCTCGACCCGAGCCGTGATGCTGATGAAGAGCAGAAAGGAAGAGACCCCATTGGCTGGGGAGATCATCGTGCCAAGCCCTAGGTCACCGCCTCCTGGCCCATGAAGAAGCTATGACAATTGATGAAGTTTTTGTTGTCCGGCTCACCAAACAGGCGGCTGGATTTGGACGTCGCACAGGGTCTGCTTCTCACCGGCCGGTCGGCTGATGTTTGACCACCTTCAGACGTACTCCACAGCGACCAAAGGACCGTTGACCGTGGATCGGTGTTGTCAACAGCCCGGGGACCCGAGGGGTGTTCTGGCGCGCGAGTGGCCGGCGTCCTGAAGGGATTCGCCGTCGTTGGCCGCCGAGTGAGCGACCTGGTGCGAGTTTGTTGTTTTGTATTGGCAGCCCGAGACTTTCGGCTCAAGTTGGGGCGACCGTATGGCCGTCGGTGTGCTGATGCCCGTTTGCTCGAGAGAAGAGGCATCCCGGCTCCAGGGTCCAGCACGCAGGCCGGTGGCTGTCCGCCCTTCTCCGGCCCCTGTTGCGGTGCTCAGCGGGCCCGCAGGATGGGCCGCGGCAGTTCGCCCTTCCACGCCCGCCGGCGCACAGCACTTCGAGTGGCCGCGAACGGCGGCCGCGTGCGAGTTTTAAACAAGCTCGCCGTCGACCAGTAAAATTCGCTGCGCACACAACAGCAAAACCACGGCGCCCCCAATGGCAACCGCGTCCTCGGTCCAGCCAACCAGGTCGGGGCCGGTTGAGAACCGTCGTGGCAGCTTGCCCCGGGTCGAAGCCCAACCACAGAGCACTTTACACAGAAACAAGCCTGCCCGTGGTGCCTGTCCTGCCAGGACTGCAGCTGGCTGCCTGCCACAGCACAAGCAGCTCCTGCTCCCCCGAGCTTACATGGCCTCGGCCAGCCTCCAGCTTGCGCCGGTCTGCGTCTGCACCCGCTGTCGTCTCAACAAGTTGACGTCGCGCGCGTTGCCGGTTTCATCATCGCCGTCCCTATTTCTCAGAGCGTGCTTCCCTCCTCGATCGCTCTGGTGCCGTTGCAATCTGCTGCCGCCCATTGGTTTCCTCGGCGTGGGGAACCCTTGAAAGCTTGATCGCCCAATCACTTCGAGCTGCAACCCCGCTGCCGGTTGGTCGCCTGCGAGGTCTGCGAACTCTCTGCTCCAGATCAACGAGTGTCGAGCTCCAGCACTCCCGTTTGTTTGTGCATCTTGCGCCAGATAAGTACCACAGCCGTCCGGGCAGATCGATCCTGTCCCGGCCGCGTCCCGAGCTTTGTGAGTTGCGAAGAGAAGCTCCTCGGAGACAAGCAAGCTCCCGGGTCTAACTTTCTCGAAGGCGGGGACGTCACTGGCGCCTGGCTTTGACAGATCGCAGAGACATCGAAGATCAGCTCGACATCACCCTCCGGTCCCTGCAGCGCCGTCCGCAGCCGCAGCCGACGCCGAATCTCCAAGTACCTGCTCCTCGCCTTTGCCATCCCTCCAAGCGGGCGCACCATCACCTTTCCCATCTGCCATCCCGCCGCCGGTCCAGGCTATCTGGTGCGCGATACGACGGCACCTCCCCTGCCTGGTCTCCTCCCACCCGCTCGACTGCTGCCGCTGCCGCCGTCGTCGCCAGGGCTGTCTGCATTGACGGGGAATCTAAACCTAGTCAAGGCTGGCCTTTCCTGGCTTCAAAGCCGCCGCTCTCGCCCATGATCACAGACGATCGCGTGGTAAACTCGACATCTTGCCTCTATTCTCGCCGTCCAGCAGCTCCACCCCCGGCCTTGCACACGAACAAGACCCCGGTCCCTGCTAACCGCTGTCTTGTTCAACATCGTCACTTCCACGAAGGCACGGGCCACACGGCGACTGCACTTGCACAGCAGCAGGGTTGCGTTCCCTTGGTGGCATCTTCGTCTGGTGGGCCTTGATCGCTCACACGGGCTGCCCCGCGCTTCCAACTTGTTGTCGCCGGCTCACCTAGAAATTGCTCTGGTCGCTGTCCAGCCTCGAGATTACAGGGAAGCCATCGGGCTCGCGTCATACGAGACATTTTACTCCTATTATTTTGTGCCGACTAGAGTCTGAGCGCAGAGTATTTAAGCTCACCCGAGCTGAGAGTTCTCTCCCCCCGCCGTCCCGCAACTCTCTCACCGACTATCCTGCTCTGCGGCGCCGACCATCAGGGTATCGTCCGCGTATATCGCCGCCTTCACTCCCACAACATCGTGTCTCTGTTGGGTGGCCCCGAAGCCTTTCGCAACCATGGCGGGAGTCTTCCGGCGAGTGTATGAATGGCTGCTCCGGACTTTCTGGTAAGTGACGACGACGCTTTGCGCAAGCAAGACAACCAAGGATCGCCGCCGGACGCTGATAACCATGCAGGGCGACGGAGATGGATGTGACGATGGTCGGACTCCAAAACGCAGGCAAGACATCTCTTCTGCGGGTGCTGTCGGTGAGTGCAGGCATGCGCCGTGAAGTCGAGTCGCGAATACTGACTGCGATTCCCCGGTAGGGCGCCGAGTTCGAGATCGAGTAAGCATCCCCCCTCCCCCTTCGACCGTCCCATCCTTTGCCGGCCGATGTGATCCAAAACCCCATCCCTCCTAAATTCCGTTTCCCGGCTGACCTCGGATTATAGCACCATCCCGACAGTTGGTTTTAACATGAAGCGGGTTCAAAAAGGGCATGTGACACTCAAGTGCTGGGACTTGGGTGGCCAACCCCGCTTCCGCCAAATGTGGGAGAGATATTGCCGCGGTGTGAACGCCATCGTCTTTATCGTCGACATCGCAGATATGGACCTCTTGCCCATGGCAAAAGAGGAACTTCATATCCTGATGAGCAACAGCACGCTTGCCGGCATCCCACTGCTCGTCCTCGGCAACAAATCCGATCTCCCAGATAAGCTGACGGTCGACGAGCTGATTGACGCCATGGATCTGAAAAGCATTTCGGGACGGGAGGTGTCGTGTTACGGTATCTCGGCGAGGGAAGAGACCAACCTGGATGCCGTGATCCACTGGTTGGTGAAGTACGCCAACAGGTAACTTAACCGCCCGCACCCGGATTGCGGCACGACTGCCCTGTGTGTTTCGGAAACGCCCAGTTATACCCGTCGCCTTGGATCAGGCATGGAGTCGATCATGTTTCTCGACCCCGGAGCGATCTTCTCCTTTGTGTGTCGGTGTGCCTGAAAAAAGACATTCGGATCTCGGCCGGCAACGGACCATGTTTAATTTTCCCGCCCAGGGCGGGATCGGACTGTGATGTTATCAGTTCTCCCAAGCTCGCCTCTCAGCCGGCTCAGCGTCATCTTTAGATACCCGTGCTCAACCAGCAAACTTGGAGTTCGCCGTCTTGCATGGGGAAGTTGGGGGCGGGTGACTTAGTAACGACTAGATGGAATGGCACTGGCCACTCGCGACAGCGGGGTATCTGTATTTGGAGGGGTAGTTCTCGGATGGCTTGGAGGGTTATGGCTCATGACTGCCGCTGCTTTTTTGTTGCAATTTTTGATAATTTGTATCTTTGAAGAGGGATCAGTTGACGCCCGATGAGGATGACGATGAATGTTCCCCAAGTGGTACAAGGCGCTGCGCCTGACGAAAGCTGTGACGGCGAAATGGCAACTGCCAGTTTCTGTGTCAAGCGCCCCAGCGCGTCGCTCGGGTCGCAATTAAGCGGGCGCGCCTAATCGAGGTTGGCGATGGTCAGGCGAGGCGCCGGGGTCGCCCGATGATGACTTCAGCATCGGTGAGAGAAGGAGAAACGCGCGCCCCAAAACGAACGCAAAAAAAAAAGGAGATTGCGCGCAGGAGTAGGGACATATGTGAACATTGGAAAGAAGGGAAAAGAGAGAAAGAAAGCGCAATCGCAATTGTCGAGGGCGACCGAGGGGGAGGACCCTGATACTTCAACTACACACAGACCATTTCGACCATTGACGTGGGATGGTTTGATTGGCTGCGTCTTTTGTGCCTGGTTTAAAAAAAAATCCCCCATCATTCGGGGGGTGGGAATACCACAAGCGGAGGAGGGAGGGTGGGAGGGACAGACTGAGAGACAGACAGCGCATCTTGCTGCATCATCGTCAGCAAAACGCGAAATCGGGATTTTGATTTGGTTTTAGCTTGTGAGACGAGTTTATGGGTATGTTTTTCATCCCTCATTCTATTCCCCTTACCCTGTCCTGCACTTTTGGTACACAGGTACATCGTTCGTCTTTCGACCGAGGATGTTGAAAACAAGTCAACGCAGAGCGGTGCGCGGTTATCGCTGACGAAGTACCTCTCCGTAGAGTTGGATCATGGAGTATCTTTAGTTTCGGTATATGTGAATCGCCCTAACTTCCATCGCTAGTTTTATGACTACTCGGCGTCGTCACAAGTTGTATAGACAACTCATGAGGCTTATGTTCTCTTGAAATAGCACAGCGGATTGACAAAGTCGTATCAGAACATGGATACCAGTGTTCGTTGGGTGTGTGGAAGCTCTGGAAGAGGCCAGGCGGTGGTTTGTTCAGCGTACGGTAGTCACGCTAATACGTCCCCCGTTCTCACCTGCTCACACTGGGCTGTGCTCGGACTAACTCGTGGAACTTGTCGTTATCAGACTCCTGTTACGGGGAAACGGGCTGGCGTATATGCGTATGTCCGCCGCCTCTCCCTAGCAAGCCGAGACAGAACGGTGTCGTAGTGGTCAAACTTGGGCTTGCCACACCGGGATAAGTGCCAGTGGCAACAGACCTAGTGTATGTGGCCTTCATCGCCGGAACCCGATCGAGGAAACACAATCCGGAACAGAGAGTGTAACCACTGTGTTCATACTCATCGCTCGTCCCATGAATATCGCAACCAGTAGCGATTTCGATGCTCATCGAGGCGCGGAGCAGCTGGAGGTTCTGGCGGTGATGGGTTCCTCGTCAACTTTCGATGCCGTAAAGGTTTTGTCAGTAAACACATTGGAAACCCCCAGGTCCTGTTTCAAAGATCCCGAAGCTGTTGGATATTCTGCTGCAGCGCAAGAGCTCGAACAAGGCACCATCACAACCGATCCATATCACCCAGGACAATCCTACTGGACGACCGAATAGACGAATCTGATTCCTATCTCAGCCGAGATGCTCAGTAGCATCTGAGCAGACCATCGTCGGATGCCGATATCGACCCGATTGTGATCAATGCAATCCCGAACGCCGTCCGTGTCCACGCGAGCCCTCCGCTTCCCAGAACGACACAAATAACCAGATCAACGATAAGACTTCTGGAATCTCGCACGGGCACCCTTTCCACCAAACTTCTTGGGCTCGCACCGTCTGGGGTCGGCGACGAGAAGGCTGCGGTCGAACTGAAGGAGGGCGGTCTTGAGGGTGTTCTTGGAGTGCTCATCGACGTACTTGGCGAAGTAGGAAACCTAGAGATGTCACTGGTTAGCCGCGTCCAATTCCTCGCTAGCCAGCTCGGGCTCGAATCCGGGTTTACTAACAATCGCCTTGGCAATCTGTTCCAAAGAGTATTAGCATGAAGTTCCGCTGCAACATTTCTGCTCCCGGTTGTAGGTGCCACATACCACCTGCCGCACGGCGTAGACCTGCGAGACATGACCACCGCCCGACACCTTGATACGGATATCGACGCCGGAGAACTTATCGAGGCCGACAATGAGGACGGGCTCGTAGAGCTTGGGTCGGAGGACCTCGGGGGCGAAGAGCTTAAGCGGTGCGCCGTTGACCTTGATCAGGCCCTTGCCTTGCACGCAGCGCGCGACGGCTGTAAATTGCGAATTGTCAGCGAATTCGTGATTCTTTGTGTCGTAGCGATAAGAAATACGTGATACTAACCGGTGGCGTTCTTCTTCTTGCCAAAAACCTGCACAGCCTGAGGGGTCGCCATTTTGTCGGTGATGGCAAGATCGCTTCTTGTTTGAACGTTCCGGCTTGAATTTCTGGTGGTCAAAATTTGTGTGTGGAGGGGAAATCGGGATGGGGCTAGTGCGGTCACGTGTTTTGTTGCGGCTGGCAAGGGCTGAGAGCCTGAGTGAGCTCCAGTGGAGTGGACCAGGCAGAGTGGACCAGGCAGAGTGGCCCGTGCTTACCTCTGGAAGCTTGAAATCGTCATCAAGTTAAACCTGAAGCTCTGGGAAGCAGGTGCTTCTTTGGAACGCACTTGTCAAATGATCTGTATTTTCTCCAGTACATAGCAGATTTTGTGCCTCTCTGGGAACTTGCACGCGAATTCACAGCCGAAGATTATATGGTAACAGTTAGCTGCACCATAAAGGCGGGGCTGTGTTAATGCACTATGGTGGCATCCTTCTACTTCAAAGGGGCCATGAGCGATCTGCTTTGCACTGGAGAATGCCAATATAACGGCATGAAGATCTTGAATGCCAGTGATAGCATTAGCCCGACTGGCATCGGTGGAATGATCCCGGTGACCGAACCCGGAAGGAGTCTGAGAACAAGTGGCACGTGAGAAGTCGGTGATGGTCAAGCCACCTCCATTCGCCACCAACATCATTCGTCGCCGGCACAATGGGCAGCCATCGGTAGTGGTTGTACCGAGCTCCGGTCGATTCGCGGCTTCCACAGGCTCTTTGAAATGTGGCTGAAGCTAGGTCGAGGATTTGTCGGCGATTGCCTTGCACAACTCAACAAGAATTAAGCAAACCATCCCAAGCCCAGCCACGTTTGTTGTCGGGTATCAGGCTCGAATGTGAAGCAAAACATCCATCTGGAAAAGCCAAGCAAATTGTCTTGGCTGGCGTGGCCTTTTTGCTTGGCGGGCTGCCTCCAGGCCTATGATTTGGAACCTCGGTCGCCATCTCAACAGCCAAGTCGGCCTAACTGGTGCCGTGATCATGGGCGGACCCCGGCTCAGCCACATTCGCCTGTGCCGTCCGTCATTGTTACCCTCAAAGGGAGTGAGCACGTACCGGTTTGGTGAAAATACGCGTAAAATACGCTGTTGGTTTTGTCAGTCCCTGCGCCTTGTTCACCGGCACCCCCCACTTTCAAGGAACCTTAAGAACGTCACCCGTCTCTTGTGCTGTCGTCAGCGCTCCCGACCTCCCATCAATCATACCTCATCGCACCACCGAAAACTGTCGGTCTACACCATACTCAACAACGAACGACATCGCAAACCCCAAATCGCGCCAGTTATCAACCACTTTTATCACAGGTACAGAGACATCAGAACCGACAAGAAGCGGAATGCCTGCAATTGAGCAGTTGGCCGACCTGGCCAAGCGGCAAATCTAGTACGCATCCCAGCCACGTCACGGTCCCATGCAGTTGCTGACCTTCTATTGTAGTTCCTGCCCCGACGGTTACTATCTCAGCGGAAACAGATGCTACAGAAACGGTGCATGGTGGTGGTGGGGACGATGGGTGTTCGCGGGCTTGGTCGTGCTTTTCGTCATTGCCCTGTTCCTCATCCTTGCGTATGTCTCCAAAGAGCGCCCATTTCGGACACAGCTAACATTGAAATAGACGTAACTCGCGCCGCCGCCGCAGGAGAGGAGTTGCACCTCTCAGGGGTACGGGTTGGATGGCTCCCGCGCCTGCTTACTACCCTCCCCCTCCTCAATACACCCCGAACGCTCCCGTGTATCCCCAGAATACCGGCCAGAAGTTCAATCAAAATGATGGCTACTATTCAGGCCAACAGGAGGGCATCCAGCTGCAACAACCACAAAACACCTACCAGCCGGGTCCTTCGTCGACTTACCCTCATAATGGGGAACCCGTCTATTCGCCCCCCGAGGGTCCTCCTCCGAAGCACAACTATTAAGGCAGTGGGGCGGTCTTGAGGGTTAGAGGGGTTTGTCAGAAGTTGGTAAACAGTACATATTTGGCAGCGGCGTTCCCTGGATGGTTATATGTTGTTTCGTCACGAATGAGTTACTGGGGATGCCATGACGTTCCGGGAGCTGGATATGGTCTTTTGGAGACGGGTTGAAGTTTTCCCAGATGTCTAGGGGCTCGGGTTCATGGGTAATATTTTGGGGGACTGGCAGTAACGTCGGTCCTGGAGATAGAGAGAGACGAATAATGACCCACCACGGTTCGCCACCGTGAGCTTGCCAGCACTATCCTAGCTCTCTGTGGACCACGATGGTTTTCGAAATTCAATATTTGGTACGAACGCCGTTACTGTACACATCGCTAAAGCGAACTGTTTGATGCTCGACTTCTCGTTTGCCAAAATACTCTGAACAAGTGACAGCTACACCCAGTCGTCGGAACTCTATGGCTGATAATGCCTTGAAAGTTTAACAATGTGCTTAGTCTATCCATATTGCGGTATAAGCCATAGAAAAACTAGATTCTAGGACGGACGTTACGATAAACCTAGGGGTCAACCGGGACGCGGCGCATTGGAACTAGAAGCTTTGTCGCTCTCCATCAACAGCAAACTAGCAACAGCTGTCGGAATCTGGGTCTTTGCCAGGGAATAGATTGTGTGTCAATTGGTGGTACTGGCCCAGCCGGAGTGCTGGCTGGGCCAGGTCTATCTATATCTATCCTATTCCTTTGTTTCTGAATGCCTTCATCTTCCTGACTGAGTCCTCTTTGACTCAGTTGCATGCCTCCTTGATTCAGTTGCCTGCAAGTAAATAAAGGGTTCCAAGGTGTCTTGCATCACTGGCGGCCTTTGGGCCTTTGCCCATCAGGGTGCCTGCATCTTCACAACAGCAAGGCCGACTGACAGCCGGAAGTATGTGGCGTGATCGTATTCGGTCTGCTTATTTATCGTACGTAGTCTGCCGTGCACTTGGTGGCTTGAGTGTGAAAGAGCTCAATCGTTATCTAGTGAGAACGGCATCGGCGACAACACTAGTAGTGGGCGACATGAATAAATACTGGACGGGCGGAACCGGGCCGAGTCTTGTAAGATTTCAGGAACCGAGGACCCTGTGAGGCTCCTCCGGGCTTCCCTGCATAAGCCGATCTGGGGGAGAATCGAAATTACGGAGACCCTGCTTCCAATCCCCGCGGCTGCCCCGATTATCTGCCGAACCGGTTTCCTGGCGATGAAGCTCACAATTTCCAGTCTGCCAACCCTCCGCACGCAGATGGCCGATCCGTTTCATCCTCCACGTGCGCCGCTATCTCCATGTCTTTGATCGCGCGGGCGGGGGGACCTTTCTGCTTATTTTGTGCCGCCCACGTCAGAAACTTACTATAAGCGGCTCGTATGTCTTCCGTGGGCTGTGTCCGGCGATAACGAGTCGAGAAGGAGCGTATTATTAGCCTGATTTCTTCCTCCCGCGAAGCCACCCAGAGCGGATTTCTTGCGGTGGGACAGCTGGAGATGACAGGCATTACCCGACAAGTCAAAAGGCGCCCCCCTCGTCCCTTGCAGACGAGCGACAGGTCCATGCGCTGAAACCCGTTTTTAATTCTCCAGCTTTCCCAACCTTTTCCTCAGCTCGTCGCCTTTGGGTTTGGGGATCGCATCCAAAGCAAAGCCGATCCGCGCGCCGACAGCTGTTGCGGCTGCGCCCGAGTTTCAAGTTTCACCTGCCCCTTGGCTGACGGCCACCCACCAAAGAGGAGGGGTTTTTGCTTCGAATCCAGGCACGATTTCGCCGGCGGCCAATTGCAGGCCTCGTCACTCAGCATTGCCATTCGCTCCTGCGCCACGGTCTCCAGACTCCTCGCCCAACGGCAAACGTGCGCTGCCTCTCCTGACTCCCACACTCTCTTGCCGTCACCCATCCGACTCTCGCTTCTTGATCCTCCCGGATCCATTCCTTTGAGCCTTCCAACTATCCACCTATTCGTTACTCCAGGAATATCGATTTGACGACGTGAGAGACCCGAAACAGAATCAACCCAGTGCTTCCTGTCTGGGACCATCTGTCAACCGGCGATCATACACATACCCGCCTTTCTTTTCGGTACGAAATCGACAGCGCAAACCATGGAGCTGTAGCATTGGTTACCGTTCAATCATTTCGCCATCCTCCCTACCAAGCGCGGGAAACCTTATTTCTCACCCATCTCTTTATATACTGCGCGATCATCGCTTCGAACCTCTCCAAGATGCCTGCTGTCGAAGTGGCCATGAGGAGGAGCCTGCGCGAGGGGTTCGCAGAGCTGCTGGTTGCCAGCCTGCGACCAGCGCTGGGGCGCCGTCAGGATATAGTCTCGCAGGCGAATGACGTGAAGACGGCGTTCTCGAGCTGGGACAATTGCATGGCCGCGACGTACTGCAAGTGAGTTTAGACCGTGGGGAGTGGTGCGCCGGCGCGCCGAGGACTAACTTGACGTCTGCAGGTGGCCCGTTATTGCGATTATGATTATCGGTGGATTGATCATATTCTCGGTGGTATGGTGTATCATCAGATGCGCTTGCTGCGGCCTCTCCTGCTGCTGTGAGTGCTGCCAGTGCCTGAAGTGTTGCGGCAACTGCTGCGGATGTTGCGATCCACCCCGAGGCAAGCGCAGCAAATACCTCGACGAGCCATATATCCCGCCGAACCAGGGATACAAAATGCAGCCGCCAATGAACCCGCACTTCCCGCCGGTCGCTCCAGCAATGACACCAGCATTGACCGGTGTCTCGACCGGTGTCACTGCTGCTGCTGTTGCGGGCGGACCACCACAGTACGCAGAATTCGACGTCAGCAAGAAGGGCGGTGAGGATGCGTTACCCGCGATGCCTTCTTGGGAGGATGCTGGGAAGAAAAAGGTTCTCGTGGAAGAGGAGGCTGTTGAAATGGACCAGCTGAAAAAGCCCGAGGCCAGTGGTCAAGCTAGCGCACCTAACGGGGCATTAGCAGCTGGGGCGATAGCTGCGGTACCGAATTCGAGGAGCCCCGTGGGGTCGCCTGGTCTCAACAGGAGTCCTTACGGTCCTCCGGCTGGCGCGCCGGGATCGAACGGATACTTCCCTGCCCCTGGCGTGGAGACTGATCCCTACGGTCAGAACGCCTTGGGTTATCCTCAAGCCGCTGGGGGTGCATATGGTCAGTCATCGACGCCGGGACAAGATCAGGGATATGGAATGGCGGGCGCAGCCATGGCAGCTGGTCGACGATCACCTTATGACAATAACGGCGCACTTGGCGATGCGGGGTACGGACAGGGACGCGGCTACGGAGCTCCGGTCCGGCAGGACAGCTTTGGAGGTTACGGTGCCGGAGGACAGGGCGGAGCAGGCTACAACAACTACGGTGCTGGCCAAGGGAACCAAGCCTACGGCGTCGGTGCGCGCCGTTCACCCCCGAACGAGCTTGCGGGAGATAACGGCTACGGCCAGAGCAATGTTGGATATCACCAAAACACCGGCTATGGCCAAGAGCCTGCAAGGCATTCGCCAGCCCCGCAAATCGGCTATGGCCAGAATACCGGTTACGGTCAGGAACCCGCCAGGCGATCACCAGGTCCACAGGCGGCTTATGGCGGATATGACAACGACGGGTACGACTCGAGGCAGTACTCGACCGAATCGACCAGGCCGTTGCGCCCGCCACCACAGCGTCAATACTCGCGCGACCCCCAGCCCGCACCGGCCCAAAGCAACACTGGTTTTGATTTCGGCTCCTCTGCCTATAGCCGGCCCACAGGCAACTACAGGCAGCCTAGCCCTGGGCAGGAACAGCAGCAGGGCGCGGCGTATCCCGGGTATAAGGCTTACCAGCCAAGTGGCGGCCAGCAGGGGGGCGGCGGTAGCGGGTGGTAAATATAATATGACAAGTGTCATTGTTGATAAGCATGAATGCGTAGCATCATATAGATGGTGTTTGTCTATCCTGGTTCTATTTATCGCTTCGTTTCCCTTTGACCACGCTTGAGCTGGCGGGTGGGATCTCGTTGGGGTTTTGTGTAAGATGTACAATCATCTGGCCATCTGGCTGCAAATACAACACCTTCTAGTTAGAGAAGGTGGTTTGGACGAAAATATGGACGAACGGTACTTGTACTTCAACCTTGAACAGTTGTCATATACCCAGTGTTTTATAATCTGCTAGCGTGTTGGGTGCTTACTGTCCCGCCTTGTCTTGTAAGCGGGCAATAGCATCTTGGAGCTTGTCCTGATTTTTATATGTCTCTTTCCTCATTTGGTTTGGCATCGTTATCCATGTGCAGCGGGCACAGCCGGTCGGCATCTTGCCCGTTTGGAGATGTATCTCGTCTTGTTGGTGCCATGCCGTCCGGCGCGTGGAACTACACCATTGGTCGGCGGGAGGGCTGTTGGTTGAACCTGCTTGTTGGTCATTTTTTCTTATGTTTAGTTCTTTTTACAGGAGCGGTGGTGGTAAGAACAGATGGGAGACGTGATAAGTTCGCAGGGCCGGGCTCGATAGAGTCGGGGAGGCGCAGGGGAGAAGGACGACAGAGGTCGGACGTGATGAGATTAGACGAGACGAGTTAAGGAAACTGGGAGTGGAGGGATTTAAGTGGTAATGGAGCCCTCGGCTGGCCGTTCAACATCCGTCAGAGACGGTAACTCGTCCAAGGCCCGTATATGTGTGATGATTCATATGCCAGGCGTATGTGGATGTCTACATCCAGACACAACGTAATTATGGACGATGGCGCCTTCATAGTCCCGTGATATTCACGAGGTTACATGTTTTGCAGGCGCATTCTTATCCCAATGTTTGTCTAATGGGTTATACCTCGTTACTCGTCGAGGAGTCGAAAGGGTGAGGCAAACCAAACAATGAGGATGCCAGGAGAGGAGGAGTCGGGTCTATCAATCCACAAACTCCAAAACGGAAAAGAGTTCACGTGGACACTGGACACAACTATCAATAATCAATAATCAGATAGGTAGAAACTAAATTTTATTGTTGGCTTACGTACAATAAGGCTAGCGGTCAGCCTCCTCCTAGGCATCACCTCTTCCGTTCTTCCTTCGTCATGCCTTCTTCACCCACGCCCCTTTCGCCTCAGTCCAGGTGGAGACAGACTGCATACAGCCTCCTCTCTTTATTAGAAACTCGGCACTCGGAGTTCAAGAGGCCATAATGAGCCGGAGAGGTTCCAGCATTTCTGTTTCCGGTTCCTACATTCATTTTCCACGGATATATAGTCTTGACCTCAATCTGGCTGCCTTGGTGCTTACTTGTTTATGTCTGGAAGGATTTACTCCCGAAACATGTTGAGATGGAAAGTCCCAGGGGTGTCAGCTTGGCTCATATTGGACGGATACTGACGTGACGGTCATCTCTGGTGATAGACTCGGGCCAGGTATGGTGGCTCTAGTTAGGGGAAACAAACATTCAGTCAAGGCCTAGCGCTTTGTTTGTTTTCTTGGTGTAATACGTGCCAAACTATTGGAAGCCGAAGAAAGAGGGATGAAGTCTCTCATTTCTAAGGATTTGTGTGCATCTACACCGTGCATACCAATAGGGTTTTTTTTTCCTACCCCCCAATACTATGAAAGCTGAGTGCACTGCTTTGTCTCTATTGAACCAAACACCGTTTGGAGACACTATAGTGTCGGGTGACAGACATTTTCCAAATCCAATGGGGTTCCAGTAATTCTCCGTAATTCCACAGGGCAGAGAGACAAGTGGTCACATCCGCACCACTTTGGTGACCCCCGAATATCGTGTCCGCGTACCCGGAATATTCGTACCCAAGCTCACACAAGCCCCAAGGCTTCTAGAACCCAAGGACGAAGACAATCTTCTCATAAAAAAAATATGCAGTCGGATGGGAGAAGATGCACCTCTTCACTGACGGCAACATCGAGCCATCGATTGAAGTCTTTTCTTAGAAACCGTGGGTGGACGCAGAGCTGAGCAGAGTTACAGAAAGGGGCGCGGGGTCAGCCCCCCCCCTGCATCTGCAGGCTTTCGGGAAACAGATCTTCGCGACAGACAGGCGAAGCCACCCCGGTTTTTCTGTCTCCGGCACCAAAGAATATGACGTTATGCAGTAAAATAATCCTCTGAGCTTGCCGCTCTGGGCAACCACTTTGGACCCCTCGCCCCGCTTTCCCGAAGCACAGCCGTGAGCCGTCCATGACGCCCAAGAAATACCGCAGAACGGTATTCCACAACCGGACGAGGGGTGGTCCCGAACCGGCGGGCATTGGCCGCAGTGCGAGCTGGGACGACAAGACGGGCTGGCAGCGACTGGCAGTGGATGGAACAGTCAACAGCAGGCCAACAGCAGGCCGGGAAAGCGTTGGGCCCTGCGCCCCAAACAGGGAAGCGACTTCAGATGGTCAAGGGTCGTGGCAACCTCGCTCTGCTTGATTTGCTGCTGTCGTCAGCCCGAGTGGATTCTCTGCGTTGCAGAAAGAGGTATCTAGGGTCGGGTCCCCCCTCGCTGCTTGGCCTGTGGATGTGTTCTGTTGAAAAGGTCTGCGTGCCACCTGCATCTGACGCGTCTCTTGCTTTCTGCCCGACCCACCACCGTTCACTCGTTCGACCACCACCACCACCACCAGTACGGAATACCGAGTCTCCCACACCATCGCCATCGACTACCTTTGCAAGCTTGCGCGAGTACAGACGTCAGAATCGGATCTCCGGCCGTCGGCGGCCAATGTGCTGAGGCGAAACAAAAGGACTTAATATCTGCGTGCCCGCAGTGACATTCGACAGCATGGCGTCTGGTAAGTTGTCCCCTGCTCAGATATGGATGCCTCCTCAAGCGTATCCCGGTTTCCCCATCACGAAAGAGAAGGGGACAATGAGAAGAGTATGGTTGAAGACGGGAAGACTGAGCCCGCGCCTGTCAAGTCCCCGGGCTGCTCGGGTCTTGGTCACTGATGTGGCGTCGACGGTTCCTGAGTTCGGCCTCGCAAGCACCAAGACGAGCGGCGGGGATGCTGAGGTCCTACCTGTACATGGAGCAAGCGCTAGAGAAGCGCCGGGGCGACGCACGTCCTGTCTAGGAATAGTGGCAGTTTGTTTCCCGATACTCACATCGTCTCCTGCAGATCCACCCGGAGCTTCTTCTAGCCGCTCCCCGAACCGAAGACCTGTCACCAGTGACCCGTACAACGATCCGAACACCGCTTCGAACAGGGCTAGCCACTCCCTCCAGCCTCCGGGGTTCTCGCAGCAGAGTCCGTACGCTCAAGGCTACCCCACGCCAGTGTATGGGTATGGTCTGCCCCAACACCAACAGCCAGGTTACCCGCCGCCAAATGTGCCGTTAGGCCACGCTCGCAATGCCTCATTCCCATTGTATACACAGGGATATCCAAGCGGATATGAGGAAGCGCCGAACCAACCTACACAGGGGTATACCAGGGAATATGGGGAAGCGTCGAGCCCGCCGGCCTCGGTACCGTCTTTGACGACGACATCTACATCGCCCCCAACACAGGTCCGGGGACGCGGGAGGAGCCACTCGCCGATAGGGAAGCTCCAGTCAAATCGACTGCAGCCCCAACTGGCTTCACCGCCGGCCGCCCGTATCCGAAGTAGTTCAGCACGCCCGGCATCATCCCACTCTTCGGATGAGACGACGCCGACACGATCTGTTACCCCGTCCAATGTGCCCCAGTCCTCGGCGTCGAGCGATGGCGCCGATAGTCCCGGGTCCAAGCTGAAGCGGAGGAGCTGGCTGCCCGGTGGCCGGTCTAGATCGAACTCGGATGACACGACCAAAGCAGGCCAGACCGGGGCATGGATCATCGCTCCTCACGGGAGGGCCGACTACAGCACGGCCAATCTGGTGAATGCAGAGAAGGTTGGTGCATTGCCTCGATATACCCTTTGCCGTAGCTTACCACTTGGTTACAGGTGCCCGAGTTGTGGAACGAGGCAGGAAGTGTCTGTGTGTATCTCTTTCCCCGAGAGGCCGGGAAAGGGCCATCGTTCAAGGTGGCCGACCATGTTTTTGGATCGTCGGCGGTGCTTTATGAGCTGCTCCTGTCCGGGGCAACCGGACGATCCGGCAACCTGTTAACAGTTGGAGACGCCACGAGACGGCAGTCTCTCCCTCGACAAGCGGCTGCGGAGAGTCAGCTATATCTTCCCCTCCACAGTACCGATCTTGAGATGCTCGTCGCTGCCCGGAATCTGTTTGCCTTTCTGACCAACCAGCCGCTCGTGTGTACCAACTCAAGCCCGACCTTGTTTTCTTGCCTGTTGAAGGTGGCCGAGCTGTTGCGCCAATTTGGCTTCAGCAGCTACGATGGGTCTTCGTTTGGCGACGAGGTCGACCGGGCATTTGGGCTACTGATGGAGCAATTCCAGCTCGCCAACGTCAAGGACAGCCGCGAAAAGACTCTCGAGCGCCTGGTGCTGGCCGAGTACATGCGCTCCTGGCCGCTGTACTACGAAGTCTTTACCCACGCCGTCGGTAAGTACGATGCTATTCTCGCTCGCAAGTCGCCTCTGTACGAACAGCTCTCGATCAACACACGCAATCGCTTGGAGCGCGCCCATCTGGAGTTGTTCAGCCGTCAGAAAGAGATCACCCAGCGCCTCGACTCATTCGAGTTCCCTTCTTTGTTTGCTGGCATTGCCAGCTCGACTTCTGTGGCCAAGACGATCAAGTTCAAGGAGTGGAGGAATGCGTTCGCAAAGATGCGCAGCTTTGTGCTGGGCTACTACAAGAACCACTTTGGACACTGGCCGCCAAAGGCCAAGAGCAAGAAATCCCCTTTCGCCCACTTCTCGCATGGGGGACTCAACCGCCAAGTCCTGAGGATTCTCTACTGGGACTTCTGTTCGCTGTATGACCTCCTCGTCGACCGTGAATCCCGGACGCCGCGCAATATTGCTGTCCAGCTTCCCAGGGATACCAAGGATTCGAAGGATACCGAAGATTCCAAAGATTCCAAGGATTCCAAGGGTGCTGAGGAAACCGAGGTCATTGAGATCCCGTGGACGCCTATCTCAGCCCTGCGCAAGATGCTCACCGAGTTCGATGAGCAGTCGCCCCCTGTCATCCCTCCCATACCATACGACATCCCCAAGCTGCCGAGCATGACGGCCATCCACGAGAAGTACAACGAGCTGTCTACCAAACAGCAGGCAAAACTCGACAAAAAACTGCAGACCAACGAACTGCTCCTTCTGCTGCACAAGGCGCGCAACTACGATACGGACAGCTGCCAGCGCCCGTTCCTGGACGCTTTCAAAGACTTCGAGCTCAAGGAGGCGCGCAGCGTTAGCCCGCAAGACCTCGCGGACCAACGCATCGGCTACTGGCTATTTATTTACGCCGTGATGCAATCCCTGCCTATGCTGGTCATCGATGCTCCGGATCTGAAGTTTAGTGAAGGTGTCGAGTACTTCTTGTGCCAAGCCCCTCAAGGCAACCCAGCGTGGAGCGAGGATGCCGGCGAGGTTCGCAAGATGTGGTATCGCGCTGGAGGCGGCACCAATCTGGTTCAGCTGTCCACCGATGTTGTCCTCTTTAGCGTCGAGGGCACCTATTCCCGCAGCCACTGTTGGCTAGCAGCCAAGCGCTTTGATGCTGCGGCCGCTGCAAACAATCCCGCCGTGATTCCCCCACAGCCCGGCTCCGGCGAGGTCGGCCTTGCGACATCCCCACTCGAACCTCCCCGCTCCGTCTTCAAGGATATGGATCCCGTGTCGAACCCCTCCGCTAACACCGCCGGTGATGGCTCCCCTGGCAGCGCATCGCCTGCCGACTCACCCCATCTACGCCCCCGGAGCCAGCACGCCCAACATGCATATCGCATGAGCATGGCAATGGGCCTCGAGCCGCTGAGGCCGGGCGATGTCCCTCCCCCGCAACCCGGCGACCGATCCTCGCGAGTCGTTAGCGGGAGCGCGTACGGACACGGCCACGGGTCTCGTCAGAGTAGTATCTCGGGTCTCAGCGGCACCACGGCCCAGGGGTCCGGGGTCGGGCTCGAGATTACGGGCTCCACGTTTGATGATATCCTCAAGAGCATGGAAAGTGACAAGAAGGAGAAGAAGAAGAAGTTCTTCGGATAGGGCCGAGATCGAAAAGCATGATACCAAGCAAATTCTGCAAACGGTATCCTCCTCCCACTGGCATTTTCATCCTGGCATTTCTGAGGAGTAGGTTAAAAGCATGCGACTGCATAGCTTGATTTGGTGTTGTTCTCTTTTCTTCAACAAGCATGGAAGCGGGCGATTGGAATTCATAAGTGCATAGCGTTTTGCGATACAAAAATTGTAATGAGGATGCAAAGTAATCCTGGGTTTGGGTGGATGGGACAGATAGCTCAGAACCAGCATCTGCGGTTAAAGAAAAGCACTTGTGGATATATATTTGTGATTGGTTCCGCTTCCGGTGTGTGGAAAAGTGAGTGACGGGGTATTTTGTGGGATGCTTGTCGGACTAACAATACTAGCTCTGAGTGCCGCCTGTGGGAAAGTGAGGTTGTAAATCTGTTGTTGAGTTGTGTGTGGCGTAGCTTCGCTCGTCGAAAGGGGCAATTGTGATTGTGGATTTGTTGGCGGTTGGTTGACGCAGCGGCTGAGTGGCTGAGTGGCTTCCTTCTCTGTTCCGCACTGGCTCATGTTACTTGGACTGTCAGACTAGCGTAATGATACAAAGATGGTTTATATCGATGCTTCTGAGCTGGGAGAAAAGAGGGGCTGGTTGTGTTGATTCGATTACCTATGTATTTTGGTTGATCTCTCTAACTTGGGTTAGGTATAGATCTGGTGAGTTTGTGGAGTAGGTGATTTAGCTAACTAAAGGGGGAGTGTTGGTTCGGGATATTTAAGGTACCTAGGTAGCTCTGGCTCTGGAGAGTCGATGTTTAGGATAATACTATTAGTTGGCGGGATGGGATGGCTGGATGGATGGGATAGATATAATATAGCGAGCAGCTCGGGAAAGGTATACGGTAGGTATGTGTGCCGTGAGCTGGGTAGGTATGCCATCTTTCCCTAGGTAGGTAGGTAGGTACTCAATTGGGGTGGACTCGAGAAGCTGGCCTGATGTGTCTGATGTGTCATGTGTGTGACATATGTGATGTTAGGTACGGAGTGTACAATACATCGCACGGCATGTGTTTAGGTCCCACCCCGGTTCTTCTACTAATCTCGTCATCCCGTACCGGGTTGGGAGAGAGGAAGAGAGTGTATATGATGTGATAATCCAAGGTCCAAGTTTCGAACGGGATGTTTCGGGACCTTAAAGAGAGGTGTTGGACCTGGAGTAGTAGGTAGGTATTGTACAATACCTGCTCCGCCCCTCCTCCCTTTACGGTGCTATTTAAGGTGCCCTAAGGTTCCTCCGTCCCTTGCGTTGCGGCATTGCGTTGCCCGCCCCAAGGTACCGAAGGTTAGTTAACCTGTTTGAGACTCAAGTACGAAATACCTATGCAGCAGCAACATGGGAATCTCTCTCTCGAAAAAGGGGGTATCACTAGCCCGACAGCCCGACAGACAGACAGACGGAACATCAACTGTGTAACCGTACGGACTACGATCCTTCAATCTGGACGAGCACCGACCGTCCGTCCAGGGTCAAGACCAAGAAATAAAGGTCAGATAACTGTATCCATAGCTCCCAGGCACAAAAAAAAGGGTTATCAGCTCTTCATATATCCCCTATATTCCGTGGCCCGGTGATTTTCAATCGCTGGATCTGGCGGGGAGGAGAGGAAAGTGTGCCACACCCCCAATCTATCTGAGATTTGATGGGGGACATAACTGCCTGACATCCACTGACACCACCACCACCACCGCCATCCTCTGATCCCTGAATGATTGGGCTGTCGGTACTCGGTCCGTGTCGGGTCAGAACCAGCAAAATCCATCGACATACAATTATCTCTTGAATTTCTCTGCAAAAAACGTATAATATCAGTTTCTCTCGAGGCACGCCTGTGCAGAATGTTCATGGCAACTGTTGCTTCAACGAGTTCGTGCCCTCTACACCTCCTGCTCCGGGTACCAAGCTAACAGCCTTTCAAGGCATGCCAGCCGCACCACACCACCACCAGTAGTTCCCACATCAGCAAAAGAGGCCCGAGACCCTCGGTGCGTAGCACTCTTCAGCCCAACATGTGCAGTGCAGAGACGATGACACCCTTAATTCCGCAGAAATCGCGAGGCCATCATCATTAGCTGCCCGGATTAAACCGTATACCTGAAGCTCCCCCCCCCCCGCGCAACATCATACGTGGGGGCCGGAACTAAAGTGGTGGTAAATTTTTTCTTCAGCTGGATCGGGAATTGGAGAGGAAGGCGGTTGAGTGACGCACGTCACCGCACCTCCCGGACATGGCTTGGCGGGGCCAGCCTGACGGTCGAGGTACCATTGTACCTGACTTACACCACCACTCCGGACCTTTGCTGCAAGGCAGCCATTCCGTGTAATTTTGCGCGAGCAGTTTAGAAACATAGGTCCCGCCAGCGAGAAAAAGGGAAAGAAAAAGAACCCGGGAGAGTTGCCACACAACGGTTCCTCCTCGAATTCCAATGTCGTAAATCTAACTCTGGTCCGATCTCTGTCCAGGGTCCAGGGGTGCCAAGTTCCTGATCAGGAAACCCAGCAAGTCGGCCGCGTCTCGATGCGCGCGCATGGGTGCGCATCGGAGCACACTTCTCTCAGCTATCCCAGCTGCGCAGAAGCCCCCAACGTCCTTCGTGCGGACCTGGTTGTTGTCGATGGATACTCGGCACCCCAACATACAGCTGACCCTTCGCAAATTTCCCTTAGGTATTCGTGCGCGCATCCGCGCACTCCACTAGAGCCTTCGACATCCATCAAGGTCCTGTCCAGGCATGGGTGTCGTCGTCAGTTCCGACTTGTTCGTGGGCTGGGGGCCAGTTGGGCTGAGGAACGATGGCGATTCCCCGGCCGTCATCCAGTCCCGAGTCTTCCAAGCTCCTCCTGTCTGGAAGAAGCAAGGGTGTGTAGACAAAAAGACCGGCAGAACACCTTAAACCATGCATCCCGGCCCAGGGTGGGTGTGCGCTTTTGGTTCAACCCACCGAGTTTGGACTGAACGTCTGATATTGGCCGCGAAAAACGGGGACGGGCATCGAAGGATCACTGTCCTAACGACTTTCTGCGGCCAAAAACCGTCTAGTCGACTTTTTTCCTGCCACGTCGTCCCCAACAGCTTCGAATTCGGTCAGAAGCATGGAGCACGCGGCCGTGGGATCCCAGCAAGTCTCTTTGCCTGACAAGAGTCGTCCCCGTTGTGCCGGACCCTGAGCCTGCGCGTCCGCCTTGCCGACGAGTTGCGGTTGTAATTCCTGGTGAGAGTCTGCCGCATGATTGGTCAATCCAAGCTGTGGGGACCAATCAGGCAAGCCTGTCCGACCGAGATGTACGTTGTGGGATATGGCCGTGTAAGACGAGAAAGAGCCGCCTGGGAGGAGGGTGTGTATACAACCTTCAAGCCGCCGTGATGCCCAGGTCCCCCCAACTCCGTCGTGAATTCTTCACTTCGCTGGTCGTACATCGCGAGTTCCCCATAATATTCGGTGGACGAGAGCCAATTCTCTTCTCAGCCTTTGCCGTTCTCGGTGTCTCGTCCTGTTTCATTCTAGAAGCACGTCCTGTTTGTCTCCTGCTCTTTCCCTGTACACCGAGTCCCGGCTGCTTGCTTCCTGCGTCAGACCAGCCAACCATGGCCGCCACATCTGACCAGAGCCCTTATATCTTTGGCTCCTCCAACTTTACTCCTACTCCCGACCACAGGCGGTCCGCGGACAACGAGTGGACTGACGCCGACGAGTTTATCGACAGATGTTTCAACTTCCGTAAATACTACGGAGGCGAAGGCTCTCAGTTTGATGTTTCCGAGGGTACCTCGGATGCTACTCCCCCAACTCTAGCCACAGACACATCCGTCGATGTCAACGACATCGATGAGGATACCGCCATGCGAGACATATCCCCGCCCGTCTCCGAGTCACCGGCATACAACGTGATCTGGCCCCAGGTCGACAAGGCTGAAGAGCCTCGGAGCCCGATAATTCGGTATCCCGATGACTCCCTGGAGATGAGCGAGCATGATGGACCGGTCGGCCTGTCCCCGAGTAGCGCCTCGCCTGCGGTACTGGCTGCGCGGCCTCCTCCCGCTCAAAGTCATTCCGAGTCCTCTTCTACCGCTGTCCGGACCCGCAGAGTCCATGATACCAACAAAACAAAAGAAGTCCGGAACATCAAGCAGTGTGGCCGCTGCAGAGTGATGAGGGTTTCGGTATGGGTGTCCCCGCGCCGGTGTGGTGTAGGACTGACATTACTGTAGTGTGACCTCAATGAGGTCTGCCGCCATTGCATGAAGAGTGGTGAAAAGTGGCCTGGGCTCGACCCAAGAAGCCTTTGCAAACGACGGAGACCGCATGAACAGGTCACAAGCCAGTTTCGTATGCCTTCAGACCCCTACCAACCGTGACCCTAGTCTCTAACCAGTTCCGTTTTTGATGTAGACCGTTGGTGTGCGAGTGGTGGTAGAGGATCTGTCGTGTTCCCTGCGGTTCCGGAGCCGGTTCCATTCCAAGTAAACGTCCATTTTCCTCGTAACAGCATCAACCCGCCATTGGCCGTGGATGCGGTGCTGTCCTCTGAATCAGGGGGTGGATGCGAGATTATCCGTCCGACCGGTCTCGCCCTCCAGAGCTTCCATCAACAAATCGTCGTCCGGGCCAGGGAGTCGATAGGGTATGCCCGGAATGCGACTTTCCCATCGAGCATCCACAGCCTGCTAGCAACCCTTTCGGAAGCCCAAGTTCTGAGGTGGGCATTTCAGACTCAGGCCCAAGCCACGGGACACACTCCCATGCCATCCAACACGATCCAGGTCGCAGAGGAGCTGATGGAAAACCTCATCAATATGAGAACAATGTTTGAAATTTGGCGGGTCGAGATCTTTGATACCAGACCGAGGTTCACCGGAATGAATATCCCACTGGCCGCTCACCGCTTCATCCATGCCTATGCCGGAGGGGTGATATCGCAGCTCGAGAAAGATATCCTAAAAGATATCGACAAGCTTGTATTCCAGACCGAGATAAAGAATGGCGACTCTCCGATTCTGAAAGCGGCCCTCGACGTCGTCATTTGGGCAGTCCTCTGGCAGCTCATATTTCTCTACCAGGAGGCGCGAGTGGCCATGCATCGGCAGCCACAACATCCGAAATTCTTGGAGACAACCGAAGAACTCTATACTGATATCGTCAACCTCCATGCTTGCGTGTTTCGGACAAGAAAGATTGTGGAAACCCTTGGAGAGGCCGGCACGAAGTTGTTCGGTGCACACCGGATGCTGAAAGTTGCCTTCGAGGACAGTTGGACAGCTCGTGAAAGCTTCTGTGAGTCTGCATGTGATGGTTTGAGATTCTGATCGGTGCTGACAACGACAGATACGACATTTTCGGGTGATCATCTTCTGAGGTCCTTGGTTATCGACAGCGAGCTGAAGACGCTTAGCAGGAGAAAACCCGCTCCTCGAAGACAATGAGGTGTGGCGTTGACACCTGTCGGGCGGTCTGGGTTTTTATCATTCCATTTGCTTCCTGGTCTGGCGTTTTGGTTTCGGGGGTTTCCTCTAGAAAAAAAGGGGTGCGTTTCGGAGCGCTGACAGTATCGGAGTATTACCGTGAGGGTGTTGCAGTGGACACGAGATTGATGACTCATGAACGGGAGGTACAGATATCATGGCTTGGTCGGTGCCGGTTGCCCATCGTGCCTGGGCTTTCACTTCGTCCTAGGAAAGCAGCTTCGTGCTGACTATGACTTTCTTGTCGTCATATTGTTTGTTGGCGCCCTTAAACATGTCGATTAGGTCCTGTGGATCCAATCCTTGTATGGATTTCTTGCTCAGTGATATTTCCAGATAAACTTTGAGCTTCTTGGCTCTTTCTGCTACGCAGTGGAACCTGTTCTCTCTTTCAGCCACATTTTTTCCACTTACACGATACGAGGCGTGGACTCACCTTATGTTGTTGGTAATCGACTGTTCGTCTCTGGGCCACGCAGTGATGAGAGTTGCCAGTACTCTTGTCGTCGCTCCGATGTAGTCAGCCCAGAAGCAACCCTCCCGGTCGGCGGCATCAACCAATGCCCGAAGACCGCTGTACAGCTGCTGGTCAATGGGACCAAGGTTTGCGCCCCATCGAGCGCAGAGCGTCAACCCCAGAACTGCACGTGCTCGGTGTGTTAGGCCCGGACAGCTCGGCTCTTCAGTCACAGCGGAATGTAGGACTGCGGAGGCGTTTGCATCAGCGTCTACACCCATGCGGCTCCAGATTTGGCCACAGTAAAGATGGCTCAGCTGCAAACTGAATACCGTGGAAGAGTCGGTGGCGGCCAAGTTGCCAGGCATCGCAGATGACAAAATATCGACGAGACGAGAGAGCTCGAGTCGTTGGCCCAAGAGGCTCAAGGCTGGTGGCGTAACAAGCGACCCAAGACAGGCCAATGGACTGCTTTCCCTGATTTCGTATGGAAGTTTCATCATCAGGACGCCTTCCCGGTTTCCCCCGGCGCAGAAGGTAACAGAGCGGATACGCGGCAGAGCTTCGATGAGCGCCTCAACCACGGTAACTATGGCGGGGAACTGCGCACGACGCCGCTTGGACATGCCGAATATCTTCCCGTCAAATGATTTGTTGATCTCCATCATGTCTTTTGTTTTGCCAAATGCTTTGCCAGAGACGGTGAAGGATCCGATTGCCGGGATGGGATATGGTTGAATCCGACCGCTGTGCATCAATATGCTGCCGTAGCCCCTGAACCCTCCTCCGCAGAGATATATATCGATGCCCGTTGTTTTCTTTGCCTCTTTGTCGAGTCCGCTGTCCTGTGTCTCTGCAACGGTGGCAGCCAGTGATGGAAACTTGTTCCGAAGCTTCGCAAACGCCTCCTTCATACCGGCCTGCAGTTTCGACACCTCAGTTGTCCGTGCCTGTGCCTCTGAATTTTCGAGGATTCGTATGAGACGCGCCGCACCGAACGGCATGCTCTCTCCGGAAAGGGCGGCGGCAGTTTCGTATCCAACACCGCCAGACTCGCGGGCACCGGACTTCGCGGCGTATGAGTCCATATACGTCATCTGGACACTTCCGCCACCGAGATCCAAAAACAAGCCCTTGACATCGACAAGGCCGGAGCGTGCTCCGACCGACCCGAAGAGAGTCTCGACAGCTGGTGCCAGAATGTGAACGACCAGGTCTGGGGTTGCGGCCCTGATGGCTTCCAGCATCTGAGCAGCGTTCTGGGCTCGCCGCATGGCCTCGGTGGCAAAGACGACGACTTGTCTGGGAGGCACTCCATAGTCATCTACCGCGATAGTCCAGAACCGCGCCAGCGTTTGAGACACTAGCGATATGGTCTCGGCGGGAAAAGTGAGGGGCGGCACATCCTGCCCCTCTGAGGTTGTGTTGAGAGCATCAAAGAGGGATATAGCAGCCCGCTCTCGGTATACACAGTTCAGCAGCCGAGCTCGAGGAGGAGAGAGGTCCGAGATGGAGAAGCGTATGCCGTTGCTTTGGTGGTGCAGCAATGAGTTATTTTCACTGCTGGCCAGATCGCAAACGACAAGGGAGACTCACCTCCCCATGTCAACGAGGGCATAAAGATGATTGGAGTTGCTCGGATCCCATCGAGGCATTTTCTCCTCGAGGTTCTCGAGCGTCACAATGTCCACCACCGCGTCCATTGCGACAAAGTGCTGATGGTCTTGAGGAAAGGGAAGAGAATGAGGCCCTGTGAAAGTCTGCGACCAGAAACCTGATTATTGTTGCGGGGGTTCAACGTGCAAAGGTGCCCAACGATGGGAAATGCTGAATTGGGCTCCTCACCAAGAACCGAGTGGAACTGTCCGATAGCGGCCAATTGGTGTGCGGGTGTGGATTGAACAACGGCAGGAGCGAACCACACCGAAGCCAAAGGACAATATTGATTCTCGTCTGGCAAAAAATGCAGAACTGAGAGGCAGATTGTGTCTCTGGAGCCGTATGATGTATGTCTTGCGGCAACCTTGCATACGAGAGACGGCTGACCTCGCACGTGTTGGGCAAATGCTGCCTGCCGACGCGGAAACCTTGATGAGTGTTTCAATAAATGTGGGTACTTCACGATGGAATCCGGTTTCCACGGCTATCAACAATGTGCCTTCCTCAGTATATGATTCGGCCCCTGGCCTGCTCACGGCCATATTGTCTGCCTCAACACCGGACCCTTCACAGCTGGCCCGAGCAAAGTCGTGAGGCCATCCTCCCATTCCATCGTCAGGTTCACCACCGGAGCTGGCCTTGAAGCCCCCGAAAAACCTGATCTTCTCAGCGCCAATCCCCATGAGAAACTTGACTGTGCCGGACCGACCACCAGCCCGGCTCGAAGCATGACTTCGTAGTCGACGAGAGCACGCTGGTCCCAGGTGAGCGCATTTAGGGCTCGCAACTCGTCACCATGGAGCATTTGCTTCTTTGTCACCACTGTCACGTTCAGGTCCGCGGCCATCCTTTCAAACTCAGCTATCTGAGCTTCCTCTGCCCCCGTTGCCAAGTACGCAACCTTCATTCCAGAACTGACGATATAATCCAAAAGACGACGTGCCTGGGTCTCGAACTTTGGCAGGATGTACCGAGCATCCTCTTCTGTCCTCAGATGGACACCAACGAAGGCGTTGTTCTCGGGCTGGCCGTGGGGATCTGCCTGGAATCCGAAGCGTCTCTGCAGGCTATGGAGTGCGGATGCCGAAAGACGCCGGGCACCTTGACGGGTCCGAATTATGCGGCCGAATTGATGAGAAAAGACCGGACTGTCGGACGAGGTGGTGAATGCCCAGTTTGTGACGCCGAGGTTGAACCGGACTGGCTGCGTTCGGTTTTCTGGTGGTGACACATGGTCTATATATTTCTTGATGTACCGAGACAAAACGGACGTGTCACTAATGACGCTGCCGTTCAGCAGCGGAACCTCCAGGACCTGCAGGCTCATGCCGGTACCCTTTTGCAGGCTCGGGACATCGTAAAGCTCATCCATGGACCGATAAACCTTCATTTGTGGACAGAAGCGGGCGAGAGACTGATCCAGGTGGTCGAGATCAAAGAGGTAGTCGAAGGGCTCCCCCCTGACTGGGCCGGCGCCGCTGTACGGAGTCGTTAATGAGATCTGGGTATCATGTCTCTTGACGATTCGCGGTACCACGAGCTCCGCTGGTGATAGTTGGGGGTGTTAGCAGATGGCAACCATGACCGCGGCCACCGTGACGCACCTCCCATCTCAATGGCAATACGGATACAATTCAAGTGCGCATTCTTGACATGCCCAGGTCCTCCCGGGGCAGGCTCACAAGAGAGCACCAGCCCCGGTGTCCAGGTTTTCGTTGCACACAAGTCGGCGATCCCGCGGCCATCGAAGCCGCCATCGATCTCGCTCTCCAAGAAGTTGGAAATGAAGACCTCCTTCTCGTCTTCCACATGACCAATGGCCCGAGTGTAGGCCGATTCATGAGGGACGGTTAACGAGAACAGCCAGAGGCCGAAAAGAAATGGCAACGCAAACCTAGCCAGCACGAGCAACCTCGGACGGCCCAGCATATCGGAAGTCTTGGTTGACGAACGATGATGAAGTCGCCGAGCGGCCACACAACAACCGGCAGGCTCTGCCACCACGATCAAGCCAACTGGCATCAGAGTCTAGAGACATGATGTTGAGTGTAAGTCGACCAAAAGGGGACTAGCTCCCGTCCAGCAGCAATATTGTCTGTGTGAAGCGCAGGGGACGGGATCCGAGAGCTGAGGTTGCAATCATGGCTTCAACTGAGACCGAAAGCTGCGAATGGAAGGCGGGACGGGGCGGAGGCAATCGGGATACTGGTGAACGCGCCAATTGTTGGGTCGTCGTCAAGCATCTGGTGGTGATGGAGTGCCCCGGGGTGTACCGATTTGGTGGAAGAGGTTCCGGCTGGGCTGAAGTGGAATTCCTCGGCAAGCACTCAAGCGACCAAACATTGCACAATCAAGGGTCCAACCTTGAACCCTTTTTGCTGCGACCCATTGCGGGAGTTCCCAGATAGTACGGATGTAGGTAGTTACCTTCCAAGCGTGCTCCGGACCGTGATCCTTGGTCCATCCCACGCTGCACCACGTCGTTTCTGCACGACCGAGACAGCTCACAAGCCCGCGGAGCCGGCAGCTCGACAAGCACAGGTGTCGCGCCGCTTCGTTGGGCAGTGAGCAACCTCGGGTTGCTAGAAAGAGGTTTTGGTAAGCCTGTGGCTCGCCCAAGTTGTCGTCGTTGGAGAGCTTGGATCGACGACGAACCCTGGTGATTGGAGTTGAGAGCGGTGTGCGGAGCCAAGCAAAGGCAACGTTCGCGTGGGGAGCGCTAAATGCCCGATGCAACGCTGGCGAACTCCCTCCGGTGTCCCTCCAACGCCCCTGCCACGTATCAAGCCCCGCCAGTCACAGGGGTGGCTCGCCTGCATCTCAACTGCGTGGACGCGCCTGCCCTCAGACTGGTGCCGAAAAGGCTCAACAGGAAAGCACGGAATGATGAAACAACTCTCATCAGAGTCGATAGAATCAGCCGGGTTATGATATATCACAGCACTTGTATAATATCGCTTCCCTTAGCAAACCACAGCGAACAGCATCGCCAGCTTGCTATCCTTGCGTCACATCCTCATGCGTACCAGGATGGAGCCGAAGTTCGCGAGCAGGAGCCACTTAAAACACGCCCCCCACAGGCGCGTCGCTGCCAAATCGCGAAAAAACGCGTCTGCGGGCCGACTGTCGATCTGGGGCAGTCTCTTCTCAGTCTGGCACTTTGACAAGGAGATGCCCTCCTGGTGATTTCATACCCTGCCACCGTCGTCATTGCGTTTATTCGAGCAAGCTTGGAGGGAGATTGTCGACAGAGCAGCAACAAAAGCATTTTAAAACTCGGACGTCGTCGAGGTGTTGGTCTGCTTCTGCAGAACTGTCTCTCATCCCGTGAGGGGTTGTCTTGTGTCGAACTCGCCGTCCCACTGCGCGACGTCCTGCAGGCTGCACGTCGCGCGCTCCACTCCACCACACCCATCACACATCGCAGGTTCGCCAATTTTTACCAGCCCCTCGATTTTTGTCGCCTCAACATCTAGACGAGCGAGAGCCATTCAATTGCAACGCACGGGCTGCAGCACCTGTCGTCTACTCCACCACCGAGCAAAGGAGGTGTGCGATTTGTGAATTGCACTCTCGCTGTCTCTGCTGCTCTGTCGCTGCTCTGCAAATCGTCCTGCTTGATCTGTTCTACCCCGCGCCGACTTGTCATTGAGGGTGTCTCCACCAACCGGCGCTCGCTTCCGATCCGCTGAAGGCTTGAGACTGGCCGGCTGTCATCTGCCCGGCCGATCTTGGGTTGCTGCCGCATCTATTCTGGCTTTACCCGCCTGCATTCCGCACCGTTGAACTTCTGGCGAGTCGCTCTTCGCAACGGTGAACTGCGGCGACCTGTCTCCGACCCCTTCGACGGGCATACCTTGGGCTCACTTTGGAACGCGCGTGGACCAACCTAGGCCCTGCTGGTCACGGTTCTCGACGCGTCGCCGCCAACAGCCAGCTGCGACTGGGCAATAAGCCGGCGGCCACTGGATCGGCGAGACTCCTCGGGTTCCAGCGTGCGTCTTGCTCCTACGCGGTCCACGAATCCCGCCTGCCGGCCTGCAGCAGCTCCCAATCCCCACAATCCAGCGTCGACGCTCTGGGGCGGATTCGACTGGAGCTCTCGACGTTGAAGGACAGGCGGACCCTGGAACCAGCAGAACTGACAAGGACCCCTTCCCGGCCCCCCTGCACCGCTGCCCTGTATCCACTTGGGTCGGGTTCGCTTGGTTCTGTGGCTGCTGGTCACTGGCTGGCTGCTCTGCGCTTCTTGTCTGGTGGGGGTTTCTACGCCTGTGAGGGTCCAGGCCGCCACAGTCCCGACGCTGGCGCCGTCCGCCGTCCTCTCACGCTCTTCTTCTCCGGACACTCGTTTTCTCTGCGCCCAGCTCCCCTACCCCCTTCTTCCACTTCGACGCCCTCCCCGGATCCTCTACATATTCCCGGTTTCCCGTTCTTCTGGCTCGCCCCCTTCTGACCTGCCCAGTCATTCCTTTGCGACCTCAATTGACAACCAGTCGCGCTTGGCGCAAGGTCTCATGGTCCCGGGTGCGTCCCAAGCTCACGCACTCTAGCACCACGGCCTCGACAGACCCGGACAACACACGCGATACGCCTAATTCCCGTCTTGACGACCGCTTTTTCTTTTCCCTCTCGCAAACCCCGACGGCAACTTTATTTCCTTGTTTCAAGCCCTTTTAGACCTCTCCGCAGCATCGACTGAAGACCAGCACTTCTCAGACCTCTTGGTAGTCGACCCATCCCCAGGCGTGGACCCGTCCATTCAACGATCGCACTTGGTTCTCCCTCGCAACTCAATCCCGGTGCTCTTACACAAGGCGATTTCCAACTTTGCCGCAAAGCTTTATATATATCAAGTCCGGGACTCCTTTCGTGACGACAACCCTCTGTCCAACGCTGGTTTTGTTCTAGATTCGGGAGAGCGGCCTGCACTTGGATGCTTGGATGCACCTAACGTTGGATTTATCTTGACGCGCAGCTACGCTTTGTTGGACTCGCGACTCTTCCATGACGCGCTTGCATGCCATCAGCACCCTGTCCTAAGACAACATGAATCAACATTCCGGCTCTGCGACCCTCCCGAGGGGTTTCAGGTATTCAGGTCACGATGGCCCAAAAACGCCAGAGCCAGCGTCGCAGAATGACGAGGCTCGAATGCCAGAGATTCCCTCGGCACCAAGACCGCGCTTGAAGTTGAAGAGGCGCGTTGTCTCCCAGCTTTCTGCCCCTACCCAGCAATTTCTTGCCTCCGTCGCCGCTGCAGACCTCCCCATACCGAGCATTGAAGAGCCCGAGACTGAGCCGAGAGGCTTTGAAAGCGACTTCGAAATGGGAGGCATCACCGCCCTGACGAAGCATATGCAGAACGAAGACAGGGATATGCACCTGCTTCAGCCTCGCGGGAGGACATTTTCTCCACCCAAGACGCCTGCACCGGGCTTTGTGCCTTCCCTATCCCCGACGCGGTACCCCAACTGGACCATCGATTCAGCCATCAGCAGCAGCATTGAGTCGACGCCGGATTATGAGTCTAGTCGACCTTCAACCTCACGGTCCACGCAGACAAGTGCGTCGCTTTTCAGTCGCTTGTCACACGCCACAGATGACGACCATTGCACCAATTCCGAGGTGGACACGAAGGAGCGTTACGTGCTTAGTCCAGACGACGACGTGGGGGCACGCGGTCAAGTGGATGCGCAAAAGCTGAGAAAGGCGCCATGGACGAAAGCCATGAGCGACCACCTTTGGTCTACTTTTGTACTCTACTTGCAGGACCCCAAAGTGACACCTATCCGCATGGGTAAGGGCTGCGTCCCACCACATGGCGTCCTTCTCCGGGTCTCCCGGGAGGCGAAACGGAGTTGGAAGGGCTCCAAGGCGCTTGCCAAGGCAGCCAAACCGATGGAGGGGAGAAAGAGTGGAAGCAGCACCCCAACTGCAGAGAGCTCGGGGACATTTATTCAGTGGCCACATACATGCGCCGCCACCCGATCGCACCTGCGGGAACTCTGCAAGATCAAAGCGGCTGCTGGGTCAGCGAACCATCACATTCTATCTCGAAGCCCCACCCCTTTCAGCCAGGCCGCTGCACATCACTGGAATCGACGATCTACGCCTGGTCGCACTCCTTCGGCTTTTACGACCGATATGTCTATGTCGCTTCTGATAAGCACCTCGGAAAGCATGAAACCGGAGGGTCCTCTAGCACAGCTTACTGGATCAAATCCTGAACCGGCGGAGACCAGTGGCACGTCCGTCTTGGCCGGTCCGGCTCTGACTACATTCGAGGGCGAGCCCTCTTTTGCTGAGAGACGGCGTCTTGGGTCGCCAGGTGGTGCCAGGAGCTACGGGCCAAGTTCTTCTGGGTCCCTTGCTGCAGTGCTTGGACTGAGCGGCAGCCCGATGCCTCGCAGGCTGACCCACACCGTCGGGCCTCGTCGGACGCTGCAGTCACCGGTGCGACTCAGCAGGTCAAGTACTCAAAAACGGAGACACACGCAGTCTAGTGAGCCCCGCAAGAGACCCAGCATAAGCTCCGATCTGTGGACAGATCCGAACGCAAGGGCAGCACCGGCCGTCGAGCCGAGCCGCTCGATGGAGTTCAGCTCCACCTCTTCCCATCGCTTTGGCGAGTGGTTCATCCCGCGCATACCCGTTGAGCCTATGCTGTCGACTTCAACAAGCATGCCGAACGTCGGCGGCCCGCTCGGCACCCCGGACCTTCCGCCTCCTCGTCTTGGATCGCCGTTTTCTGCGACCCACAACTCGAGTTTTAGCTTCCCGAACCGCTTGCACCGCGCTCAACATGGGGGGAGTGTCGATTTGGGCATGCTAGGCCGACCTTTTGCCACGATTCAGCAACCGGCCGAAGCAGATGCCTCGTATACGCGCCCCAGCTTGGCCGGTCGCTTGGCGTATCTCGACCAGCGACTCAAGGAGCTCCACCGCCGCGGGCGATCCGAGTCTCCCTTGTAACACCACACCCACACTTCAAACGGTCGTTTATCCCTTACAATTTTTCTTCTCTGTACATGTTTTCAATCTGGTCTTTGAATATGACAGAGGAGACCTGACTTTCTACGATGTTCACGACACTGAGACGATTCCACTGATGGACGCTGCCGACGGCAGGCGTTGCAATGTTACGCATGACGCGAAGGACATACCCCCTCGACGGCCGAAATACCAGCAGATTCTCGGACAGTTTATACTCTGGCGGACGAAGCTTGTTTAATCATGTTAGGGTGTTTTGTTGGCTGGATATAGCCTGGAAGGGAGGATGTTGGTGGTCTGCTTTTTCCCCTAGTTTGCTCACCAGCTCACGGCCGCCAACTCTTCACGAAAAGTTTAACGACGATATGACCCGCATGATACGGATTTCTTTGATCTTTTCTCTTCTTGGCCCAGCTCCTGCTCGCAGCCGGGCGGGACTGAGCCTGTTGTTTGGGGATACGGGGCTTGGGTGGGGATGGCTCTTGGTTTTTAGATGGGAGTTTTAGGAACGGTTGTTGCGCAGAAAGAGGACGAAGACAAAAGCGCCGTACATCTATCTTGATGATATATCTGATGATCGACTATCTGGGTCCTATGATCCAACGTTATGACGAGTCTCTTGCGCCCGGAATTCGACGGGATGCAATGTACAGAGACTGATGATGTTTACTTCTTAGTACATATTGGGAAAAAGAAAGCTGATAGAGTTTGCCCCTGAGAGATGCACTCGATGTGAATGTGATTGTGTGCTGGTGAGACATGCCCGACGCAGGGGTTCTCAGACGTCGGGGAGTCGGTCAGAAGCGGAATCAAGTTGCCGGTCTCGGTCGATTTTGTCTTGGTGGTACCGCCAAAGCGTACCGGCTGTGCACGGTGGTGTTGCTTCTTTTGATGTTATCAAGAATTGCAAAGGGGGTCGTCGAGGAAGGCCAAGTCCCGAGGAGCTTGGGCGCTAGAGTAGAGTAGAGTAAAACCCACGCACTCGGCAGGGTTTCAGGGCTTGTCTCGCGGGACTCGAGGCGCGGCTGTGTACAGTGTGGGGCCTGGGCCGCTCGGCACCACCCGCTAACTAACTAACTGGAGCAACGACACAAGGCCCGGCTGCGACATCGCACCAGAGCGCGTTTCCCGCAAAACCGCTCCCCGTTTTCCGCGACCCGCGACTGCTAGCTATTTATGTTTTTTTCTCCGCCACCACCGAGCACCACCACCGTCCCAACTTCCCGAGACCCGGTCTTTTTGTTGGTACACTCTGCGGCAAAACGGCGGGGTTTTTCTTTTGGGGAGGGGATTCGTTTTTGAATGGTTTTTTGTTTGACGAGACGGGGATAGCACAGCCAGCCATGGTGACACTCCGGGGAGAGAGACATCGACATAATGGCCGCCGCGCCTTTTTCGGGGGAAGAGGAGGAGTCGTGACGACGCTGCTGCTCTGCGCGCTTCTGTTTTTTGGGTCGGCGACGGCGTCGGTTGGGGATCGGTTGCCTGAGTTTCGGGAGTGTGTCGAGGTGTGCAAGGGGGAGAACTGCGTCGGGCCCGATCAGACGCCCATCCGTATGTTTTTTTTCTTTCGTTGTTTCTGCGTGTTGTTGTATCTTTGCGCTGACTGTTTTTTCAATGGGAACAGCCCTCATCCACCGCCTCCTCCTCTGGACCTGCCCCGCCGAATGCGACTACACATGTCAACACATAATCACGTCACGGCGGCTCGCCAGCGTCCCGCCCGAGCCGGTCGTGCAGTTCCACGGCAAGTGGCCGTTCCGGCGCGTTCTTGGCGTTCAGGAGCCGGCGAGCGTGGTCTTCTCGGCCGGTAACCTGTGGGCGCACTACGACGGGCTGCACAACAAGATCCTGGCCAAGATCCCGGCCTCGTACGGCGTGCGGCCGTTCTACGTCGTGCTGGCGTACATCAGCATGGCGGCCTGGTTTTTTAGTGTCGTCTTCCACACGCGCGACTTCCGGGTGACGGAGCAGCTGGATTACTTTGGCGCCGGCGCGTCGGTGCTCTACTCGCTTTATTACACGCCCATCAGGCTGTGGCGGTTGGACCTGCCGACGGCGAACAGGAGGAGCCTGTTGAGGGTCTGGACGGCGGTCTGTTTGCTGATGTACGTGTGCCATGTGGCGTACCTGAAGCTGTGGACGTGGGATTACACGTATAACATGGCGGCGAATGTGGCGTGCGGGTCGGTGCAGAATGCGCTGTGGAGCTGGTTCAGCTGGCGGAGGTATCGGAAGAATAGGAGGGCGTGGGCGACGTGGCCTGGTATTGTGGTTGCGTGGGTGCTCATGTCGATGAGCCTTGAGTTGTTGGATTTTCCGCCCGTCTGGGGCACGTTTGATGCGCATAGTTTGTGGCATCTGGGGACGATTGCGCCGACGGTGCTGTGGTATAAGTGAGTTGCTCTCCTTTTGTCTGGTGTTTGAAATTGTGCTGATGGACGATAGTTTTCTCGTTAAGGACGCGCAGGACGATATGGCTGGGAGCCAGAGGCTCAAGGCATAACAGGACGGCGACATATTTACCCTCCTGGGACGACATTGGGGTGGCGATGGAGTTTCTGGATAAACGAATTCTAACATTTATCACTTGCTATCTCTTCTGTTGAGTCATTCCTCACTTCGCCCGTCACAGATCCTCCCGCAGCAGCGCATACATGTAGATATCAAACACCTCGCCATGTTTGAACCCGGCCTTCCGCCTCGTCCCCTCGAGCACAAAGCCGGCCTTGGTAACCACCGCTCTACTAGCCTGGTTGGTCGCGTAGATGTGCGCCTCGAGCCTCAACAGGTTTTGGGAGGTGTACCCCTCCTCGAGCGCCCAGCGCGCAAACGCGGCTGCCGCGTCCGACATGATGCCCCGGCCCCAGAAGGGCTCACCGAGCCAGTACCCCAGCTCGGCCGTGCGGCTCTCGTCGCCGCTGCCCATGGGCCGGATGCCGATGGAGCCGTAGAACTCGCCCGTGACGGGGTCGGCTATGACGAAGTGGGTGGGCGTGGTGCCGGTCTCGGAAGTACAGTGTTGTACCCATGACTCGGCGTCGGCACGGGTGTAGGGGGAGGGAAAGTGTGGGCGTAGGCGCCGGGCGACGTTAGTGTTGTTGGCGTAGCGGGCGACGGCGTCGACGTCGGAGGCGTGGTAGGGGCGGATTTGGCAGGTTGGGAGGGTGAGGATCGGGGAGGGGAGGGAAGGGGTGGGATCAGAGGTTGAGGTGGACATTGTGACTTGGTGAGTGGTGGTGACTTCCAGGTTGGTGGAGTGGTTGGTCTCTGGGGAGAGGCAGGTGGAAGAAAGGGGGATGCTGGAAAGGGGGTAAGATGATGGCTGGCTGGGAGGACGGGTTTATGTATGCTGAACACAACGGTATGAAGATACTATGGAGAGTGAGTCACGTCGGGATGTTCACGCTGTAAGTTTAAGTTGACGGGTTTACTTCGTCCAGGACATGCCAATGGAATACGACGAATGCGAGTTGACGATCTGAGGATGTGAACGATTGAGGCTATGCTGTAGACGGCTGCAAGACAGTGACTCGACGGACATGATTACCCCGTGCCAGCCATGATGGAAGAACGATGCTTATCAAAAGTGATGGAATTCCGAAGTCAAGTCTATCTGTCCGTCAAGCAATATCGAAGGTTAGGTAGATGGAATTGAAAGTCTTCAGAGTGAAAGACCGCGGGTCGATAGCTCAATCGCCCGTCCCGTCATGGAAAAATCGAGTTGTCTCCGACTCACACCTTCATCTCACAGCCTCATCAAATGGTTACACGGGTTTGTACCGAAGCTGCTTCTCCCCCGCATCAAGACCAATTGCCTTATCGGGCATTTGGAGTCTCGCCAGGGTCCAAAGAGCCGGGTGGTCAGTGCGCTATCGACAGTTGGCCGCAATTGGCGCCCCGGAGCCAATCGCCTCGTCCGGCTGCAGACAGCTTTTGCTTGGCAGTGTTAGGTGGCCTTAACTTTTTTATGGGGGTTCTCCCAAGGCTGAGACTCGACGACCGACAGCCAGCGACGACAGCTTTCGAGATAGGTGTTGTTTGTTCCTTTTCTTCACTTGGTTTTGCGCATCTGCGAGGCCCAATTGATGCCGCTCCTTATTCTTTAACAATTCTTTTCACCCATCCTTTCCACGGAGCTTAGTTAGCCTGCGGTACTCTCCCACGACCTGGGATAGGGAGACCAAGGTCGTCGCCTACGACAGGGTGTCCTTGTCGCCGCGCACCCGGGGACACGAACGAAAGAATCGAAGATGGCGAAATCGAGGTTCACAAGGCTCGACGCCTTTACGAAGACGGTCGAGGATGCGAGGATCAGGACGACGTCGGGCGGCATCGTCACCATCGTGTCGCTGATCGTCGTCTTCTTCCTCTCGTGGGGAGAATGGCGCGACTACAGGAGGATAGAGGTGCATCCAGAGCTGATTGTCGACAAGGGCAGAGGTAGGGACTCATGCGCAGCTGTCTCGGTCGGCGTGCGCTGACACAGCTTCTCAAAGGCGAGCGGATGGAGATCCATCTCAACATTAGCTTCCCCCGCGTGCCCTGCGAGCTCCTCACCCTCGATGTCATGGATGTCTCGGGCGAGCAGCAGCATGGCGTCCAGCACGGTGTCAAGAAGACGAGGCTGCGGCCACAGAGCGAGGGTGGCGGCCCGATCGATTCCAAGACACTCAGCCTGTAAGTTTCTCTTTTCTTAGATTACGCTTTGACGGGCCGGAAACTGACCGCATATGCTAGCCACGCCGCCGACGAAACCGCGACCCATCTCGACCCCTCGTACTGCGGACCGTGCTACGGCGCAAACCCCCCGAGCAACGCAGCGAAGCCCGGATGCTGCCAGACTTGCGACGAAGTCAGGAATGCGTACGCCGAGGCGTCTTGGGCGTTCGGAAAAGGCGAGGGCGTCGAACAGTGCGAGCGCGAGCACTACGCCGAGAAGCTGGACGAGCAGCGCCACGAGGGCTGCCGGATCGAGGGCGGGCTGCGCGTGAACAAGGTCATTGGCAACTTCCACCTGGCGCCCGGCCGCAGCTTCAGCAACGGCAACATGCACGTGCACGATCTCAAGAACTACTGGGACACGCCGGTCCAGGGCGGCCACTCGTTCACCCACACGATCCACCACCTGCGCTTCGGCCCGCAGCTGCCCGACGATGTCGGCAAGAAGCTAGGCAACAAGAACTTGCCGTGGACCAACCACCACCTGAACCCGCTCGACAACACGCACCAGGAGACGGACGACCCGAATTACAACTACATGTACTTTGTCAAGATTGTGCCGACGTCGTACCTGCCGCTCGGCTGGGAGAAGCGCTTCAGCGGCTTCCGCGAGGACCACGGCGCCGAGATTGGCGCTTTCGGCAAGGGCGGTGATGGCAGCATCGAGACGCACCAGTATTCCGTTACCAGTCACAAGCGCAGTCTGGCTGGCGGTGATGATTCTGCCGAGGGTCACCAGGAGCGGTTGCATTCTAAGGGCGGCATTCCGGGTGTTTTCTTCTCTTATGTGAGTCTGCGATGATATTTCCGGTTTTCAGAGAGAATCGTGCTAACTATGTGTGTGTGTGACAGGACATCTCGCCCATGAAGGTTATCAACCGTGAGGAGCGGGCCAAGACGTTTATCGGCTTCGTGGCCGGCCTCTGCGCCATCGTCGGCGGCACTCTTACCGTCGCGGCTGCCGTTGACCGCGCCATGTTCGAGGGCGGGATACGCCTGAAGAAGCTGCGGTCCAAGGATCTGTGATGAGAAGTAGGGGGGAGGGCAGGGCGGACTGAAGACAAAATGTTTTGCTGGAAGGGTTGTATTATATAACCAAATTGTGTTTTGTGTGTGCCTTGCCCTGCTTCGTTTTTTTCTGTCTTTGTTTTTTGTTTAGATGCATTGGGAATAGGAGTTAACGGGGAATGTATTTTTCGATGGCTTGGAGAGGAAGATGCAAAAATGAGTTTGGTACTTTTCCATGATTGATATTTCTCGCGGTGTTTGAACAGTGTCGCGATACGTTTCTGTATTCATTTCTGGCTGAGTGGCTATATGGGCTCAGTGTTTGCCTATCCCTTATATGTGAATTCTTTCGGGGTTGAACAGAGCTATATATATGGAGTGTCACGACCTCTTTCCTGGACTTCTCTTTCCTATACTTTGTTGTTTCTGTTTCCCTCTCGGAGGTGTATCTACCACAAACCTTGCGCTTCTATTATACTACTATATATCTTCACACCAGTTACCTACCTTATGTCGGATTCTGGGTCTTTTGCCAGGGAATAGATTGTGTGTCAATTGGTGGTACTGGCCCAGCCGGGGTGCTGGCTGGGCCAGGTCTATCTATATCTATCCTATTCCTTTGTTTCTGAATGCCTTCATCTTCCTGACTGAGTCCTCTTTGACTTAGTTGCATGCCTCCTTGATTCAGTTGCCTGCAAGTAAACAAAGAGCTCCAAGGTGTCTTGCATCACTGGCAGCCTTTTGGGCCTTTGCCCATCAGGGTGCCTGCATCTTCACACCTTACATATCCACAAAATTGACCTCAGGCAGACGAGAACATAGATCCCAGTGACCAATTCGAGTGCCATCTACCCAAATCTATCCACCTATCCAGCTTGTTAATCCGAACCAGGCAGCTAACCTCACTGCTTTTCGGTCCTACCATCCTGCAACTATAAAAGAAACGAGGCAAATGTTCAGACGACCATAAAACACCTGTGTAGATATTCATGACCCGCTCATCTGCTCACCCGCTCACAACATCGCTCGGGTGTTTTTCCGAAAGTTGAACAGAATCTACATCGGAAAATTTGAACTGGGTGGGTGTCTTATCTGTGGGAGATTGAGCTCTGAGATGCCATGTGTTTATTCTGTGTAGCTTGGGTACCTTAGGTAGTAAGGGAAGATCTGGTCAGTTGCTTGGGTGTGGTGCAATCTGTATCCGGGGGCATTGATTTTGGCAATGCCTTGATTTTTGGGTTGTTACAAGTCGGTCCAAGATGAGGGACTCTGATCGAGGGCCGAAATCTCGCAATATAGCAAAGGTGTCATTTCCCAATACTTAGAGATCGAGACCAAGCATATAAGTCTCCGTTGTTTGCTGCCCTCCACCTGGCACTCGTGTGTACTAGTCTAACCCCTTTACCCCATGCCGGCTGGCTTTGCTTTCTCACAAATCAACATGTCTCCCTGAGATGAAGATGTCAAGTTCTGGAGGTCGGTACCCTGGACACAAATCCCTGATCCCTAGGGATCAATTTACCTTTTAAGCTTCCTCTCTCTCTCTCTCTCTCTCTCTCTCTCTCTGAGGGTACTGGCTCACCCTAACCGCCGGCCATCGAATACTGCAGCTCTCTGTTCCCTATTAACCTCTCATCTCGTAGAGATCCTCGTTGCTCCACTGGTCTTGTCAATGTCGCGTTCAGGTCACCGTTGGCAAGACCCTAGATCGAGAGGACCTCGACGAGACAGAACTACCTGGTAACATGGTTACCTGGAAACAATAGAGTTGCAACTAATACGATGTTTGCCGATAAAACGCCGAGCCAGAGCGATGAGACGAAGAACCGAGAGAACATCGAGTTTGGATGGATCGATGCCGGCCGGACCTATATACTTTTGGGTTTCCCCCTCTTGGGAGGTAAGCTGGTTGAGACTAAGAGTCCGGAGTCCCGAGTCCGGGTCGGTGGAGTGACCTGCAAGCCGGATCTACACTAGACCAGACTCTATTCTAAGCGTACGTAAGGCAAGAAAAGGGCCGCCATCGCCACGCGCCCAGCCGGCCGCGGGTAGAGTAGAGTACACTACTGTGTATCTATGGAATGGGGCCGTCTGTGGGGCCGTGGACCGCATGCGGAGCGGAGCGGGCGCCAAGCACTGCGAGCCAAGGCCCGGGTCCCACCGATCATGGTTCGGACGGTGGACCGAGACGAGAACCGTTGGCGGTCGGACGGGTTCGTGGAGGGAGCTAGTAGTGGGACTTGGCATCTTTGGGAGAGGAGCGGAAGGGTGCTTTTTCACTTGGGATCTTGAATACCTACTATCCCTGGTTGGGGAACACGGGGTTATCTTGTCATTGGCGTGTATGTCTCTGTTTTTGTTTGTTGGCTTGATGTTGATCTAGGTATGGTTGGAATGAAGAAGCCTGGGTCTGCAATGAAGTTCACCTGCTTCCAGCCGCGTCACCGCGGGCTGTAAAATATCTCGAGGTTGACTTATACGAGCACGTGACCAGTATTTCCATCGCCGCCGGTGTTGACAACCAACCAAGGATGCCACCAAGACTCGTCCTTTTGTTTTTGTTGGAAGGCATGTCGTGTCATTTTGTTATTTTGTTTATGCACCCATTTGGAAAGCATACAAGCCGCTGGTAATCTCGTTTGGATGCATCAAATGACCTGCACCTGCAGCAAACATCGTGGAGAAACCCTGCATCCGTTCCAGGGGTCCACAGAGCTCTCAGCTTTCCACTGTGAAGTTTGCTTAATAAAGCCACTCTAAGTCTAGCCTCGCGAGAGTACAAGCTATACCCGCTTCTAATACACAGTACTAGCGTCAAGAGCTTGACGAACACTGTAACATCGGCGGGACTAACTAGCGACGTCGCCATTGTTACAGTGATGGCGCTATCGAGTGTCTCCCCGCTTGGCATCGTAGAGCTCCTCTGCAGCAGCTGTGCGCCCAAGCTGCAAGCATCGCAGCGAAACATGGATGTGTTCCCCTCTGTTGACCGTTACACCGAGGCGCCATGGCGGGATTTGGAACATGGCGTGCTGTGCGTGCGTGCGTGCTGCACAACACATCGAGGAGCTGAGCTGACCTTGCTGACATCTTCCAGGTTTCGACGGGAGGGGCGTTTTGTAACTTGACGGTGCTCTGTTTCGAAGCCATGTCTATGGGCCATTGCGATTCTTCATTTCCGTCTCTCTGACTTTGGGCATATTAATAGGGGTCCAGCTGGAGAGAACAATCTGGAGTAACAATGTCGTCAGCGTGCGCGATTGGCCAGCCGCCGAGAGCCCTTCATCTCATGTTCTGCATAGAAAAAGATTCAAGCTAAAATGTCCCAAGGAACAAGCCGGTTCCTGCGTCAGGGTCGCCTCCTCTTGCTGCGGGTGTAAGCCGGTGCTTCATCTCCGCAGGTTCGTGCAAAAAAGACGCGGGCAATTTATTTCGAGATGCAACCACACAAGTCTCGGATTATGCCATGCAGAGAAAAGACTCTCGTAACCCGAGACATTCGACCTCGTAGAACCCAGCTTGTCATCAGGTAGTACGTCTTGGAGAAGGGAAGGAAGCTTTTGCCAGACGCATCTCGGCATTTGACGGCCTGGGCTGATCAAAAAGTTGTTTCGTGGCTGACTGAAGGATGAGTATGGTTGGCGAATAAGCACGGGTCAGCACCGCGCGAATCTGATCGCTCGATCGCCGAGATGTCCGTTTTTGACGTGGGCTAAGAACGCCTCCCATCGAAATGCAAGATCCTCGACCCGCGAGTGGAAGACTGCGGGATTGCGACCGCGACACCAGCTGCGAATGGCGGGGCTCGATCCCAAGGTGGCGAAGACCTGGCGTTTTGCAGCAATGCGTGCGCTGCACAAACTGAAAACCGCGTTGGCCTGAATCTTCTTGATTTCAGCCGGCTTCGCCGACTGCTGTCTGTCTCTGCGGCGCCGGCTGATGCATTTTTTGACTGCTGATATCTCACAGCCACAGAGACCACTATCGACGGGCCTGGATTTAGTAACTAGAGCAGGTCCGCCACGGCGAAGTTCCAGGCCAACTGGGCTGCCGAGCCGCGATCGGGGACCGGGCGGGAGGCCAGAAGGTCTGGAAAAGGGGACGAAGCATCGGAGTGGATTGAAAATGGCTGATGCACCCCAGACCTGCCTCAAGCAGCGCCGTTAGCCTACCCGCTGTCCGCGCTCAGGGACCGAAATGATGCGCTAGCCCGATCAGGCATAGCTTCCCTCAATTTTGGAACACGAAGCATCTGCGCTTTTCCCGTTGGGGCGCAGAACCGGGCCAGGCTGGTCGCCCGTTGGCTGGCCGTCTCCCCGTGTCCCAGGGTCGAACGAGAAAAGACGGAGCGGCCAGTGTTTCCCCCCTTCGCTGCGCTCCCCCGACGAGTGAACGCCCTTCCAAGCCTCTTTTTGATGTCCCTCTTTTCCCATCGACGTGTGGACATGATTATTCCCGTTCTTCGCGACACTTCGCCCTCGTCGACGCACACCCGCTCGTTCCGTCCCGATCTGCGATTCCCAGTTGCTTTCCAGTCGACAGCCATTCGCTGCACCCCGTCGACGTCCATGTGTCTCGATTGAAGTGGCTCGCCGTGGTCGTGTCTCGTTGCCCGAAATCGAGTTTGCACGCCAGATGCGCCGTGTTTCGCCGTCTCCAAAACCTGCTTTGGCGTTGAAACAGACATCAGTTACCAGCATCCCGACGAGCGAGCGACACGAGTTTCGACAGGAATCAGGATATTGGGTCCTTGGTCAATTTATCCGCGCCTCTCCATCGTGGCTCTGACACGGCGCGCCCATTCCCACGCGGCATCCTACTCGTCCTGTCTGGCGCAGTTTATCCCGTTTTTCGGTCGATCCCGCATGCTTTCGTTCGCCATCGCTCGCTCTGCCCGCCCACCGTCGTTTGAACTTGACCTCATAACTTCATGCGCCGTCAGCAGCCTCACGCCACACCCGTTTTCCATTGAGCTCGAATCGGCTCTGACGTCGTCGACCGAGTTGCCATCATTTTACATTCCTCGACGACCACCGCCCGATCATTATATCCATAACCCGAGACATCTCGTTCGCGTTTCCCGTTTCGTACCGATCCGAGACCGCTCGTCAACCCCAATCCCATGAGCCATTGAGCCGTTACGCGCTCAGATAGCTCTCCAAGATGGAAAATCGTCGACCAGATTATATTGACCTTCGGTCAAAGTCGCAGTTGTCGGTTGCGCGGCCATTAAAATCGCCCCGACTCCATGTCGCTGGCGAGGTTCCTCCCGAACTTTCTCCCCTCGATGCGCTTAGGTTACAGAGCCAACTGCTCTCCAAGAAGCTTCAGGAGGAGAGCACAAAACAGGGTCGGCGCATGAGCCGACTACCTCCATTGACCACCGAGAGTCCGCTCGTCGTACAGGGAAGATCGGATTACTTCCGTTCGTTAGCTCACGATTCAGGATCCGACGACGGCGAGACGCCGGGGCTCCAGACTTTTGGTCCCGGGCAGAGGCCGGACGTAGAAGACGATGTTACCCAGCGGCCCGTGTCGGTACATCCTAGGATGAGCCGGATTCCGCCGACGCCAGACGCCTCGGTGCCTCTCCCGACTCTCCCCAACATGATGACATCTTTTCGGAAAGAGCTAAGCGATGGAGAGGAACGCGATAACTACTTTGGTGTCGGGGCACGGAGAGAGCAGTCGCCATCGTCTTTGGAACGAAGCCCGCAAAATCCTCCAACAGAGAGGTTTGAGAGGCTGAATCTATCTCGATCCGCTACTCAGGAGAGCTTTCCGCAGCAGTCACCGGGCTCCACTTATTCGATGGCAAGTTCACCAGAGAAGCTTACGAAGATGAACTCGTTCGACGCCGCAGGCCTTCTCCCACCCCGGCCATCCTTTTCCAAGAGGTCTTCTAGTGTGATATCCTCGCAAGAGTCATCGGATGGGGATGGGTTTACATCTCTGAGCACGTCAATTCACTCGCAGGGCCCTCGCAAGTTCTCGACAAGCAGCGGCGTGCTATCTCCCAGCCATGGTCCGGCCCAACGCTCGCCCTCTATCAGCTCGGACATGTCCGGTCTGCCGCGGCCCTCGTTCAACTTCTCCCGACCCCTAAGCAGAGCCGGAACGCCCGGTCTCGATCTTCCGGTCCGTCAAGCATCATCGGATAGCCATGCGTCATTCGTCTTTGCGGACGACTCTGCTCATACGCCCGTTAGCATGACTGGCGATGGGTTCGACGGAACTAATGATGATGGGAAAGCTGCTCCTTCTTACATCTACTCCAAATTCACTCTTCCTCGCGGCAAGGCCCTTCAAAGGTCACCGGCACCCGATGAGCAGGAGGGATCTTCATTCCCGTTCTCACCGAGCAGTGCAGCTTTCCCGATAGGGCAACCGCCACCATCGCCTCCAACGAGGCCATCGAGCTCTTCGGGCCCCCGGGTCTTTGAAGAGTCTTTCACAAGGCCCTCGTTCGAACCCAGCAAGCTGAGCATGGAGGTATCGCGACCAACTCAACAGCCGTCTCCCGACCCCAGCCGTCCCTCCACGGAAGGAGCCCGTGCCTCGGAAGATGCGCCGAGAGGCCGATCCCTTACCTCTCCGATTCATGATGCGGCGAGAGGCAAGACTCCCATGTCTACCACCACTAGCGATTCTGCTAGCACGATAAAACCGTCGAGATCACTCCATTCCAATGCGCCGACCATGTCGGATCTAACTGCAGAGGAACATGTCAGCAAAGCGGTGGAGCTTCATGAGAAAGGGTCCCTTCAGGAGTCAACGTGGCATCTCCGGCATGCTGCCAAGCTCGGACACCCCACAGGGATGCTATTGTATGCTTTGGCATGTCGACACGGATGGGGAATGCGGCCCAATCCGCGCGAAGGAGTCGACTGGCTGCGAAAGGCCGCTGAATCTGCCAGTCTGGAAATCGCCGATGATGAAGGACATGTAAAGGAGGGCAAGGCGGTGGATGTCGTCGAGCACAAAACCCGGAAAGCTCAATTTGCATTGAGTATTTACGAGCTTGGCGTAAGCTTCATGAACGGCTGGGGTATTGAGCAGGACAAAGCTCTCGCGCTTAGGTGTTTCGAGATTGCCGGCTGTAAGTTACTCCCCTATCACCACAGTTGGACATGGTACTGACGTTGAGTTAGCATGGGGCGATGTTGACGCCTTGGCCGAAGCCGGGTTCTGCTACGCGCAGGGTGTTGGGTGCAAGAAGAATCTCAAGAAGAGCGCCAAATTTTACCGCGAAGCTGAAGCCAAGGGCATGAGCATGGTTGGCAATAGCTGGTAGGCTCTATTCCGGGGACCACCGATGACAGTATGCTGACAGTCTAAAGGATTCACAAGCCTAAATATAACGATGAAGCCGACTCGCCCGACTCCAAGAAAAAGTCGAGGTCGAAGTCCAGGTCGAGAAAAGGCCTGTTCAGCAGAAAAGGCAAAGCATGATTGGCGCCCTCTCCGCCGCAACAACAAAATGAGAGAGACCACTCACTTAACCTTTTTATTTTCTTAACGACTATGACGACCTGCACAAATCACCATACCAAATACCCCCCGTAACATATTTGCTCGGAGTTTAGCGGCATTGCTTTGGCTTCTGGCGAGCGGGTACAAAAACCGGACAGGACTCGGATTTTGGGTCCTCGATCACATACAAATATCCTAATCATCTTGCCCTGGACGAGGATCTCACAAGTCCCGGACCGGATTCTTTCAGCTTTTTGTCCACTTCATGTGCCATCTTGGTTTGGGTTTGTACAGAAAAATTCAGCGGGATGTCAGAGAAGGGGGAAAAAAGTCTCCTCTGCGCATGGGAAAGGAACTAGGGTTTTTTTTTCTTCATCTTTTTTTGGTTGTACATATTTTTGTCGGATATATTCTTGGAATCACCCCGGTGCCGGGGACTGTGCGAAATTTAGAGCTTCGGATGCGGATACCGCTTATTAGCAGGACTGGGGAGACGGCTAGTTATGAGCTGGTCGAATACAGAGCCCGTTATACTTTCAGTTTGAGCTTCGCTGGACGTGACTTGTGTTTTATAATGTAGTCATGGAGTGACACTGTACCGTAAATAGCAAAGCGCCGAAATATGATAGGGCGCACAAGTCATCAGTGTGAAGGACATGGTCATCATCTGGTGTATTGGTACAAGTTGGTGTATCTGTTTGCCTTGCTGGCTGTCCAGCTGGAGCAGCCATGCCCGATTCCGTTCCCGCTCCCGAAACTCCAAATTACCAGGTCTACTCCACATCCACCTCCATCTGGTCACCGGGCCCCGAGACGCTGACCTCCTCGACGCTGACAAAGTTCCCGAGGTCCTCCTTGCGGATGATCTTCTCGTTGAGCACGTTTGTGGTGCCGCGCTCGAACCGGTAGCTCCGCAGCTTGGCGGACCGCTCGTTGGGCTTGATGTAGTTGCGCATCAGAGTCGTCTTGTCGGCCGTGATGACGGCCACGTCGACGTTGCTGCCGGACCCGAGATCGTTGAAGATGCCGGCGAGGATGGCGTCGGCGCACAGCTTGACGGCGTCGTCGCGCGTCATCTTGGCGCGCCACTGCGTCTCGAAGACGGACATGGCCGCCAGCGAACCCGAGCCCATGGTCACGTAGGGCAGCTTGTCGGTGGAGCCGTGGGCGTGGACGGTGAACAGGTGGGTGCCGGTCGGGTCGACGCCGGCGACCACCAGGTAGGCGCCGATGTGGCCCTGGTAGCGGAAGAGGTGCTGCTTGAGCAGCGTCATGCACGTCACCACGCGCGGCTTGCGGCCCGTCGAGAGCGAGTGCAGCTCGAGCTGCGACGAGATCAGGGCCGTCGTGAACTCGGTGTCGGCGGCGGTGCCGGCGCCCGCGCACCAGATGTTGGGCGAGATGTAGTGCAGCTTCTCGCAGTTCTTGTCGGCCACGATCGGGCCCGAGGTTGCTCTCGTGTCGGCGGCGATCTGGGAGGGGCACACTTGGTCAGTTTCTGTTGTTTGCTTCCCACCGCCCTCGAAGAGCCGCCAAGAGACGACGTACTACTACTCCCCCCTCGAACAAGCACCCTACGATTGTGGTTCCTGTGCTGGTGGCCTTGGGGAGCGGGACACCCCGGGCGTGGAGGGCCGCATTGCGGTTGTAGTTTGAGAAGTCGAAGCCCGGCATCGTGGCTACCACGTCGTTCGCTGCGCCGGCCGGAGGTCAATCGGGATCGGGGAACTGGTCGCTACAATGTTTATCGGTAGCAGGGCGGCGATGCAGTCGTGGAGTCCGTGTTGGGTATCGCTGGGCTGGATGTGATGTTGGGATGTAGTTGAGCTGATGACGAGGCTAGAAGCTGCCTTTCGCTTGCTGCTGCTGCTGCTGCTGAGGCGCCTGGCTGCTTGCCCAGCGCTGCACGCCACGACGCGCCAGGGGTTGCCTAACCAGCGGGAAACCAAAAGATGGCCCAAGCTCCTGCTCAGCACGTGACAGGCGCTCCAACAGCTGCTGCAGGGGTCTGTGGGTTTGGCAGGCGGGACTGGGGCAGGCACGACAGGCGCCAGCGACCTCCATCAGAAAAATCACAGGCGCGTTCCCGAGCAGCAAGGTCTCTCGCAAACAACCCAAACTCGTCAACATCACGACACCACTTTTCCCGATTCGCTTGTTAATAACCCGCCATAACGCCCATACAGTTCTGCAGCTTGCGTCTTAATTTCCAGTCGAGGAGCCTTTCATACATTCCCAAATCATCACATTGCGACCATACACTTGGTGTTGGGTCGACGAACAACGACGGACCACGAACCGCCCTTGAAGCAAGCTTCCAATGCTAGCCGGGCTCGGTTTATGAAAACGAAGTCCTCGCTCCGACGACGGCTACATCGCGGAAGTCATGGCTTTCAGCTTTTCTAATGTCAACAATGCCATGGGGGCCACGGCCGTTGGCGGGGGAGGAGACGTCGAAGTCCTGCCCGACCTCCCAGTGATCCAGACAGAGGTGGGCTGCTGCCGCCTGCTTGCTTTGCTGTGAAGTATGCTGACGGGTTTGGACAGGGTCTAGGATTTCTTGCACTGGCAGGCGACGCCAAAGTACAACTGACGTCAAAATGGTCGCCCGCTCCGGCACGTACCGCCTCTCTCCTTGCCATCGCCTCCAGGAAAGGCTTGGTCGCTGCAGCCGGCCCAGATGCCGTCAACATCGCGACGACAGAATCCGTCCGGAAAGCTTTCGAAGCGCCGAAAGAAGGCGATAGCGAGGTTCGCCCATTCACACCGCAGGCCAAGCTCTCCCTTCCGGTCCGCATCTCACAGCTCGCTTTCACCGCCGACGAGCAATACCTCATACTTTCGGCCGAGAAGGGCGGCGGTCTGGCGGTCCACGAAGTGCAGGCGCTCACTCAAGGAACCACACAGCCCGCGTTTGAGCTGAGCACGAGCGGTGAAGCCCTCCGGGCCATAATCCCCAATCCAATGCCGGAGTTGGCTTCATTTTGTGCTATCGTCACGAGCAATGGAAACTTGCTCATGGCCAATCTGGCCGATCGGAAACTCGCCCCTGGCGCTAACGGTCCGGTCCTGCGGCCGGAGGTCAGCTGTGCAGCATGGAGCACGAAAGGGAAGCAGTTGGTCGCTGGCATGGCGGATGGGGGCATTTACCAAATGACCCCAGACGGCACCGTAAAGGGGCATATACCCAAACCTCCAGGTCTTGGTGACTATCACGGTAGGGCTTTATCCCGCGCTTCGAAGTATTCAGCTAACAAACCAAGTATCGTCGATTACATGGCTAGAGAACCACGTATTCCTTGTCGTCCATAATGCGGCAAATGAACAGGACCCATCCGTGTATCACCTCATAACCCGCCATCAGCCACCCGGCGGCGCACCACCGAAATTCTCGTTCCAGAAGCTCACTGATCCTGTTGAGCCTTTTGTTATGGACAAGGTTCCGCATCACACTATTCTGCGAATCAAGGACTTCCCTCCTAATCTACAGGATCTACTTCTTGTTTCGTCCACTACCTACGAAGGCATCGGGCTCTTCACTCGCTCCAAGACGGCCTTAGCAACCGACAAGCCGGCAGAGACCATCACCGGCGTCTTCACCACTACTGAGTTCTCGGATGATTCCAAGCGAGCCCAGCTGCCGATGAGCGAGGACCTTACTGAGACCTACCCTATCGGGAATGCCTTGGACTTGTCAAGCAAGAATAAGGTTTATAAACCTATCCCAACCGACGAGATTGAGGAGTCACCGGGCCCGCTCCCGGGTCTTTGGGTGCTTAACAACGAAGGTGTACTCGCTTCGTGGTGGATTGTTTACAACGAGTCCATCCGGACTGGCACAACTTACCCGGGCATGGTGACCGAGACTGTGAGCACGCCGGTCGCCAAACCTGCAGCTTCCAGCACATCTGCATTTGCCACTTCAACGGGGTCTAATGCATCCCCGTTCGGTGCCCTAGCGGCCCCTGTTACCACATCGCCATTTGGTGCCCCAGCCCCCGCGACGTCTGCGTTTGGCGGCACATCGACTCTTGGACTGAAATCATCCCCTTGGGCAGCACCGTCATCTACCACATCCGCCGCTCCCGCGTTCGGGACAACCGCATTCGGCAGTAAGCCAGCCGCTGCGCCGAGTTTTGGCACGCCTTCTCTTGGGAATAAGCCGGCAGCCCCTGCTTTTGGACAGTCGTCCATGATTGGCATGGGCGCGAAAGCGTCGCCTTGGGCATCGGCGTCCACCGGTGCCGCTACTCCGGCGTTTGGCCAGTCTGGCTTCGCCAGTTCTAGTCCCGGGACCAACAAGGTCTTTGGGAGCACCTCATCCGCTTCTCCGACATCTGGTGGTTTCGCGAATTTCGCAAATAAGGGCGGATTCGGATCCATCGCCGGGGGTTCTAGCGGATCCACTAACGTCTTCGGCTCGGGTAGTTTTGCCTCGAACACTCAGGATATATCCATGGACACATCAACGTCGTTCCCCCCTCCTGGTGCCAAGAAAGACGCACCATCTGGACTTGCATCGTCTCCTTTTGTCCTTGGAACGACCTTCAAGGCTGATCCGAAGACGGCGAACGATAACGAGACGCCAAAAGCCGGCTCGGGCGGTTCCCTGTTCGGGGGCGGCTTCAGCCTGTCGCTGTCCGATGCCGCGAAACAACCCGCAGCTCCTGAGACCAAGGATTTGGATATGACGAGCACACCGGTACCCACGCCAGCTGAGGAGAAACCGAAGTCGGTATTTAGCAACTTGGAGTCAACAACTCCGACAACGACGCCCGCACCGGCGAGGTTTGACCTCAGGCCTACGTCAGGGCCTACTGCGAGCTCTAATATCTTTGGTGCAAAGCCTACTGCCACGGTATCTAACATATTTGGGGCCCCCAAGCCAGCTGCAGCGGGAGGCTCCAAGTCCGAGCCTTTCCAATCTCTCTTCGGAACCCCCAAGATCAAGAAAGAGGAGGAGGATAAGGAGAACCTGTCTCAGATTCCCCAGGCGCCCGTTCCACCGGATACAACGAGTAAGGCGGTCTTCCCACTTGGCGAGTCCTCTTCATCTTCAGGTTCATCTTGCTCACCAGACACAGCCCCGAAGACGGTCGTGAAGGCAAGCGGTGCGCCCCCGCTCGCCAAGTCCCCTCCCGAGGAAACCCCCTCGAAGTCCGCGCCAGAAGCAGCACCGCTGCCGCCGGACTTCACGTTGAAGAAAGCCAAGCCTGAAGATGCTCCTCTGCCTCCCGACTTTACGAAGAAGCCACCCGCCCCAGCACTTCCGAGCGTGCCTGCAGTCCCCGACAGCCCCGGAGAGGAGGAATTTTCAGAGGAGGAAGAGCACGCCGAGGAAGGTTCTGAGGACGAGGACGGAGAGGGCGAAGAGGACGAAGAATCTCCAACGGAAGCTGGAAGCGAGGGTAGTGGTATCGATGTCACACGAGATCTCAGTCCTACGACAGGATTCGCCAGCCAAACACCAGGCTTCTCACCTCAAAGCTCGTTTGGGAAGTTAGCTGAGAGTGGATTCTCGACGATCTCCCGCTCAGAGGCGGAGCCGCCACGCACCCTTTTCGGCGAGATCAGCAAGAACGCACCTCCCCTCTTCCCGAAGCCGGTCCCGCAAAGCCCGCGATCGCCGAGTCCTATACGCACAGCTGTGCGGCCAAACCTTCTCAGACCGGCCGAGCCCCACAGATCCGTCAGCGCGCCCGGGGCGGCATCGCAGTTGCTGGCGCGGAAGTCGCAGCAGTCGCAGCAACTGCCGTCGAATCTTGGGTTTGGTAGCTCTCAGCGATCTACACCTGCGGTTGACCCCAATATCGCGGCGCAGCGCAAGTTTGCCGCCGCCAAGAAGGAGGCGGAGGAGCGCGTTCTCGTAGACCCTGAAGATGAAGGAATTCAGAGGATCCTGCATTCCGAAATCGAGCCGACTCTAAATATCAACGAGTTTTTGGTGGTCGACTCGAAGCTGGAAGTAGTAGATACCTCTGCGCGCGAAGAAGTACCGGTCGCGTGCGAAACTCTATGGCGGGATATTAATCGTATGATCGATAGGCTGGGTCTGAACTCGCGATCTCTGCAGTCATTCATTCGCGGTCACACCACGCTTTACAAGGAAGAAGGCCGCACCATGGATGACCTCGAGACGCCTGACGACTGGGTCCTGGTCGAGGGCCAAGAGCTCGTCGCCATTGAAGATGAGCTGGCCCAGGACCTGGAGGAGGGACGGGTGAAGGATATCGAGGCAGTGGAGGAGAATATTCGGTCACTGACGCGCGACCTTGCGAAGCTGCGCGCAAAGGATGAGGATCTACGGAAGGTGATCATGTCGCAGATTGATCCGGATCAGCTGGCCATGGCGAGATCTCTGCCTCTTAGTGCAGAGCAGGCGGCGCAGCAGAACGAGCTTCGCCGGGCGTACGCCACGTTCTCGAAGCTCCTCGCCGAGGCCGAGGAGGCACTGACGATGCTCAAGGCCAAAATTACGTCGGCGGGCGGGGCGTCGGGCAAAGCGCCAGTGCCGACATTCGAGGCGATTATCCGGACCATCAACAAGATGACGACCATGGCGGAGAAGCGCAGCGGCGATATCGACGTCCTAGAGAACCAGATGCGCCGTCTCCGCCTTGGGTCCATGGGGCTGAATGGCAGTCCCGGCCCGTCGCGCAGCCGCGAAGGCTCGCCGTTCGCGACGCCGCAGAAGCGAGGGTCCATCTTCTCGCCCGACCGGCTGCGGGACTCGGTCGTGTCGACGCCTGGGTCGTACGGGATGCGCGGGACGCCGCCGCGCAAGAAGCTGAGCATGTTTAGCGAGGAGGAGAAGAAGGCGATTCGGACGAAGGAGGCGAAGAGGAAGGCGACGTTGCAGATGCTCAGGGCTAGTCTAGAGAAGTCGGGGCCTAATGTGCAGCGGCTTCGGGATGATGATTAGTCTTGTTTGTGGGATAGTGTAGGCATAGATGGGAGGGAGTTGTGTTATGGACAAGAGGAATACATAGATTGCAGTATGCAGTATGGTTTGGGATGAGGATAGGATTCCCTGGGTATTGCCACGGGATATCATAGCTTAGTGATAGATTGACAAGGATGAATAGCATTGTCACCAGAGAAGTTGTTCTATTGTTTTTGACGCGGTATCTTAAAACCCCCTTTTCTGACGCTAACCGTGCGTTGGGGAGGAGGAAAATAAAACGGGGAAGGATATCGCGATAGCTGGTGTACTTGACTGCCAATTGTGGTTCATCTCTCGATTGCTCTCAAGCTATTATTTGTCTTTAGCCGTAAGAAGCCGAAGCTTCCACCCCGTGGTTATATAGCATACGAGTGCCTGCTGTCTAATCCTCGGTACGCATGCTGCTCTGAAGTTATTCGTATGCTTTCGGGGTATGGAGTAGTTCATCTTGACCGCGGTGGGTGAGGTGGGGTTACAGTTTCTACACTTGGGGGTTGGATACCTGGGGGTTGGATACCTGGGGTTTGGATACTGCTGTACCGTGGAAGTCTTGTCCGCAGGGAGGGGAGGAACCGCGGAAAACTAGGTAAGTAAGCTCTCTGCAGGGAAACTTGTGTATATGTGTGTGTGTGTGTGTGTGTGTGTTGAGTGAGGTAAGAACAGAACTGGCCCGGTCCGGCCCAGCAAGAGTTGGGCTAAGTTTATTTAGGGGTGTAGGTAGGTATCTAGGTATCTATTCTGTTACCCTGCTACCCTGATTTTGGTTGCGTGGCTCTGAATAAGGTAGCTAGTTTCATCCGTTGAACTCGGTTTGCCTGCTGTAAGTGTTATTTGTATCAAACCGTAAGAAGCTTCGGCGAAGGCTTCCACCCCTTAGACCTAAGGGGGGTAAGCGGTCTCTCTTCTAGGTGGTTATAGCACACAAGTGCCTACTATCTAGAATAATCCTCGGTACGCATGTGCACCGCCTGCTCTAAGTAGACAGAGGGAAGTTGATGTGGTGATGTTAGAAATAGTCTGGCGCGCACTAGAACTAGCAGTAGTTATTGGCGATTGATACCTCTCCGTTAGGGTGTCTGAATCGCCACGGGAACAGGGTAGGTACTTGTACTTGCGGCGTAAACTATAGGGTTCATGAAGATTTTGATGATAGCCGGGGGGTCGACGATGTCTTATGCCCCTGGATTTAAGGTAGTTAGATACTCTGGCACATGTGATAGTGTGTCATTGCTCTTAATATTGGGCGTGCCTAATATTGTGAGGATCTGAGGACCTTTTTCCGGCAGCGAGTCAGTCAACAGTGATATGATACTGTTGAAGCCAGCAAGCTGGCAGATAATATCACTATCCCAGTTTTGGGGGTTTGTTTTGTTGTTGTTTTTAAACAACACGAGCTCAGATTCAACATCCGCAAAACATCAGAAGATGGTAACAAACCGCAGTCTGCCATCCACGCCAAGCTGACCGATCATATCAACCGGCCACTCGTGCGGCGCATACTCCCTCGGCAAAAAGTCCAAGTCGACCACGCTCCTGAGCGAGTTCAGCACGCGTCTCATCCTCCATTCTAAGTGCTTCGCATCGCCGCCCTGGAGCTCATACAGCCGCTGCAGCTCGTTGCGACGCGACGACCGGCCCAGTCTCTTGAGAACTTGCGTCTCCCAGGTATACCAGTACAAAAAATGTTCGACTGCGGACCTCTTGGTCCTGAGTCGGACGACGGGGGATGTTTCCGCACCACCACCACCGCCTGCTGTAGTAGTAGTACGTCTCTGAGTAGTAGATAACATAAACCGTGTGAGCTCTTCCACTCGATGATTATTATTCTCGGTGCCCGCGTCAAGAAGGGATACCCACTCTCCATCTCGGCGTTGCCACTCCCAATGCGGCAGCTCTTGTATCCGATACAAGTTCTCCTCCTTGCGTCTCAGGGAGCCCTCGGGGTCTTCTGCGGTCGAGAATAGAGACGTGCAGTAGTATCTGCTTACGTCGCTAAAGGCCTCTGGTTGGAAGACGAAGCTGATAAATTCGGTATCGCGCTGCTGCTGAGGATGATCGTCGGTCAAGGGCGAGGCTAAAAAGCTCTTGTTTATCTCGTCAAACGCCCTGGAGAAGCTTGGGGCCTTGTATCTGACTTTTTCGTTGTCACGTCTCTGTTCGAGGAGCCCCTGAAGGGTAGGGAGTATTGCTTCGGCCGTCGTAGCACCGGGGAAGAGTTGTTTTGAGAGCCTTTGCGCGATACGCGTCTCTCGGCGCTGTTTGGTGATTGGATCGAGTTTCTCGAGATATGGATCGTCGAGCTCCCTCTCGGGTGTAAACCGGGGCGGAGATGTTTTGAGTGACTCTACTGCGTGGTGGTCGAGGAGGGTGAAGAGGTTAAGACCCAATGGCTCGCGGGACCATCCGCCATGTCTTACAAGGAAAACACTGTGCAGCGGAGCGACAATTTTGTAGTTCCCGTCAGCATCATCGAGCTTCCGCATCAGCAGCGGTACGTCAGGTCCAGCGAAGAATATGTGATCGGTCTTTGGGTTTGCCAACTTGTCCAGCTCGCTGTCTCGGGCTAGGAATAGGATCGCTGTGGCTGCTTCTTGTGTCCACGATGTATACAAATGGAGACGGCGTAAACCGTCGACAGCGTGGAGTGTCTCCAATCGCCGCAGCGACTGCTGGAGCGCGCAAAGATGTAGTAGGCGTAGTGATAGAGATCCTGTGCGGGCGTCGACCGAGCACCACTGAGGGACTGGAAAAAGCAACTCTGGTAAAATCGCTATGCCCCGATGGTGTGCGCCAAACGACACGGAACACATCATAGTGACAACCAGAGCATTCCGGTCGCCCCGACTCCCAAGCACCTGTTGTAAAGCCTTGTGTGGACCGCCAAGAGCATTCGCATGTATTAAAAAATGCGAACAGCTCAGAAGCGAGCTGTTGGCCATGGTCTTGATCGACGAATTCGGCAAGTTGTATACCCTCTTCGCCACCCCAGTTTGGTACCCATGACGGCTGCGTGTTCCAACCGGGGATCCCGATAGAGTTGTATAGGACGCGCCCGACGTGGCCAGAGTTAATGACGCAATGAGAAAACAGCCCAACAAACACATGGAGCGCCGAAAGGGTGTAATCTGGTCTGAATAGCTCGGCCTGGTCCCCCTCCACAAGCCCAAGGATTCCAAAGACCTTGTCCCGGGCATCAGCGCAAGCCGCGTGACCAGTGAGGGTAATTGCACCCACGAAGCCGTCCTTTGCCAGTATCGACTGACGTGCCATATAGCTAAGCCATGGCGAAGACGTCTTCTCGAATGGTATTTGGGCCGTTGATAAGGCCTCGGCGTGGTATTCACACCCCTCATGAACAAAAACGACGTGTCTGGCCAGGACCAGTTCTTGTATCACCCACAGCCGCGAAAAGTACCGCGACCTGAGCATCTTAAAGAGTGTACGCCTGTCGTTTACTAGAGCTGAGATAGGTGCTCGTTTGGGAAACCTGCGTCTGCGGTTGCGTGGCGCTTCGGCGGCTTTTTCCCCGAGGTACACCAGCACTCGCAAACATCGCTTGTAAATGGAACCCATCTTGGGAATCTGCATGACTTTCTCCTCCGTGTCGGCTTGGTTGATGCAAATTGCGTCCACCCAAAGTGCTCGCTGCGCGTCGGGACGGCGAACATAGCGAAGCATGGCTGCGCAATTGCGTGTCTGAAAGAGTACGTCCCAGAAGAGACCAATGTATACCGGAACGCATGGCGTGCTGTCGCCGGTGTCGTCCCCCCAAGTATATGATATTGCCTCGTAGTCCGGGTAATCGTTGTCTCGATAGGTCGCTAGGCCAAAGTGCAGAGGAGCATTTTCGAACGGCGAAGGGGAGAGATGGATGAGCCGGATTTCGTTATATCGTAGCCGTTGGTGGTAGGCCACTAAGCGGGTCGAACTCGTAGTCTCGAGGCGATTCAGTCCAACAGGAGCGTTGGCCCCTGGTGCAGGGCTAGTCCTCGTAGGGGCGGCACCATGGTAGGCTACCGTTGACGGCCACCAGAGATTGAGGTGCCCAAGAGACTCGTCAGGAGGGGGCTGAACGAAAGTGCCGGACTGCTCCCTCGAGCAGGCCGGCTCTTTTGGCGGTGACCTTCGACATGCTAGACAGCGGGGTGTCCCTTGTTGAATGGTAACCATGGGGTTACCGCAGTTGGGCAAATGCCATCGGCTCATGATGTTGGAGATGTCAGGCGGCAGCGGCAGGTTGGATCGCTATAAAGGCGGAGGGGAAAAAAACAGAGAGCTTGAACCAAATCGCAAGATGCCACTCTTGGAGACAGAAAGCAAGCAGCCGAAGAGGAGTGAGGGACTAACCATAGTATATGGAAGCACGGCGGGCCAGGTGGTGGCGGGGCTGAGCGTGAAGGCGAAAATGTGCAATAACTATCAGGCTGGCGCCTGGCAGCCTCGTTCGTGGAAAGTATTGGACCACGCACTCTTCTGGAAGCAGAGTTTGCAGGTGATACCTTCACAGCCTTGTCGAAAGTCCTGCTCTAACTCAACGCCCACGTATCTATCTGATATCAGCTAAGAAACAAACATAAGGCCCGCCAACGGGAGACCTACTCGTCCCAGGACGCAAATTAGTGGCGTCGGGTGGCTGCGGTGGTTGTCGCCTTGGGAGGCAGACTTCCTGCAGCGTTGAGACGTTGCAGACCATGGCTTTGCGGTGTTGAAAAGCCGAGTACATGCCATGTGAACCGAAGAGCGCAGTAGCATTTTATATAGGGTCGGCTTATGTCTGAAAGACTGAGGTGAAGATACTTGTTTTGTGGAAGAGGAGAAATGAGCCTGTGGCTGGCTAAATATCTACAGTGCCCTGGGTCCATGCGTGCCTTCCATCTTGTCTGGTTGCTCCTGCCTGTCCCAACATGTCCGAGTGACAGGAGTAACTATTCTAGTTACCCACTGCGTACTTGCACAAAATACTTGACAAGTCCAGTTTTCCAGACAGAGAGACAGACTGGAAGTGCTGTCTGTATCCGTACCTCTCTTCTCCGCTCTCGAGTTCAGCAGCACCTCAAAAATAAAACAGAAAAAAAACAAGTTCCCACCTCAGATAAAAAAGGGGGGGTGGGGACAAAAAATGTGATTCAACCCAGGATCGAACTGGGAACCTTCAGTGTGTGAGACTGACGTGATAACCATTACACCATTGAACCATGCCATTTGTTGAAAGATTAGCTAGCAAAACGGGCCCATGTCGCTGTGCTGGCATTGCAACCGCAGTGAATCGGACGTGGCGTCCCTCTCTATTATGAACTGACCGACTGTTTGGATGAGGGTTTATGGTCGATAATCTCCTTACTGATTACAAGATATGAACATCTGGCAGCGGATGAATAGGGCCCTGCTGTGTCGACGCTGACGCTGAGGCTGAATACCCTCCACTCAACCAGCTTGCCTAGTTACTCCTGTTACTCGGACACAGGGAGGGCCACGTTCCCTCTCTTACAGAAAGACAGTAAATGCAGTAAAATACCGCTATTAAAGTTTGTATAAGTAATTACGCCGCTATGCTATGCCCCTATCCGTATATAGGTATATGTCCTGTACATGGTATCACCCTATCCTAGGCCCTATACTCCATACTCCAACACGCTCAGTGTATATCTACCCATGATTCCGCCCCCCATACCTATCCAAGGTACTCAAAGCGTATCCGGCCCGTAAAACCCGCCCCCGAATACATTCTCCGCCTCCCACCGGAGAAAATCGCCCAGGTCATGCCCGAGATTAAACCCCATCGGCACGATGTACTCGTTCCCCTCGACGTCGCGGCTGACAACGAGATCGAGCATCGGGCTCTGCGGCAGGCTCTGCATGCTCTCCGTGCTTTCTCTCCTAGCCGCCGCGTCCGCGTCGATCTGCAAGCCACCCGACGCACCGCCCAGCCCACCGTTGCGGCTATGATACGTCATGACGCCCTCCTGACCGATGCCGATGCCCGTCGAGTAAAAGTATTGTGGCGGGTGCGCCGGCCTGACGATGCTCGAGTACCGCGGCGGCGGCGGCAAAACTTCTTTTGTATCGAGCTCTGCGGTCGATGGGGGTAGTCGCACTGGACTCGGGGCCGGGGGCGGTGTATGGACCGGCGTGTCGGGCGGCGTACTGTGCCGGTTCTGTCTTTCCACCACCTCGGCGTCTGCGGCGGTGACCAGAGTGCCCGGTCCATCAAATCCAAAATCGGCAAACCACCGGGCGACATCGTCCCGCTCGGCCAGCTCCGCGTCGGACGGCTTCGAATAGTCGGTCGTCTCGCCAAAGAAGTCGCCGGCGCCGCCGATGATGGCCATTTGGAAAGCGGTCCAGTCGAGCGTGTCATCAACGGCGGCCGCCAGTTTTCCGATAAAAGGCAAGTCGGCTTTGGCAAGCCGGATAGGGCCGTGGCGGAATCCAGGACAACAGTAGCTATATGGCGACGACCGTAGGTAGACGTACTCATCTGTGTTGACCCGCTCCGTGGTACCTTTCCGCCGGGACGTAGGTGACAGGACACTGGTTTCCGGTCCAACGGCAATAACCTCAGGTATGGTCGGCAGGGAAGCTTTGCCAGCCATCTGCTTCATCGGCGACCGGCGGCGATGGTTTTTCCGGATCGGAGGCAGTGGCAGATTGTTCATTTGTCTGCCGGCAGGCTGGATCTCCTCCACGACCATCATGATCGGAGGCGCCCCCTCGTCAAAGTTGTAAATCATGGCAGAGTCAATAGGACTCTCGATGTGGTCCAGCTGTGTCGGGGCTGGCTGCTTTTCGTTTGCGTTGGTATGTTGTATTTCTCTCGGCTCCTCGATCATGACTTGTATCGCTGGGCCCTCGTCAGACACGATCTCGTCGGATCCTGTAGGCCCCAGCTCGCCATCCAAGTCTCTCACGGCGGTCGCGGCCTCTCTTGCTAGACGGGCCTGTGTCGCCCTGCTCATCCTGATCTCGTGAAGTACGCTTTCTGGTAGCATCTCGTCTGCTTCGACACGGTTGAAAAAACGAATACTGAACAAATCTTTGGCACTCCCGGTCAGTGTCCATCTCGGGGATGGAGTGGGCGCAACGGGCCATGTAGCCCGCCCACGTGGCCCCTGACGGAACGATCTCCTTAGTCGTGCCTTCTTTGTCCTCAAGACCGACATTTGACCACTCGGCGTTGACGTCTTCAGGGGCGCCTTTGTCGGCTTGGTTATCGAGCTGGCAGACCTGGTACTTCTTTGTGACCTCCTTCGATCCAACGAAACCCGTTTTACCGAGACTGTGTCCCGGGTCGCGTCATCGGACATGCCCGAGGCCGAGGGCGGTGGCGAAGGAAGGCCCTCGGTCGCGGACTGCCAAAGTCGGAACGCCTCTTCCATCTCACGGGCGAGCCGGTCCATTTCGGGCTCGCATTCTTTCAACTTCAGTTCGGGAGTGCTGGCGTTAGCAGGGGGAGGGCTTTCCAGCGATTCTAGAGATGATACCGGAGAGAAGTCGGCCTGCCAGGTCCGGGATAGAGGTGATGATGGCACGGATGATGAAGATAAAGACGGCGGTGTTGGTGGTGCTAAGCTCAGACTCTGGGGCCGCCGCCTATCATAGAGTTGTTGGGGAGTAAGAAGGGGGCTTCCCTGAGGCGTCCGGGCAGGTCCCGGGGGAGTCGGCGACGACCTCGGCCGGGTGAATCTCGTGTCTTCCTCGCTGTAGACCGAACTTGTCGACGTCCTGGGAGTGTCGGGGAGAGGCGGCAAGACGACGATGCAGTGGACATCCTGGGACCGTCTGATATCGATCGAAGGGATGGGCGCTTTGCTGAACCTCCTTGACCATGTCCTGGCCTTCCCACAGCCCTCGTCGACCTCGTGGGATTGGTCGCCATCTGGACTATCGGGTTTCCTCAGCGGCATCAGCCTCCTGATGCTGAAGGTCGGTCGTGACAACATGGTGATGGCCGAGCAGGCGTGTTGCAGGCCGGCATGCAATATCGAGCGTCTCCGTCAGTCTGGGACCGGGACAAGATAGATGAGCACCCGGGAGGGCGGGACCTTGAGTAATAGGCCATGACGGGAAGCATCCTCGGTTCTGGCCCCAAGTATAGGCAGGTAGCGAGAGAGCCTTTTCGCCGAGTGTGGCGTGGGTTGCACACTTGCATGACGACCGGATTGGCCCGTCTGGCCGCCGGGTTGGGGGGCGAGGCACCGGGAATTTTCAGACCATTGGATCGGCTCTCAACTGTGAGCTATTTGCGCCTCTCTCACACCTCTGGGACTACCTCGGTGTCGCTTCTCGGCCCCCCCTCCATCCCACCCCAACCGACTACAGGCGACCATCGCCCGAAGCCCGACACCACGAGCGACTGGCCGCCAAGCTGCTGAGTGATGGCCGGCATTGAACTCGACCTCGCAGTTGCAGGCAGGCATCGACTTTCTGGCGATAACAATCACCCGCCGCCCACACGAACGGTTGCTGACTTGCCTGTCAACCTGTGTCACGACAAAGTTCAGCTGAAATGGACAGTGATAAAGCGATGTGGAGGTGGCGTGGACGTGGTCAACGGTCTTTCCGCCCGTGGCTGACATGGGCCCAAATCAGATGTTCTGAAGTGTGTGTGTGCCGAGGTGAGGCTGTGAAGTCGACGGCCTCACGCTAACGCTAACAGTCAACCCCCCCTCTTCCTCTGATCGTCCCGTTCCGCAATCCGCCTTTTGCATCCCACTTTCCTGTCTGAGAAACAACCTCCATCTTCCCGCCGATAGTGTCCTGATACTAGTGGATTCGAGTTTTTGGTATTGAACTTGCCAGTTCCCAGTTGGTAGGCGATCACCTCACCTCAGCTCCCCCGCAATTTTGTTAGGGGTGTGCAAGAGCCGAAGGTTTATAGTATTAGTGCAGCGCCTCACTCAAACAAGAATCCGGCAGCTGAAGTAGGTAGGATGCCGACTGTTAAAATGGTTGACGAGCGGCGATGAGCCTCAGAAACCAAATTGCCGGCGGGCAGCTGCGTCTGTTCGCTTGCGCGTGTAAATTGCGAAATCAACAGTGCAAGTCTGGAAGCGACTGCCGCCTGCCCGCCGTGCTGCATTTACCCAGACGCCCCAGCCAACCAGACATCTATTTCCGAGCTGAGAGCAGCTCCTCCGCCACGCCGTGCAACAGTCTTTTGTTCAGAGAGAGCATCGTCACATTGGGCGCTTGGGATGCGTCCGTCGAGTCCGAAGCTGGTCGTCTGCGGGCAAATGTTGGACATCTTGGCATCATCGACACTTGATCTCAGTGCCTAGGTATCCTCGGATTATGTCTATACTACCACAACACAACTGGCCTAACTAGCGAGTCATGATCCTCCACGACGAATCCGAGTTGAATCCCTCCGAGCTGACCGGCATGGAGTGGCGCTTATCTCTGTCCTCCCCGCGTCTGTTGGCGGCTCGCTCGTTCTTTCTCACCGTCGAACAACTGCCGGTGACCACGCCAAGTTCGCTGGCTCGGCTGTCGCTTAATGAAAAGATCTGGGTTGGTGTAGTCTGAGACTCGGTACCACACCTACTGACCCTTTGTCGTTGCCTGGGCCTTGTCTACCTACGTCTAGAGTAGGGCTGAGGCGGCACAACGCCAGAGATGCAAGTCACCCGCTTACGGTCTGCCCTGCCACCGAGCAAAGGGACACACCATCTTTTTTTTGCGATTGATGAACTAGATATTGGATATTCTTTCTATTCAGCCCACTCTCGGGCCGTGTATGATTCATCTACCGGCCAGGATTGAGTTCTGACAGATCCCGCGGCCGGCCTTGTTGTCTGGCCGCAAACCAAGCATCCTCCCTCCGGTGATACCGGTATTACCCGTCAGCTGTGCGTGTGTGTTGGTTGAATACACTCGGTCTTTTTCCTTGTGTCGCTGCATGCATGGCTGGATTGTTAGGTCCCGATCCTGCATAGCTGGATCCGAGGCTCCCGACAGCTTGGGCGCGGCCGGAAAGGCGACCAGTACTCGCCGGCTTTCTGCTTTCGCTCTCGAGATCGCCACAAACGAAAGCCGGGACTCGGAGTTTCGCCTGTTCCGGTGTTCGCGTGTGACTGCCTCCCCGCCGGGAGATATCCCGTTCGACGGCCGCAGCGTGTCCCGACTCCTCTCATCTGGCTTCCATCCCTCACAGAATTTCGTTCGCCTTCTGGATGCTCTTTGATGATGTCGTCTTGAGATGCGAAGATGCCGCGTGGGTCGGTACATGGACGTATTTCTTTTCTGGTTGAGCGGGCGGCTCTGCCTCCTTCCCTTTCCACAACCGCTTGATCAAGTCCAACGTTGACGGTCTGGCCTCGTTCTGGCCGTGGTCTTTTTGTTCTGTCGCCATTGTTTGTTCTCGCTGATAACCACTGGTGTTTGTCTGGTCATGTAGGTCACACAACAGGTAGGAGATTGACACCGAACACAACTAAAAGATGAAACTGAGGGGGAAAGGTCGCTCATCCGCAAAAAATGACACAGGAGGAGGGCCTTGGATCTTATAACACTGTACTCGGGCCCCGGCCAGCCACCGGCGCATCGGGATGGTCTGCGTTCATTCAGCCGTCAGGCATCCATATTTCCCTCCTCCTGTCTTGCCCATCTCACCACAATACACCACGGCCAATCGAGACAAGAGATCAACGTGGGGAATGTCCGGGAAGCTTGACCAGATGCAACATGGTAGACCGGCGCTAGACCACAGACTGCTGTGGGGAGAAACAAAACTCAAATCAGGAGAACTAGCGAGATGTAACGTAATGCGGTTAAGGCTTAACGAGCTCTTGGAAGTTCTCCTAGGATCGCTGGAAGGACTAGTTAGCGTGTATGTATTCCGTAATCGATGGATTTTAGTGCCTTGTCGAGCGACAGCTGAGACTGCGTGGAACTGCGACCATGACAGTTCAGCCGCAATCTTGTCGTACCAGTTAGAGCCTCAGTCCGGCGTTATGGACTGCGCTAGATGCAAGCTTGTCCGTCTTTGGTGGTATCCGTCGGAGCTAGGATAGCTAGCCAAGGGCTCGGTAAGGCCTCGTTTTCTAGGTAGACACCAAAGACACCGGTCTTTCGCGCCGATGGTCCTAGAATTTGGAATTTGGTGGTGGACAGACTCGTTCGTTTAACAAGGGGATCACCACAGAGAGGACAGACATGATGTGACAAATATCTAGACGCCGGTCCGATTACTCTCCGCATGCTTTATCAACCACCCCCAGAGAAGGGTGATTGCAATACCCCTATTCTACAACGCCTCACTCCCCTCCCCATCATCCCCATCCTCATCATCCTCATCATCATTCTCCGCATACGGCACAAACCGAAAGTCCAAAAAACTCAACCCAGCTCCCTCCACCTCCACCATAAACTGCATACTCAGCACGCCCTGCCGGTCCCCCCTCAGACTCACTTTACTCGCAATCCGCATCGCCTCCGATGCCGACTTGATAATATCAAACTTGAACGTTTGCCGCCACTTTGTATCCCGCACCGTAAACGTTTCCAACAAATCCTTCCCCCTCGCAAAGTCCACGCTCGACGAGCCTAAGGCCCCCGCACTTGATAGTCTGAGAAAAGGTTCCCGCCGCGATGCTGTAAGTGTCAGTTTATCAGGCTGCGAAGGTGCAATCTCGCCCAGCGCATCAAGCAGCACACGCGCTTGCGTAATAATCTTGAACGAGATATCCTCGATATCAAACGGGATGTCGTCGGGGATCTCGGCCATGTACGTAGTAAGATTGCACGTCGTCTTGACGCCGGCCTCCTCGAGGACAATGCTAAAGGGCTCGCCTTCTTGCGTGTAGGATAGCGAGCAGGTGCCCGACATGCCGAGCGTCTGGTTGCTGAAGGCGTCGGGGCGGTAGTTGCGCAGGTTGCTACGGTAGGGGTCCGCGTCGGCCTTGGCCTGGCGGGCGGCGGCGTCGGTGGCCCCGAATATTTGGAGTGTTTCGAGGAGGGCCGGCAGGGAGATCTGGAAGGAGGGGAGGACTTCGTTGTCGTCGTCGTCGTCGTCTGAGCGGGGAATGTTGGCTGTGTAGGTTGTGAAGAGGCTCTTGCTCCAGTGGGCAACGCCTGGTCTCTGCATCAGTGTTTTTTTCTCGGGATGGTCTGGTTGGTGGTGACATACCTTGCATTACGCGACCGTGGTCGGCGGCGAAACGGAGGCCGTTTTCCGTGATTTCGACATGCACCTTGTTCGTGAAGCCGATGGACTTGAGAAGCTGGTAGAGCGGCCGAGTCGAGCTCGCAACCGCGCGGAAGATGGGGGGATGGTGGACATGGTCTGATGAGGATTCCATGGCGATTGATGGGAGAGACACAGAGGAACAAATCAGAACAGGGAGTGAATATCGGCTTGCTTTTGGTATGTTCTAAAGGTACAGATGCCGACCTCTTTTCTCTCGGGTATCTTCTAGACGTACACTCCGACCGCACAGAACATGTATACCACTCCGAGACTGAAGCCAGTGTTAGCTTGCGTTGGATGTAGACAGCAAGGAACGTGGAGCATACGCAAGAGCCAATGAAGCCGGGACACCGAGGAGCGGGACGTTCACCAAGGACCGGTCTAGTCTTTTGTCAGTGACGGTCGATTGCGACAAGAAGAAAAGCGTACTGAGAGCAAAAGCGCCGCTCAAGCCCAGACCGAGGACCACGAGGAGAAAGGCGAAGAGGAACTGGTTGTCTTTTCCGATCGCGGGGACAAACGGCCTGCCAGACGCGGCTTGCCAGACCTCATGAAGTGAAGAATCCATGTGCTCCGGGTTGGCGAGATCGAAAGTTGTGCGGATTGGCTCAATTGCTTCTCTGCATAGGCGTCATCTGTCGAGATTCGGAAGAAGAGCTTCACCGTCGAGCTCGGTCGCGGCTGCTTGTCCAGATTCCACAAGACGTGTTCGAAGCCGAAAACGGTTTAGCGCAGATCTGTGTTTCAAAGCGGGCCCCTGTTCGTCAGCCCTGCCTGCATCGAGCCACCGCGCATCCACCCACCTCTTGTTGCCTCCGCATTTGTCTGTCCGCCACCCCTGGACCCGGCAATCCAGACACGACATCCTCTTTCGTCGCGGTGTCGCGGGCCGCCATCAAGATGAAGGACGAGAGTAAGCGTCTTTCTTTTTCCGTAAATAAAAACATGCTAATCGCGTCTGAAGACGGGAAGCGCAAGGCAACCGAGGAGCCGTCGTCGCCTGCGGCGTCAAAGCGAGTGAAGCACGCCGAGTCGATCGAGCCGGATAAGAAGGCTCGAAAGATACCAGCGATCCCTTTCCCCGAGAAACCTGCCGTGATCGAAGAGCGAAACGGCGAGATCGAGTTCCGTGTGGTCAACAATGACAACGAACGCGAGAGTCTGATCATCCTTACCGGCCTCAAATGCATCTTCCAGAAGCAGCTCCCCAAAATGCCCAAGGACTACATTGCCCGTCTGGTGTACGACCGAACCCATCTATCGATTGCCATAGTAAAGAAACCGTTAGAGGTGGTCGGTGGTATTACCTATCGCCCGTTCAAGGGCCGGCAGTTTGCAGAAATCGTCTTCTGCGCCATCTCGTCGGACCAGCAGGTCAAGGGCTATGGTGCCCATCTCATGTCGCACCTCAAGGACTACGTCAAGGCCACATCCGACGTGATGCACTTCCTCACCTACGCCGACAACTACGCTATCGGCTACTTCAAGAAGCAAGGATTTACAAAGGAAATCACGCTGCCCAAGTCGGTCTGGATGGGCTACATCAAGGACTACGAGGGCGGCACCATCATGCAGTGCTCGATGCTGCCGCGCATCCGCTACCTCGAAATGGGCCGGATGCTGCTGAAGCAAAAGGAGTGCGTGCAAGCTAAGATCCGCGCATACTCCAAGTCGCACATAATCCACCAGCCGCCCAAACAGTGGAAGAACGGGGTCACGGCGATCGATCCTCTCACCATCGAGGCTATCCGCGCCTCGGGCTGGTCGCCCGACATGGACGAGCTCGCCCGCCAGCCGCGCCACGGGCCCAACTACAACCAGCTGCTGCACCTGCTCAACGACCTGCAGAACCACCAGAGCAGCTGGCCGTTTTTGGTGCCGGTAAACAAGGACGACGTGGCCGACTACTACGACGTCATCAAGGAGCCCATGGACCTGTCGACGATGGAATCAAAACTGGAAGCGGACCAGTACGCCACGCCCGAGGACTTCATCAAGGACGCCCGCCTCATCTTTGACAACTGCCGAAAGTACAACAACGAGAGCACGCCGTACGCAAAGTGCGCCAACAAGCTCGAGAAGTACATGTGGCAGCAGATCAAGGCTATCCCCGAGTGGTCGCATCTCGAATCGTAGGGACGAGGCGGGGATGATGGACCGGTTGAGAAGATGTCGCCGAGTAAGAAGAAGAAGCAGGAGAAGAAGAAGAAGAAGAAAGGGAGGGGTGTGACTAAGCCGACGGGAAAAAAGAGGCGGCAGCGGCGGCGTCTGGCTCGAGGGGACGAGCTTGATTCCTCCCGAGCGCCGAGCACTGTTTACACGGCGGGGCGTTTGGTATCCGTGAGACTCGGTACTCCGATCGATAATGCGCCGGTTGCCGAGATGCTGGTGGAACAGAGGGGGTGCATGACGGTATGAGGGGAGGGATTGGCGTTTTGGTTACAATGCAGTATATGGAGTTTGGAGTTTTGGTGGTTGTGATGGTGGTGGTCATTGGAATGGCTGGGTGTGTCGAACAGGGCTTTTGAATCATTTATATATCTACAGAGAGTTAATACGTCTCGTATCTAAGTACGGAATATTGTATCCGTACGGCAGCGGCGGTTTCGGTGTCAGGAAGTGCTTGTGGCAGCAGCGTGTTGTGTAGACGGATGGGGTATGCATATCACTAGTCTAGTACTTTTTTCCGTTGTGGAAGAAAAACAATAGAATATTTGTACCGTCAGCCGTCAGCCGTTGAGGTTTGGGTTTATGTCTCAGCTGTACTCCGTAAAAGCTTTATTGACTTCCATGGGAATGGGAGTGGGACAAAACACAGCAATAGAACTGCGCTGCGTATGTACGCCACCATACCTTCTCCATTAAAGTACCCTCAGCTAGGTAACTAGGTAAGGGAGTTATTCCGTACCTATCGATTCCATTCCATTAATCCAAGACTACCTACGAGTAGACTACTAGCCTATAGACTACACCGATACACCTAGCTAGGTATACACCTCACTTTTCGTCAGGAGGCAGGGGGGGAGGGCACACCTCCAATCCCCATTTCCCTCCTTCCGTCCCTCCCTACCCTTCAACATCCCCGATTTTGTATCCAAAGAGACATATCGTTGTCTCTTGTTACTAAGTATTAAACAAAAAAGAAGTGACAGAAACCAAAATGCTTTCATCCCAGCCAGCCAGCCAAAACAAGTGAGTGACGACGGACCGAAAAAAAAACCCCAAAAAACCAAAGTCATTGTCATCGTGTCGTGACGTCGTCATAAACCCCGGCCCGCCCCCTTTTCCCTTTTCCAAACTCATCAAGAAGACAATGTCGCCCGCTTCCCAAACCTCTTCACCCAACCGGCATCCCACGGATCCAACTCCACCGCCCGCCTCTGAACAGAAGAAGTATCAACGTGCGCGGCCGTGATATTCCCACAATCGGGCCTCTTCAGCTTATTCCCAAAGGTATCAACAGCCCAGATCAGCACGCCATTCGTCCACCCGAACCCCTCGACGACTTCATACTCGCCCCCGCTGCCGGCGACATTCGTCGAGTTATCGCTGTACTTTTCAAACATGATACCCACCGCCGAGCTCCCCAGACCGGCAAGCTTGGGCGTCGCGCTCGTCTGGCCGCCCGTCGCGTACCACGTGCAAAAGGTCGAGTCGAGATAGCGCTGCGCGAGACGGAGCGAAAGGTCCTGAACGGCGACGTACGACGGGTCTGATTCCCCAAACGTGGCGGGCGTGCGGCGCAGTCCTTCCATCAGCACGTGCTGTAGGCAGGGCCACACGTTGGGCTCGTCCCACTGCTGGCCCGTCTGGAAGTTGGTCGCGGGTATGCCACCGGCTTTCTCGTCGAGCATGGCTGAGACTCTAGCAAAGGCGCGCTGCACGGCGAGCGGGTTGTTCTTGAGCTCGTTGGGGGCGGCGCCGGTCCAGAACGGATACAGCTGGGCGACGTGGAAAAGGACCTGGCTGTTGCTAGGCGCGTCGGCCCTCTCGGCGGCGGTAGCGTCGGCATCCAACGGGACGTAGGCGAAGTGGGACTTGCTCGTGAGGTTGTAGTCAAAGTAAGAGAAGAGCGTCTCGTTCCAGAGGAGTGCGTGCATGGCGTCGCTCCGGGACTGTGCGAGGGAGGCCCAGGCCTTGGCGCCGGTGGTGTTCCCCTGAGACTGAAGGAACGAGCCGATCGTGACTTCGTTCTGATAAAGAATCGAGTTGAGGTCGACAGGAACAAGATCGCGGACCTTGAGGTACCGGAGCGGGAAGTAGACGTCGTTGAGCGCATCGCTGGGGCGCGAGAGGAAGCGCGTACCGTAGTCCCAGCCTGACTCGGCGCCCGTGGCCAGATTCGCATACACCTCCGCCCTCTCCGTCTCGTTAAGAGCGACCGTCTCGGGGTAGATGATGCCAGACATGGAGTAATACGACGTGTTCGTGGCGGTATTGAAATCTTCCCTATAAGATTCCGGCCGTGGCTGGTTGTTGTTGACGTGATACCTGTAGAGCAACCGTTAGCCCCTGCTTTTGGCCATATGAGTAGGCACTCACCTCTGAAGAGTATACGTCTTCCCGTCCTTCGCTGTGACGGTCACGCTACGGTTATTAATCCAGAAGTCGTGCTCCTTTATCAGGAGCGGCACGGCTCTCTCGAGGATGCTGGTGTCATTGGTGTGCTCGACGTATATGCGCACCATCTCGGTCAGCAATGGCGGCTGGGATCTGTTCAGATAATACTGTCGCGCGCCATTGGGAACAAAGCCGATGGTCTCGACGAAATCGAGAAAGTTCTCAATGATGTTCCGCGAGATCTGTGTAAACGCGCCGCCGGTCCGCAGCAGCCCCTCGATAATCCAGTACGAGTCCCAGTAGTACGGTTCGCGGAACCGTCCACCAGCAACCACAAAGGTACGGTTGACCGGGATGAAGCTGTTAGCGCACTGGGTACAGTTACCCGCGCCGGCGTAGCGTCTGGTAAGGTCGGGCCAGATCTTGATGACGGCATCGGTGAACTCGCGGACTACGGCGTCGTCGATGTTCTCCAAAAAGGTCGCGTTCGTCTGCAGCTCTTCGGGCGGCACCTCCTCGAGCTCGCCTCCGGCCGGCGCAAAATTCTCGGTCAGGAAAGCATTGAGCTCCGAGTTGTTGCTCAGGGGTTGTTTAAGCTTCCCGAATGCAGCAATGACCTCGTCAATGGGCTTGGTCGTCGGCCTAGACGCTCGTGTAAGTCACAATGTCTCACCCGGCTCTGCCGTCACCCGCTGGGGGCGCATTGTCCCACATACATGTCGACGAATGTCTTGGAGTCGGAGAAGGGTCTGGCCAGCTCGATCGCCTTGAGGATCTCGCCCTGGCAGTACAATGGGGAGTCACAGGGAGCCGTCACCGAGCCATTGATGTAGAGCGCCGTCGCGCCTGAGGCCAGCGCAGCCAGCGCAGTCGTCGCCGCCACAAGGCGACGTGATGCCATGGTTGTTATTTCGCCGATCAGCGCTCAGGAACCGGGAGCGATCTGGCTGGGAGTCCAGGGACGGGGGAAGGAATTAGGAATGCTGGATAGCAAAAACTCGCGATATTCCATGGAACGACCCGGGGAGGACGGGAGGGGGCGCAATCGGATCTAATAAACCCATGGCACCGTCCCCGGAGTCGAGCAAAAAGAAAAACAGGCTGGACCCGGCTGAGGGTATCCCGTGTCCTCACATATTAGGCAGGAGGGGGTGGAGAAGGTTGGAAAAGCTGGCTCGCCGGGAAGCGGTTGTTCCCAAAGAGCTGCAGCGTGCAGCCCCGGTCGCAGCCATTACCACTTCCCTTCCACTCCTTCCGGGGATCGTCACTGGCCGAGCTGGTTCCCCGGATTTCCAGGTTGTGCCTTGCTGGCTGTCCCACTCTTGTCCCCGGACCTTGGAGCGTCGAGGAATGATCAGCCGGTCTCCTTGTCCGTTCTCAGTAATGCTCACAAACTTTTGCCATGGCCAGGTCCCGAGTCAGCAACTCGCCGAATTGGCCCGAGGCTGCCTCGTCGAGGGCGTGCACACCGGACGCACCCAAGGACCTCTTTGTCCTACCTTACTGCCTTCCTTCTGATGTGCGCAGCCGCATTGAGACGGTCCGACAGACGGCAGGCCGAGTCGTGGCCGGCGGTTGAAGAAAAAGACAACCGAATTGTTTTTTGGACTTTCGACGAAGCTTCCCCGCATTCTGCGCCATTGCCCCGGCGTAGAGCCGTTCGCGGCATCCCTCAGCGCCCTGTGATTCGCTGCGGGCCTGTGACGTCAGGCGGCCGTTAGCGGCTTCGCGGGAAGCCAGGGGTGGCAGTGCGGGGCAGACATCTCGGCGGGGCAGTCCATGACACCTGCCCAGCAATGACACCTGCCCAGCAGTCCTCCACAGTCGGTCTGCAATGTCAAAGGCGTGACTACTCGATTATTCTCGCTTGGCCTTCTTGGAGGGTGGCTGGTTCCTCCGTCCGAAGTCTTGACGTGCATCGACGGCCTTGCCGAACCCGATTGCCTCGTCATGACCCCAATTGCCCGACGGCAATAACTACTCGACGTCCAAGCCTTCTCGCCTTGTCGGCCCTTCTCCACCGAGAACCGATCCAGCTCCGGCACAATAGTACTCCGACCCCAGTGACAGCTTATCCAAATCGTATACCGCCGACTCGACTCGACTCGACTCGACTCGACGATACTCGACGATACTCCAGATCCTCAGAGCCCGTTGAGACGTCCGGTCTTGAACTTCCAACCTCGGGCCTCTGTCGGAGCGAAGCGTCGACGAGGCGGTGCTGCTGCATTTTCCATCGTAAGACAGACAGAAATATGCCTCGTTCGGCGCAACTCTGCAGTTCGATGAAACGTCCGACTATGCTCTACGTCTATTGATATTGACCTTACTGGCTCTGATACATGGATCGTTCACCGTTAGTCCCTTCGAAGCCGGCGCTATTCTTCGACTTCTCGTCCATGATCGCCCGGAAGATACGTTCCAGCTTCGGAACAACAGCCTCGCGGTTCTGGTAAATTTGGTAATGGATAACCAACCGGTTGTAATAGAGCTTCAACCCCTCCTCGGTTCCGAGCTCGTGGATTCGGTCCGGAGAGCATTTGGCGTCGTCGAGGTCGAGCCAGACCATGTTAGTATGTACGGGGTGAGCGAGCTTCCCGCCCAGGTCAGTCCACATTTGGGCAATCTGCTTCGCGAGACTATGTGTCTTGTGTAGCAAGCCTCCCTCGCCGTTGGGTCCTTTGCCGAATGTCTCGTCGACGGCCACTCGGGCTGCGGCAGTGACCACGCCGGACTGTCTTAGGCCTCCCCCAATGGATTTGCGTACCCAGCGAGCATGTTTGATCACGATCTTGTCACCCACCAAGACGCTGCCAATAGGCGCCCCAAGTCCTTTAGAGAAGCAGAGGCTCACGGTGTCGAAGCAGGCAGCAAAGTCAGTGAGGCTCCCAGCGCCTGAAGCCACCGCTTCCCACAGTCGGGCTCCATCGCAGTGGAGCTTCAGCCCATTCTCGCGAGCGAACTTTGAGATGCGTCGAACTTCGTATAGCGGCATGATCATCCCATTGAGGGTGTTCTCCAGGCTGATAACACGAGTAGGACAGGTGTGAACGTCATCATCCAGATAAACGTTCGCCTTGATATCCTCAAGGGTGAGATAGATGCCGTTGCTAGGCACTACGGCCTTAACGCTGGCGCCCGTCAGGGAAGAAACGCTACACCAGGAGTAAGCAGAGATTGTGGAAGCAGCGACAGTGACAATCCTCACCCTCCAGCTTCGTACTTGACGATGTGAGAACGATAGTCACAGACGACACCGTGTGGTGGCTGGGTCAACAGGGACCTCAGCGCCAGCTGGTTCCCCATGGTCCCAGATAAGACAAAAAGGCCAGCCTCTTTGCCAGCCAAGGCGGCGCAGTGAGCCTCGAGGTCGAGGGTGGTGGGATCTTCCTGGAAGACGTCGTCCAGTAGCGAGCAGGACTGGATGGCGGCAAGCATTGATGCCGTGGGCGTCGTCATGGTGTCACCTCATAGACCGTTAGTCTTGTAGAACGGCATATGAGACGGGCAAATTGTCGAACTCACTCCTGAGGTCGATACCACCAGCCCCGGCACTGCCAATCCAAGCACCGCCGGGCTTGCCATTTTGGGCAGCAGATGAATCCATTGTGGTCGAGGATGACGCGAACAGACGCGTCTTGGACCGTGATATCCTAAAAGCTTGTGCGCTTGGCCGGCTCCCGTTTTCCCGGCTTGAGACCAAAGATATTGGCGTTGATTTGGAGCACAGATATCTTTGCGGCGGGGTTGATGTTGAGTCAACGGCAGGAGCGGCCCGTCGACAACTTCCCGATCGGGGCCTAGCACCTGGGAACAGGCCCCCGAGAACGGAGATGGCTTCTTTGCGTCTCATTGCGCAAGAGTGCAGAAGTAGTGTAAACTGCAGCCGGTTACGGGCAGCAAGACGAAGAAAGACGGCTGTCAGATTGCCAAAAGTGGTTTGTCCTCAGCTGTAACCAACTAAAACCATGCCTAGCAAACGGGAACTGCTGACCCACTACACCTCCCATTTCGTGATGGAACAATTCTCCGCTTCGATTTTTTGGCGTCCCACTCATATCGCAGTGAACGAGCGACTTTTGATTACTGATCCTCTTTCGATCCCAGCTTCCAGATTGTTGTTTTGATTCTATCGGTAGACCTACACGTGGTGGCGCATGCTGGTCTCATCCTCCGCTACGCCATTCCATGGCCGAATCGAACCTTTTCCAGCATGCAAATGCCGAAGGCATGTCCCAACGAACAAATGCACGCGCATTCAACCCAAGAGATGCCTCTGGCGCCCACGTGTCGTCTGGAAGATAAATCAACTGCTGTTCCTCTCTCGCAATGGAACCTTCGATGTTGGCGCGCTGACCTCGGATCGATGTGCGCGATCTTGCATCCTTGCTGCATGGGCTCGAATCGAATCCCGAAGGTTTTCGGCAGTAGGACGCCGGGCCGGCGGCCTTCTCGAATCGCCAGCACTACCGACATCGCAGCCCCAATGGATCTAGACCACTCTGTCTCAGAAATTTTCGGGCTTTTCTTCTCTTGCGTCCTGATCTCTTCGGGCTATGTTGCTCATTACTATCTGGCTGCTGGCCTTTTCCTTTCTGTCTGTCAAGGATATATACACGATAGACGTCTGGAAGACGGCTCTGATTTGGTATCCTAATCCCACTTCAATGATCCTTTACAGGACCGAAGGAAAAATGCATTCTGCTATCACCGCACGAGAGATTGGTACTGGTTAGTCCCGTCATATCCTTAATGCTGCCTGCGATTAACTCTGCCTCAGATGCTAGCGATGTTCGTTTCGGAGAATATCGAGTCGAGCCGTTTATCAAGTTGGCGCGTGAGGATTGCCCCAGAGCCCGGGATGGCCGAGGTCGAGACCATGCCAGTCCCAGTACTCTAGAACTGTTGGCACTGTGGAATCGAACCCACCAAGATTGGCATCTTGAAAGTACCCAATCTCGTTGGGGACTTCTCCGGCTGGCTGCCACGCTCTCTCAGCCACCGGCAAAACATCAAAGGATGTCGCCTGGAAATCGTCGTATGGATAGTTACTCAGCTGCCCAGGGTTGCTCGGCACCTCGAGTTCGCCTCGGATCATAGCGACCTGTGGCGGCAGGTTGGATCCCCAGTATCCGTTAGGAGGCGCCGGCATCATCCCAGACTCCATCGCCTCCAAGTTCTGGCCTAATGGCTGGAGGCCTCCTGCATCGCCTGGCAAGGCTGGGGCTGGCGGAGAAACTTCAGCCTCATAGGACGTACTACTGGATACACCAGTACCATCCGGTGATCCATTGCTGGACTGGCCGTCCTCGAAATTGTCATCGCCGTGGCCGTCTCCTGACATCCTCTGAGTCGCTGTGGTATTTCCGTCGCTCTCAGACAACAGGTCGCTGTCGGCCGTGTCTTCATTTGTCTGTGGTGGGGGCGGACAATTTGGAGCTCGACTCGTCCTGCTTGCGGCAGCAGCGTTGCCGGTATTCGGAGTCGCAACACCATGCTTCGACCGCTTCGAGACTCCGATCAGTGCCTTCTCCCTGGAGCTAAGCGGCAGGTTGTTTAGCAGACCACTGAGAATCCGACATAGATCGGCCGTTGTCTTCGACTTTGAGCGCAACCCCTGAAGCATACTCAGCCCTTTCTTGATGGCTTTCAGGACGGTCTCCCGATACGGCAAGTTCCGGGCCTCGTCGTGTACAAATGCAGAGCACAGAACCGTCGTGGTGTCGAAAATGCAAAACACTGCATAGTGAAACTTGGCACCCGTCGAGGCTACGGTTTCGAAGAAGTTCCACGATATATCCATGAGACCCAAGGCCGCCTCGACACCAGCGGCTCTGAGTTGGCCGTCAAGCTCTGACATGGGATTTGCCGAATTGCGAGTCACGTAGGGCTTGAGTGAACCAAACAGCGACATGTAACCAATCAGTTGAAGGTATCGACGCTGGAAAACGACCCAGTCGTGGTCCTTGTCCCAGCGAGTATCGGGCTGCTTGATATCGTACTCGCTCGGAAGAGATTCGAACCACCGGTTGATCACGTCTCGCAATCCAGGCGCCAGCCTTGCCGCATGCTCTTCCTGCGGTATCCGCGAAATCTCGTTAGACATGTTGAGACAAAGTTGGCAGTGAAGTTTCATGTGACGGAACGGCGAGGGTTGGTACGGCTGCTCCAGGTCAATCTCGAGCGCCAAGGTCGGCATCTCGAAATTGCAATCAGACCGATTTATAATCATTGGTCGCGAGAGCATCGAGCTCAAGGCGCTGGGCGGATGTCAACACACTTCCCCAGTCATGTGGTTGATCACTCACAAATCCCACAGGTACAGAACACACCAAACACGCCTCCTCATCTCACGGTCGAACTCGGAAAGGCCATCCGATGAAGGATCTTGGTGGAGGCCTGCTTGGCGTCAGTCACAAATCGACGAGAGGGCCAGTTGGCCTACCAATTTCAAACCCGGCGCGCACCGCGGCGCTCACGGCATACCACGCCTCGGTCCATTTCTCGGCAGACTTGTACCAAAAAGCCGTGAGGAAAAGCTGTTGGACGTGAGGCAAACCGCCTTTGCCATGCGGTATGCTAGCGCTCAACGTCTCAGCCGCGTTGTGCATCCGATTGGCAAATGTCAATTCATCTTCTTGCAGCTCGGATTCCAACCTCTTCTTCACACCACCGTCCGCAAGAAAGAGCGCAGAGCATGCGCAGACACGAAGGATCAAACTGGTGATCTCGGGCGTTCGACTGCCCTCCGGACCGGCCCACCACCCATCGTATTGCGTTCGAAACTCCGGGGGGTAGAGGGAATAGTAGTGATAGTTGGCGCCGTTTAACCAATTATCTACCAGACAATCTGGAGGAGTCGACCATGAGCACGATGTACCTCTCCTAAGATAAAAGGGGGTTACCTGTATGCCGTTTTGTAGGTACCTCTTTCAGCGCAGCCTTGAGCTCGTCTGATATCCCTTTCTTCTCGGTGTCGTCGGCCGAGTCGATGTCCGCCTGCGTGGCCAAGCATCAGTCACGCTAACCTGTGGAATAGTGCGAGCTCTCGGTTTACCGTCGGCCCACTGCCACGGCCCAAGACCAGGTGGTGGGTATGTGGCATATACCCCAGAGCGATCAAGGCGTCACTGGCATTGAACGCGGAGTTGTCGGCATCGGCATCTTCCGCCAAGCCCGAAGCGTCCTCGCCGTCGGATTGATCCAGGGTTCTCTTCCGGGATCCACTACGGCACGGCCGTAGTCAGCATCGGCATCGACGTTGTCGGGAATTGCAGGAGATCAGTACCTTGCCGGCGCATCATTCACGCTTGAGCCGCTGTGGTTGGTCTTGCTGGACGTCGGACCCCTCGACACGGATTGACAGAGATGCGCAACCCCTCTCTTCGAACAGTGGTTGCAAGGAAACTGGCGATTGCACTGGCACCGAGTCAGATGCACGGATGACACCGATGTCGGCAAGATTATCGGGCCCTCACCTTTTGCTTTCGTCTTTGGCACTCGGCACAGGCCGAATTCTTCTTCCCGTCCATGACTTTGCTTCGATAAGGCTGGGGTTGAGACACAAGGTGTTAGGCGGTCAGTGGGGAATGATATTGAGTGGAAACAAACATGCTGAGGATTCACGGAAGTTTTACTTAGTAAGGAACCCCCGACATGTCATTCGCCGCCCCCAACTGCAAGAGGCTTGCTGGTGGAGGACTGGCCGTCAGCAACGGTTGAGAGCAAACAACGAGCCAATCAATGCAGGCGATGCGGTGTCACGGTGCAAACATCTCTTTTCGAACACATCCCAGGCTTCAACATGGCAAGGGAGGCGTTGAAGCAACACAGTGGACCCCGGATCACTCGCCGAACTCTTCCAATCACCGGCTTCCGCCAATTTTAGGGGTTTTGGGCGTTTTCCCCGACCGGTTGGTCTACCTATACCGAACCAGGCTTCCTACAAGACGACGAGCCGTCGCGATCTCGAGTTCCGGCCACTGCGTTGGCGATCGAGGCTCATATCGAGTCTTCAGCAAATGAGGGTGCGGCATCTCCCGCCAACCTCAGCCATACCATTACCTAACCCTCCTCAGTACATAACGGGTCTGCGTTAGTGATGCGGCCCGGCGAGGGATCGTCCTCTTCCGCCATCTTCAAGTTTCGGGCGGAGGCGCCAGGGCTGCGACGCAGGGAACCGATGGCAACTCGGCGTCGGCACCGATGGAAAGCCCTTTGCTCATTTGGAGGAAGTGTTGCCTCACCACTTTGATCTGTGTCGCCTGGGCTGGATTTCCGTACTCTGCGCCAAGCTGTTAGCTAACGCGCTTTCCTAGGGGAGCTGCCGGATGTGAAGCCATTTCGCAAAGCGCAACTGGCGGACTCCGCAACAAGCAGATACTTACGCATCGTCAGGCCGTCGTCGTGGTCTACAAATTTCTAATCGCGTCATTAGCAGCTCGTTCGTTCCTCAACAAAACCGACGGCACACGGTGCGCCAGGCAAGGTGGGCTTGGCGCCACCGGCATCATCTCACCGGTCGAACAGTCTTCCGACTTACATCACAATCCGGCACATCGTGGCCGAACAGCGACCAGAAGGCGTCGCCACTGATCACGCTGCTTTTTTCGATCTCTCTGAACCATGATACAAGGTTGTTATCGCCGGCTGTCGTCGCCGCGTTCCAAGCATATTCGCCGGCGAAGTACGTCTTATTGGCCGAGCCAACTATCATGAAATCAGATCAGTATTTGCGGACGGCTTCCGAATGGTGGCGGCATCGGAAAGGCAAGGCAGCCTCCAACATCCTTGAGGCAGGTCCCGAGATTGCCTGCGGCTAACGAGATCGATCTCGCCTCCTGATTGTCGGGACCACTTGACAATTGTTTTCGTCCACTTGTATCACCGTGCATGTTTCATACAACTGCACGCGCAGGCGGTGACTTCACCGGACAGTTTTTGCAGGGAGTGGTGTTCTTACCTAGAGCAACATCCTCCTTTAGCACGTTGATGCTGATTGGGTAATAGTGATTCGAATAAATGTCGACCTCGTCGATGGCCAGGTGCGACTTGTTGACTCCGTACGTGCCGTCGACAAGAAGCTTTTGCGGCGCAAGCTGCTTCACGAACTGGCCGATCTCGCGGATCCATTCCACGGGCACGTCTTTGTCCTTCCACTGCGGCCCGCAGAGCTCGTTACCGGTCTCGTATGCAAAAATGGTAGGGTCCTCGGCGTACGTCAGGTTCGTGAGCGGGTTTCGATGCGTCAGGAGAATGCGAATGTACTCCTTGAAGATGTCGACGATCGCTGGGTTGGTGTAGAAGTTCTGCACCGCCGGGTTCTTCTCGTCCCGGGCCCGGGTGAGGTTAAAGCCGCCCCAGCGGAGGAAGTCGTATTTGCCGCCGTGGTAGTAGTCGAAGTTGTCGGTCAACGGCACCATCAGTCGCAGTCCGTACTGCCGCGCCTGCCATACCGCCCAGTCAACGGCGTCAAAGGCCCGCGGGTTGACGTGGCCGGCGGTTGGCATCACGCTGAGCGGGTTGCCGGTGCTGACACCGAGCGTGTGGCTGCGGATCATGGTTCCGCCCATGGCCTTGACTACGGCCATGATCTCGGTCACGCGTCCGCGATCTGGGTAGCTTGCTTTGGTCGGGGCATAGTACGGCTCGCCGGGGGGTGGGATGACGTTCTCGTCTAAGCCGAGCCAGTATACGTTGGCGCCGACTGCCTTCCACGGTTTGTCGTTGAGGAGGAGGGTTGAGCCGTGTCTTGTTACGGGGAGGTCGCGGACGTCGACATCCGGGGTGATGGCGGCTGCTGCGCCGAGGATGGAGATTGCGAGGAGCTTGGGTAGGCCGGGCTTCATTGTAACGTGTCGTAATGTCTGAGCCTGAGGTAGGTAAAGCTGTGAACAAACTGTACGGGAAAGTAAGAAAATGTGGGATGGGTTCACAAGCAGTTTTATAACACCCTGCTATCCTCGATCTGGACACGCGTTGTGAGAACACACATCTGTTATATCAGGCTGGCTGTCCGGACTTGTCCCTTCCGCATGTGAATCCATCATCAAAACGGTCCTGGGCCGCTTTCTTTTTCTCTTTGGTATACCATTTTCACATACTAGCAAGTAAACCGTAGATCCGCCTTATTCCAATTCTAGATTACATCCCCAGAAATGAGAGTAGAGAAGTGAACCATTTTATTAATAACCGCTACTCATTCACGGATTAACTGGATAGAGAGACAAGCGAGTGCGGAGGAGATGATTCCGCGCCGCCTGCGATTGAGAGGAATAGAACTAGTTAGATGTATGTGGGATATACGGGTAACGGGTAACGGGTATACTACGAAGTCCCGGTCACTTTTCCTTTTCCTTTTCCCGTTTTGTAACTTACCTCGCTGATTTTCGTCGATGTAGAAATAAAACCAGGCATGCATTTACTCTCGTCTGATGGATACACACTCGCTCCCCCAGGAACAAAAAGAAACCTCAGACATATCCCCCGCCACGACATACATTGTCCACACGTCATCCCATCACCAACCACCCATCATGAAATATCCCTTTCCTCCTCAAATCTGCCTGCCTGGCTGGCCATTTAGACAACGCCATCTGGTCAATCATGAAATCTAAAGATCTCACATCTCACATCTCGCCAACTCGTCCCCACTCGTCTGTCCACCACGATTCCATGACACCCATCACCAACGTCCAAGACTCACGTCAACATACATTATCGTATTCTATTGAAACTACCAACACCGGACTCGCACACTCAGAAGGGTATATCCTCCATTTCTTCCCAGTGTCCTTGTTTCCCTGTATACCTACCTAGTAATCCGGCCCCAAAAGTCGCGGGTATCTCGATCTGACCACTCTCATTCTCTCGTGGCGACTGGAAACTGAAATTGCATAACCGACTCCGAGTTTTTGTAGAAGCCTCCTTGCTCATCTTCCCATTACATCGTATATCCCTCCCCAATAGTAAACTCCTCGCGCCACCGTGGTAGATATCCTATCCAAAGATCTCCATACTCCTGCTTTCCTGATCCGTCCGTGGCTCACCTCTACCTCTTCGCCAATCGCTGCATAAGAGGCGAGTTAAACCGAGGTTAAAACTCCCAAATGGTCCAACCATTCACTGCCAAGCCTGCATATAGAGACTTTTGACAAACCGGGGCGTAAAGACACCAAGCAGGTGGGATGAAAACATAACGCCTAGCAACCTTTACAAATGCGGCTGCATGTTGTATCTGAGGACCAATTCCTCGATCTTGGGCATCAGCTCGGGAATCCGAAACGGCTTCGATATGACATCATCCTACGTCTGTTAGCACACCCCGCTTGTTGGGCACAAAGGGCCAAGAGACTTACCACGCCCGCTGCCTTTGCATTTTCCACTTGCTCAGGCCTTGCGTACGCCGTCACCGCAATGATGGGTATGTGATGTGTGATGATGCCGTCGCTCTCCAGCTTTCTGATCTCGCTGGTGCAGCTCATGCCGTCCATGACGGGCATCTCCAGGTCCATCAGGATGACCGAGATGTTGCGCCGTTCCGTGTCTCCACCTGTCCCCGAAGGCAAATGCGAAAGCGGCGTGATGCCTTTCATCAGCGCCCGTTCCTCATCCCAGAACCTTGACCGTCTCAGGGCCTCAAGCGCTTCGCCGCCATGATTAGCCACGCTTGTATTGTTGCCAGACAATTGCAGCTGCCGCTGCAACACCTTCTGGTTGACCAGATTGTCCTCGACAATCAGCACGTCCCACATCCTCCCCAGGTTGGTCGCGGCTGGCTCCAGGCCCACCTGGGGTGGAATAATCTCACCGGCCGAGGATGACCGGGACAGCTGCTGCGGAGATGGGACGGTAGACAGCTTGGCCGGGCTCATTCGCGGCGTCGGCATCTCCGCCAACCGGTCCGGCTGCGGGTTGTCGGCCCTGCGAATCTTGATGTAAAAGGCGAAGGTGCTCCCTTCGCCTTTCCGCGACCTGACACCGATCTGCCCGCCCTGCATCTCGGTCAGGGTCCGGCAGATGAAGAGACCGAGCCCAGACCCGCCATACTGCACATGCGTGCGGGGGCTCACTTGAGAAAATCGTTGGAACAGAATTTTCTTCTCGTCGTCATCTAACCCCGGTCCCGTGTCGGTCACGGCCACATGAAGATTAAGTTTCTCGCCATCGGCCCAGTCCTCGCCCTCTGTAACGTCGTCTTGGTCCGGACGCCGCAGGGGAATGTAGGCGAGACCTTCACTCGCCGCATCCTTGGACGCGCCCAAGCTGATCGTAATAGACCTTGTCGGCCGACCCTGTGTGAACTTGATGGCGTTGGTCATTAGGTTGATCAGCACCTGGCGGAGGCGAGATGGATCCAGCTTCGCCCAGTCGACGGCGAGATCTTGATACGACTGCTCGACTCGGAACTGCCCTTTGATGTCGTTGGAGTTGAGCTCCGACTCGAACATTCTCAAGACGTTCTGCACTACCGTGACAGGCTGCACGTCTACCGGCGTCACCAGCAGCAAGTTGGAATCGAGTTTGGACAGCGTCAAGATGTCGTCGACGATGCGCTTCTGATGGCTCGCGCACAGGGAGATGGTGTTAGCAGCCTCCATGCAGCTGTCGATGAGGATGTTCAGCTTGTTCGGGCCGTACGACGAAGGATCGCCCACGCGGTACTGGTTCAGCGAAGACGTGATCTCGTCGGCACACTGCAGGATGGCGCTCAGAGGGTTTCGCATCTCATGACTCGTTATGTCGATGAAGTTCTCCTGCTGCCGCTTCAGCTCGACCGCCTCGTCGCGTCTTTGCTTCTGGAAATCCTCGGCCCATTTTTGCTGCGATATGTCCGTCATACAACCAAAGATGCTCTTCAGGACGCCATGCTCGTCCGTTTCTGGGTAGGCGCTCATAAGGGCCCAGTTGTCGACCGAGTGGCCATCTTGGAGCCGGCGGGAGCCTCTGAAGCGGAACTCGTGCGTCACCGCCGCCTTTTCCTCGACCAGGCGGCGCCATGCATTTTCGACGCCCGATCTGTCCTCGTCTCGGATGCTCTCCATCCACGCATCGAGCGTGCTCGGGCTTCGGTTGTGGCCAGAGATTTCCCACCACTTTTCGTTACAGTACGTGATGTGGCCGCTCCCGTCCGTGATAAACATACCAACTGGTCCGAACTCGGCCATCTTTGTGAACCGATACTCGCTCTCGACGGCTTCTTGGGTCCGTAAATGTAGCTGTTGCGAAAGCTGCTGCCGGTCCTGTTCGGCCAACCGAGCCTCTCTCTGTCTCCCTTTGACTTCCTCCTCTAACAGAACTACTGACGCCATCGAAGTGGCGAGCTGGCGCGATAGGAGATTCACAAAAAGCCGGTAGTCGGAATCGTATGGCCGCCTGGGGTTCACGCCCAGGGCGATGAAACCGACCACCGACTCGCCGGCCGTGGTCGGATGGACGGGGAACACAACAATTGTTCGACAGCGGTCGCCATAACCTCCCCATGCGAGATCGTCCAGCAGGTCCGTCGGCAACGAGCCGTCGCTCTCGCTGAGGACAATCGGCTCCGTCGGACACGACAACGACTCGCGCATATACCTTCCCAGCCCCTCGTTGCTTGACTTTAGGTCCATTGCTGGGACGGCAATACGGTGGCCCTCGGGTACGCCAATCGAGCCTTCGAGGAGAATCCTGGGTGGGCCGTGGAAGCTTGCCGAGTGCATCGAAGAGACGTCGCTGTCGTTGCCATCGTCGACGGAATAGATGAGAGCAAAAGGGACATCGAATTCATTGTACTGGAGGCCTTTGCGAACTTGGCTCCAAAAGCCCCTGACGTCGCGTGCCTGCGAGGTCATGACACCTATTTCGCGCAGCGTCAGCATTCTGCGCTCGCTGATCTTTCGTCGCGTGTTCTCAAAAGCAGGGTTGAAGATGGCAACAACCCTGCCATCGGCTCCGACCAGCGGTATTAACGCCCAGTTGAAGAAGGTCTCCTCGAGAAAGCCTTGACGAGTGAGGAACAGCAAGTCATCGTACTTCATGGTTGCGTCGCCGTTGTGCCAAGCCGCCTTCATGATAGGCGCGATATCCTGCCAGATCTCGGGCCAAGCATCCTCATATCGCTTGCCCATCAGGTGCGGGTGTTTAGAGCCAGCCAGCGTAGTGTATGCCTCGTTGTAGATGGCAACGTGGTCTTGTCCCCAGTACATGGCCGCAGGGTGTGGGCTGCCCATAATCATGTTGGACATGATGCGGAGATCGGCTGGCCAGTCTTCGACCGGACCGAGAGGAGTAGCCGCCCAGTCTATCGACCTCGCCAGCCGATGGTGAGCGCTCAGGTTCGGATCGTCAAGCGGAATCTTTGTCCAGTCAAACGTCGTGTGGAACTGCGGGGGAGGATCCGGGTCATCGAACGGCGTGGTAGACTCGTCCATTGCTGTGCCTGGCCTGCTGCTCAGTTCCGAGGTCGAACCGCCGCAGGTTCCAGGTGAAGAAGCCATGGCACCAAAATAATCCCCCTCCGAAGAACGCGACTTAGGTCCCATTTTCTCAGTCAGAGATGTTGGCGTCGGGGTACTGACGGCAGCTAGACCACACACGAAGCGGAACCGTCGTCGTAGCGTCGAGCAGGTCCATTTCGTCCCCGCGTATTCGACAGACTCCGGACCGGCGCTCTCAGAACCCTTTTCGGTGCTGGTTGTAGCAATCCATTCTCTGAATCGAGAAAATTGGGGCGGGTGCTCGGGATCCGTCGTATCCGCCTGAAGAGGTGCGAGAATGCCGGGCGAAGATCGGAGCGATGCGTTGACGTATATCATGTGCAGCGTTCCGGGTTCGAAATTGGCTGTGTCGTCGAGATCGATGATGAACGTTGGTCTAGCGTCGTGTTCCAAGAACTCGGCGAGACCGAGCCCTTGAAGAAGCTGCGAAGGCGACGACAGCGACCGGCCTTCCAGACTACGCGACATGGTCGAAGGCTGGTCAACAGACGACCAGCTACCTGGCGTCCCTGACGATCGAGCCGGACTGGCGACGTTGGCGGCGCTGATTTGACCCTTGGGAAGGCGTAGAGTCGTGATGCCTTCCGGCGGGTCGCGGGCAGCACTCATGATGGCTGCTGTCGTCACATCCAAAGGCTTATACCGTGGTGCTCGATCGGATAAAGTTCCTGGGTGGTGGGAGTAAAACCGCGGCGAGATAAGATCAGCACCGTCGGCTTCGAGATCGTCTTGTGCCTGGGTGAGCGGTAATGAGAGGCTCCCAGGCGCAACAAGGCGCGGCTTTTTGGGGGGCGATTCGAACGTCGGCGTCATGCGCTTCTCGGCCGTCGAAGGCCTCTTCCCGGTATGTAGAGCGGTTTCTTCTGTCAAAGGGGCGTTTACGGAGGAAGAAGGTGTAGGCGGCCAGAGTGGTTCGCTCGCCGGTGGAACCTGATCAAACCCGAAGAAGCTGTGGCTTGTCTCGAGAGACGTTAGATCATACCGCAACTTTTCAGCCGTCCTGGTCCCAAAGTATCGACTATCTGGGTAGCGGAGAGGGTACGAGGAGGGGCGTCGGTGGAGACCGGGGCGGGAGCAAGCTTCCGGGTCCGAAGCGGCCGGAGGGGGTTCTAGCAGCGGTGCCCACGCAACTGGTGAGCCAGGAGATGGAAGCGCGGTGAAAGAGGAACCAGGGCCGCGGGGGGCTTCGGACGGGACTTGGGAGTGGTCTGGCTTTTCTAACTTCATGAAGGACGGTATACACGGCGGTCGTGTCTCGGCCGGGACTGTCTAGACGGGGGGTGGTGCCGGAGCAACTCACGATATGTCGAATCGTTGGAGGTAGCGGGCGGGCTCGTCTTTGACCGCATCCGCGGACGACACCAAATGGATGGCAACCAAGCAAGGGCTCATGCACAGAACAGAGCCCAAGCTGGTGGCCATTGACGAGGGCGACAACGACGGACAAACACGCGGGGCGGGTTGAAGGGGCCGCGGTAGCCGTGACTGGACCTGAGCTAGCTCGGCGAGGGGAACAAACGATGGCCTCTATTTGGCAACATAGGGGATGTGCAGTGCGGGTAGTCATACAAGGCTGCGTATGCTGTCGGCCGTGACCATATGCCCGAGCTGCCACTGCTGTTAGGATCACCCGCGGGCGGTTGTGTCTCCCGGTCTCCGGTTGGCGGATGGGGTCTGGCCAGAGGAGCGGTCGAGAAACGAGGAGTCGAGAGGAAGGACAGTGGGACGTTGAGGTTGCCAAATCCACGTGCCCAACCACGCTTGTGCGTCGACAGACACCGACTCGCGAGGAGATTGTCGCGGTACTGCACAGCAGTTGTCTGTTGTGATAACAAGGAGGAGGTTTGCGGTGACTATGCGGCAGGATAGCCCTAGGCAAAGAGGCCAAGGTAGGCAGGTAGCCTTGGGTACGGGCTGGTCGTCTCTGGACCAAAAAGATGCCCGAACCCGTCCACGCCTGGAGGCGCCTGCCGCCTCGGGACGATCAACGAGGTACTTCCTCCGTTTCCCGGAGCTGAGTGAAGCACGGGCTAGCAGCTGGCCCCGCTGCAGCTGTGCATCAGCAGCAAGTCCTGTTGATACCTAATCGCTGTCTGGCTCTCCTAGCAGTCGACTGGCCACAGAGCTTTGTTGTTGCTAATGGGCTAACTGCCTTGCCATGCACAGCTGTGCGTCGGAGGGGACATGTTCTGGTTGTCTGGCTCTCATGGGAGCACCAGCTCCTCTCACATGTGGACAGGGGTCGAGGGTCGATGGAGGTCTGGAGCCCTCCCTGCAATTTGCCCTGCAACGACGAATGCAGCCTCCCCATTCCTGCACCTAGAGTACAGTAATAAACCACCGATGGACTTCCAATGCTTTCGATCATCGACCATCAGAGGCTTCCTTTTGAATCGTAGCTCTGCGTCGGGACTGCAAAGCTAGGTCGGTGTACATGTTGAAGCTGATACTTGAGAGTGCGCCCTCGAGAGCTCCTCCCCACCCCCCCCTCCTCCCGTCATGATATTTGCCATGGAGAATTTATTCATGCCGAGAACTCCTTCCGACAAAGATACCGCAATGGGCTTTCTGATAGGTGGTCGGGAATGTCGACCTCCATACTCCTATATTCCTGCTTGTTGGCCTGCCATCTCATCGTCTTCAGATGCTGCTGCCCCCTCTCTCTTCTCCGGACATGTTATGTTTTCAGGGCGGCACCAGAAGCTGTAGGGCAGAAAAGCCATGGTTAGCAGCTGCTACGGCTGCAACGGCATGCCGTGCAAGCCAAACCGAGTGCAAAACACGGTAACCATCTGCCATGGGACCACCAGGTCCAAGCCGTGCAGAAGCTGGTGGACAGATGTCGAGTGTGGTGGGACGTGGGCGATCTCATGTTCTGGAAGGGCCCATTTCCGCCATCCCTGCTTGGCTAGCAGGCCGAAAAGCCCCCAATCACAGCGGGCAGCGTGCTGACAGGCCACTCTCCAAAAAATGGCCTGATTCTGGGAGCCGAAAATCCCATGCACTGCAAGAGCGGCATTTGCCAATTCCCATGTCCCCTCTGCCCCCGGCGCCGCCAGCGCCTGTTTTTTGACAGCTGGCCGTTCTCTAAACCTGCTTTTGCTCCTCGGGAGCTCCCGCAAAGGTATTGTCCAGCTTGGTCGGCATTCTGGGGTTTGCAAAGTCGACGTTGGTGGATGGTCGTCTTGATTGGCGGGGTGGGGAATTCGCGAGGCGGCTGCTTCGGGCGATCTTGCGCAAGGCACCAAGCATGCGCGATGGTTATCAGATCTCAGACTGGCTTGACTGGGTATCGCGGCATCAGAGTGTACAGGAGCGCACAGGAAGCGAATGGGGACGTATCACTAGGAACTGCGATGGATTCATGCCGGTGCAGCATCGTCGATGGTTTGCGATTTCATGATGGCAGTTCTTTTGGCGACCAGTCGCTGCGTCGGCAGGAGCTCTTGTGGAGCCCCGCGAATGCTCTCTGACCTCAAAGCTTTGGCCAGCCGAGCCCGACTTCGGTTCGGGCTTTTTGCGCTGGAGCTGAGTGAATCCTGAGCTTCCCCGGATCATTCCCGGATGTCATGCATTTGGACTCGAATGCCGCCGGCACCGTTGCGGTAAACAGGCCCACGCCGTACCTTTACTTTGCCGTTGGGTCCGGTCCGCCAAAGTTGCACGGCACGATAGATGCTGGGCCACAAGCTTTGAGGTCAGAGAGCATTCCCGGGTCGCAACACAACCACGCCTCGATTGACCTGTCAGTCAGGATCCTCGCGATAACAAGTCCAACCCAGACTGGCGGGGTATTTTTGTCTGGGCACCTCTCTGAACACTCTGTGTGAAACGTCAGTGTCTTCCTCGAGAGATCGAGAGGCAGACGCAGTCATCAACACGTCCAGGTCGTACGTGGCATCGCTTCCAAATCAGTGTTCCAAGAAAAGCTCAAGAAGCTCGGGCCCCGCTCCTGCGAAGAAGTGGCAGAGCTCGTTCGCGTCGTTAACAATTACCCCGCACCAGGATTCCAAGAGATCTGATCGAAGCCACGCCAAGGAGACCAGAAGCAAGACCACAAAAAAGATGTGAAGAAGTCTGAGACTCTGGCCGCTCAAGACGGCTACCGGGAGAGAGTCCGGGACACAAGGAGTTTGGACGACAGAGGAAGACGTGATAGGGGCTTCATCACAAAGATTTAACGTTTTGCCGGGCTCCGCTTATCGCTCAGCGGTTGCGCCTTTGTGCCATCGGCGCCAAACAGAACTCAAGAAAAGGCGCCCGGTTTTTGCCCATGTTTGCTTCCTTGCCAAAGCGCATCATTCCGGCACCTGCGGCATCTCCCGTGGGCAAAATTGGCAGATGGGTCTCGAGTTGTTGGGAAAAACCAGTTGCATCGATGCGCGATCGCAAGATGGGGGCCATTTTTACACACACACGCACACACGCACACACCGGCTGGTTGGCGATGGTGGTCAGACTGATGAGAGTGGATTGAACAAGAAGCTCTCTCAGCGGTCGACTCCCGCGATACGCCGACGGGATTGGACGAGGGCGGGCGCTTACACGCCGCGGCGGTCTTACCCCTTCCTCGGCTCCGATTGGGCGACTACCCTGTGATTGACCTGCCACCCGCATCTTCAGGCTGCTCGGCATGGACCCTCACTCGCCCTTGGGCGGCAGTGGTCGGGCGGGTGGGGGAATAGCCAATCTGCAAAAGAAGGCCCCCCCGGGGAAAGGCCTCTTAAACCGGCGGTTGGCCGTGAGCCTCCTTCCTTCGCACCAGTTCGCCGTCGACGTCGTCGTTGCTGTTGAGATCCGACAATCCCGCCCATTGCGATCGCCGAGGGCCCCGAGCCCAAGTTTGCGTGTTTGCCTGTGGGATTTCGATGTGAGGCGTCCTGTATCCGGCAATTTTTGCTGGCAGCGTCTTCTTGTTCAGCCCCCCGGCCACGGACGAGTCCAAAAGGCGGAGGAAGTCAGACCGACGACAATCGAGTTCTCCAACGTCAGCAACAGCGAATTCGACAAGAAGTCGCAACAAAAGGACCGCGTCAGTACATTTATTGGTCCGAGTGAGGTGGATTGAATTGTTCGGTGGCGGTGGACAGAAACACAACACCAAAGATGGCGCGAACATACAAGATTCTGCACCGGCGATGGAGGGCGAAACGGCCGCTCTACTGGGGCATGGTTCCAGAGCTGTTCCTGACGGTGGCCCTGCTGGTCCTATTTGGTCTGGAGCAGCCCGACCTGTTCCGGACGCTGTTCTGGAGCATCGGCCACGACTTGCAGCTCAACTCGAGCCCCAACATTTTGTTGTATGCATATGCGAACCACCGACCGCTGCCGACCGTTCCATTTGTGTGGTCACAAACGTGAGTTTTTGCGCGTCCTTCGTTCGGGATGGCAAGCTAACGGTAGACAGACTCACAAACTTCAACGTCGCCATCTCGGTCATCTCCCTTTTTGTCCTGCTAGCCAAGATGATCATGGTCATCATGAAGGTGTACTATCCCATCTTTGGCCTGTTCGTCAGCACCAGTTTGACGGCCTTGTACGCTGTGAGCGTCTATGGGCAGATGGGTCCGGATTATGCGGACCCTCGGTATCCGAGCCCGATCGCCTGGTATATCCGGTACAGCTGTGATATTGCGGCCAAGTACAACGTCGGCTCCAAGTGCGCCATGGCCAAGGGGAGCTTTGCCGTGACTGTGGTTTTCATGTGAGCTTTTTTTTCGGAGGAGTTCACAAAGCCAGGTAGCTAACAAGAAAAATAGGACTTTGTATCTGTTCAACACGGCCATGGCGGCATGGGCTATGTGGCCGAATCCCGAGCTCGATCTGCCCGACGACGATGACGATGACGATCACGTCCGCAGCAAGGAGCGCGATGTCGAGATGCAGCCACCTACTACCCCGAGGGTGCCTTTTACGCCGAGGACACAGGCTTTCCACACGCTGGATAGGAAACTGCCGCTCCGCGGGTATTCTTAGTTTCTATACTTTCTTTTATTGTCATTACTATTTTACTTTGGTGTAATAACTCAGCGGGGGATCAAGGGCTGGCGGGGTTTCAGAGAAAGCGAGTCCAACTGTTTTAAATCGACGATGAATGTTTACGAGAAAGTAGGGGGGGTGGGATAGGCGGTGGCATGTGTGAGGAGGTCGAAGCTGAGCAAGACTATATCTCTTTTCGTATGTGCTCGATATGTCCGAGCATATAACGGGTATTTTTACGCTCTCGCAACTCTCTACGTTGAATACTGGTGGTATTGGAGTCGGGGGATTGGCATGTCCTGTCCATTGGACCTCTGGCGAAACATTTGGATTTTGCTTGCGCGTGTGCGAGTGTGGCATGTAGCAACCTGCCTGCCAGGAACCTTGCTAGACAGGAGACAGGAATGAACCGGTTGAATGTTAAAATCATGATACTCCTATAAGCTGTGCGTAATGCGTCTGATACCTACTTGCTGTATCCTGATCGTCGGCAATGTTCGAGAAAGGACACTGGCTTCCTGTTTATTTCACCCCTGAATCAGGCAAACCATCACTGCGGTGTTTGTTATCCATCATAATGAGAACTCATTCGGTATCTGAACTCCATCCCTTGAGCCCGCGCCCCCCTATTTGTCCTCCCCCAGCGGGCCACATAAACCGAGCTATCCTTCAAAATCCAACAATACAGCACTAGAATCCGGTACCTTGACACTCACCAACCCCCCGTGAACCTCAACCGTCTCACCAACCGTCACATTCCCCAATCTAACCGGCCTTCCCTCATCAGCCTCCCAGTCATAAGTCCACCCGTCATACGAAATGCCCGTGATAGCATCACTCCCATTCGCCATCAACCTCCTGACCGCTATCTTTCTGTCGCAATCCCCCCACCAGTCCATCTGGAACGTATACTCCCTCACCGGCCTCTCTGGTACATCCGACGGTGGATACGGCTCAAGCCCGTCCCCCGACACGGTAGTATTATACCCCCTCATATTAACAACCACGAGCCTGGCAAGCACGCTCCCGGCGTGTGTATAAACCCCATAGACAGCTTCGTGCTCCGAACCAGCCGTCGACCCGTCTGGGGAGAGAGATAGCACCCGCGCCGACCGACGGACAAGATCACCCAGCGCGGCCGCGACAAAGACAGCGGCGTAATACGGCGCCTTGGTGCCCTTTGTCGCGATTTCCGTCTCGACAGGCTGCCATGCCGCGTACTATATCCATCCATTCATTAGACTAGACCCGTTCGACAAGGGGGAGAGAGAGAGAGAGAGAGAGAGAGAGAGAGACGACAGGAAGAAAAGAGAAAAAAAACGTTACGCGATAATTCGTCCCTTGATGCATATGCACCCTCTTGAAGCCCACGCTCGCCGAATAGAGCTGAAAATCAACGCCCCACAGCGCCGCCCCGAAGGTATTCGACAGCCCCGGCCGGCCCTGGTTATACAGCGAATTCGCCTCGCCAAAGACCAGCGGCGGGACGGACGGGTCTTTGGCCCGGATGGCGTCGTATTCCACAACGTGGGCGTCGACGGAGCGTTTCGTGACGGTGTGGTTGAGCAGCGTGTGCTGGAGTGTCACTCCCGGAGTTGCGGCGCCGGATATCTATACAACAAAGTCAGGGAGGGTGGGTAGGTAAATAAGTCGTCATCAGATTTCCCGTCAGGGGGTAAGCCATAAATAAACACCCTCCTCATCAACCACACACGGACAACTCACGTAACTATTCACACACACACACCCGTCCAGTCAGCCTAGACCACCACCACCAGGAAAGGGGAAGGGAGAAAACAAACTTATGCGTAGAAAACAACCCAATCTCCCCCCCCTCATTCAACCCAACCTCCCAAGCCTTCCTCGCGCTCAACCGATTCCCAACACCCCCAAAGTCCGGCCCCAAATACCTCCCCCGTCCACCCCCAAGCTCCGGACATCTCTCCCGCACAACCCTCTCAATCGCCGCCGTCCCATTCCGCCAATCCCTCACATACCTCACCTCATCCCACTCCTCCCGCGATCTCACCGGCCCCTGCGCAGAAGTAGAATACAAATCCGGCTCGTTGCCATACTGCCACATATACAACTTTGTCCCGTTCCCTTTGGTCAACACATCACAAACCAACCCCACCGTCTCCAGCAGAGAAATCCACGCCTGGGGATGATGGGAAATATTCCCGCCCAACCCAAAATTCAAGCCGTGCGTGTAGCGTATGTTATCACCGAGTGTGAGGTAGGATTCGAAGAAGGAGGGACCGATGGTGAGGCTGGTGGGATAGTCCGGACTGCGGGCGGGGTTTATGGTCCCGTTGAGGGCGACGGTCAGAGAGGGGGAGTAGAGGGCGTAGTCTTGCGTGTTGCCGCCTACGCGGATGTAAGGGGGGGAGCCGGAGAGGTGGGCGAGGTTTGTGAGGAGGGTTTTTGAGAAATAGTTGGGGTGGGAGAGGTTTCCTGCGTAGGAGGGGAAGGATGAGAGTTCGATGGATAGGCTTGTGAATGATTCGAGGACGTCGGGGGAGGTGGTGTTTGGGGTATACAATCGGGGGACGGGGTATTGGTGGTGGGAGTGGGAGGGGGAAGAGGGGTTTATGGGGTTGGTGGTGAGACGGGGGAGGAGGAGGGATAAGAGGAGGTGGTGGAATGGGAGCATGGTGGTGAGGATGGGGGAGGAAAGGAAGGGGAACAAGAGCATTTCTGTGTCTCGGTGTGTGTGTGTGGCCTGGCTGGCTGGCTGGCTGGGATATATTTAATGAATGAAATGGAATTAGATGTTATGAGTAGGTATGAATGAATACGAGTACATGGTAAACCCGGGATGAGCCTGAATGTTGTCCTCCAATTGATCGACGTCTTTTTCCTTCCCGTTGTCGTTCTTTGGTTGAGTCTCTCTCTGCAGTGTGTCGTGGATATTTAATTGGACTCGGGAATACCACCGCTAACTACCACGGCAATGTCTCTCACCAGCATCAAATTGTTCCAGTGCTACGGCTGCTGCTGCTGCAGACATCCGACCCGATTCGGAAGCAAGTACAGGGGCGTGAGGGGATACAAGAACCCCGGAGGACCAACGGAAAGCGACGGAAAGAATGCTAAGAGATCGGTGGACAGTGGGCTGAGTCCCCGTATCCGTACGTGCCGTACCGCTTGACTGTCCCCGCACGCGGGGCATTGAATGCGGAGGTCGTCTGATGATCAGTCAACACGATTCTCCATTGGAGAATTGGAACCGACGTCATCAAACCCGAACGGCCGACCCGGATCCATCATTCTAAGGAGAAGTACATCCGCGGGAAAGCGACATTCTTTCTCTGAGAGAGAAAAAAAAAAGTGGTCTGAGGTGATATTTGTTTGTTGCCTCCTCTTAACGTGTGTCACGAGTCATTAGCCACCCCCCAAACGATCCGATGGCCTCGTTGCCAAAGACACTCTTTTCTGCGACGCGCATCGCAACGAGTCCCAAGTGTAGCGTCTCCTCGAGAAGAATAAGCTTGTCGTCTCGTATCCTGATCCACCGCTTCTATTCCAGCATGGCTCCCAAGGTTTGTCTTGTCTGTATTTTATACGGTCATTCATTGCTGACCGGTATACAGCTCCGAGATCCATCCCTCTTCAAGACGGGCGTCTGCTACGTCAACGGAGAATGGGTCAAGTCAGCGTCTGGCAAGACGTTTGAGGTCCATGGTATTTTTATTCTCTTCGTCCCCTTGAAAATATAGCCAGAGACGACAGTACTAATGACAAAGACCCCGCAACTGGTGATCTCATCGGAACCTGTCCCGAGTTCGACACGGCAGACACGGAAAAAGCCATCGCGGCCGCCGAAACCGCCTTCGAGACGTTCCGCCACCAGACCGGTCGCAGCCGGTCCAAGCTGCTGCGCAAGTGGTACGACCTCATGACGGAAAACGCCGACGACCTCGCGGCCCTGATCACCTGGGAAAACGGCAAACCGACGGCCGACGCCAAGGGCGAGGTGACCTACGCGGCCAACTTCTTCGAGTGGTTCTCCGAGGAAGCGCCGCGCATCTACGGCGACACCATCCCCTCGTCGGTCCCCGGCAACCGCGTCTTCACAATCAAAGAACCCGTCGGCGTCTGCGGCCTCATCACGCCCTGGAATTTCCCCGCGGCCATGATCACGCGGAAAATAGGCCCCGCCATGGCCGTCGGCTGCACTGTCGTCTGCAAAGCCCCGGGAGAAACCCCGTTCACATCCCTCGCCCTCGCCGAGCTAGCCCACCGCGCCGGCGTGCCCCCGGGAGTCGTCAACGTCGTCACGGCCCTCGACAACACGCCCGAGGTCGGCAAGGTCCTCACAACCCACCCGACGGTCCGCAAAGTCTCCTTTACCGGTTCCACGCCCGTCGGCAAGCTCCTGATGCGCCAGTGCTCCGGCACCCTCAAGAAGCTGTCCCTAGAGCTAGGCGGCAACGCGCCCTTTATCGTCTTCGACGACGCCGACGTCGACGCCGCCGTCGCCGGCGCCATCGCCTCCAAGTTCCGGTCCTCGGGCCAGACGTGCGTGTGCGCCAACCGCATCTTCGTGCAGCGCGCCATCTACGACGAGTTCTCCCAGAAGTTCGCCGCAGAGGTGGCCAAGTTCCGCGTCGGCAACGGCTTCGAGTCCGACACCACCCACGGCCCGCTGATCCACGCCCGCGCCATCGACAAGGTCGACCAGCACGTGCGCGACGCCGAGTCCAAGGGCGCCAGGGTCATAACCGGCGGCCACCGCCTCCCGGACCTGGGCAGCAACTTCTTCGAGCCGACCGTGCTCACGGGCATGACGACCGACATGGCCATGGCGTCCGAAGAAACCTTTGGTCCGGTGGCGGGCCTCTTCCCCTTCGACACCGAGGACGAGGTCGTCCGCATCGCCAACTCGACGCCCGTGGGCCTGGCCGGCTACTTCTACTCGAGGGATCTGGCCAGGGTGTTCAGGGTGGCCGAGCATCTCGAGGTCGGCATGGTGGGCGTCAACACGGGCCTGATTTCGGACCCGGCGTCTCCCTTTGGAGGCGTCAAGGAGAGCGGCTTCGGGAGGGAGGGGTCGTTGTATGGCATTGGCGAGTATCAGGTTACCAAGATGGTTACTTATGGGGGGATGGGACTGCCTTTGCAGGGGAGATGAATTTTTTTTTACCGTCCCTCCCATGTTGATGAGGAGGAGGAATGATTTTGTATATGAGACTGCTGGGGAGCGAGCGAGCGAGCGAAATCGAGGATTGGAACGGGGTTGAGATCTCTCTCTCTCTCTTAAAAATAAAAGGGGGGTGAGGGGCGTGGTGATGACAAGGCTGAAGAGGAAAACAATGTCACAATGTCAAGCTCACAAGCTGACGATTATGACAATGTCAGGGTCCTGTTGATGGTTATCGATCAAAAGAGGATGGAGCTTGGATCATAAAGTGTAAAAGCACATCAAGGAAGACAAGAATAATGACAAGACCGTGACACTGTGCAGACCTCGATCTTCAGTCCCAGCCACCATGCCTCATTGCACGAACATAACAACATTCACAAGACAATCACAATCAACAGATAACAATGCGAACAACACCGTGTATTAGCTATTAGAAAGTCTGCTGGGCTGTTGACGGTACGTGTCAAAGTCCCTCTCTCCCCGAAAAACCAAAAGTATTCTGATTTTTCTCTCGTTCCACACCACCAAACCGGCCTCCAACCAGTTAAACCCTCAGCACCATCGCCTAGAGACTGTCTTGCTTGCGGGGGGGTATACTTGGGTATCAAAAACACCGGAAATACACACAGCTTTCATGTAACCGAGAGATCAGAACCATCGAAAAAAGAGTTGCAAAAGGCAAACGGGAATCAAGGTATCCGATAGGAAAAGCAAAGCGACAGCAACAACGGAAAAAAGAAACCATAGCTTAACGGCCAATGCTAATAAGCACCGTGCCGCGTCCGCTCAATGAGGGTATCAGAGAACCAATCTCGGGCAGGGTATCTTGAAATGCAGATCCGATTCCGACCAAAACCCGGCGTGGTGTCGCGTGTATGTGTTTGTCCATTCAATGCCATAGTACACTGATGAACCGGTGTTGGCGAGTTCGCTCTATTTTTGTGGGGGGTTTTTCGTTATCTATCCGACGTCGTATCTCGTGGAGATTCCAGACTTGCTGGAGTACATCACTTAGGCGGCAGCGGTGACGGCCGGAGTCGACTGGACAGCCTTGGCGGGCTCCTCAACAACGGGAGCCTCGACCTCGGCGGGCTTGGGAGCCTCCTCGGTGGCAGCGGCAGGCTCGGCAGCAGCAGCCGGAGTCTCCTCGGGCTTGGCCTCCTCAGCCTTCTCCTCGGCCTTCTCAGCCTTCTTGCCCTTGATGGTGGCACGGAGCTTGGAGAAGGGCGAGGGCGACTTGGGCTTCTCAGACTCGTCACCAGAGGTAGCCTTGTCCTTGGCAAGGAAAGCACCGACGAAGGGCAGCGAGCTCTTACGCTTTTCGCTCTTGACCTCCTTCTTGGTCTCGCCGTTGGTGGCGGGCGCGACCTCGGTGGTCTCGGTAGGGACAGTGGCGGGCGACGAGACCTCAGCAGAGAGAGGCTCGGTGGTCTCGACAGCCGGGATCACAGGGGCAGTCTCAGCGACAGCCTCGGTGGTAGCAGGAGCCTCCTCGGTGGTAGGAGTAGGCTCGGGGGAAGCCACCTTCTTCTTGCCGAAGTGCAGGTTGCTGAAGATGCTGGCACGCTTGGTCGGGACAGGCTTCTCAGGAGCCTCCTCCTTGGGCTCTTCAGCCTTGGCCTCGACCGGGGCCTCGGTGACAGCGGCAGCCTCAGTGGCGACCGGAGCCTCGGCAGGAGTCTCAGCGGCAGCGCTGGTCTCGGCAGCGGGAGCCTCGGGCTCAGCGGCCTTGGTCTCAGCTGGGGCCTCAGCCTTCTTCTCCTCCTTCTTGCCGAGGAAGCTGCCAAAGATGGAAGCACGCTTGCGGCTAGCAGAGCGGCGCTTGGGCTCCTCAACAACAGGCTCCTCCTTCTTGGCCTCCTCCTCCTTGGGTGCCTCGGTGGCAGCAGCTGTCTCCGCAGCAGGCTCGGCGGCAGCCTCAGTGGTCTCGGTGGCGGCAGCAGTCTCAGCAGGAGCCTCAACAGCGGGGACAGGGGCAGGGGTCTCCTTCTTGGCGGGCTTGAGGGTCTCGAGCGTCTTCTTGTAGGTCTCCGACTCGGTCACGGTAGCAGCAAGCTCCTTGGCCTCAGCGATCTTGGCCTTCAGCTGAGCAACCCAAGCGTCGCGCTCAGCGGGTGTGGCAGCCTTGAATGAGTGCTTGTGGCCCTTGGAAACGAAGTGGAACTTGTTGGAACCATCGGTAACGGGCTCCGAAGCCTCAGACTAGCGCACTGTTAGTTTCCTGTTCAAACTGGAAACCAGACAAAAACTTACGAGCTGAATGGCACCCTGGGGGGCAGCCTTGTCCTTCTCGGAGAAGAACAGGAGACCCTTGCCGGTCTCGGCAGCCCAGGACGTGACGTGGTGAGCAACATCGGCAACCTTGTCGCTCTTGAAAGAGCTGAGAGCCTTCAGATCGACGGGCTCGGACCCGAACCAGAAGAGCTTCTTGGAGTGAATGAGGTTCCTGGATCGCGTTAGTTCATGTCTGCTTGTCTGATTGTGAGACCATACTTGGGAAAGTTGGCGCCCTCGCCCTTGTGGGCAAGGCTGCCCTCCTCAATGGGCTTGGCCTCCTCCTTGGCCTCCTCAGCAGCGGGAGCCTCAGCAGCAGGCGCCTCAACGGTCTCGGTGGCGGCAGGGGCAGCGACCTCAGCCTCGGGGGCCGGAGCGGCAGCTTCCGCAACAACGGGGGTCTCCTCGGGCTTGGTCTCGACGACGGGCTCGGCAGCCGGGGCGGTCTCAACGGGCTTGGTAGTGTCGGCCATTGTGAAGATGGGGGATGGTGCTTAGCTTGGGAAAGCTGGGTATCACTGAAAGAGAAAAAAAGAAAAGGGTATCAGGGTATCACTGAGAAACAGAGAGCAAGAAAAGGGGGAGCTAGCTCTGATTCGACAATCACGAGATGGCTCGGCACTGGTCTTCTAGACACGGTGGTGGACGATGGTTGTGGGAGAGAGAAGAGAGGAAGGTGCAAAAGCGCGTGATGGCCTCCGGGGGTACTTATTTGCTTTATTGGCAGCAGCAAGGCCGTGTCCCGCGGGCAGGCTCCGCAGTGGACGGACTGCTATGTGGTCCGTCCGCAGGCCAGACCAGTCATCCGAAGCGAAGGGACACTTTTTGACCAGGCCTTGCTCGAAGCGGAAGACGAGCAGCTGCTTGGCCAGAGGCAGAGGCAGACAAAGCCGCGAGGTCAATGGCCAATGTCCAGTTGCTGGGAGAACACGAAATTGCTTCAACCGTTTTTGGACAGGGATCCTGATGCTAGCATGCGCGCACTCTGCAGCCACTCGACCTGTTACCCACCCGCTGCACGTCGCTGCACCCACTGGCCAGTGCGTTCTGGGGTCTCATCAGCCCGCCCAGTGACTTGTGTCTCATGTACCGACAGTGTGCCTGCCTTTAGGGTCCGCACTGGCAAGCCTGTTTCTGCACTATTGCTGCCGCTGCTACTGCTTCTGCTGCTGCTGCCGCGCGTGCGAGCCCGCCCGACGCCCGCCACAGCTTGCTGCCGATGCGCCCAGGTGACTTTAGTTCCGGGTAGCTTAATTAAAGACGACCCTTTTCTCCTTGTCGATCAGGGCTCGTTGCACGTCCACAGCGCTCCACCCCATTCGAGCAGCAAGGACCACCGCGCATCGTGTGGATCCTGCCTCACAGCCCATTTCCAGAGAGTCGATGTTGGGACAGTCTTTTTTTCTTCTCTCAGAAACGGCCAGACAGTGTCTAGCAGACAATGCTGTGTCGTGATCCTGCAATTTAGCTTGTGCAGGCTGTTGCAGCCAGGGCTGTACATAAATCCGACTGCGTCTGCCGGCCACCGGCGTCTAGCGACAAAGGGGACCCTGTCTCGGGATGGGTACCTCGACCATTGGTACAGGTATCCACCCTGTGAAATTTGGTGACAGACGTTATCAATTTGATGGATCCACTGTTTTCCACTCGCCGCCGCCCATTCCCACCTCGACACCAAAGGTGGACCAATCCATGGGGCGTCTTCTCGTCCGGCCAGACAGTTCACGGCAAGTCCCCCAGAGCGCTGGATAATCGCCGCTCGGGAAGCCAAGGTGGACGGCGCTATTATTTGCGTGGGGCTGATCTCCGACTTCAAGATCGTGCCGATTCCCGGTAACAAAAGTCAGACCGTTCATCCCGAACAGACCCCTTCTTTGTTTGATGGTAACCAAGAGGTCAACTTGGCATCATCTGAGATTTTGTCAAGTGACATGACGAGACCGGAGAGGCGACAGCCAACAGAGCTTTATGCCGTCAAATTCCCAGCGTCAGACCATCCTTGGCCTCTCGGGCCCCACAGCCGACCTTTTAGCGATGCAACACATCTCAGGGCGCTGATGGGCGTCTAAATAACTAGACGCTCGACCTCGTAAAGGCGTTGTGACATATGAGTGAGTCGTCTCCCGTTCTGGATAGGTTACGAGCCCTAACCTTGCTCCCTCAAACTGGAGCAAAGCGAGCACTCAGATGTACTTGTGCGATGGTTTGGTCTGAAGATGCTGCTTGGAGCAGACTGTTTCTTGGCTCCTGGTCCATGGCCGTCAGGGTCCCTCTGGATCTGACCCGGGAAGCTGCGACAGACAAACAGCGTGTTTCAGACAAGCTCTGGCCGCCACAGTGTCGCCTGAGCACACACGTGCGGGTGCATTACCAACCCACCATCTCAGATCTTGCTTCTCATCAGCCGTGGCAAACATGTCTCTCGGGCGTGCCCCTCACCAGTCAGCATGCGGCGTCGAGACGTGGGAATGTGGTTGGCTGCCATCTGGAGCTCCCGTTTGAAGGCCGATTGACAGACCCAACCATGGGCGTCTTTGGGGAGCTAGCGTCGACATATGCAACCATCATCTGGAAATCGTACGCATGATTCCTCGTTGCAGCTTGTGCCGGGCGGGTCCATGTTTGAACAGGACGCTTGTCCCATCAATGAGACGGCAGCCAGCCGTTGTAGGCGCCGCAGCAATCGTCGCCGTCCCTCCGATGGGCATGATGGAAACGGTGATTGGCCTCGTCTCGTCAAGCAGCTCTCGCGGTCATCGCCTCTCGTCACGGCTTGCATGGCCGTGGCCATTTTGCCTATATCGTCCCGTAGTTCATTGACGACCGCTGGGGCCATCATACGTCAATCCATCGGGACTTAAAATCCGCCAGAGCGGGGATCCGTTATCGCGCATCGGTAGTGTCCCGTTGCCGATTCTCTATTCTGACTCCCGCTTGCTGCCTTCGATATCTGGACCCTGTTCGGCTTTGTCTTTGCTCGCCGAGGGTTCGCCGGCAAATAGGCTCCAAAGGCGTCGAGCAGGCAGCCTACGTATCCCAGTTTTGATGTTCAAAGCCAGACAACCAACCGACCGGATTTCAGCCCAGTGTCGGAGCGGTTATTCGTCAGAAGGTTGTCATGCCGCCTGTCATGAACGGCATCCCCCGCCTCGCAAACGCCACCTTCGGGTTGAGATTGCGCAAAGAGTGCGGAAGGCTCGGATCCACGAACGGTGAACGGTTTCATCTACTTGTATCTATATCTGGTACAGCGGTGGTAAAGTCTGTGGGGTTTGACGACGCAATGGCTTGCTCTCCGTGAGGTTGAGCCAAAGCTCCAACATCGGAGTATCCAAACCCCGATTGGGAATCGTACATCAGGCTCAAGTGCATGCAAGAAGCACACATCATGCCGTCAAACAAAGCCTTATATCTGGACGCTTCAACATCTGATGTTTCGATGTGGCGCTCCCCCCTCCTGTCCTCGCCAAGATGCGAGCCGGGTAAGGAAGAGCAATAGTTGACGAATACTAAGGTACGGAGTGCACCGCCGTTGGTGCTGAGGGCCGAACTGCGGGGAAGCTCCTTCATTTGAAGATCGCGATTTCCTTATGGCGGCGCAAAATGGCGACACCTCCAGCACGCCATTCCAATTCTCTGTGTCGGCGGGGAAGAGAGACACATCACGACGCCCCCCGCCCTACCTTACATCCTCAGGTCTGAAGGCTGCCATGCCGTTCCGCATCCAAGCCCTGAGCCCCTTTTCCGGTTGTTCAGAGTTCTTGATGCGCATGACTACGCCGAGGTTACCTTCTCTGCCACATTGCAGCACCCATCCTTCTTCGGCTGACCGCCCTTCGTGGCATTCTCTTGCCTTCCTCGTCGTTCGTATTGCCGATCCGTTCACCTCGCTTTGCAGGAGCTTTGGCTCCCCCACCAGATCTCGATCTCAACCCTCGGAGCCGTCTGCGTCTGTTCGCCAACCGTACCGTGGTGCTCTGGCTTGCATGCTGTGTCGCTTTTGTTTCCTTCCTGATCCAACCACACCTCCCCTCATCCAAGGGGGTTGATCACTCGTCATGGTCTTCATTTCTCACGGTCGGGCCGCTTTCTCTTCTCCTCTTCGGTTACACATGAGTTTGTCCATTCTCACACCGCTATCAGTTGCGATCCACCCCGATCCAAAGTTATGGCATATTGGAGGGGAAGTATCTCCAAGAGAAACGGTACCCTCCTAATTGACTCGTTTCGGGATCCGTCGTGGGAGGCGACCAATGGCCATCGACTTGCATGTCTCGTGCCAGTGGTGGAAAGCCTTGGTGCTGCATCTCCTCCCCAGGGCGCACGCGACCTCTGAGCTGCGTCTGGGCTCCCCGCAGAGGGTGAATGGTGTGGTGGTGGTCAACTGTCGTGGCAGGCGAAACGCCGCCCATCGGACCCAGTCGGCGGTGAGGACGATGCTATGCGCCGACGACCATGTGCCAATGGGGTGTCACCGGCTTATCTGGGCGTTGTCTTGGTCGCTCCGAGGTACATTGCATCTTTGTAGGTCCCTGAATCCTGCGTTCCTGTTTTCATGCTGCTCTCCCCACGCCTCGACCCTTCGTGGGAGGCGGTGGAGGTGGCATGGTGATCATCTTCAGGCACACTGGTGGCGGACTACCAGCTTGGCCTGCCCCTCTTTAGGGGCTGCCAGGACGGATGTGACTGCTGTTGCTGTTACCTACCCCGGTACTTCGCTGAGACTACATGTCTAGTCTGACGGACTATTGCCCGGCCGGTTGCCCGGCTGTGTGTTTACTGTCTCCCTTTCCCCTATTTGGCCGCCTTCATCGGGAGAGGATTGGGTGTTGAGACGACCAGCGGCATAACCCTTACCACGGTCTCGGTCAACTTCATCTGTCATCTGAACCAGATGTTTTCTATTGTATTGTGTATTCTTCATATGAATATCTAGGCGGCATTCTTTGATCATCAAAGTTTGGAAAGAGGTGGCTGGCAGGTGTATTTACTGTGTCGGTTTCATCTGGTGTTGGGTGCATAATTGAACTCTCGGAGGTCTGGAGTCGACCCCGAGCATCTTGATAGCTTTCTCCAAGTCTCGGGCGACTAAGACAGCGGTTTTGTTAGTTAGGCCAAACATTGCTATATATATATACTCAACCATTTGCTCTAGCACGCGCGATGTCTAGTCTAGTCCTGCCCCCTTCTTTAGCATCCTCTAGCGCTGCTGGTTTCGCTCAGGCTATAACGTCCGGCCCAAAATGAGAAGACTACCTCTTCGCTAGAGCAGAAGAGTCATATCTTAAGGAATTTCTAGTAGCAAGCTACGGAGATAGGATGGAAGCCTAAGACAGTGCCCAAACACATTTCGGTGGTCGGCGTGCGAACCTCGTGCAAGAGATGTTGAGTGTTGATACACAGCTCTCGGGCAAGAATCAGACGAAATCCATTCACATTATTCACTCTCCATTCCCTTTGTCTGCTGGATTGGGTTGCCAGGTGCTGAGTCAACTTGGTTACGTGCGGACTTTAAGTGCCTTAGCACCGGCGCTTGTTGTCATGCCCCTTTTTTTCCGTCTCAACTCTAAATTTTCATGCCATCTAGCGTGCACACCGCATCACATGGCGCGCATATTGTGCACTCCAGACTATCTAAACTTCAGATTATCTAAACTCCTGCTTGATTCTAAATTTGTACCTCTCTGGCCAGGCTGCTCCTTCCACACGTGCTTGCCCCGCCCAGCGTGCAAACTGGTATTTAATCTGATCTTCGCCCTCGATTCCATCTCTTCATCTATTGTGAACCGCAACCACTCGAGAACAATACGAACCACTCCTATTGATTGGCGCAACAATAGCACCTCTTCTGAATAGGCTCCACGCTGCGAGAACACAAATCCTCCAGGTATAAATTACCCTCCAGTATTCCTTTTCCTCCTCCAACCTTTTCCTCTTTCCAAACAACAGCAAGATTTCTTCTTCTCTTCCAACACGACTTGCTTCCAACATCACAAGCTTCCCTCTTCACCTTCACTCTTCCAATATCTCTCTCTACCTTCACCATCTCTCACTTCACCTTCCCAGACCACCCCTCACCTTACCACACTTCTTCACTTCGGGTCAGCTCACCCTCCCCTTACTCACCCTCCCCTCACTCATCCTCCCCTCACTCACCCTACCCTCACTCACCCTCCCCTCACTCTCGCTTCTTTATCGAACCTTCCCATCAAGAACCCACAATGTCTCTCTTCACTGGCGACATCTGGAGCGTGGCTGCGCCCACTGGCGGCCGTTACAACCCCAGTACCTACAGCAGACAGAACCAAGTCGGTTCAAGTTCCACGTCTGCAGTTCAACAGCCAGCCACTCTCACCAAGCCACTCGAAAGCTGGGGCGATGGCTCGTCCCAGACTTGGGCTGATTCGGCCATCGCTGGTCCTTCATCGTCCACCAGCCCTTCCCACACGGTCACTTGGGGCCGTTATGAAGACTGGGAGGAGGACTCGGATGACGATTATCCGTTCAAGGCGTCGAATATTGTGTATCCCGTGTCTAACTCGAACGCAGACTCGAACACAGACTCCAACGCGGACACCGACATGAATCGCTCCGGTCGCACCGGAAGTGCCCCCCATGGCAAGGGGAAGGGCAAGGCGGCAGGTCACCACAATGCAGCCACTTCTTCAAAGGCCAGCAGCAAGGGCAAGGCTGCCAATACCTCTAACAAGGGCAAAGGCAAGGCTGGAGCCCCCGTCAATGGCTCCAACGGTAATGCAAGGAGTCACCAGGCCAACGGTAACAATCGCCGTAATGGCAGTCAACCCAACGGTGGTCCTTCGTCGTCCACGATCGCCACCGCCGTGGCCAACCTCCCGCTTCCGGATGGTTACAACAAACCGGCTCAGCAGACATCCCAGAAGAAGCGACCGGCACAGCGCCCCCGGCCTGCTCGACCCGCCCAGCCTGCCCAACCAGCTCAACCTGCCCAGGCTCCCCAGCCAGCAAACGGTGCCTCTGTTGATATGACCAGACACCACCAACTGGTTGCTCGCGCCAGATCGGGAGTGCCTCCCACGATCTGGGAGCTGTACCCGGGCTATGTAAGTTTCCTCGCTCTCTTCTAATGATTTAAGAAGCTCACACTCTCTGTAGATTGGCGCAAGGTCCACCGGGGCTGGAAGGTTGTCATTCGACTACGACAACTGCACGTGGCGGTCCCTGGGCAACTCGCACATCGAGGTCCAGGAAAACCTCGCCCGCGAACTTAGAAGGCAGCATCAGGAAAGTCTTCCTACCTTGTTCAGGGACATGAATCAGAGCGATCTGATGACTGCCCAGGTCGACTATGCCGCTCCGTACACGCTTTACGGAGTCGAAAGCAACGACTTGGAGCTATTCGAGGGCAGGAAGCAGGCCAGGTTCCTTTCCAGCGATCCGAAGCTGGTCTTTATCGTAAGTACTGCAAATTTCTCCTGTGTTCCTCTCAACTGACAAGTGCTAGTCTTCGGTGGCCCAAAACCGCGAGGTCCACGACTCCGCTGAGACGTCGGGCGTGCCCGCCATTATCAAGACCATGAGAATCACCGAGCTTGCCACGATCATTCTGGGCCACATGATGCCCAGTCTGAAGGACATCTCGAGTCTTGCCGCGACCTGTAAGGAAATGGCACGCATTGTTCCCAGGGCAATGGAGATCTGGAACTCGAGCACGCACGATTTTCCCGTTGACGAGAGCTTGTTCGGCCTGGGTGGCGTCTGCCCCAACATCCTGACCATTGCCAACACGGCCATGAACCAGAGACGCACAGCGCACCCTTACCTTGACGCATACAATGCCATGATGCGCGTCGGTAAGTCAGCTCTACATTGAAGAACGAGTGGATACTAATGAATGTTTAGTCAATGTCTCGGTCAGGACCTCGACCCGGTTCCAGGATGTCATCATCGACCAACTCCCGTTTTTCGATGTTCGCATGTTTGGGGCCATGCTCCGTTCGATGCCCAATCTGAGAAGCATTGCCATCTCGCGATGCATGCTGATGGATGTGACGAAGGTATCCGACATTACAAAGCTCGTCGAAGCAAACCCTCGTGTTCTGCCCAACGGCGAGAAAGAGTACGTCAAGGTGGACTTCGCTCCCTTCTTCTTCGAGGGACCGAACGCGAAAAATCGCCTGGGGTCATACGGTGTCACATGGCATGAGCCCAACTTCAACATCCCGAAGGCCATCGCTTGCCTGATCATGGTCAACCATCAGCGCGCCAAAAAGATCGGCATGGATTTGCTCAGCGACGGAAGTTCGTTCTGGAACTTCGTCCGCCGCCTTCCTGGGCCAGACCAGCTGTGGCATATGAAGCTCCGCGAGGCGATTGTAACTCACGACGAGGAACACGCCAGGGTCAGTGAGATGTACTACCCTCTCAAGTCACATTTCAAGGAGGTTCTTGATCGCTTCGGCGACGACCTAACGGCGGCTGTCTCGGGTGACAACATCGACCATACCCAACTGCACTATGACGCCCCTCTGCCTCGTCATGGCGAGTTCTGGAGGGACCAGAAACAGTGCGAGTGTTGCAAGGGACGCCTCTTTTGCTCGCTGTTCACCATGTACCGCAAGGTATGCTGGGGATGCAAGATGACGGAGTTCGTCAACACCACAGATGATAGTCACCTTCGCTATCGTCAGATCTCGGTCCTCGATGACCTCTTCCATGGCTTCGAAGAGCAGAAGCCTACCCTCCAGGAACTGCTCGACAAATCAGAGCCTGGGCGCGAGCTCGCTCTGCAGAAGGCCGAGGCCGGTGCCGGAGATATTGACAACGCCTGGGCATACCACATGCTGCACGATGTCGTGGGAACCAATTCACTTACCGAGCGACCAGCGGAAGCCTCTACCCGCATCCCCTTCCCCGAACCACATAACGCGGACAGCGTCGCTGCCTCGATGAGGCGTGTCATGCGCAACGCCTGGAACCAGGAGCCAATTCCCGCCCAGGACCTTCGCAAGGGCGGTCCCCAGTATGGGGTCGTGGGCGAATTCAATCCATCCTCGTTGTTGACGCACATGGTCACGGAAAACGGGACGGAGAATTTTATCGACTTCCAGAAGAGATGGGTCCCGGGTGATGCGACGAGGCAGGCTCTGGGCGAGCTCTGGCAAAGCAAAGCCGACACTGCTGGCCTCGGACAAGAGGAGGTGCAACGGCGCATGAACGAATATCTCGAATGGGCGATGACTGACCGGGCCCAGCTCGCAATGGGATGCTGGCTCGAGTGGGTGGATCAGAATCTCGTCGACGGCAATACGATGGTCCGCACCCGCGCCAAAGTCGAGGACAATATCAACTCCGACACCGGCATCGGTCCGGTCAAGCATTCGTGGAACCGCGACAAGTTCCGCGAGGAGAAGCTGCTCAAGACGGTGGTCTGGGAGACAACCCCCGAGGTCCGTAATGCTGTGGTCTGGTGAGCAGGCCATTGCTTGACTTGAAGACAGGTGCAGTCACGGTCATGTCGGCGCTTTTCACCGGTCGACTCAATACATTGCACCGTGGCTGTTGTATCTCGGTTGTTCATTCGGTTTCCTGGGTTTAACATTTTTTCGACACCGGCAGTCTCTGGATTCCCTCTCGGTTCGTTCATGATGAACGTTTTCCGCCAACCATGATGGACGGCAGCTCTCAGATTGGAACGATATTTAGCATTCAGTATGGCGAACAGTTTTTTCTCACCCGCACTCGACAGTCCGTCCGGTCGACCACTGGTCATATTATAGCCTTACGTGGCTTCCTTCTCTTCAAATGCTCGTCATTCCCCTTATTCCTTACGATCTGACCTCGAGTTACTCAGATTCGACCTTCTCCTGCATTTCTCTCTTCGAGACCAGAATGGACATCAGCTTTTTCTCTTTCTCCTACGGACTCGCGGCAAGGGGTGGTGACGGTATGGAAAGCAACAGGCGACCATTCCGATGAGCGGCGATATGAGCATTGACTCAGGATCACCACTCAGGACACAACCATTGCATGATCCGACGCTAGATTTCTTTTTTCTCTGGAATTTCCTTGTGTTCCTTTTTCTTCTTGGGGGTGGAGGATTTTAGTATAGATGTATTCAACCGGCAACGGGAGTGGTTTCGTTTTCAGATCTCTTTTGTAAAAACGAGATCTGACATTCGGAAATGGGTGGACATGGAAAAATTGGTGATTTGGACCTGGGCCTTTGGGAGTACTGGACTTATAAGTTTTGGGACCGGGACGGCGATCCCAGGGCGGTGGTTTTTGTGTTTCATTTCTTTCCTAGGTGTGCTTCTGTTTTTTGGTAGTTTCGAGGAAATATAAGACTGGAAATCTCAAATCGTGTGGTTCGTTCGCATCTGAAGTGAAATGTGTGATGTGATCTTGCGTACTTCAGCGTGTGGTGGTTTGTCAGGATCGAATCCCTCGCAGAGGACAACGGTTATGCATTCTGACCCCTCGAGGGACTTTACGACGGCATTTATAATTCCATGGAGATGGCATCAACGAGATGACGAGATGATGGCAGGGGGGTATTTCCTCGGATTCGTATCGTCTACAACACCATATTCCTACACAACTGACTTTATACACACATCTTACAACATCCCGGTCATCACCTTGCCTCACTCTCCTCTAGCGGATCTTATCATCCCGCCGGGATCTTCCAACCCAAATCATCACCTAGTTGAGTGACACCATTCACAGACCCTCTACAACACCAAAGCATGCATCATTCCCAGACCAGACCAGTCCTTCCCCGAACAAACCACCACCATTCCCACCTGTCAAGCCACACCCCTTCCCTTCCCATCACCATCCCCACGCCATCACCATAACCACAACCCATCCTCAAGAATCCTCCTCCTCCTCAGAAAGCGCCGGCTCCCTCAGCCCGGAAACAGCAACGACATGCCTCACCCCCCCAAAGCTCAAACACTCACTAATCCTCCGCGCGCCGGAAAACAACATAACCAGCCTCTCGACACCACACCCCCACCCGCCCGTAGGCGGCAGCCCGGCCTCGAGCGCAGCCACATAACTCTCATCAATCTTTATCCCCTCCCCATTTTTTGCCTCGGCGGCCTGGGCGATGAACTTGTCCCGCTGCGCAAACGGGTCATTCTCCTCCTCGTACATATTCGCCAGCTCCCTGCCGGAGACAAAAAGTTCGGCCCTCGCCGAGACGTGCTGGCCAGTCTTGGGACAGACGAAGCTCTTCGAGAGCGGGGACATGCACACCGGGTGGTGTGTAATAAAAAGCGGGACTCCGTCCGACGAGTGCGGCTCGATGTACACCGAGGCGAGCCTGTCGAGGAGTTTGGAGAGGGATGTTGGGCCGTCCACCGGGACGTCGATCCCATTCGCCGCGAGCAGAGACGTCAGATCCGCCAGCGCCGTATCCCCGGACAGATCGGGCATCGTAAACCCCAGCGCGGCTTCCAGCGACGGGATAAACTCCATCTGCTTGAACGGCCGTCGAAAAAGCGTCGTATCCACCGCCGGGAGCGACAAGAGTTTGGTCTCGATCAACGCCCGACAGTGCTCGGCCAGTCCGCAGACTAAGTCTTCGGTCATGCGTATCAAATCGTCCAGACTCGCATACGCGCTGTAGAACTCGCACGTGGTAAACTCGGGGTTATGCGTCGAGTCGATGCCCTCGTTCCGAAACGACGGGCCGAGCTCGAATACCCTGTCCATCCCCCCAACAACCAGTCTCTTCAGCCACAGCTCCGGCGCGATCCGCAGCGCCAGCTCCTGGGACGACGACGAAACGGTAGTAGTAAACGGCGTCGCCGCGGCGCCGCCCGCCGCCTGCGCGAGGATGGGCGTCTGGACCTCGATAAAATCTTTGTCGCCGAAAAAGTCTCGCATATATTTGATCACCGACGACCGCAGACGCAGCGTGTCGGCCGTCGGCCGGTTCACGAGCATGTCTACATGGCGCTGGTGCATGCGCGCCTCTTCGTCGGCCAGATGGACCGGCAGCGGGACCAGAGCGGGAGCGAGGATCTCGGGCATGCGCGTCGCGACGAGGGTCAGCTCGCCCGTCTGGGTGCGCGTGGCGCGGCCGGTCAATGCTATTTTTACTCGGGAGCATCAGCGGACCGGCCCGTTACAGTCTACAGAGGACAAGACAAGAAAAAAAAACGCACACACGATATCGCCTCGACTGATCAACTTGGACAAGGCCTTGAATTTTTCTAGGTCTGTTTCTCCCCCCTCGAGCTTGCCAAAGTTGAGCATGCCCTGGACGGGCGTAAACTCGCCCTCGAGCGCGAGGAAGACGAGCTTCGAGCTCGCCCGGCGGACGAACTGTACCCGGCCGCGCAGCACCACATCCTCCTCTGCCACGTGCCCCTTCTGTATGCTCTTATACTTGTCCCGGAAAGCCGGGATGCGCATTACCGCCGCCGCCCCCGCCGCCACCCCATCGCGTCGGATGCGGGGATACCTGAGCGCATCCGCCCGGACGAGTTCCTGGTGGCGCGCGGCGTGGTAGAAGCGGAGGTAGATTTGTCGCTGTGCTGCTGCGTCGAGCGGCGGTCTGAAGGCGTACGGCCTCAGGAAGTGGAGGGTGGTGGTGGGAGTTGGTCTCATCGTGTCTTCTGGTTGAGTGGTCAGCCTTTTATCCTCTCTCATCATCAACCCAGATAGATGGCCGGAAATAGAGAAAAAATGAGGTCAGAAAATTGGCATTTGTGATCATACGCGCAAGCGCGTCAGTCGCAACGGTTCTAATGTATTATGCAGATCATCATGGAAAAGGGAGGTTTAAGAAAGGAGTTTGCAAGAGAAGTACTCACCATCATGCTGTTGTTTGTCAAACCAAAAAATCCAAACCGAACTTTGAAAGGTCTGAAGTTTTTAAATACCCAGAGCTTCGTCACTGACGAGCCAATCACATCACGCAATCCACCTCCAGAGTCCAAGCTTGTCAGCTTCTCCACAATTACCCGAAGATCACCCCGTCCACCGCCCAAAGCTCAGCAAGCAAGGCGCGGCGCGGCGCTGCCGGCAGAAATCTTTCCATCATCGAACCTTGGACAGACTTCAACACCAACAACACCGCCCATCCCAACCAACCCACCGTACCCGTCGCCGCCGACCGCCCTCAACCACCCACACCCCCCGACGCCTCTCTAAGAAACAAACCCCCCAATCCCTTCAAAATGTCCATGTTCGGCTTCGGCGCCCGCCAACCAACATCAGCCGAGAAAATCGCCGCGGTAGAGAACGAGCTCAAAATGATAGCGACCATGCACGCGCGGTATGTTTTTGTCCTCCCCCCTTTTCCTCCCTCTCCCGCTACCCCCTCCCCCTTCCCTCCTCTGCCCTCCCCCCTTTTCCTCCTACCCTCCTCCCTCTCGCCCAACACGTCCGCCCGCCCGACCGCCCGCCCGCCCAAACTAAATAACTAATATGACAATAATAAAAGAATGACAAAAATCTGCTCCCAAAAATGCATCGACGCAACCTACCGCGAAGGCGACCTCGCCAAGGGCGAGGCCGTCTGCCTGGACCGGTGCAGCGCCAAGTTCTTCGAGGCGCACCAGAAGATCTCGGACCAGCTGCAGAGCCAGTCGCAGGCCATGGCGGGCGCTGGCGGCGGTGGTGGGTTTGGCATTTAATTCATTCCCCATAATGGAGACAAGATTGGGGGGAAAGGAATATGGGACTGGGACTGGGAACTGGGACTGGGGGATATAAACTCTCGACACCAGATTCAGTGCGTCGTCGAATTTTATTCTTCTGACCAGGAAAGAAAGAAATATATAGGGGCCCGACCGAGGGTTGGGCCCGGCGAAGGCTTGTATGTAAACATGTAACATTAGACTTGACGACGTCAAAGATAGACGGGTGGTGGTTACGGCATGGATGGGGGTTGAATGGCATCCCCTCTCTTTCGGGGCTTGTTTGATTAATATCAATAATCAATGTCCTGTCCATGCTTCGCTATGTGCCCTAGATGCTCCTGACCAAGATATGCAAAAACTGCCCCTACCGCCTCCCCCTTTGACTTGGGCCCCTGGTGATATTCGGACCTGTCCCTATCCCAGTAAGCGTCCTCACAAACCAATGCGGCCAGCTCTCCGTCTCCAAAACCGCCTTGAGCTCGTCAGCCCGCTTCTCCAGATCCTCAACCTGCGCCTCAAAGTGCGAAACCCCATCCTCGACATCAAGCACCCGTCCCACAAGAGCATTAATCTCATACTCGAGCTTGGCCACCAAAATCTCGACGTCCTTGACAGCCTCGGTCAGGCGTCCTCGCTCCTCTGCCACCAGCTCGCCCGTGTCGTGGTGAATGCGTTGGTATGCTTCGCTGACCGCCAGATAAAGATTCTGCAGCTCGGTCTGTTGCGCTCCAAAGGCTTCATCGAGCGCCTCGGCATCCGAAAGCCTACTGGTCACCCAAGGAGCGACTTCGGTCCGTATTGACTGTATACGGTCGAAAAGTATTTGGGCTTGCTCTGCCCTTGCGCGCAATACCTCAAGGCTCGCGCCATCCACTTCTGTATCGCTCAGGCTGATACACTCTGGCCAGCGAAATACCGCTTCTTCCGCATCGCCAAAGGAAAGCCGCCGTGCCAGCCGCGCCTCGTTATGGCGTGGCACCACACTGGGAGGCCCGCTGAAACTGTGCCGTCGGGAGAGAAACGCGGTAGCGCCATCTGTGCTGCACTGCGTCCCGAGAAACCGCGCTGCCACATCGGTATCGTCCATCACAGAACCCGCGGCCGAAACATTGCTGCTCAACCGGCCTTTGTTGACAGCAGTGTGGTAAGAATCGATGGATATATCCTTTGTCGTTCTGCGACTTCCCTGAGGCCCTTGGCCACGCACGCTCTGCGGGGGACCTCCTTCTGCCTTGGTTCCAGCGGATTCGGCCTCCTTGAACGCGTTGAGGTACTCCTCAGGTTTGGTCTTCCATGTGAATGCCCTGCCGACAGCAACTGGGCTCGTCAAAGCTGCTGACGACTGGGCCAGGGTTGATATACTATATCCACTCATCGGCTCTGATCCCTCGTCCTTCGACGGTCGACTCGCATGGCCTCGAAGACCACCGCCCACAGCGTCTCGGATGCGGCCTAGACCCGAACGGGCGTCACTAACTTTCCCGGCAACACTCTTGAAGACTGTCTTTCGCAGAGCATCGCGGTCTCCAGGACCCTCCGGGACGGCCGGAGCGGAGCCCGTGGCCTGGCCCACATAAAATGCAGGCGGTTCCTCCTTTCTTCTTGCTTCGAGCTCGTCTTCCACAGGCGCCGAGTTCGTTCTCCGGCTTCCAGACTGTGATCCAGTCTCTTCCTTCACTTCCTTCGCAAACGGCGCCAACGAATCTTCGTGCTCGAGCAGCGTTTTTTTCGGCTTTCCGTGCCAGAGCCATTTTGCGCGCTCACCGTATGCGAGATTTACAAACTTATCCAAGTCCAATGTTTCAATATCGCCAATGTTTCCTTTGTCACGGCCGCCGACCATGCCGATGACGAACTCGCCCCGTTTACCGCCGATTTCTGCCACGGTTGACTTGACTGCCTTTTGAACACCCCATCCACCCTCGCCGGCAGCGGCCTTTGCGGTTACGCTATGCAGTTTCAACAAGGTTTGGCGGTCGAGACGTCGGGATCGTTCCAGCTTCTGGGCTTTTTGGAAGGCTCCAATGCCCCTTTTCGTACAGTCGATGTCAAAGACATCTTTCGCAACCGGAGCACCGTAGTAGCTCAGTCGGTTCCTCGCTCCGAGCAGGGTTCCTAAGAGAGCTGCTACCGTGGTTGGCCCTAGGATGCCGTCCGTGGGTTCGATGTTGAAGTACTCGGAGCCTATCTCGGTCCACCAGTTGCTGATGGCCGTCTCGGTCAGGTCGCAGAGGAGCCCGTCGATGTATGCCTGTTCGAGCTTGCCGAAGATGAAGAGGGCGACCTGGCAGAGTTTGACAAGTTCGAGGACGGCCTGGACAAATGGTATCCTATCCGAGACCTTGTACTGCTGCAGGAACCGGGCTTGGGTTGCTGGCGTCGGATCCGACAGAGTCAGGGCTGAGCGGCCGGAGCAGCCTAAGCGCTTCAAGTTTTCATTGACAATGAATACCTGACGGTGTTTCTTAATATCGCCATCGGGAACGGCAATGCAAGTCAGGGCCGAGGGAAAGCTACTCAGGTTGGTGACCATGAGCTCGCCAATTTCTGTCTCTTTGGGCCGGGCATGGTATTGTTGAATGGCTCTGAAGTATGCGCCTAACCGAGGGGACCACTCCTTCTCTTCCTTGGGCACTTCGAGTACGCCCACCACGATTGTATCCTTCGGGTCGCCCGTATATGTGACAATCACGAGGGCGGGAGATTGGCGGGAACAGGCCCATTGTTCGACCAGGTAGAGTTGGTATCCCGAGAGTGTTCGCTTTCGTTCGATGACGGTAACTGGGAGGTCTTCTTCGAGAAACCTGCAGCGTGATTAGAGCTGGCTAGCTTTTGAAGGACAAACTTACCTGAAAGCAACCGGGTCGGGCAGGACTACTCGTCGACGGGTGGGGTGGGGGACTGGAGTAGGAGGGCTATCCATTTGTGCCGCTGGAGCCCCGACCGACGACCTGGCAGAGGGTGTCTCCAACGCGGTGGACTTTGCATGTCGTTGCGAGTTGATTCGTGCCAGTGTGATATCCTCCTCCCTGTGGACCGAGCCGGGAAAGCGGAGAGACATGGCTCGAGGCTGGTGCACTTCCGACCAGCATTGCTCGAACTGGGCTGCTGGCTGCTAGGTCTGGGCTAGCGTGGGGCTTTCATCGTTGGTGGGGCAGCCTGTGCACGGTAACGTTATTTACCATGTCGATAGCAGTACAGACTAGACACAATAAACCTCGAAGGAAACCATATGGAAACCCGAAGGCGCAACGATGCTTGAATGCTGCCAGTTGTCGAACTCGACGACAGCTGCATGTGATGCATGCACCTGAAATGGTGACGCCGGCTGGAGCCAACCGAGCAGGGTCGCTCCGCACCTGGCACTTACTTCCCCGCCGAGTGGACCTGCAACTCCCCCCTGTCAATGCCTGCTGCGTCACTCGCGGTTCACCCGAGGTGGGGGCAGCTGCGGCTTCCTTTGAACGGCGGAGGTCCTGCTGTCAAGCGGCCCCGAGCTCAGTGGCGATGGCACTTCTGCACACCAGACAACCAGCTGCCCGACTCTTTCAAACCTACGCCAGTATCTTCCTACGATAAGCTTATTCGGACGACTATCCTTTGGGCATCATTCGGATCTCGCCCAACTCTCCTCACCACTTCACGGTCGGCCCGGCAAACCGACGACGGAGGTGTGCTGGGACTCGACGCATGCCTCGCAAGCTGGCAAACTGGGGACCGTAGCTCGAGACAGCCGAGAAAATGGAGAAACCGACAGCCATGGAAAGCATCCAGGCCGAAATGGCCGACGTAGTCAAGATGCCAAGGATATCGACGTCGCTGGCTCACGTTGACGGCATCATTCAGTTGCTCAGCGAAGCGAAGGAGAAGATCGCAGCAAGTCGGTAGACTCCCCCTCTGGCGCTATAGACGTGTATTCTGATAGTTTGCAACAGCCTTGGACCCCCATACCGCGAGTTTGACAATGACGAAACTCCAAAACCCGGCAAAAGTGGCGTTTGATACCATAATAGGGGATGATTTCAAGAAAGCAACAGCGGCACATAAAAAACTGGGCAAAGCTTTAGACAAGGTAAGGCACTTGATGGCCCCTTGTGAGTATCATGGACCGTGACTTACTCGGTTTCTCTAGCACTTCCCTCCGAAACCGCTGCCGTCGGAACACGATGCCATGGCGAACCATCAAGACCAAATCAACAGAGCCATCGCCATGCACTTTCTTCGCGAAGGCCAGTTTAACGTCGCCTCGACTTTCATCGACGAGGCTCAAGAAATGAAGGCGCGGAATTCCCGCTACAGCGCCAGCTCCGTCAGTGACAGCTACTCCTTGGACTCGAGCGAGGCCATGGACGAGGACCAACCAGAAGAGGCGTCGCCTACCATGACGGCGACCAGCGCTGGCCAGCATACCTCAGAGATGGAGGGGCTGTCCTCCCTTCAATCACAGGAACTACAGAACAAATTCTCCGAAATGTACAACATATTACAAGAGCTCAGGGCTAGGAACCTGCTGCCAGCCATAGAATGGGCACGTGTTAACGCGGCCGAACTGGAGGCGCGTGGCAGCAACCTGGAGTTTGAGCTGATCAAGTATCAGTATATTTGGCTGTTCAAAGGCCCAGCGGTCAACGGCTTGCCCGACGACGAGAACAACGGCCAAGCAGCTGCGCTGCGGTATGCGAGAAATAATTTCGGCCGCTTCCAAGCTCGTCACCTGCGCGAACTAGACCGTCTTGCCGGCGCAATGGCCTATGCTCCCAACATCCCCGATTCACCATACCGCCAGGACTTCGCCATAGAAAACGCCTTCTCCACGGTCGCCACGTCCTTCACGCGCGAGTTCTGCAGCCTGCTGGGACTGTCGGCCGAATCACCACTCTACATCGCCGCTACGGCCGGCACGCTGGCTCTCCCGCAGCTTGTCAAATACATCGCCAAGACTAGGTCTCGGGGCACGGAATGGACCTCGGCTAACGAACTTCCCTTCGAGACGCCACTGCCGCGCCGCATGATGTACCACAGCATCTTCGTCTGTCCCGTGCTCAAGGGCCAGACGACCGAGACGAACCCGCCCGTGATTCTGCCGTGCGGCCACGTCCTGGCCCAGGAGACGCTGCATAATTTGCTGAAGGGACAACGCTTCAAGTGTCCTTACTGCCCCAGCGAGGCGCAGATGAAGGACACGAGGCTGATTATCCTCTAATAAGGCGACTGTATTTGCGGCGCTCTGTGGGAGTTTTAGGGAGTAAATGGGATAGGACGGTGTTGAGAGATGGTGTTTGAGATACCTATGACGGGAAGAGAATCTGGGTTGGCTTGTTTTTGTAGACTACACAGCGGCATATCGCTTTGACGGGACAGGGATGGGACAGGACAGCGGATTACTAACGGCGTGGTTGTCTGGTGGGATAACAGAACCAGAGTTGTATTGACCATGTCTTTTGTATACTTTGTTTTGCGACTGACTTGTGATGCTGCCTGTCACGGCCTTGCGCCGTATGATGGGCTATTGGATGTAGAGTGCTCAGTCGATTAGGCTTGCTTGCAGCTTGACTGATTTGTATCCTTTTAGAGCATTGGTCTAGAGACGCAGCGGTTGACAGCATAGCGCTAGGTCTGCGTCTAGTCTACAGTAGGCCCGTGGCAGGAAGAGGTACCATGTGGTGATGACTCCATCCACTCTGCTAGCATGGTTGTCACCTACTCTTACCTACCTCGTAATAAACCGTAACCATGTCGACCGACACCTTGATCTAGACTACACTGCAATTCATCGCGGTGGCAAGTACAGATAAATTAAGGTACGTAGTCTAGTCTTGTGTCCACTGCCTTGCGCTTGCTCACAAGTCAAAAGTCATGGAACGGAATATCCTTGTCAGATTCGGATAACGCTCACGATAGACACAAAAACAGGTGACAGACAGGCAAAACAACCGAGCAAACACTTGCAGTGGATAGTCAAATAGTTTCGATGTTCCCATCAACGCTAACATGCTTTGTTCTCCTCTCCCCATCGACCTCCATCCCATGGTTAGTCACCTCCTTGGAAGAAAATAAATACAACAATGAAACGCCCGTAAATGGGGAGGTCGGTATTCCAGCATGGGTGGCTATGGACACAATGTGACAGGCACACACACACACATACAACATGGATCAACAAATACAAAACAAATCTGTCTCGACTTTCCGCGAGCAGAATCTCTCTCTCTTCAACATGAGAAACATCCCAAGCCAGCCCAGATATATCTTCCACGCACTCGCCGGTGCGTTCAGAATTCGCTTGCTTCCCCAAAGTACCAAGTTCAAACAACAGAAAAAACTCCAATGTGAGTATGATGGACGCCTTTCCTCTCTCTTTCTCTCGAGCTGCATGCTCTTCTCAGAGAGAGCCCAACCCCAGGTCGTAAATGTCGTTATCTGCAAACCAAAAAAAATTGGCACGCTTCTCCCCTCCCTTCCGTTTTTTATAATCGCCGCTATATTTCTCTCCCTCGGGTATAATGGCCAAAACACATCCGTTTTAATCGATCGTCATCCGGCTCGCGAGCTGGGGCTTGTGATCATGCATCTGGTAAGAGTTGGCGATCTCCTTCTCTTCGCAGTGGTCCTTGGGCTTGACCAGGTGATCCCTCAGCCCTTGGCCAAAGTTGCTCATGCAGATGAAAGCATTGACGATGGTCAAGATGATGAGGATGATGGTCATGACCGCAAAGGCCGTGAGGGACTTCCTGACCGCATCGTAGTTGGCCCTGTGGCTGGGCTGGTAGATGCGGACCAGCTTGAAGAAGAAGTAGGCGAGCGCGCCAAAGTACAGGAATATAATGGCGGCCATGCCCTTTCGGTTCTCGCGTTGTGTGAAGAATGCGGCGAAGAGAAGAATACCGATCGTGACGGGGATGGCGGCCACCGTGCAGCCAAATTCGACATCCGTCTTTCCCTGGACGATGACGAGGAACTGCACCGTAAACCCCAGGAAGAAGAAGAAATCGAACTTCAGGAGCGCAATGTAAATCTGTCCGATCCTATTAGCACAAGCAGACAACCAGACATCTAATTACTCACTTGGTAGTGCAGGAACCGCTTCTTCATGCGGTAGTCGGCACCAATCTGCTTCAAAATGTCCCACGCAAACTCTTGGTATAGCTTGTACGCAATAAAGGACATGGCGATCGTCACCACGCCGATGACAGCCGGCGTCGACACGAGGAACGGCTTCGTAGATGACCAAATATCGGTATCGGCCGAGACCGTGAATGCGCCAGCATCGAGCAACCTATCGATCGAGCTGTTGATCTGATCGATCTGGAGGATCGTGTAGACAAACAGGGCGACGTTGGCGACGCAGAGCCCGATGATCTGAATTGTGTTCTTCTGCCGCAGCGCATCCCACGCTAGCAGCAGTACGTAGAGGAAACCGAATATGAAGAGGGCCAGAAACGTCGGTATCGTCGCGTATTGCGAGTCCAAGCTCTTGTCTCCGCCGCCGCGGTATGTCCCCAGACTTGTCTGGAACTTTCCAAACACATATCTATATCGTCGCGTTAGCAAATCTCGTCGACTACCGGTCGGAAATTCGTGCTAGGGTCGTGAGACGTACGACTCGAACGTCACGCAAATGACGGCCTGCAAGAGGACTGTGATGAAGAAGGCCTTGGCCCATTTCGTCGAGAAGAAGTCCGTCTTGCTCCTCCTGGAGCTGCTGCCACCGGACGCCATCATGCGTTCTCTGTACTGATACCCGCTGTTGCTTGCCCCGTCAAAACTCGAGATGGGTTGTGAGCCGGCCAGATAGGACCGGCGAGATTCTTTGGAGAGAGCCAGGACGGGCGGATCTTTTCGACTCCGGACAGGAGCCGGTCTTGGTGCCAATCAGGCTGGGGTCGGTTGTTCGTTGGGCCGGCGTCGTTGCTCGATAGGCGTTGGTTGTTGTTGAGAAAAACGGGCGTGGCCGGCGAAGCGGTCGGTCTGTCGGGGCAGACCGTAATCCGAATCCTCTCGGGGCGGGCTGGCGCCTCTTGAGGAATTTAGGTGCAGAGACGTCAAACGCGCTTGACGGCTGCTGCAGAGTGAAGTCGTTGGGGCGGGATCTAGGGGAAGGGATGCTTTGAACTCTGTTTGTAGGTTGGGTAAAGCTGAAACAGGTTGGAGGAGCTGATGCGTTCGAGCGAGACAGGGACTTGGCTTCCAGGAGACGGTTTTCAGGGGCGGGTGGGCTGGCTGCCACGCACTTCCTTTTCGGGCAGGAGAGACAAGTCAAAACAAAAAACCTTTCTCGGCCAGTTGGTTGGACCAACAAAAGAATGGACGCTGGGGAGACAGCTTTAGAGGCAGTGTGGATTAAAAGGAGATAAAAGATCAATGGCAGGTGATGCAGGGAAAAAAAAGAGCGATGGAGGGAGGCCTGCGAATGGAATACGGAGGCGAGGCGATTGGGGGGCGTTTGCGGGTGAGACTGCCTGCCAACTGGAGGAGGTGCAGAATTCGGGTCAAGTTCTCAGAAGTGTGAGGGGCCCTGCCCAGCGAAGGGGACCGGCCTCCACCAAGCCACCGTTCTTCCGGGGCTCAAACGCGGGTGAGGCTGTGCACCAGCATTCAAGTTATTCTCCTAGGACTCTTCCGTCACCTGGCAAAGCCTACATGCAGCAGAGAGACATCTCCAGTTTTCTTGCTCTGAGCCTTACCGTCGCTGTCATCGCCATTCCAGCTTGTGTCCTACCTGTTTGCCTATCTCAGACTCAGGACGGATTGCGCGTTTCGGGCCATGGGGTGAGTTGGTGTTCGCCTTTGACGCCGGCGTGACAAGACCTTCTGATTGGCTGTCGGGAAGTCCTACCAGCGACCACGGTTTGAACCCAAGAAACATCCAATGCAACATGGACGCCACGATGAACACTACCGGACAACTCATTGTCACATCTACCTGGCCTACCTAGCTCTGCGTCTAGGAAGGTGTCTAGGAAGGCCTCGGCAACAACAATGAAGTTTGGAGATCCGGATGATGTGGGATGGTGCTCACATCCATGCAAGCTAGAGCAGACATGAAAAACAGCCAAGATGTGAGGAGTGCTGAGCCACACATCTTGGGCCCGCTTGGCAGCCGGAGGTCAACCGATGACGACTTGTGGATGTACGGTAGTGTCAGACTCCATTTTTGGACTGGCAGCGGCATGTTGTCGAAAGGCTACACATTCTTGCCGTATCACCCGGGTTCGAAGCATCTCGGGTTGATATCGAGCGATATTGTGTGCATCCATCCAATTGCGGTTCTGCGAGAAAGCATCGGGACCTGGTTCGAGGATCGCATTGATCTGTGCTCGCTGGGGACCAGGCTTGCAAACTATGCGGGCCGATCGGCAGTGGCTGCTTGTTGCCGTCAAGCTGCCAAAAATCAAGCCCACTATCCCGACTGTGTCCCCGGGCCTTATCCCGACTGTCCCCTACTAACTTAAGCCTAAAACGGCAGGGCCGAAGCGGGTTGCAGAATAACAAGCCACAGCTAAACTTCTTACACACGGCATTACAGCGCCCAAATCATTACCCAAGCGATATGGAAACCTGGGAAGCTAACTCGTGTGTGTGCATAAGGTATCGATAAAATTATTACTCGTCGTTTAAGAAAACGGGAGTTATTTTTAAACTACAAGTAGATTTTTCGGGGTTAGGTTAGGGTAACGCTTTGAGAAGGGACCCGACCTGGGTGAGTGAGGCTGAAGCTATTGTACGGAGGGGAGAACCCTTTCCTTAGACCCGTTTTTGTATCAATTACAACGCTTACAACGCTTGCAAACGGCTTCTTTACGAGGAGGATTGCGTTCCTTACGATTGCGCCGCTTGGATTCTTTTTTTCGATTGCGTGTGCTTGTGCTTGTCGCGCGTGTGTAAAGTGATCGATGTCTCCCCCCTGGATCTTCGCTGTGGCTGGGCTGATTGCTAACAATTTTGCCTGTGGCTTGCCCTGACTGACCTTACCCAATCGGGCTTAGGTGGGTGGGTAACAGCCGGGATAAGGCCCGGGGACACAGTCGGGATAGTGGGCTTGCCAAAAATGGGGGCTGTGCCCCTGCATCATTCCTGAGTCCTGGGACACCGCAACAGCCTTCTTTGTGGTGGGGCTTCTGAGACTCGTTGTGGTGAGACGAGCCACTCGGGACGGGTTCTATAACGGCGATGGGGGCAGTCGGCTCAATTCGTGTTGGCCCAGATCGGCCATAAGATGCGACGGCAACGGAGATCTCATGCTTACAGATCCATATACTAGTGTACTGCTGCTGCGATATAAAGATATCTCAGGACCTCGGCGTGAACCTACCTACGTGCAGTTACTGAATCCAGATTGATAGATGTATTGAGAGTCGAGCTTGATGCTGAAATAGAGTAGCCAAAACTACTACAGTCAACCCTGTCTATAAGAATCAAGTCCGTGGCAAGTTTTTATTCTTATGGGGGGGTTATTCTTACCTCTAGGTGGTCCCACTTTTCCTTTACCTACCACGAAGGGGCTGTTTGTGGTGGAAAGCTCGCGACTTGGCCGCTTGTTGTGTGAAAAGTGATAGCAGTAACGCCTCTGGGCACCTTGACCACGACCTGGGCGGAAGAATATTGGTGGTGACTAAGCGAGATTTTTAAGAATAATTCCAGTTACTCAGGTTATTCTTTGTTGGATTGCAAGGACTTGGCACAATGGGGAGGGGACTGATACTATTGGCTAACTCTGTGGAAAACGATCCATTATATACATCTTCTAGTCGGTTAACCACATGCCAGATCCTTGCTACCAAAGTCGGTACGTAATCGGGGTTGGAAATAGCCGGAGTATACGTATCTTGCGTTAGATTCTATAGTGGCTATCTGCAGTCCTTACAACGCGCCTGCGCGCTATACGCGCTACTTACAGTAATCGGTTCCATACGTAACTAATCGGAAGGTCCAACAGATCCGATATTTCCTTTAACTAACCGCTCCGTAGCCTATAATCCACCTATAATATAATAACCGCTAGCTATATATATCTAATCAGTTTATAACTTTCTTTAATAATAGCTATAGCTACTATTTTCCTAGTATTTTTGTTAAGCTATTCTAACTATTCCGAAACGTTATACGAAACGCTAAAAGTTATAATTAGCTAAAGGTTTTATAAACCTATTAATAATATTATTTTTACTATTAATATAGATTAGCTTTATTCGCTTTACTACTACTTTGTTATTTACGTAATTATACGTAAGGCGTATATACTACTTTATAAGTAATATAAATAAAGTTTCCGCCTATAATCTAACAGTATCGTTATTAATATAAATAGAAATAGCTTTACTTAGTAGTTATTTAAGCTTTTTAAGTATATTTTAAATTTAAACCACTTTTCTAGCGGCGCTATATAGGGCGATATATTTAGCTTTAATTATATTAAGGGTAATAACTATCTATTAGCGAAAATACTAAAATATAAACCCTTTATAAATTATAAAGATTTATCTAGTAATTAATCTTTTAATAGCGTAATCTTCTCCGTAATTAAAGTTATAGTATATTTTAACCTTTATATTATTTTTACTAATATATTTAATACTATAGTTAAGTGATTTGGTGATATAGTACAAAAGCTATTTAATCCCCTTTATATAATTAAAGTATAGATTTAATATATATTTTGCCTAAAGATTTACTTTAAAAGAAAGCTTAGGCTACGTTATATAGGTTAAATAAATATAGAAGCCAGTTTTTAAAGCGTAATTACGTACGTATTTTAGGTTTTCCGGAGGTAATATATTAGGGATTATTATTATTAAAGCTTTTAGTATAATAGAAGTTTTAACCAGATAAAAGTTTTTAAAGCTATAATCTTTTAGTACCTTTTCTAGGTAAATACGTTAGCTAAACGTAATAATTACGCAATTATTATTATATAAAATCTTTATATTAAAATATTACTTTGCCGGTTTTAGGTCCTGTAAAGTAAGGTACTTACTAATTACGTTTCAAAATTTAAGGGTATTACCGTTTTTCTCCTTTAAAATAAAAAAGTTATCTACTATAAATAAAAGGATTAAGTTAATCTTTTAGTTATAGTAAACCAATAGGTTAGAGATGAGTAGGTAAAAGCCTAGCTTTTTAATTTTCTGTTAGATTTTTTCCTACTAATTATAGGCGGATTAGTACAATTCATATAATAAGTTAAGTAACTTTATAATACTATCCTTTAATTAATTATATTACTTTATAAAATTAAAATTATTAGTAAAGAATTCCTTAAAGATTAAAAGCTAATATATAAAGATTTAATACTATAATATTACCCTAGATAAAAAGGTATTAATAAAGTTAATCTAATAAATATATTATTTGCTAAGTATTAAAAGTATTAGTAAAAATTACTAAAAACTTAAATATATTATAAAAGTAAACGTTTCTTTAAAATTTACACCTTTTTGCTATTAAAATCTACGTATTACAATCCAAACTTTATACTTAATTAGCTTTTTTATAAAGTTGGTTTTTTTTTAAAAATAGCTTTACTATTAATTATCTAGCAGCCTTTAGCCCTATTATAATCGTAAAAAACTATAGTATTCTTCTTAAAAATAACTTAAATTTTATTATAAATAGCTTACTTTTATTTAAATTACTTTTTTATAGCGTATACTTTTTTGATTATAATTAGGTTAACGTTGGAACTTTACTAATCCGCCTTTATTTCGTTAAATAGAAAGATTTAACCGTTATTTAAATTATATAAAAGTATTAACTTAGGGGTTAACTTCCCTTAAACTATAATAAAACTAATAAGTTAATTATCTTTTATATTTATATAAGTTAAGTAAATTAAAGTAGTAACTATATTTACTATTCCGAAGTTTAAATAGTAATTATTAATTTTAAAGTCCGCGTACTTAAAAAATAGTTTTATAACGTTATTTTTATAGTAATTAATAAAGTTAGCTTATTTTCAATTAGGTTAAAGCCGGTAACGTATATACTCCGGTAATAAGTAAACTATTTATTATAAATTTAATACTTTTTTGTTAAAATCTTTATAAAATATTACGTAAGGTATTTAAATTATCTTTTATACTTTAAATAAATAAATTATAAAAATATAAATATTAGTATTACTAAAATAAATACCTTCTACTATAATAGGATTTATTTTTTAAGCTTTAGGTTAAAGATGCCTTTTAATATAGGTAAATACTTTATAGCTAAAAATATAAAATTATATAAGGTTAGGTTTATTATTACGATTTAGCCAAATATAGTCGTTTATAATCTTTATAAAAGTTTTTTCGTTTTTATTTTACGTTATATAAGTATAATTAAATAGCCTAGCCACGTATAATATTATATATAATTAGAAAATAAGCGGAACGTTTATTTAAATACTAATTTTACGCATTATATCTTATATTTTTTTAATAATAGCTTTTAATATATTATTCTAATACTAATAGTAAAATATTAAGGTAATTACTTTTATACTACAATAAAATTATTTCCATTTAAATTAATAGCTATAAAACTTCTTACCTATATTTATCTTAATCTAATAGGGATAGCGGCCGATCCGTAAATAAATTTATTCCAATAACTCCTTTATCTTATCGGAAATTTTTTGCTTTATCCTTATAAAGTATATAAAGATAAATTTAAAATAATTATTTACTATAATTAAATAGTAAAATTTTCCATTAAACCTTATAGGTTTAATAAAGCTAATATCTATATAAAAACCTTTAAATACTTTAGATTTTTAAGGCTGTAAATTATATAAAAATATTTAAAAAGATAAATTAAAATTATAAATTTCGTAGGGTACTTTTATAATTTTTACGCAATTAAAATTTATTTTAAAGGAAATAGAAATAGTTTATTAAAATTACTTAAAATTAAAATACCCTAATCTTCTATACTATTATAATAGCTAATTATATTTTTCATAAGTAAAATCTTATACTATTGGAAACGTATTAAAAAGCGTTAGGGTTATATTAGTTAAAACGGTATAAGCGAAATTACCTATTATTTATAGGAAGAATCCCTAATTTTAAGAATTAAAAATCGTAATTTTTATTTTATTAGCTCCTTTTATAACGTTTTAGTCCAGTTAGCCGCCTATACGATAAAATTTATTACTTAAAAGAATATTAATAAGCAATTATAAAATAAATAATACATATATAAGGGTAAGATAATAAGTTGATTTATTAGACTGTATTAAGGGTAACCTTACGGTTTTAATCTACTTAAGAACTATAAAACCATTTATTATAAAAATAGCTAGGCGTAAGGTTATAATGGTGTAATTACTATAGGTAAATTAAGTGGTATTATTTACTAGGTATATATTAGCTTCGGTGTTAAATAGTTATTTATTACGGCGTATATTTACTATATGGTAGGCGGTAAAAAGTAGGAAGAGTTTGTTGGTTTTCTGATCTGTATTTTGCTCCGGTCCGTAATAGTTAGATATCTCAAAATTCACTTTTGCGCTAAATTTATTATAAACCCGCGTAAATTTATTATAAATCTATTTTAAAGCGTTAATATTTTTAATTATACCTATATAAATTATACTAAAATCGTTAATTTCGCTTAAAATCTTGCTTTATATAGTTAGTTTTAATTACGCAGTTATTATAATAGTAATTAAAGTTTTATTATTTTTCTTTTTCGAATTTAACTTTTTATTAAAGTTTATAGTATTTTTTACGCCTTTACGGTACTTTTTTTAGTAATAGCCTAATTTATTATATTTAAAGTAATTGCTATTTTAAATTATTAATTTTTTTTTTCTTAAATTTTCCTTTTCCTTTACCGTTATTATTCCTGCTTTAATTAACCGTAAATCCAGTTAATAAAGTATGCAATTAATCGTCCTTTATACCCTAAGTACAATACTTATTTATAAAATCTTTTAATATAGCTTTAATTAAATAAGTGTTTGGATTTTAACATATTATAGTGCGTACGGCTAGTATTTATATTTTAAGGTACTTTTTTACTAACTTAGTAAAAAAATAGGCGTATTAAAGCTAAGTTTACGATATTTTAGCAAATATAAATTTTTTTTATTAGGTTATAAAAGCGAAAATAGTACTTAGAAGGATTTTTACCGTTTTAATTTATAATATTAAGCCACAATTAAAGATTAGTAATATAATTAGGGCTTTATATAATATATAACTTATTTAAAGCTTTTAAAATATTAAGTTTATTAAAAAAGCCGTAATATATAACTACTAATGTGAATATAATATTAATTAACCGTATAGTAAGATATTAATTATTAATTAAATTTAGAGTATCTCATTTTTTATAATTAAAAGTTTTTATAAAAATTTTAATAAATTGTATTTATAACTTTTAGTTCTTGGCTCCTTTAAGATATAATTTTTCTAGTATTTTAAACTTGATTTAGGGGATTATTTTTACTTATGTAAAAGGGTTGACGATAGCTAGGTTAATTATATTTATTTTCCTTTAATTAGTATTAATAGCTTTTAGCTGTATTTTTATATTTATTAATTACTATTGCAATTTAACTATTGTAATTTAAGGGTTTTTTAGCTATTTGCTAAAGGATTAACTGGAATTAGCTATTTTAACCTCCGGAATTATTTTAAGAGGAATAAAGGTTTAGGGAATTAAAGTAGGAGAGATAGGAGTAGGGAGAATTGGGGTTATAGCTTTTTTGGCGCGTATATTTGCTTAAAAGCTGGAATTATACGATTTAGGGGAAAAAGAAGTTGGAGATAAAAAAGAAGGAAAAGGATCTATAGCTAAATTGTAGTTTTTAAGTAATTATTAGTATTTTGGCTTATTTATTATCTTTGGAACTAAAGAGGTTTACGATACTTATTTTATTTCCTTTGGAGATATTAAATTTTATAGGGCTTATAGTTTGTTGATTGCGTTTGCTTTGCTGCTATTTTAGTGGCTGGACTTTTTATTAGCCTGCTAATAGCGTAAGATAGTATAGAAAGATTTTTGTAATTAGAATTGCGTTTTTATAAGACCGGAATAGGGGTTTGCGTAGCGGATAGTGCCGGGCTTATAATCTGTTGGATTGTAAGGACTTGGTATAATAGGGAGGGGATTAATATTATTAGCTAATTTTGTGGAAAACGATTTATTATATATATTTTTTGGTTAATTATATACTAAATTTTTACTACTAAAGTTGGTATGTAATTGGGGTCGGAAATAGCTGGAGTATACGTATCTTGCGTTAGATCCTATAGTGGCTATCTGCAGTCCTTACAGCGCGCCTGCGCGCTGTACGCGCTGCTTATAGTGGTCGGTTCCTTACGTGACTGATTGGAAGGTCCGACAGGTCCGATATTCTTATTTGCCATATAAAATCGGTCGGTCGCCTGAAAATTATTCTTACGACGAGGGTATTCTTATGATACCGTATTCTTCTGTGCAGGGTTGACTGTAGTTCCGTTGGTGGAACTAGACACAGTGCGGGGTGCAGGATAGCTACCTTGACGCGAAAGCCACCAGATCATCCAAACTCTAAAGATTTCCTAATGCACGTTCAACACTCGCGAAGTGGCCGACTGTTTAGCTTCCCTAGTGTCTACGCCTGGTTGATCTGGATAAGGATTTACTGTCGTGCTGAGCAGACCGACGTGGGGAAATTCCCCTCACTGTGCGCCATCTCAAAACTTTCAACAATTTTCTGGGCTGTTGCTGCAACGCGCCTGAGAGCACGCGCCATTGAACCGCCGACATCCAAGCCGCCTTCTGATTGCAGACTTCTTCAATAAATATGGCCGCCATGGACGAGGCCACTGCGGATGTCGTCCTGATAAAGCTCGCTGTGGATGGGCGCATGGACTAGTAGGTCTGGCAGCCGTTGCAGATGCAATTGTGGCTAACAGCTGTTTTCGCAGTTCGCAATGGCCGGAGCTGCTACCCTTCGTCCTCGCGCGCATCGAGAGAGTACGCTACCGCCCGCTATTCGCGACTTCCGGGGAGCCATCGCTGACCTTGGGTGCCCGTGTAGAATGCCTACGAAGAGTTTCGGGCCCCTCAACTACCTCCCCTCCAAGCCCGGCCCACCGAACAGCAGCGGCGCGCCCCGCAACACCGGTCCGATCCGTTAGAAGTTGGTGATTCCTCAGATACCGCTCCTTCGTCACAGGAAAACAACAAGGAGAATGCCAATCCCCCTTCCATCGGGGCGACATCGTCGACCCTCCAGGCGTCGTCATCGCCCGCCCCGCCATCGTCGGCCAACACGTTTGTCCCGCCACAGGATGGACAACAACAACCTGAACCAAGTCCGCCCGCACGAACGCTTCACCCCGACGTCGCCGCCCTACTCAACGAAATACTCTCGTATATCAGAAGTCAGTTCGATCGCCGCCCGCCGCACACGATCCAACGCCTAGCCGAGCTCGTGCTTCGTCCCCGACAGCAATACCGACATCTCGTACCCTATCTCAGTGCCCTCGACCGCGTAGTCCACGTCACGAGTGGCGCAGATATATACCCGCTGCCCCCGGCTGTCCCCGATGTCGGCGCCATGTCGCGGCTGGCGAACGGCGTGGAAGGTGGCGGCGTGGGTGTGCCGGCGCCCGGCGGCAGCAGAAGTCTCACCATCAATACCGCCGCCAGTGCCGGGGGTAATCCAGGATCAGACGAGGCGCTCGGGGGGGCGCTGTTGACGCCTATTCCCTGGTTACAACGACGCGCCAATGGAGGAGGCAGCAGCGCCGGGGCTGGCGGGAGCGAAGACGGCAGCAGTGACGCCGGCAGCCCGTCACCCGTATCATCCGGTTCCTCGTCCGGTGGCGCCTCATCCGCGCAGCAGCGCCAAACAACATCACCGACAGGTACTGGCAGTGGGGCAGGACGCAAGATGGACCCCCAAGTGCGCACGGAGAGCACCGAGACGATCGAAGGACCAAACGGCATGGGCAGCATCGAGACGGTATCCATATCCGTGAATGGAATCCCGTCCATTGGCGCTGGCGTCCCCGGCCGGGGCGTCACACAGGGCGAGCTCTTGCGCCAGGAACAACGGGCCGGCGTCATCCCGCTCAGCCAGCTGGCCCGACACGGACAGCCCATGCAGCAGCAGCAGCAGCAACAACAACAGCCCCAACCCGACGCCTCGGACTCAACCAGCGAACAACAGCCGGACGAAGACGCACCCATGACCAACGCCGAAGAGACCACCCAGCCGACGGGCGACACGCCCGAGGACGACGAGGAAGAAGTCCCCCACGCCCGAGGCCCAGAAGAAATCGGCGCCGCCGACACGGGCCCGCAACCCGCCGGCGCGGGGCCGTACGTCACTAGCGCAGACGGCACCATCGACATGCGCGGCATCGACGTCGAGGCGGCCGTGGGACGGAGGACCAATACGGTGCGGTCGCCCGAAGCCGAACAAGTCCCCCGGAGCCCGAAGCGGGAGGCCGAAGAGCCGCTTGAGAGCGGCGAGGCTAAGAAGGTCAAGGAGGATAAGGAGGGGGAGGGGGGAGGGGAGGACGAGATTTCTGGGGCGAGTACGGACGCCGCCGAGGGGGATGTTGGCGTTGTTCCTTCTGCGGTCTAGGATGACGGGGAGGAGCGGCGGCGGTTTGAGATGGCTGTTATGCTTATGTGTCGGTGGGGAGTTTTGAGGCGGGCGGGAGGGAAGGGATAGGAGGTGATTTTCTATGATGGCTAGGTTGCCAACGGGCTACCTCCGTTCTCCGTTCTGTGGTGTGTTTCTCACTTTCACGTTTTTGAGAGAGATTTCGGTCTTGGCATTGGGATTGGGATTGGGGATTCGGATCGGGGATTCCCAAGTCCTCGTTAGTCCAGAACGCGCACGAGTATAGAGCAGCGCATGGGGGACAGGAGAGAATGGGGGTGGCATACTCTTTTTTACTTCAAAGTCCTTCTGTATCCGTGTCAGGTCAGATCAGGTCAAGTCAGGACAGGTAGTTACGGTGTTCCGGGGGGGGAAGGGGTGGGCGTGGGTTCGCGGGCAGGGAGGGAGGGACCTGAACCTTGAACCAACGGTAAGAATGAAATGGGAATGGGAATGGACTGGATGGAAAGGGGTAGGGTAGTAGGATACCCAGAGAGAGAGAGAGAGATACCATTGTAATGAGAGCGTCATTACGGATACTACCTACCTACGACTTTCATGGCCCGACCTACCTACCTACCTACCTACCTAACTAACTATCCTAGGAATGTGATGAGATATGACAGCTCTCACTCGAGTACCTGGTAGATCTGACGGACTCGGCTTGACTCTTCGTTTGTCTCTGCTGTTTAAAGGTCTGAGATGTTGTTTCTCCTGGGCTACGGGGGAAAAGTTGAGTGAGGTGTTGGTCTTGAGGTCCGAAATACTCATCATGCCTCACAATGCAAGACAACCGTACGACCCATCATCAAGAGAATAGCTTGGCAGAATAATGCTTAGGATTAGTTACTCTCTCTCTCATCTTGAACACCATGCTCCATAATCTCCGAGAAAACCCCCCTCTACGCCTAATTGTACAGTACATGACCAAGAATCAATCTGAAAACGCCAACCCATGCCTTCCCGCCCAGAAAACTACTCCGTAATCCGAGTAATGCTCTCCCTCACAATAATACTATTCTGCCTCTCGTTCCGCCTGACCCGGTAAAAGTCATCGCAGAAGTCGCTGCACTGCATAGCCTTCAAAAACTCCTCGTCGTGCGTAATCACAATCAGCTGCAGATTGCCCTGCGACCGCCGCGCCTGGATGATGCCGTGAAGCGACTCGGCCAGGCTCCTGATATTGTCGCTGTCGAGGTTCGTCGTCGGCTCGTCCAGTGCAATGAGGCCACAATTCACACCAAAAGACTCGGCCAGGGCCAGCCGGATGATGATGCTCGCGAGCACCTTTTGACCCGCACTGCACCGGCCACGCATGTCCATCTCGGTGTCGCCCTTGACCATGGCCACTCTGTAATTATAACTCTTTCCCTTGGCGTCGGCGTTGGCGCTCGGTTCCATGTCGGACCGGATCTGGATTGTGTCGATGTCGGTGCCCTGGTACGTACTCTGCCAGAGCTCTGCAATGGTGCGATTAATCTCCTCCATCTTCAGCGAGTGGTATCGGAGAATGGCGTGGTCGAGGGCAATGTGGCCTCGCCCGAGATCTTCAATCGCAGCCTTGGTCGTCTCGACCTTGATGTGCGACTCCTTGTACTTGCTCTTGGCGTCTTTCAGCTCGATCTCGTATTCCTCGTTGAGACGTGCGAATTCTCCGTCCTTGCTTGACATCGAACCCATGAGCCGCTCGCGATCAGCGGCGAGTTTCGCACGTCTCGATTCCAGATACCGTGCCTCCTGTGTCAAGCGGTCGTAGTCTTCCTGGGCATTCCGTGATTCGAGCTCTTCTATCTCGAGCTCCAGGGCATCTCGCTCGCGGATATTCTTTCGATAGGTCAGGTTATCACTGATATTCCTCTTCTTGGCATCGCTGTTGTCGATCTCCTTGTTCAGCTTGTTGATCTGCACCGTCAGGTTCTTCATCTCGCTCTCGGCATTTGCGATGGTCGTTTCGAGAGCGGCGATGGCTCGCTGGTTCGAAGCAAGATTCGAAGGACCGCCCCGGTCAAGGTACTCCTGTATCTCAGAGTCGATCATCTTGAGCTCGCTGACCGTCGTGGCAATAGCATCACGTTCCTCAGTGACCCGCTGCTCTTTGGTCCTGCATTGCCGGCGAGCCTCCTCAAGCGCCGTTCTGGCGCTAGCAATCTCTGGCTCGACAGCCTCGAGATCTCTGTTCGCGCCCTGAATCGCCTCTCGCAACTGAGCCTGGTCGTCCTTGTGCCGACGGATACTCTCCTGGAGACTCTTCTTCCTCTCTAGCTGCTGAACTGCATTGGAAATCTTGTGTCGAAGCTCGATCTTCTCGACTTCGAGTTGGCCAACCATATCTTTCGTCCGCTGACGATCGACCGTCAGCTTGCTGAGCTTGGCTTGTGCCAGTCTCGTTTGCTCTGCACATGTCGTCTGCTCTTCATTGATCTCGTCCGGACTACGCATCGCGATACTAGACGATTGCTGCGATCTTTCGATCTGGCGCTCCGAATCGGCGATGTCCTTGCAAGCTTGTGCGATCTTGAGCACATTCTTGCCCAAAGGGTCCATCTCTTGCCACTTCTCATCAGCTTCCCTGTAGGCGACGTCGTGATCTTCGAGTCGCCGAACCAGCTCCTCTTTTTGGGTTGTCAATACAGCAATTTCCCGGCTGAGCGGAGGCAGCTCTTCTTCCTCCAGGCGCCGATACGCCTCATGCTGAGGTCGAGCGGCACTAAGAATGGCGACTCGTTCTTTCTCCGACTCAATATAGCTCTGCAGCTCTTTTCGATGTTCCTCGTTGACTTTCTTGGTAATCCTGGCCAACATCTTGTGCTTTGCAGCTTCGTCGGACCCGAAAGATCGAGTGCAAAGTTGACATTTGTTGTGGTTCGTCGCTTGATCCTTGGCTCCCTGGTAGTACTCCTTCAGAGACTCGAAGAGTCTAAGGTCCGTCTCGGCTTCTTTCAGCGCCATCTCGACCTTTTCAACCTCCTCGGGGTAGCTTTCGAGAGAATGACTCTCCGCTTCGGCGTCGCGGAGGGCCGTGACCACATCAGTCTTGCAACGATCCTTTTGAACGCTCAGTTTGTTTTGCCGCTCACGCACCGCCGAGAGTTTGTACTCGAGCTGCTTCAGCTCCTGTTGCGTCGCCTCCTTCCGCTTTCTGCAAGCGGTGACAACATTACTTTGCTGTTTCAGAGCGTTCTGGAATTCAGCTTCAATCGTCTCGGGTTGCCAGTCCGGACCGACAATGGCCGACAGCTGCTCATTAAATGTGCTTTTGAGGATCTCAAGCTCTCGCTGACGCTCCGTGAGTTGCTTCTTGCGCAAGTCAAGCTGCGCTCGCTCCGATGCCAGTCTCGTGCATTCCACAAGTTCCCGGCTCAGCTTAGCAGCCTGCGCCTCCAGCTTCCAGATCTCGTCGTTGGTCGTGCGGATCTGGGCATCCAGGTCGGCTGCTCGTTCATCGGCCTTGGCGGTCTCGATTTTCGCTTCTAGCTCTCGCATCTCGGTTCGGAGCACTGCTTCGGCGCCTTCATCGATATCCAGTCCGGAAAGCTCGCCTTGCAAGCCCGCGATCTCCCTGCTGATGGCGCCCATCCGTTGACTAGCAGATGAGCGATCCTTCTGGAGAGACGTTTTCTTGGCTTCACATTCCGCAATGACAGCGCCTTTTCGATCGAGCTCGGCAGCATTCTCGCGCTGGAGACTCTCCAAATCCCGTTTCTTGTCGTTGAGCACCCTTTGGATGCGGTCATAAAATGCTCGGATTTGTTTGTCATCCAGGTCACCATCGTAGCCTCGGACCTCGTGGCGCTCGGCAGCGTCCTTGATCATCCGGCTTCGAGATACGAGCTGGCGCTCATACTTATCTTTGTCGGATTGGTGCTTTCCTCGTTCGGCAGCCTTGGCAGTGTGCTGCGCCCGGGACTGCTTGAGTTCGCTCTGGAGTTGATTGAAGTCCCTCACCTTGCCGTCCCGGTCTGCGATTGTTCTTTCGGCCGTCTTTTCGTACTCGTTAAGAATGTTGCGCAGCACTTGGTCCGAGTCAGGCATTTCCTCTATGCGGCTCTTCAGCTCCTCGATGGCCTCCTTCTTGTACTCGAGTTTCTCTGTCTTGGTCTGCAGATCGTTGACGATCTTTAGGAAAGTATTGGCCTGCTCGTACTTCTCCTTGATCCTGACAGTCTCCTCATCCATTTGTTCGAGGAGCTCATTGCATCTGTCCCGAGCGTCTTGAATTTCTCTCGTAAGCTGCGTCATCAACTTGTCGACCTTGTCGGCTCTCTCCTTGTTTGCTTTGTCTTGGGCCTCGTGCACCTTGAACAACTTCAGCTCTTCTGTCTTCCTCTTCCTAAGTGTCTTGAGGTTGTCGATGACTTTGGTGTACTTCATCGCCTCGAAGATCTCGTCAAATCGCTTCTTGAGGGCAGCCGGTTCGCTCATCGGCCAGAGAGAGTCGTCTTGGTGACAAAATATGACAAATTCGAGAATAGCAGGCGAGACACCAAGCTTTTCCGGGACGAGCCTATCCAGGTCACCGACTCTCGTCGATACCACCGTGCGGACTCCACCATTTTTAAGAGAGAGATTGCTTTCAAGAGTCTTTTGGTTTCGCCCTTTCTTCGTAACCGATAGTTGTAGATTCCGCGTTATGGTAAACGGCTCGCCGACGGTCGACCGGAAAGACACTTTAACTTGGGCGCGAATCTCTTTCTCACCAACGAGCTAACCGCGTTAGTACCTAACCATCTAGAAGCAGAGAGATTCTTACATCGGGATCGTGGACGAAAGCGCCGCCTTTGCTGTTGGGTGGTAACTCGCCTGTCGTGGCATATTTGAGGCACTCAATGATTGTCTCGCAACCAGCGTCAGCACCGAGTGCAGCTTGGTAGACCCAAAACATACCGTTTTACCCGAGCCGTTGTACCCTACGATGAGCGTCAATGGCGTGTTGAAGGCTATCGTCTCTTGCTGGAGTGGCCCAAAGGAGCGCACTCCCAGGATGGACAGTTTCTCAATTCTCGACATTGCCGTGCTCGGTTGCGACCAACCGCAGCAGCAACACGGTCATTCGGGGATTTCAGTTGTAAGCTCTTGATGAGGAGATAAAAGGATCCTATCGGTCGTTGTGGTCCGCGAATGACAAAGAAAGTGGTCGAATCGTCAAAAGCTTCAAACGCGTGTGGTAGGTGCGCTAAGGCAGCGACGCGGGCAACGCGGGTTCTCTGCCCGCGTTGTCACGAGACCTGGCGGACGCCTGCCGCTAGGGTTCAGGCGCCAAGTCGCGCCGAGTTTACAAGGCCGACAGGCGGGGTACTCTTCCGCAGCCCCTCTTTCCATGCACTCATCAGCCCACTTGCCATCCCTTCCTTCAAAGCCGTCTGTACTCCCCCAACCACGCATCACAGGACGGAAAAGGGACCATGGACGCTGCAACGGAATCCGCAGGCTCTCGCATATGCCCGAGGGCGCACCGTGAGATGCTGGCCGGATCAACAAGATCCGTCAATCGCTTCTTCGACGACGTCTCGCGTTGCACGGGCTGCCATATGCGTTCCGTCTGTGGCGCACAACGTTCGCAAGATGCGTTGTTTGCCTGCGTCTGTCCCTCACGTCAAGTTATAGGCTATGGTGGCCAAGAGGACCCTCCGGAGTCTGGACCTTTTGCTCCTCCTTGTCGGCTGCCCCTTGCCCCTCGGCTGCTGGATTTGCGGGAATTGACCATCAAGTTCCGCTGAAACATTGTTTCCGTGCCCCAGCGGTCTAGACGGCGCTGGTCTGCGAGAGAACCGGGTGGTGCCTGGCGCGAGAAAGCCACGATACACTGCCCACCGAGGAGATGTGATGCTCACGACTGCCGGGCTCTGACGTTGCGTTGCCGGCTGGTGGATAGAAAGCTGTGGCCAAGTCCCGGCCCTTGAGTTCCAAGTTGAGACGGGCCAGCAGGGGAAAGGTGGTGGGGGGGATGAGAGATTCCCATCCTGGATTGACCAGAATCCCATCCTGCTGAAATATCAGCAGGACCCCGCGACAGGTCTGGACTCTGATCGGCGCTTGGTACCAAGAGCTATACACTACACCATCTTTGCTATTGACACTCAACTGTCGCTTCCAGAATCCAGTTGGAAATCTTTTTCCCTCTCTCGTTTTGCCTCCGCTGCCCGGGCCATTTTCCCCGATCGGATTTTTTTGTTTTATTTTTTTGCGACTCGGTGATGAGCAGAGCGCTTGCAGAAGCGCGGTCGATGCTGTTCCTCTGTCGTTGCGCTGCAGAGTGCGAATAGTTAGGTCCAGACTCTGCGGCTTGCAGCAGCGTCACTGGGTTGCTCGCTTGGTCCCCTGCCTGTCTGGGCAGCACTTCCAAAGATGTCTCAAAGACGGCCACCGACCATGGCCGATTTCTTCACCTACAGCACCACCATGGGCTCGGGAATGCCTCCCTCGCAGGTCTGAACCCAATTTCTGATCTGGGCTTTTGTTGTTTGCAATTTCCCCGGGCGAGTGTTCGGGCGGCAACTGCGAAGAGTCGAACAAAGAAAGAAAGCAGAAACCCCGCCACTGACGCCTCGGCCATACGATTGGCCCTGCAGATGAGCGCCGAAACAAATGACATGATGCCGATGCTGGGCAACTCGCTCTACGGCTTTGACGACATGCCCATGAACCTCGACGTCAGCGACGCCATGGCGCAACCCTATGCGCCGAACCCCACCCACCTTCCTGTCGCCGACGGCTTGGCCGCAAGCGCCGACCAGCCCTTCTCGCCCGCCGACACCGTCACGGCCAGCACGCCGACAACCAACCTGGCTGGCACAGGGCCGCTGACCATGGCCGCCATGAACTCGACAGCCGGCCCGAGCCCGGCCCCAGGGTCGTCGGGGAACACGCTGACCGAGTTTACGAAGCGTCGCAACTGGCCTGCACGCGTGGTAGAGGAGCTGAGGGACCTGCTGCAAATACTGGACGCCATGGGCAAGATCAGACACGTTTCGCCGAGTGTCGAGTCACTGACGGGCTACAAGTCCGGCGAGATCGTCAACCAATTCATCCAACAGTATATACACCCCGACGACATTGGCGTTTTCAATGCCGAGTTTAACGACGCCATCGCGACGGGCATGACATTTCGGCTTTTCTACCGCTTCAAGAAGAAGGACGGCAAATTCGCCGTCTTTGAGACGGTCGGCCACGCTCACATCGCTGCCGCCAAGTTTGCGCCGAATCCCCAGAACCAATCACCCTTTTGCCAGGCTGTTTTTATGATGTCCAGACCCTACCCGACCAAAAACTCGGCGTTGCTGGATTCTTTCCTGGACCACAAGGTCGAGAACGAGCGCCTCAAGCGCAGGATCGCCGAGCTAAAGAGGGAAGAGGCCGAGGAAGCCGAGGAGACGCAGCGAAGCTGGCGGCAGAGCCAGGAAGGCCGGTCGGATATGACGCCGTCAGAAGGCACAGCCCGCGCCCCAACATCGCCCTTCTACAAGACGCCAACGGGTCCCGAGACAATACCGGCCGAGCGATCGGCCGCATTAAACGTTGCATTGACGAGGGAGAACCTGGAGGGTATCGCCGGGAGTCGCCCAGATTCCATACGGGAGAAGATGGCGCGCTATGAGGGCAACACGCAGGCCGAGACGATCGAGATGCTTACCGGTCTTCGGTACGCCGACGGCGAGCGGAGTCGGGGGATTGCGGCAGGCAACGCGAGTCCCGTGTTGATCAAGGGCGACGCAGGCATTGCCATCCCGGCGGATCGAAATCCACAAGCAGTGGAGAAGAAAAAGAAAGTCAAGATGGCAGAAGAATATGTCTGCACAGATTGCGGTAATTTTTGGATGTGTTGGGTTGGTAGGATGTCACTAATGGCTCTCAGGTACACTGGACTCTCCGGAGTGGCGCAAAGGGCCCAGCGGCCCAAAGACGCTCTGCAATGCTTGTGGATTACGATGGGCCAAGAAGGAGAAGAAGAAGAATGCGAATGCTACCAACGGGACGAACGGAAACGGCGCCCAAACACCCATGGAAAGCGGCAACTAGACACGTTTATCCCAGTTTTATCTGACATCAACCACGCCGACGATGACAGGTGGGCCGCACAACGAACGACAGCGACGATTTGATTGCAATGTTTTTATCTCCTTATTGTTGATAAACCTGCACTTGGTTGCAGCGTGTAGGAAAAGCACCGAGATTCACACGAGCTAGACAGCAGTATGGCTGGGACCCTAACGAATGCTAATGAGGCAGATTCGATGGCATGGCTACGGACATTCACACACACAGGACAGGGAGGACACTCGGGGAAACAAAGTCGGTTTGGAGGCGTAAATAGGCGGTAGCGAGCGTCTGGTATGGACCAGGGTGTTTGAGATACCCAGAGATCGATCGGGCGGGAAGTTGGTAGCTGTTGGGTAGTTAATGATGGTAATGTTTGCAGTGCATACTAGCCGGACGGCTGAGCAGCAGCTAGTCCTTGTTTTGGCCGTGAAGGATATAGTCGCCATGGTAAGGGGTAGAAGACTATGCTCATCGACAACATGCCGATAAATCTGCCAAGGTTTGACGACGGTCGTTGTACAAGAATCGATCGGCCGCGCGTCATTCAGCATCGGAATTCCCGCGGTGACAAGCATCCAGGCTTTATCTCAGGGGAACCGTCATCTCGATCACGAAATATTCTCTCAGTCGTCCAACTTTGGCTGTGATCATGAACCCCTCACCCTGGTTTACTAGGAGACCGACTACGGATATGCTGGGCCGGTATATTTCCTATTTCCCACGTGTACGCCGGTACTTTTCTTGTGGTCGTGTAACGGGTTGAACACAGCTCAGGTAACAAACATGACGTTGGCTGTCTTTGACACGAAGCGAAGCGAAAGCGTCCAGTTAGCGCGACTGGAAGTAGCGACGCGTGACGGGCTGGGGTGGGATGGATTAAGTGTTGGAAGGTATAGTTTGGGAATTTTTGGGGTGAAGGTGCGACGTCATGATGGTGTAAGGCGAGGCGAGGCGAGGGGCATCGTCAACACCTACCTTCCTTGCGCTTGTTCAGGCAAGTTTGATGGGGTCTTTAGAGAATTGCTGAACTTTTATTTTTCCCTTTGCGCGGTTGACTTGACGATTATCAACATTATTCCTTTTAGCTTGATACAACACCTCACCTTTTGGGTTCCACACCACAATCGACCTAGATACCCAATTTACCAAGTGTCATCCTAACACCTGATTGTATTTCGTACAATACCTACACACACACACGCAACATACCACGCCTCACGAGCTTCGATAAGAACCGAGAGAAAGATGAATGTTCCAACCAGTAAGACTAACCACCCTCCACAAAATCATCATCCGTTGAACACACCTAACACATATATCTTTTCCACAGACACAAACATCCACTACCCAGACCTTTACCAAGGCGGCGGAAACAGTAACCAACCCCCTCCTGCCTACCTACCTTACACCCCTTACCCAAAAAGCCACAGAAAACTAACTCCCTCAAAAAAGTGACGCACAAAGGCTCCTACCCAGCCGGCCTAGGCATCCCCTACCCCTCAGATACACCAACCAACCTAATCCCCACAGCCGCCGCCCACGCCGCAGCCCTCTCTTCTTCTTTCCCATCCTTCTTCTCGAACGCCATCTCGTCCATAGTCGCCTTCCGCGAGCGTATCCTCAACCCTTCTTCTTCCGCACAGGGGGAGGACGAGATAGACGAACAAGCATGTGTAGCCGACCATGCGTTTTATTTCCCTTCTTCAACACCCTCACCCTCGTCACACCCGCCGCCAGCAGGGCAGCAGCAGAGGGGAGAGGATGGTGATGTGGAGAAGAGGATGGCCAACGCGGCGGCGATGGAGGCGCTGAGGTTGTTTATACAAGGTAATGGACCGGACGGCGGGAAGGATCAGAGTCTGAGCGCGTTTTTGGGGCTGGCTATGGCGACGGCTGTGGGGTTGTTTGCCGAAGAAGATGATGGGACGGGAGGGTGGATATCGAAGAGGGAAGTGGTTAGACGGGCGGCCGAGGTGGCGGTTTTGTTGTACTTGAGGAGTCAGGGGTGATGATGCCTTGCATTATGTATCTTAGTGGGTGAGACGGCTTGGGGAGATGGGGGTAGTTGAGAGGAGGCGAGGGTGTATGATACAGAAGACCTGCTCGAGTAGACATGGAGATTAAGATTCCTATACTGAGTTGTTTCACTTTGTATGGAATGCAATGGCTTGGTTTGTCAACGGGCGTCGTAGACTTGGTATTATTACACGAGAGCTCCCCGACGGAAAATACATCACCACTCCGTCACCTCCCCTTTGGCGGGCTGCTGTATCCGGACGACCTTGTCCGCATTCAAGATACACAGCGGGTCAAATGCCAGTTTTAGCTGGTTTTCCACGTTAGCAACAAACCCCCCAGATCGGCCCTGAATAAGGGGACATACCTTTCTCATAGCATCCACCGTCGACTCGCCCAGCTCGTGTGGCAAGTAATCCCTCTTGACCAGCCCGACACCATGTTCACCCTATATTTGATATCAGATCAGCCATATAATCGACAGCGAACAGCATGTCCCAAATTAACTCACCGTCACGGTCCCCTCCATCTCGACCGCCCGCTTGACCATGCGATGGACACAGTCCTCGGCCAGTCCCCTCTCCGCATCGTTATACAGCAGGATCACTGGTTATCGTCAGTCAGTCAGAGCCATAACACCATCTCGTAAGAAGAGAAAAAAAAAACTCACGGTGAAAATTCCCATCCCCCACGTGCCCCACAATCGACCCCGTCAGCCCGGAAAGCTTCAGATCCCCCTTAGTCTGCTCAATGATATCCGGCAGCCGACTCATGGGCACGGCCACGTCGCCGGTCCAGACGTGGTCGCCCGGCCGGCGCATGGCCATGGCGCTCCACAGCGCCTCCTTCCGTGCGCTCCACAGCTCGACCTGCTCGTCCGCAGACCGGGCGAAATCAAACGTCTTGCCGCCCGACTTCTTCGCCAGGCCGCGCACGAGCGCGATCTGCTCCTTCACGCCGCTGTCGGTCCCGCTGAACTTGAAGAAGAGCGTGGGCGCCTCGTTCCACCGGCGGCTCGTCGACTGCGCGTGGTTGATGAAGCGCATCTGCTCGTCATCGAGAATCTCGACGGCGGCCACGGGGATGCCGTCGCCGACCACGCGGGCCACGCACGCGGCCGCCTCGCGGATGGACCCGAAGCTCGCGACGGCGACTGATGTCGCCGCCGGCTTGACGGCCAGCTTGAGCGTGGCCTCGGTGACTAGTCCCAAAGTGCCCTCGGACCCGATGAACAGTTTCGTCAAGTCGTAGCCGGCGCTGCTCTTGCGCGGCCGCTGGCGCGTCTTGATGACGGTCCCGTCGGCGAGCACCACCGTCAGCGAGAGCACCCACTCGCGCATAGTCCCGTAGCGGTACGCGTTGGTCCCGCTGCATCCGGTGCCGATCATGCCGCCGATCATGGCGCCCGGCCCCGGGTCCGGCGGGAAGAACAGGTTGTGCTCGGCCAGCTCCTCGTTGAGATGCTCCCACCCGACGGCCGGCTGCACGACCACGTCCAGATCATCCTTGTGCAGCGCGACGATGTTGTTCATGCGCGCGAAGTCGACGCAGATGCCGCCGCGCGTCGGCGTGAAGTGGCCCTCGAGGCTCGTGCCGCCGCTGTACCCGACCACCGGGATGCGGCGCGAGTGGCACACCTTCATGATCTCCGACACCTGCTCGGTACTGGCTGGGTAGACGACGCAGAAGGGCCGCTGGGCGGCGTCGGCCTGGTGGGAGGACCAGTCTGACGTCGCGTGCTGCAGCAGGTCGTCGTCGAGCGTGCTCACGTTTTCTTTCCCGACGATCTCTACAAAGTCGGCCCAGGCGGCTTCGAGCTCGGCCCGGCCTGTCTTGTGCTTCGGAGGGCGCGTCGCGCTCAGCGGCGTCGTCGAGGTCGGGTCGGGGTCGCGGGGGTATTTGGAGCCGAGGATCCAGGAGGCGCCGCCTACGAATAACACCACTTTTTTTCAAAGAGAATTAGAGAGAGAGCTATATATAAGAGTCCAAGAAAAAGAGCGTACTTAGTGTGATGGACCAGTTCCGCCCCACGGCCTGTTTCTCGCGCATCACGCCGACCCGTTCGAGGTCGGCCCGCTCGCGCGCCAGCCGTTGTGATATGCTCTGCACCATCTGGCCCTTGAAGTCCTTGTTGGGGTCTTTCCTGGCCGTCGAGCTGTGGCGGGCCGCCGCCGCCGGACAGGCGACGACGACGCCGAGTCGTGCTGGTCGTGCTGGTCGAGAGAGCAGATTGCGCCGCCCCAGGCCGCGGGGCGTCTTGCTCGCGAGCTGCGACATGGTTTCCGGATGGATAGATAGATTGATCAATTGGGTTCGCTTGGGTTCTGTCTGCTTATGGGGGCGGCGTCATTGGCCTGGTTGTCGCGGTGCTGCCGCCGACGATTGTTGAGATAAGAAGAAGAAGCTTGGGGTCAGGATGGAGGTTTGGGGAGCTTGGCGTCATGGAAAAAAGCTTCCCCACATTCAGCGGCACGGACGGCCGCCAAGACCCGGGTCGGCAAAGTGGGTCTTGCCGATGGTCCCGGACTGCTGGGTCCGATCTGACGGGGACAGATGCCGGTGAGTTCGGTATTGGTTTGGAAAGTTCGGATATTTTGGTCTGGTATGGGATGGTGAAGTTATAGATAGAAGACGCATGCATTCCGGGTTGACACACAAGTTTCTGTTGCAACGAGCAGAACAACAGATTAGAGACGACTTCTATGGTCTGTTTGGTTTTCGTTTGGTAAAACCGTATTCCGTACGAAAGTCCCCGTCATCTATATCCATGCATCACTACCGGCCAGTCCGCTCAACATCAACCCGGCGGCCCCAATGCCGAGAAAGCTAGGAATCTCCCGCTGCCAAATCTGCACCGGCGCTCCGAACTGCGGGATCTTCCTCCACAACAGCGCGCTCGTCACCAACACCACTCCGGCGCCCGCTATCCTCAACAACTCGCCACTCCCCTCCCCATCCATCTTGAGGGCTCCTCTCCCCCGCCGCCGTGCCAGCCATCTCCTCCACGCCTGACCCAAACCCGGCACATCCCCAAGCAGCCCATTAGCAAACCTACCACCCACGCGAACCACCCCGTCCTGCGCCTTCTTATCGCTCCACGGCAGCGCCTGCACCTCATCAACAAACCAGCGCTCCATGCTTCTCTCGACAAACGCGCACAGCCCTTCATAATCACGCATCATCGTCTCCCTCAGCCACGCCCTCGGCACCCGCGGCACCAGCATCAACGCCAGATACGCCCACGCAAGACACTGCATCGCCCCGTCCTGGCCGTCCCAGTCCACCGCAGCCAACACATCGAGCACCTCCCGCGCGAGCCCTTCCAGACGAATCCGCGCCTTCTGCTCAGGTGCCAAGAGTTCGCCGACGCCCCTCTTGCGGGCGAGCAGACCGCGCGGAACCTGCACCCAGCCGGCGGCCGCCTCGGCCCGCTGCGCGTTCTCCTCCCGCTCCGCATCAGCGTCGGCATCCAGGCTCGACATGCCGAGGTGCTCGGCGCGGCGGACCATGGCGGCGCGGAGGGCGGGCGGTTCGGTCCAGCCAAGGGGGAAGGGGAGGATGGCCGAGTAGGCGGGGCGGACGGTGGTGGTGTAGTTTGCTGATGAGACGTAGAGCGAGAGGGTGATGAGGGGGAGGGCGTGTTGGGCGAGGTAGGAGGCGTATGCGACGGCGTCGGAGCGGGTCTTGCGAGTGGGCTGCTGTTGGACCTCGGGGAGGATGAGGATGGCTTGGAGATGGTGTGTTATGCTGGGGAAGCCTGAGTGCCAGGACTGTGTGTTGACGTCATACAGGGCGGGTAGTTGGTCTGTTTTGTGTTAGTATGTCGAGATCGAGATGAAGAAGGGTACTGGTATTACGAGTTGGTACAGCTGATGGACTGCTCTGGATGAGGACGTATTCCCCGGCGTCGACAAACCGCGAGAAGAAAGCAATCGAGGCAAGACATTCGGCATCAACCGAGGCAAGGCCAAGCCCGGGGCCCCAAACATGCAGCTGAAGACTCATTTTGGAATATTGTGGCCAATGCTTGAGTCTCAAGCCAAGAAGTGGATATTGGTGTTAGATTCGACACGGTCGACGTGTCGAGCTCCAACTTTTCCAGCACGAACCCACGTGGAGATAACGTATGATAAGGCTAACAAGCCGAGCAGGCGCACAGTGCTCCTGCAAACACTTTCCCCTTCCCAGTGTCCCACGTGCGGACAGGCCACTGCAGTGAATCCTTTGCGCCGCGCCGCCGCTGACGAATGCAGCACAGCACCGCATCAAACATTCCGGGACTCGGCAACGTCAAACCTCTTGTTGACCCGACGAAACCAGGATTGCCATCCTGTTTTCTTTCTTTTTTGCTCTCTCATGCGAACACGAAGAAGGGCCAAAGAAACACGAGACACACTCGGGTATTCTTGTCCGCTTTCTCGACCGCGCCGAGTCGGACATGGCCCAGGTTTCCTACCAAGGAGCAAAAGTCCGCAACCCTTTTTGTCGCTACTCCCTGTCTACCTGTTCTGGGGAATTTCTCGCAACGACATACCCAATCCGAAAATACAACGCATCAAAACGAAACCGACGGACCTATACCCACCTCCTCGTTTCCCCTCCGTCCCCCAACCTAAGCCCCGTGGCCCCCTTCGGTATTCGGTACGGACAACTCGCTACCATGAACCCAGCTCAAAGGGAAGAGGGGAAGGTAAAGTTGGGAGGGTATACAACATCAACTCTACATATAGGTATCGCCCCCACCAAAGTTCCCAATCGCAATGAATGCCGAGCCAGGACGGACCAAGACGTTTCAAACCAAGGTTTTTCCCTCTTTTGCTCTACTATCGGTATAAAAGCCCCCATGCCACACTCACCCACAGGCATACATGCCCAACACCACCCACGAAGAACACTGTGTCGTAATTATAATATACCTGATTACGTTGCCCTAGCGTATTAGTCTTGTTACCACACACACACACACACACGTCCCATGACTGACTAGCTAGCTGTCACTCTTCCTGTCCAAAATTAACCCCAGGCAATAATTTCCACAATAACTGCCAACATTTCCAACATTTTTTGAGGGGGAGGGCCTTCAACTATTCCCTAGCGGAGAGATATCCCCGCACTCTGGACGCGGACGCGGACGGCCGGGGGGGCCTTCCTTTTCCTGGGGCGGAGGGGAACAACACATCAAAGTTGAGATGAGAGATGAAAGAGGCCGGTTTATTAATCGATGCGCCACCGCCGTCCGGAGAAATTGACCGCGAGGTTATAGACTACCTTACTCTAGCTACCTTGGATAGTTTCACACAGAAGCTCGCTCGTAGGTCGGGGGCAGGCATATTGTCATGTCCTGATTCAGTGATCCGGCATGCACCCCCCCCAAGAAATGCCACGAGGCCCTCCAAACAATTAACAAACCCTCTCTCCTCGGCTTTCCGAAATCGATCATGATGGCAAAGCAGCTCTCTCGCATCTTTCCGAAACCCGTTACATCCGGGTGGAGCTCCAGTGTCGCAATTGCATCAAAATCCCCCACCAAAAATGGTCCAGATGGGCATGCCCCGTCATGGCCACTCGCGTTTCAACAGGGATCTTTCACTTTTGAGATGAGAGAGCGTGTTTGCAAAATAGCTTGTCGCATTGTGATCGACTCATTATCTATGTTTGTAAAATGCATCTAGACATTCTTGGTCTCCTCTGTAAATTCAAAGAGCTGGCTGGGCTTGCTTGCTTCCCCCTCAGCCTGAGCGGCCCTTCCCAAGGCCGACGAGCGAGACGTGCTCAGAAACACCCTTCCCCTCCCCCATTCTCTTCATATCGCAGGTATCTCATAAAACCACCCTGCTTCCTCCCAGCAAAAGTGTATCGGCGACGATGGTATCTCCTGATTTGCGCCGGTCCCAAATGCTCCCATATAGTAGTAGTACAGTTCCCATTCCCCCCCACCTTGTCTGAACACCAAATATGCTTCCCGTCGTAAACCCTTCCGTGCTCGTATCATTGCTTGAATAAGAAACGCAGGCGATTAAAAAGCTCCGTAGCCGAGGTGGTAAGTGGTAGTACAAAGTAAGTTGAATGCGCGCCCCACGTGGTGTGTGCTGGGGCGTCCGAGAATTGGAAATGCTCAGAAAAGACGAATCGAGGTTTCCCGGCGAGCCAGCTCTTGGGCACACATCCAAAGTGGTGATGCGAGTATATGCGCCAAAGCATGTGTCGTTGTGGGTGAGGCTGGCGCGACGGATGGCGGGCGCGCGGGGGGCGCTATGGTAGAGCGCGCCAGCGCTGAGGTGGAAGCATGCGGAAGACGATATGGCGCGCAGTTCGGGAGAGTGTTCTGGCTGCCGGTGTGGTTGTTCCCGAGGCAGGAGTGAGCTGTAGCCTCGCTTCCGCACGCGATCGAGTGTTCGGCCCGGTGTTATCCATGCTGAGAGATGGAAGGCCTGGCGACAGAGACAGTTCCGGGAGAAGATGTCGATTCAGTAAAAATCGGTGCCTTGTCCGGTGCCTTTACCCACGCTTGGGGAGAGGAGGCAGCGGCCGACTCGGCGGAGGGCCGGGGCAAGGAGGAAGTTGTGATGGGCGCTGAGCAGGCATGGTGATGTGTTGTTGAAGCGATGAGCTCATGTGAAGTTTGTTGAGAGCAGCAAGGTGTTGCAAGAGCGCTGGCTGATGGAAGGCGTGGGTGGAGGAGAGTAGTTATGCTTTGACGAGGAGCAACTGTTTATGATGGTGCTCTGATTATGATCCGATCAGCTGTTTTCTCGGTCTGACGATGAGACTGTGGTCGGGCAACGGGGGAGGAGTGAAGTGCTGCGGCTGCCTTATGTAGGTAGCCGGCAACTGACACTTTCGAGATTGCTCATTACAAGCCGATGGGCAGTTGCAAACAGCAGTGGGGCTTAGAGCTGGGTGGCCGCATGTGAGTGGTACGGAGCAGGGGGAACGTGTACGAGCCGTGTGGCCAGCTGGCTGCCAGCAAACGCAGGGCGGGATTCGCGGACCAAGTCTCGACCCACTTGAGCAGGTATCGCGACAAGGAGAGACCACCAAGTTGCGGTGACGCAGCCAGCCTTGGCGATGACTTTCAACTCCTGGCCTCGTTCTGCGCAAGAAATGAAACACAGCAAGGCGACAGGGGCCCCCCTGCTCTAAGGCCGCCTCCCCCTGTCCCCACAAAAGCATTTTGGAAGTACTGTACCTGAGCAGCTGCACTGCAGTGCTCTCTGCCTCGCTCTGTAAAGAAGCCTAAAGTTTGGAAATAGACCACCGCCTGAAAATAGGCCAGTTCCGTCTGTACATTGTTACTGCGAGAACTCGGCCGTTGACCGCTGCTCTGTCTGCCGATGGAGGCGGCCAGGTGGTCTTGACGCTAAGTGGTCGTCAGAGACTTGGTTTCTGGAGCCGCTGCTTTACACCGCTGGCGGTTGGGCTTTGTCGCGATGCTTGGGCAGCCGTGCGAATGCGGCTTGAATCACAGGGAGACAGACGCCCGAGGCTGGGCCAGATGTCGCAAACGGAAACGCCCGCGGCGCCCGGCTGGCTGGGAGTCTGGATGTTGGGGACGAGATTCCCGGTCGAGGGCTCAACCCGGACTGGCGTCTCACGAGAGCTGAGGTCGATCAATTGGCAATTCAAATTCAAATTTAGCAATCGCGATGGAGCGCCAGGCCTCGGGCTCCTCATCCCCAGCCGGCGTGCCTGCGTCGAAGCCTCGTGGAAGGCCCGAGGCTCCACCCGGCAATCTCAGCGCCGCCGTCCTCGGAAAATGCTGAACAACGCGTTGAGTGCAAAAATTTCCACTGCATCGCGTTGGCGGGCTCATTTCTCTTTCCAGGGCTTCCCCAGGGGTGGTGGATCCTCGTCAGGAGGGTTTGGTTTTCATTTCAGCGAGCTAATGCCTGGAAGATTTTGGTATTCCAGGGGCCAGACCGCTGCGCGCCCAACGCGCTTCCAAGGGGCGCGCACATCAGGCGAAAAAACCAACAAAATTTCAATTAAACCCCCAGCCCTGAATTAGACTGTCAGCTTGTTGCGACAGCGACCCTTTCGGTGTCTTTCCTCTCGTATTTCGGAGCGTGTTGGAGGGCCAGCGACTTCCCGCATTGTCCACCAGACTGTCAGATGGATGCACCCTCTTGTGGCGAGGGTGGCTTGGAGTAATCAATCCCGCGGGGTTTGTGATAGCTCACAACTCAATGGGTGCGGGAAGGCGCGACCTCCGTGGATTCTTGTTGGAGATGCTAAGTTGTCTCAGAGAGCGTCTCTGCGTTTGTGCGTTTGCAAGCTGGCCTTTGTTGCGGGGTTCCTCCTCCACATTCAGTATTTACTTTTTCCAAGGCTCGAAGTGGAAATGTTTGCATCGCAATCGGCGCCAGGGCCAGAGATCGGGCCCGCGTTACAGGGATCATCGGGTCCCGCCTTTCAGCTCCGCGCGGCTTCTCCGGGGTTGCCGACAGACTCCATTCGCACAGGAAACCGCGGATGGGAATGGAGGCATTTCCACTTCACAATCCAGCATCGTCAGTCAGATCCCGTCCGATGGAAAGTCGGCGTTTACTCAGCAATTCGACTCGGCGCTGACATGGAGGAGCGGAACGGGAATAGCATCCGTCACTGCTCCGGATCCGTACCGTACGCCAGCTTAACGTTATCTTACCCAGCCGGCCGGCCGGCGGCGTCTGCCCACCATCTCGCTGGGCCGAAGGATTTCCTGACAGGTACACTACACACACTGCGAGCTCTCTGACTTGGCGGTGTTGGGCGCCTTCACGCCCCGCATCTGGTCGCAAGGCTATACATTTCCCCGCACCCCACCAAGCCCGATCAAATCACCAACTGACGGTCTTCTCGCCGCCGATAGATAGGCTGAGGTCAGACGACCGACAAGCTCGCATTTGTCGGTGTGTGGGAGATTAACGCCAGCTTCCCTGTGCAGGAATCCGGTGTCATCCCCACCACGGCCACGTTTCTTCCCTGAACACGTTCAGCCAAGCTGGACCCAAGCCCGTGAGTCACCGCCGTCGTGGGGCAAGCTACACTAGACTTTAGAGAGCGGTGACGATTCGGACCGTTCTGTGCCAGCAAATAAGCTCGATCATCGATGCGTGGTTTCAAGAACGGTGCCCGGCGCGAAACGTGACATGTGAGCCGCAGACGATGAACCCGTCAGGCACTCAGCAGCAGCCCATCGCTTCGATAATCCGCAGATCCGGCCCGAGGAAGGGGTTCCTGCATGGATCGCCCAGCCGTGGTCACAAGAGCCATCACTATCTGAGTTATTCCGAGTTTGTGTCGGCCTGGGTGAGCGGCAAGCCTCGTGCGCACGGTGAGGAGGTGTGAGCCGCTCACCGCTCGGCGCTTAACACCATCACCGTCGCGTCGACAACGGCTGCCGCATGATACCCACGGACCGCGGGTCGAGCTCTAAAATACAGCGGTCGCTTACCTCTCGTCTGGCGGCTATCAGAAAATAATGGCGAGCGGAATAATAATGCGCATCCTACTCTATACAATAAGAGCTGGCGGGTATTTTTGGAGTCCAAGCGCGTGGTATTGTACCTAACCGGGTGGCAGAGACCGGAACCGAAACAATTATCCTCGTATCTTGGCGTTATGCTTGAAGGCTGACGAACAACAAGTCCAGGGAGTTCTGAGCTATCAAAATCAACAGGCGCTACACGTGTGCGGACGATTGATCCTTGCTGGAGCGAGGGTGAGAAAGCACCGACACAATTCCAGCCTCGCCTGATATCACACTCTCGGATACTGTTCCCGATGGCCTGTTGTGCCGCCAGCGCGCATAACGAAATGTCGCAAGCCAGAATCCTGCTAACACTTGTGATCTTGGGGGCCTCAGCTGCAACAGTGCGACTGGCGAACGAGACCCGAACGTCTGGAACCGGCCACGACAAAGGCTCTGAGACAGCTGTCAAGCTGACAAGCATGTCGCATTGCAGCCGCAAAGCCAAACCGCGGCGAGGCCTTTCAGTCGGTTTCGTCAGCCGAAATGGATACGGATCGGCCTGTCCTCGGGGCTCACATTCTGCCACCGAGCTGAGCAGAGATGACAATTTGCCTCAACCATTCTATGCCAGGGATTCCTCATTGGTGTTGTTCGTCCAACCTCGAATGGTACGCTGACGATTGGCCGGTCCAAGTTCCAAGTCTTGTCATCTGATCACGACCCGTCTCCGGAACACGGCAGATTGGGTTGCGTCACAACTTGAAGCAGGGATCCATCTCAGGCTTCCAGAAAAAAGAAGCCTGCGGGGAATACAGCCGAGGTCGGTGGCTCACCGCCGGTTGGACACGGGAAGATCACCACTCCACGGGTTACCAGGCTTGGCTGGCGATGTCGGTTTCTCAACCTCGATTGGTACCTTGTCAAGTTTCAGTTTCGGTGAAAGGCGGTCTGCTGACGCTGATGGCGACGCTCTCCTTGGATGGGTTCGTGGAGATCAATCTCCCGTCACAAACGTGTTCATATCACTTGACACGGACGTCCTGGCCTGGCCGTCGAACTTGCCGAATAATCTCGACAAAGTACAACAATGATGCACGGTTCTGATAAGGCCAGAATGTGACAGGTCTGATCATTAGGCACCACACCTGTCGAGAGAAGGCGCAGAAGCTTTAACGGTTCTCGGCGTTTTATCTCGGGCATGGGAGAGGATTGGGTAAGGTTGGGAGGTTGACCGCAGCACATGGTGGTGCAGATTAGGCAGCCCTACGGCTTCTTCGGGAACTCTGGATCCTCCCTACGAACCAACCAGCACTGCCGCATCGACAAACAGACGTGCAGATACGTCAGACTGGGACGCAGCCCGATTGCGCAACCGGTCTCTGCAGTCAGCCGGCACAGCGCGAGGGTGAAACTCGAGCAAGATTTTGTTGATGGCTGGCGATATGGCTCAAACCACCGCAACTGCCGTTGTATTGCACAGCCAGGGACTGTCTCGGCAAGCTTATCTGAGCACCGAGATGTCGGCAGGATGTTAGAATCGGGCTCAGGAATCGATATCCGCGCAATGCGATCGACGGCCCGGAGTTATGGCCATTTTGACAGCGGTGAGAGACAGGAGGCTTTTGATGGCTGGTCTAGAGCCGCTTCACGGGCCTGCCGCCCGAAGCTTCGGGCGCCTTTCGGAGGCAAGACGACGGCCAGAGCGTGTTGTTCGCGTTGTACCCAATGGGCGAGCCAGAAAGCCAACACTGGACGAGACTATGAAACGCCACGGGCAGGGTCGTGAGAACCGAGGTCCCAAGCGTCCCAACAACAGCCGACGCCCCACGCAGAGACCACTGAGACAGCCCCTGCTCCCACGTGGAAAATTGGTTGATGGCGTGGGCGGTGATACCCCTGGCGATCGCTGCAAATGCCTCATTCGGGCAAGAGGCTTTCGATTGATGGGCCTCCAGGGCGCTGGGTTGATGTTTTCTGGAACCCGAACTGGATTTCAACATTGCTCTTGGCAGCGCCGTCCCAGCTGAAGAAGCATGCGATGCAGGAGCAAGGGGAATGCTGGGAACAAGATTCTGGCCGATGCCGAACGGATTCCCGCGGGAACGGACATGAGCGCGGACTGGCGCATGCAGGTCCTCCTTATCCTTGCTGACGGACCCGAGGAAAAAAAGATTTGTTGTTGAGGTTGGATTTTCGGAGGTGCGGAGGGCTCAAGGCAAGGGGCACAAGGTGGCCCGAATCATCCTCGACATGCCACGCCGTAGGGCAAATGGATGTGATCCACATGGCTGCCTCTCAACACGACAGATCGCACAGACACACATGTCGACAGAAATTTTAATTCAGCCCATGCTCGGCGGAACAGACTCGTGGAGTCGCGGCGTCAGCAAACCCAAACAAAAGGGGTGATGGATGATGAACGTCCAAACAGGAAAGCCGGCCACAGCAGACCGACCAGTCGCTTGCTTGCCTTTCACTCCACCGCCGAAACACGATCGGCAATTCAGCCAGAGAGCATCTGCTCATCAATCCGTATCTTGATTTTCTTCCTGTTTCCAGATTTCACATCCAGTGTGTGGGGGTCATCCGTGATGGGGTCACCCCAGGCTCGCCGGCCGGCCAGCTGGCTTTTTCGGATCTGAGCAGGCCGTTAGGGTATCATTTGGGACCCGCAGCGACGAAGTACAGTACAAGCCGACAAGCGCCGCGCCGAAGCTGGGGCTGGGCATTGAATAGAATTCTCCTTTGTGTTCTTTTCTCGGTAACGATATATATGAACAGGTCATATCGCTTGTTGCCGCACCTTCTATCGGGTACTATTTTTCCTGCGGCGCGGGCCCTGTGGGCTGTGTAAAAGCGGTATCCGTATGCATGTCGTACATTACGTAGGGCAGAAGGACTCTCTGTGTTGTTGCGTCGTCTCATCTATGGGGTAGTAGGGAATGGACCTATTCCTGGCCCGCCCGCACACCATCAATTGTTTTTCTCTGATGGTGAGGCGGGCGGGCCAGATCAGATGGAGATGGGATGATTGAATGCATGTTTCCCGCAATGCCAGCCGCGTGGGGGAAAGGAGGAGATTGGGAACCCGGGTCGGGTGTAATGGGCGGGAGAAGGTCCTCTGGGTTGTTGTTGTCAATGTCAAACAGAGGGCGAATGGGCTTCTGGTCCCCTTTGATTTTGGGAGAAAAGGGGGGAAGGGAAGTCTGGTCATCATGATGATCAGGCTGATGATCGGCCCATGGATCGATATCGCATGACGATGCAGGAACGGCGGGTGGGAACGCGAGGACAGGGGCAATGGGTCTTCGTGGGGCCACCACTGTCACTCGCCTCTGCGGAAGGCGACTCGCGCGGCCATGCGGAGGTTCGTCCAGAGAGGGAGAGGACCAATCCACAGCAGGTTTGAGGCCAGGCTGGCACACTCACACTCACACACACACACAACAAGCGGCACACCTGCCCCACTGGGCCGCTGACCGGTCGCCGATGGCCGCTGGAACGGTGGCCGGCGGAGGACCGACCACATTCACCCGTCCCGCTGCTCCGTAGGCCCCGCTCTCCGTGCTGCTGCGGAGGGTGGCCGCAAAACCCGGCCGCCGTGGCTGGCACACGGCTGGCAAGCTGGCGCGGGCCAGGCCCTTGGGGGGGAGGGGCTGAGGGCTGTTGTGTGACGACCATCGATTATTCACCCAATTTATCGACGGCCAGATGGTTACGATGGCGCGCAGCAAAACAATGATGAGTGAGGAGGTGCTCGGCTGAAGTCAGGGAGGTTCGCGCAATGCGAACTACCTGGTCTAGACCGAGCATTGCTCAAAGGAGCGATATGAGACCTGGCGGGCGGCAATAGAGAGGGCAGAAAGGCAAGCACAAGCGGAGGAGAATGCTTGGCGCGCGCAGAATTGGAGGAGGTATTCACTTCTTCTTGATGCCTTGGAAAAGAAAGAAAACCAAAAATATTGGGAAAAAGAAAGAAAAATCCCCAATTCCTTCCTCTCAGCCTATCAATCATTCAGCTACCTAGGTATTGATGGCTTGGTTTGGTGGAGGGGTTCGTCGACACGGCACTTACACAACCCCTACCTACGGAGTACACTTGGCGCTTGCAGGAAACCGGGGATCAAGGAGTGTTTTGTCGCGGAAACGATGGCGCAGATTCATCACACTACGTAGTGTGATGATCACTTTGCCTGCCGGCGTCCGGCGTTTCGCGGGGGATGGTTTGGTTTGGTTTATCTACGATCCGTTGTATTGTACTTTCAAGCCAACTGTGTGCCGCCGCCGGCCCCAGCGCCAGTTCCAGGTTGCTGGCTGCTGCAAGTGCTGCTGGGAAGGGAAACTGGGAAACCAAGATCGCTGGGAGGATGGGGATTGCCGGTGTGACGGGGAAGCGGGAGACCTGGGGGTGGCGTCGACAGGGGGGGGGCAAGAGAGAGATGAACTGCCAGATCGGGCGGGGTGAGGAGGAGGGGGGTTTGATCCATCACTGACTTGCTCGATGGAGAGAGAGAAAGTCTCAACTGCAGGGAGAACGACACACAGGGGAGCTGAGCGAGTGCTTGGTGGCTCAGTGGCTTGAACCAAGTTTGGTTCACCGCGTTCCTGGATTTGGGATTTGGATACCGTCTTGGGAAAAAAGGGGATGGATATCCACTCCCTTCCTCTCCAGAGAAGGTGAAGATGGTCACTTACAGATACATCGCGGAGACGGCCAAGTGGCGTCATGTTTCAGTTGACGCTTCCTTGATTTTTGTTTCTTCTTCGACTAACTACTAACCACTAGTTTACGCGACTACAAGGTGCTCGGTACAGTACATGGACAGCCAACTTCCCAGGACCTGGTATTGCTCTCAGGGGCGATCATGGATTGACGTTGATGGAGGGCAGATCTCACAACGGCGTACACTAGCACACTAGCTAGGCCTGCGCGGCCCGCAAGAGACAGACCTAGGAGGGACAGCTCCGGGGACTAGCACGGGCTAGCACGCCGGGTTCGATGCCGGCAGACGACGCACGTCCAACATCTAATCTGGAGATCAAGAAACTCCCATGCTGATCACACAAGCCACCAGACGCGAAACAGGGACGACGGCGATGTGAATAGCGGGGTATCTTGGTCCATGACATCAAGCGCCTTTGATGATCGCCGCCGCCGTGCCTGAGCCGGCACCACCCGGCGTGGTCGGCCCTCTGATCTTCTACCTTCCCCCTCCCGAGACAGTGCCGAGGTACCGGTCGACAACACGGATGATATATGCAAGGAGGATCGAAACGAGTAAGGTTAGAGTTGCGACTTGGACTTGGAACTGCTGCTGCAACGCAACAAATCATGGCCCTTCGTCGTCCTCCTCCACGCCAACCCCTTCGGGCAGCTGCGTCGACGTGATCCAGTTCTCCATGATCGCCTGGCCGCCCATCCGTCCGGGCTGTGTCCGGGCTGCCGCGGGCGACATGCCGGCCGGGAGACCACCCCTGCTACTACCGCTGCCGGCGCCGGCGCCGGGCCCGGCTCCGCGGCGCTTGACCACCAGACAGAGGACGCGACCGTAGATGGCGAAGCCCTCGTACGAGATGTCCATGGCCAGCTTCTTCTTCTCGTCGGCGGCGGTGGCGGTGGGGGCGTTGCTCCGGGCCCGTTTCGCGGGGGGGCGTCTGTCGGCGTCGTCGCTGGCGTCTTCGTCTCCGAATAGATCCCCGTCGTCGTCTGACGAAGCGTCGTCGCTCACGCTGTGGACGTTCTCGTCGTGCGCATCTGGTGAGTCTTGATTGAAGTCCTCCCGGTCCCGCGAGCGGCCCTGGTCGTCGTCCACCACCCCTGAATCCTGACGACGGCGTTTCGGTCTGCGGATACCGGTGGCAGCAGCAGCGTCGGCGGCGTCTGGAGCCGAGGTCTGGAAGTCCGGAATGCCGTCTAGATCGATGGGTTCCTGGTCTGAGGGCGATTCCTCGCGCAGGATGATTGGGTCATCGGCGAATTGCTGGTCCACGTCGATGGGGGCATCGGTCGTGTCGCCGCCCGTCAGCCGGGACGAGTTGGACGTGAGCTTGGTCTGCGTCTTGTCGCGGAAGAGCTTGTGCTTGTGCAGGATGGAGTGGCGGGTGTCGGTGCCGGTGAGGAAGATGGAGACTTCGAAACCGTCTGTTTATGTCCCTTTAACAGCCTGATACATGGAAACTATCCCCTTCCATATTTCGTCCGGAGGGAGACGGAGGATTCAGAACGCAGGGAGGCCAATAGTATATACCTTGAACGACTACATCCTTGATGCTTTTCTTCTTGTTCTTCTTGTTGCTTCGTTCCCGCTCGCGTTCCTCGCGAAGCTTGGGCAGCACCAGCGGGCGCACGCTCTCGATGACTCGGGGTAGCACTGGGTCGCGCGGGTTGAGCAGCCACGACTGGGCCAGTGCCGGGTTGTCGAGGTAGATGCGCACCTCGAGGACCGAGTACTTGGTGATGCGGAGATATCGTCGTATCGGCGCCATTTGTAGTTGGTCTCTAACGATGAGAGGTTCATGTGAGGTGTGAGTGTGAGTGAGGCGGGAAGTCTCGCCCGCTGTTGAGTGGTTAGCGGGGTGTCAGCCTTGCAGCGGTGGCTTGCAGGGGACCAAGCAGTTTCTCCAACGCAGCCTGGCGATAATTTCGACATCGCCTTTTTTTTTCCTACGACCCCCTTCGCCCAATTGTCCGCGCCAGCCATGCGGTGTGTGATATCATGTCGAAGAATTGGGCATCCACGCTGAGACTGCCCAAGTCGACATTTCCGTATGTTTTGTCGGCCTCTCAAAACCGATCCCCTCAAAAAACTGACAACTTCAAAAATCCAGACCGCGTCCGCTCCCGCAGCACCGCGACCGCTACATCCAACGATGCGCCGACGACCTCTACAAGTGGCAGGCCGCCCACCGCCCTTCCGGTGATGTTTTTGTCTTGCACGACGGCCCGCCCTACGCCAACGGCGAGCTGCACGCCGGCCACGCGCTCAACAAGATCCTCAAGGACATGATCCTGCGCGTGCAGGTCCAGCGCGGCCGCCGCGTCGAGTACACGCCGGGATGGGACTGCCACGGCCTGCCGATCGAGCTCAAGGCCGTCGGTGCCGCCGAGGGCAAGACCATGCCCCCCGCGTCGGTGCGGCGCGCCGCCCGCCGGCTCGCTGCGAAGACGGTGCTCGCGCAGATGAAGAGCTTCCGGTCGTACGGCGTCATGGGCGACTGGGAGGGGCGGTGGACGACGATGGATGCGGACTATGAGGTGCGCCAGCTGCGGTTGTTCCGGCGCATGGTGGCCAAGGGGCTGGTTTATCGCAAGTACAAGCCGGTCTACTGGTCGCCTTCGTCGGGGACTGCGCTGGCTGAGGCCGAGCTGGAGTATAATGAGGAGCATGTCTCGAGGGCCGCGTATGTGAGGTTTCCTGTGGTCGGGGAGTATAGGGAGACGCTGGGGCTGGAGGGGTTCAAGGGGAGGTTGTATGCTGTTGTCTGGACGACTACGCCGTGGACGCTCCCTGCGAACAGGGCGATTGCCGTGCATGATGACCTGGTGTATCATGTCGTCCGGGTCGGTGATGATGCGGTGTTGGTGGCTGATGGGTGTCTGGAAAGGGTCGCCCGGATCTTGCTTGGAGAGGGCACGGCACCGGTAATTCTCGCGACGGTACCCGGGAACCGGCTCGCTGGGTTGCAATACACCAATCTGCTGAGGGGGAAGCAGGCGGCGCCTCAGCCTTTCATCCATGGGTCGTTTGTCACGGCTGATTCTGGCAGCGGACTTGTCCACTGTGCTCCGGGACACGGCTTTGACGACTATCTGGCCTGCAACGCGCTGGGGATACCCGTTTCCGCCCCGGTCGACAACGATGGGCTGTTTACCGAGGAGGCGTTCCCTGACGACCCCGGACGGCTCACGGGTCTGTCTGTTCTCCACGAGGGCGGTCCTGCCGTCCTGGGGCTTCTCGGGGATGATGTTCTAGACGTCCATGAGTACCGCCACAAGTATCCGTACGACTGGCGGACCAAGCAGCCCATCATCATTAGAGCTACTGCCCAGTGGTTTGCCGATGTGGCTTCCATCAAGCAACACGCCCTGGACGCGCTCGACGAGGTGCGCTTCATCCCCGAGGCGGGCAAGACCAGGCTCGAGGCTTTCGTCAAGGGCCGCAGCGAGTGGTGTATCTCGCGGCAGCGAGCGTGGGGCGTGCCGATTCCGGCTCTGTATGATGCCGGCGGTAACGCCGTCATGACGGAGGAGACTCTGGACCATATCATCTCGGTCATTCAGGAGCGGGGGACAGATGCCTGGTGGGCCGACGATGAGCATGATCCGGCGTGGATTCCCGCGTCTTTGGGGGATCCGGCTGATTACACCCGCGGAAAGGATACCATGGACGTCTGGTTTGACAGCGGTAGCAGCTGGTCCCAGATGGACCGACAGGCGGATTTGTATCTCGAGGGTTCCGACCAGCATCGCGGATGGTTCCAGTCGAGCCTGCTCACGCGCGTGGCTGCCATGGCGGACCAGCACTCGAGCACAACGGCGGTCGGGTTGTCGCCTTTCAAGACGCTCATTACACATGGATTCACGCTGGACAAGGACGGCAAGAAGATGTCCAAGTCACTTGGGAACATCATCTCAGCAGATCAAGTCATGGACGGATCCCTTCTTCCCCCGCTCAAGACCAAGAAGAAGGGCGGAAACGCGCCGCCCGTCCGTGACGCTCTCGGTCCGGATGCTCTCCGGCTGTGGGTGGCGGGCAGCGATTACACAAGAGACATCGTGCTCGGCGAGCCCGTCCTCAAAGCGATCCACCAATCTCTGGTCAAATACCGCACCATCATCAAGATGCTGCTCGGCTCCATGCACGAGTCGGCGCGGACCGCGCCCCTCACGGCGCTGGACCACATCGCGCTCGTCCAGCTGAAGGACGTCATGGCCGAGGTGGCCGCGCACTATAATAATCATGAATTCAACAAGGCCATCGGGAGCATCAACCACTGGGTCGCCAACGACCTGTCGGCTTTTTATTTGGAGGCGCTCAAGGACAGGCTCTACTGCGCCGACGGCGGCGGCGTGCTCGAGCCTATCTTCATGGGGTTCCTGCGGATGCTGGCGCCGATTACGCCGCTGCTGGTTGAGGAGGCGTGGGAGCACCGGCCCGCCTGGTTGCAGCAGCAGCAGGATTCTGTATCCGACCCTCATCATCCCCTGCGCCAGCTTTATTCAGAGCCCGTGATTGATCCCGCGCGTTTGTGTCTCGACGAGGAGGAGCTGCGCAAGGCCGTGCCGGTGCTGATGCGCACGCACGCGGCTATCAAGGCGGCGTCGGAGGAGGCGAGGGTGAATAAGTGGCTTGGGTCGTCGCTGGGGTGTTCTGTCGTGCTGCAGGTCGAGGACGAGGACGCGCTCGGCGTGCTGAGGAGGTTTGCCGACGAGCTGGAGACTATGTTTGTGGTCTCGTCGGTGGGCGTTAATGTGCATGTTCCGGCTGAGAACGAAGTTGCGTGGAGGGTGGCGCATGAGTTTGAGCTCGGGAGGGTGTGGGTGCTCCCGCCTGGGCGGGCGAAGTGTGTGAGGTGTTGGCGGTATGTGGCGCCGGTGGAGGATGGGCTTTGTAGGAGGTGTGAGGAGGTGGTTGAGGGGGTGGATTAGCTTTTTATCATCTGTAATGATAGCGGTGCGTGTATAGAGTAGATGTAGAGTATATGGGTGGTTGCTGGTGGTGGGAATAGATGGATACCCCCTTTCTCTCTAGTTACTTGACCGTCGACAGATTAGGTATTTATGGCTACTTGCTTACTACCTAACTAGAAAAAGAATCAGCAAAACCATACCCCCCTTACAGCAAAATTGTCTCCCAGAGAGGATCAATATTTCCACAGCATCGGTCCCGTGCGTTGACTAGACATCCCAAAAGATGCAGAGATCGGAAGACGTTACAGCTCTCCAAACATCACCGGGTCATCGCTGTCCTGAGATACTATAGAATCAATATAACTACTACTACAGCTTCAACTCGTCATGAACGATCTGATCCAAAGGTCCGCACACGCCAACATCCTCGTGGTTCTCGCCTAAGAAAGCCCTGAAGCTCGGGAATGATGCGCAGAGACCCAGCGCCATGATCTTGACCAGGATATAGAATAGTTCATGCCTCTCGGTCAAAGCTGGTGACAGTCTCGAGATATTTTCCTGCATTCACCTCGAGGCTCGCGAGGTCAACACGCGTGGGCTACGGGGGTGTTGGCCGAGCATGTATGTGTAAGGGGCAGGGGAAAAAGGGGGCCAGTAAAAGCGTCAGGACGAAGGCTTTCATGATAATGATAATGATGATGATGATGAGTTTCAATGTCGGAATAGTTGCCTTCATTACATACAAGGTCCAATATAAACGGGGTATCTGAGTTTGTCTTTATATTGCTTTTTTCAACCACGAGACGCTCTCTCACCGAGCTGATCAATCTTGTTGGTAGTTCAGAGAGCCTCGAGCCAATTTCAGCCGAGGCCGATATCGTATGTATGGATTTATCCAATGCGACAACACCGGCTCGTTGGTTCCACGCTCATTATAAAACCAGTTGTTTACCTGTTGGTTCGGTCGACATCTTCGCGTCCTTCCTCATCTATTTCACCACCATATACATTCACTACACAAAGATGCGCCCAGCAGTCATCAGCCTCACCATCGCGGCAATTGGCGTTTCCGTCGTCTTCTTACCCGCCGACATACCCATCTTGTCAGATTTCGAGTGGTGGACGACACCACAGCTTCGAAGCTCGGTGGTGTATACGTGCACGTCATTCTCGGGCGCCGACTCGCTGTGTCGCGTCGTCCTGCACTACCGAGTCAGTCCGGCTGTCGCCAATGAAGATTACAGGTGCACATTATTGGGGGCTGGTGCGGCAGCTGCGGTTGTGGCCATGAGAATTTGACTTTTGTTTTTTGGTTTACTAGTCGGGAACGAAGGAAAGACGAGACATGAGAACGAAGGGGCGGACAAGCTGTCTTTGTCTCGCTATTGTGTTAGTGAGTCGGTTGGAATGGGTTTTACTTTTCTTGAATTTCAGGAAAACTTAAATGATAGGGTTGGCAGGTCACCCATGAAATATGAGTTCCATCTTGGTGGGACACTATTCAAGTGTCATCCTTAGAACGGCTTCCGTTCCGTCAGTTGCCTGTAATTCAGTGAGCTTCAGCTGTCCAATGAGACGCTCGTAACAAGACTCAAGCTCCCAAGCCGCTGCGCTGCGGGGCGGGAATCCCAAACTTTTTCTCGCCGCGATTGACCGCCAAAATTTCCAATTCCCATCCCATGGGCAGAATATCTCGACACGAACATTGCGCCGTTCAACCAGCCCAATCCATCTTATAACCCACCGAAATGGACATTTTCAAGGTCCTCTCGCGGGGTATCAAACCCACCCAATCCAAAAGGTCGGCACAGGCGGCGGCATCTACGACCACCAACACGGCCAGCGCAGGGTCAACATCCGCAAAACCAGCAGCTGCGACGACGACAGTATTGCCCTCTGCCGGCGCACGTCCAAATCCCCAGCTCTACCACGATGAGATCCCCGGCGCGAGCCAGCGGGGCAAGAAGCGAAAGAGGAAGGGGAGCAAGAAGACGGACGACGATGCAGTCCCGGAAAACGAGGACGGGGATGTGAGCGATGGCGATGTCGACTTCTTCGCGCCGAAGGAAGAGCAGAAAGACTCCCAAACAAACCGGGTAGTGGACGAGGACGAGGTGCAACAGAAGAAGCGCAAACCGAAATTGCTCGACCGCGAGGAATGTCGCGCCGTTTTGCGCTCGCATCGGTTGAAGTTTACGGTTCTCTCCGGGTCGGGGGTTGGCGGAGAAGAAGACGAGCCCGCGAGGAAGAAAGTCAAGGGGAAGAAGAAGGGAGACAAACGGGAGGAGGATGACGATAAAAAGGGGAAGAAGGAGAAACTGCAGGTTTATCCGCAGCCGCTGCGCGCGTTCGGCGAGCTGAGGTATACGTACGACTTGCACACTACTGTCTCCGACAATATTGTTCGTCAGGGGTTCCGCGTGCCGACAGAAGTCCAAATGGGCAGTCTGCCGCTGCTGCTGCGGCCGGGTATGGCGCTGGGGGATGCCGAGGTCAATGTCGAGCGGGGTGTGGATTTTCTTGGTATTGCGCCGACGGGGAGTGGCAAGACGATTAGCTTTCTAATTCCGGCGATTGATGGGATACTCAAGAGGCGCCGCGAGGGCGACGAGGAGCATGTTATGGAGGCTGTTGTGGTGGCGCCGACGAGGGAGCTGGCTTCGCAGATTGTGAATGAGGGGCGGAAGTTGGCCATTGGGACGGGCGTGAGGGTTGTTTTGATGAAGAGGAGCTTGAGGCTTGCGGCCGAGGATCTGGCCAAGGGCGAGGAGCACGAACAAGAAGACAATGAAGACGAAGAGAGTGGGGAGAGCGAGGCGGAAGAGAGCGAGGGGTCCGAGGATGAGCACGATCAGGGTGCCAAACCCGTTGCCAAAGTCGATATTCTCGTGACAACACCAAAGATTCTACTCAACTTCCTGTCGGGCGAAAAGGCTCCTGGAAAAAAGGTCACGGTCAGGAAAGCAATGCCCTCGGTCAGATCGCTCATCCTAGACGAGGCTGATGTTCTGCTCGACCCGCTGTTCAGGAAACAAACAATGGCTATCTGGCGAGCGTGCACCAACCCCGACCTCAACTTGACGTGCTGGTCTGCCACCATGGCCTCCAACATTGAGTCCCTCGTCGCCAAGGAGCTGGAGAAACGCTCCAAGCGCGTCGGGGTCACCCGTCCCCTGATCCGTCTGGTCGTCGGCCTCAAGGACACGGCCGTCCCGAACATCACACACAAGCTGACCTACACGGCCACGGAGCAGGGTAAACTCCTCGCGCTCCGACAACTACTCCATCCCGTATCGAGCGCCGACTCGGGTCCGCCGCTGCGTCCGCCCTTCCTCGTCTTCACACAGACCATCGAACGCGCACAGGCGCTCCACGACGAGCTCCAGTACGACATACCCCTCGAAGCGGGCGGTTCGGCGCGCGTGGCAGTTCTACACTCGTCACTAGGCGACTCGGCGCGGTCCAAGATCATGGCGCGCTTCCGCGCAGGCGAGGTGTGGGTGCTGATCACGACGGACGTGCTCGCGCGCGGCGTCGACTTCGCCGGCGTCAACGGCGTGGTGAACTACGACGTGCCCGGCTCGGCAGCGGCCTACGTGCACCGCGCCGGCCGGACAGGACGCGCCGGCCGCGAGGGCGGCGTCGCCGTCACGTTCTACACGAAAGACGACATCCCGTTCGTCAAGAGCGTGGCGAATGTGATCGCCGCGAGCGAGAAGCAGGCTTCCAAGACGGGGACCGAGGGCGCGACGGTGCAGAAGTGGCTGCTGGATGCGCTGCCCAAGGTGGCGAAGGAGGATAAGCGCAAGTTGAAGGTCAGGGGGGTCGAGTCGAGGAGGCAGGGCGGCAAGGCGTCGATTACGACGAAGAGTACGTGGGAGAGGCGGAGGGAGAATAATCGGCTTGGTGCTATTGAGGCTAGTAAGCGGAGGAAGAGGATGGCTGCTCAGTCTGCTGTTGGCGATGCGGAAAGGGATGGGGATGGGGAGGGGGGTGAGGCGGAGGAGTGGAGTGGGTTGGAGGACTGATACCCTGTCTGTTAGACTGTAGATTGACAATGAAGTGTTGTATCATGTGTGTTCTTGGCGGTTCTGTGATGTGATTTAATGGGTCAAGGTTGAGAGGTGTATATGTATTGTACCGCCGTCCAAACCCTGATAGACTACCAACCAGATGCCGTGCTGGCAACGGGGGAGGGATACGTCGAGTCGATTATGCAAAAAGAAGGTCGCTGGCGGACTGAAAAATCTAGATATAGAGAGCAAGGATATGTAATGTGTGTGGGGTGGTAGATATACTCCTCTTAGACAACCCAAGTAGATATAAAGTCTATTGCTCAGTCCACAAGGTGGCATATATGTCTGTTGCGAGACGCAAACTACAAGTTCCAACCAAAGCCGGGCTGTGGAGGTGTCTGGACTGATTGAAAAATACATTTACTGGTGGTGAGATACGTATATGTATGAGTTGGGTGAGGTATCTTGTTGACCACTTCACGTCTGTGACATACCACTGCTGATTCGATTGGATACCTATGTTTGGGGTTGTGGCTGACCTTCGAGTAGTAACCGTGGTTATGCATTGTATTGTGAAGGCGAAGGTGGGTAGGTAGTGTATCATTCGCCTTGCCTTGGGCGTTGACAACACCATGGAAGGACGGAACAAGCAGACGGCACTGACTTGAGTTCTTGTTATTGGTCAAATCGGACTTCATTAACCTTCCAAGCCAGTGTAATATAAGACCAGGAAAGCTCCCACCGTTGACTCATGATAACCTGCTGAACCCAAGGCGTGTGTATTGATCCTACTGTTACATGCCGTCCAGGTGATGTACACCTTCCCGACTACACAAATGTCCATATCCATCATCCCCTTGACCTGGCCCACCGCCGTATGGACATCGACCCAAACCGACCCTATCCCGAGTCCGTCAACCGTCCATTACACAACGCGGCCCATCCACCTCAAACAGTAACACCCCCAACCCACCTCTTCGGATCCAGCACAATCTCAACCTCAACATCCCTAAACATCCCCACGGCCAGAGTCAAATCATGAAACCCCTCGAGCCCCGTAACCTCGCGATCCTCCACCGCATCCGCCTCCTCATGCAGATCCCACCCCTCCCTCGTCCTCCCGCCATCCCTCACGAGGAAAACCTCCACACCAACCCGATTCCCCGTCGGCACAGGCTTAAACGTCATCCCAACCCCCACCGTCTCGCCCTCCCGGAACGGTTTCGTGAACGCCTTCCCGCCCCACGTATCATTGATATACTTATGCCCATCATCCGAATGCACCGCGAGACTCCCGCGGTGCCACCCCGGCATCCTGAACGTGGGATACGGCATCGCCGTGAACCCAAGCGCGACGCTCGCCTCCCTCGCCCGTCCCATCCTCAAAATCTTCACTTCATAATACACCGTAGTAGCATGTCCCGTCGCGAGGGGGTTATGCTCCCGCACCAGATACAGCGGCGGATACCCCACGATACAGGCATCGCCGCTCTCGGGCGCCGTGCTGACGTGCCACACCCCCGGGGCCGACTTGGTCAGGTTCCCGCGGAAGGTGTAGGACGAGTTCTGACCGGCCCCCGGGGGGATGAGGTGGGGGTCGTGCGACCTCAGCAGGGCGAGGGACGGCGCGTCGAGGGATTGCGGCTGCAGAAGGGGGTACTGCGCGCACCAGGCCTCGCCCGCGTTGGACTCGGCTTCTGTGGCGTTGGAGGTGGGCGATCTGTAGAAGCCCGAGAAGAGGGCCGGCGGGGGCGGGAAGAGCGAGGTGTCGGGGACCGCGGCCTGCCAGTCGTGCTGTTTGGCGTTTTCCTTGGACGACGGGGGCGGACCCGGCGGCGGGGCGAAGTCATCTGCTGGCCGAGACTGGGGAGGGGGAGGGCCCGGCGGGGGGGCGTAGTCGTCGACCGGCCGGGACTGAGGCGGCGGAGGGCCGGGAGGGGGCGCGTAGTCGTCACCTCCGTAGCCGGGAGGTCGAGTATGAGCCGGCGGCGGACCGGGCGGCGGCGCAAAGTCGTCCCCCCCGGACAATTCGGCGGGCGGGTTGCCCATGTTCACTCCCGTCGTCGGCGAGTGCAGCTCAGCCGGTGGTGGTCCAGCACTCGAGGTCCCGTTGGCGTAGGACGGTTGCTGCTGCTTCTGAGGCTGCTGCTGAATATACGCGGGCGGCACGCTCGACTTCTTGGGCGGATCGTTTGTCGACGATGTGGGAGCAGCAGCAGCGTACGTGGGCTGGGCGGGGAAATAGCCCGCCGGACGGGCTGCCGCGTCCACGTCGTCGTCCTGGATGTGCTTACTCTTGCTGCCGAAACACATTTTGTCTCTCTCTCTCTCTCTCTCCCTCAATTGGTTTCTGGCAAATTGGTTGATTGGAAAGTGAGAGGACGAGGAAAAGAAGGTGTCGCTCAATTGATGTTTAAATGAGCAGCCGGATTGGGCCAAGACACTTAAACTTAGTTGCTCACTGCTGCTATCCTTGGCTCGAGCTTGTGAGCTGTGAGCTGAGAGTGACTTTGCAGGCCCGCAGCGGTTAGTGAGTTTGCGTTACGTGCGATCTTTTATGCAGACCAGCAACGCGTCCCAAGATTTCATCCGGCACCGTCTCTGCTCTCAATCTCAAATCTTAGCCTCCGGGGAACTGGAATTAAGCGCGTATCTGAACGGCCGTTTACGAAACACACGGGCACATGACACTGATTGAAATCGGCTCAATCCAGACTGTTGGGACGGAGCGAATCCACCATGGCTGTGCAGACCTGCTCCGCGGATCGTTAATCGGCGGCCTCACGACTGCGCCTGTCCATGACGTCTCCACGGATGAACAACCAACACCCGCGCAACTAGTCACGCTAGTTTACCCGTAATGCCCGTTTACACATGCTCGCCCGAGGGATCACCCGCTGTACTCGCCACAGCGGCACAGGCCCAGCCACACTTCACTTCACACAATTTCCTGTAGCGACTATCCCATTGCGGCAGACTGTTTATTTCGTAGACTACCCCTCGAATCCTCCTGACGCTCATGTTAGTCGAGCGTCTCCAATCTGCACCAAGCACACCCAGTCTCAAAAACACCCAATCCTTGCTAGGCATATGAACCACTCCGCATTGCCAAACATCCCAATCCCCAGACTCCCCGGACCATTGCCAATATCCCAGCACTCAACCACCATATCTTCTTCAACACGGCTAAGCCCCCATCGCGCTCGTCTGGCCATCGCCAGGGTAAAAGAAGGCAACCAGGCCAATGATAACATAGGTAGCCACCAGTAGCGCACCCTCCAGATAATTGCTGCGTCCGTCCAGCACCAAAAAGTTGGTGATAAACGTCGACACAAACAGACAGACCGTCTCGAACAGCGTAAAGTAGAGCGTCATCTGCCGGTCCATCGCCCACCCGATAATCACAATCAGCGGCGTAATAAACAGCGCAATCTGAATCGAACTGCCCACGGCCACACCAATCGCCAGGTCCATCTTGTTCTTCATGGCAACCGTGATGGCCGTGACGTGCTCGGCCGCGTTGCCTACAATCGGCAGAATGATCAAACCGATAAAGATTTCGCCGATGCTGCTGGTCTCGACCAGACCGTTAATCGAGTCGACCATGAATTCAGCGCACGCAGCGACCAAAGCCGTAGAGATGAGCAGGAGCATAACGGCGCTGGTCCGCGACATATCGGCCTGCGCCTCCTCGGCCGTCTGAACCATGGCCCCATTAGGCGCGGCAGCGAGCGGAATCTGCGATGGCATCATGGCGCCCGAAGACCGAGGATACGAGTTCAGACGGTCCGGAAGCGAGTTCGTCCGACGGATCCCATACCGAACCCGCGGGACCGGGCCAGTGGGCACAGGCGGCATAGGAGCGTTGGGCGGCTGCACAAATACGGCGGGCGCCAGACTCTTCACCCCACGCAGACCAAAGAACGGCGATCCCGAGGCGACAGGCGTCCCTTCGACCCTGGCCTGCTCACGAGCAGCCGGGCTGATGGCAAAGTCGACACGTCTCGGTTCGCCAGCTCCAACCGAGGGCTTATTCTGCAGTTCGACACCCTCGTCGATCGTCTGGGTCCCAATCAGTTCCTCGGATCCGCCGTGGCGCTTGTGCTTGTGCTTGCGGTGCTTCCGGAAGGCATGTCGATGGCTACGTTTTCCGTGACGGCGAGATTTTTCGTCCTCGACAGCCTCCTCGTTGCCGTTAGACACGCCGGCGAGACCCGGACTTGGGAGGGGTTGGGTTGGCTTAGAGGACGACTCTTCCGAGTGCATGTCGTCATGCACGGGACTTGCGTCGGTGGTACCGAAAGAAGGCGTCCGCGTGGGTCCATGGCTGACGTTCTCGTTGGTGTCAATCGAAATCATGCTCGACTTTCGGCGCCGGTTACCACGCATCACGCGTTTCATCCGCTTAGACACCGTTTCGCGCGAGTGGTCCGAGTCGGACGAGTCAGAGTCGCTCGACGAGCTGCTGTCAGAGCTCGAAGAGTCCAGCCATCCGGCCACCGGTCCAGGGGTCGATTCCTCGTCAATAATATGCTGGGGTGTCGACTCGTACATGTATGCATGGGATTTCAACTGGAACATTAGGTAGATGATGTAGACCAGCAGAAGAATCTAGCCGTGTTAATATCAACGACACTTTGGCGTGGGGAGTACTTACGACACTGGTGCCACGACTGATCTTGAGAGACTGCTCATCAGCCAGCCGATCATCGCTGAACGAAGCGTGGAAGGCCGTCTGTTACAATTAGCTACCGCTGTCATATGCTTCTCGAAGCACTTACCGGCAACACAAGGCTAATAACGCTCAAGCTGAGAAGACAGGCGCTCATCTGCGTCACGGTGCTGTTGTAAATCTGTCGCTGTTAGCTTAGTCTCAAGAAGTAGAACGTTCGGCTCACCTGCTCTCGGAAGCGAAGACCACCGAGGAGGAACGACATGCCCAAAATAAGCAGCAGGTTGGCCAAGATCGAGCCCAGCAGCGAGGCTTGGACGATGCGGATTTCATTCTGCCCACGTTAGCGATAGTTCTAGCTTTTCGGCGCTCAACATACCTTGACAAGTGCGATGCTGTGGACATTAGAAGAGGGGAACGAGTGAGCACATGTACATGACACAAAACACATAAACAGGCAACGGATCAAGAGATATGGGACGCGATTGGTTTGATAAGGCCTTTACCGGCTTCTCGCTCGTTCTTGTCTTGATCACTTTACCAAGGTAGACATACATGCTGGGCCCAGTTAGCTTTGTTTCTGACGAGTATCTGACGGAAAACATACAAGATAATCAACTCCACGGCGTTGCCAAACGTGATGTTCAGCAGGGCACCGAGCGAGTCTCCAAGGCGGTGGGCCACCACCTCGGTGGCGAAGCTCAACAAGCCGGCGAGCGGGATGATGGCGATGGCGTTCATAGCAAAGATGACGCCGGGTGACATGCCCGGCACCACGCCAACGGCGATGCCGACGGGCACAAACACCAGCAGGGCGTTGAGCTTGCTATGCAGCATGATGGTCTTGGCCGTGCCGAAAAAGCGGCGGGCGACATTCTTCTTCTTAACCTCGGTCGCGTCCGTGTCTTCTATGACAGTCCCCGCCCCAGCATCCTGCGAAGATGCGCCGGGCGGCGGCACGACACTGCCATGGCCAGTGTCGCCGGCGCCGGCAGCCTTGGTATCCTTGGGGGCGGCCGAGGTGTTGTGGTTGTCGTCGCTGTGCGTCGCGTCTCCATTTCGGGCGGCGTGGGGGTTTGGGTTGGGGTTGGTTATGGGGAGCAGCGAGTTGGGGTCGGATCGCGTCGAGGAGCGATGAGTGCCGCCATGCGTTCTGGCCCACGAACGGATGCGATCAGTGTACTTTGGCGCACTAGAGGTTTCCGTCATCGAAAGGGTTGCGGATTGGCAGTAGTCGGCTCTAGGACGGATGTGTCGGAGTGGTGAATAGATAGGAAACTTGGAACCAATTTCTGTGGATGGTCGAGCGGCGCAAGCTTAGTTAAATGGGAAGCACCAGCGGGTGACGGCCGCCAAGAGCGCCAAGACCTCTCCATCCCAAATGTGGGTAGCGCTGGAAGAGCCAACCCAGAACAAGCTCAACACTCTCAACACCTGTTTTCTGCTGCAGAGAACCGGGAAAATTGTATCAACACGCAGCCGCGCCTTCGAGAGGTCTGACCGTGTTTATGTCGATGCTCAACTGAAGTCAAGCCAGGAACGTGACCTGCAACAAGTGCAGGCCCAATTGGAATAACTCCTGCAACGGCAGCACAACCTAACCTGCTTCAGAGAGACACTGCTTCAGACCAGACCATGCAGCTGCTGCGAAGCAACAAGATGTACCTGTAGCGTATCCGGACGGATGTATGGACGACGTGCAATCAAAAATGTCAACAACTTTGAGTCCCACTACGTCATGCCAAAACAGTGCCGAAATCCGATTTCTCAGGAATTCGTGTGTCCGCTACAGAATAATCCGTCCAAAATCCTGGCGACGGATCCAATCCCTGCCCGCCAAGTCTCAACAAGCAACTTTGCCGCGGCGCTGCCGTCGTTGTCCGCCTTGGCTGCTTCTCATCGCCGTGGCGAGCCTACTGTGTACGCGCACACACGCAGACGTCTTTGTTGGAATTGATCCGGTCATCATCCGTACTGTTCCCAATGCAGCGACAGCGTCGACTTTTGATAAGAGCTCTGGCTGTGATTCAACAACATTACGGGTAGTGTCCTGAGCACTGCCCTCTGGTTTGACGTCAGTTGTCAGTTGAGAGTCCGTGATCACCGTGATATGAACCCAGACCGGCAACACGTACACGTGTATGCATCAACCATAAGCCGGACTCCGGTCTCCGTATGCACAAACATGACAAAACCCCATCCAATACGCATGTATCCACCGCCCCAGATCTACAATACATACGATCCGTACTTGCTTCCCCGCAAACCCCCCAAATAGACCCCCCCATATACACACACAGGTGACAGATATCCCCACAGAAGACAACAAGCCATTATGCAAAACAACACCAACCAAAAAAAAAAAAAACATCAAAGAGGCTGCAAAGCCTTGACAGCCGCAACAACAAAACAAACCCAAGCGCCCAAATCCACCGTCAAGCTCCTCACCGCATTGACCCTCAACCACCTCCTCACGCCCTCCACCATAACCACAACCTTCCCATCCCCATTTTTATTCCCCTTACCAACAACCTCTCCAGCCCTCCGTCCCATCACCCTCCCCATCCCCAAACTCCCAACAGCAAGCACCAACCCAGCCCCATACCACCACTTCTGTCCCCTATCATCACCAGCAAACCAAACATTCCCGGCCGCGCCCAGGATCGAAGCCCCCAAAAGTCCAGTGACCTTGGTCCTCGCCAGCCCAAAGAAGACGTCCAACCACGCCCGTACGGCCTCGGGATCGCGGAAGCGCTCCTCCTCCGACTCTGAGGAAGAGGAAGAAGAACGACACAAAAACTCGTCCCGCAACAGGATGGAGACGATCCACTGCTGGTTTCCCGAAAAGGTGACGGACGCGGCGGCGGTTATGGCGGGCGCGAGGCGGAGGAGGGTGAGCGGGTCTAGGAATCTGCCTGATGCCATTTTTTTCGTCTGTGTATGTGTGTGATCAAAACAAAACTCAAAGGGTTGAGAAGTGTTTTTTGTGGATTAGAGGGTGCAGTGGTTTTTTGGTAAGTTGGGCTGGGTGAAAGGGTGAGGGTTTCACAAAGTGTGTCCTGTCCTGGAGATAAGGTGTTTTGTTGGTTGCGGGAAGTTTTAGAAGGGAGTCATCGTCCCCTCGCATCTCCGAGCCGCATCCTGAATCCTGACATTAGGCACTGACTAAACATATCCGAGAAAGCGACGTTGGTCTTTCTTCCAACACCGGGACTGCTTTTTTTCTTTGGATGCCTATGTACACAGTAGACTCGTAACCACCATTAATTACAAATCCCATAACCGGAACCAAGACACTACTACCTTACCTACCGGAACACGATCATCTTTTCTGTGTGTAACAGTCCAAGATACTCTCCCCGAAAAAAACCCTGAAGTCATATTTGTTTACATAAAACCACCAAATGGTTTAAAAAATAATAAAAAAACTACTCTGACAATCTAACCCTCAGTCATCTAGAATACTCCCTGTTCTCACTCATTCTCTCTGTCTCTCAAAAAAAGCGAACCCGAACTCCCCATCTCTAACAAGAACTGGAGAGAACAAAAACAACTTGATAAGCTAGAGAGGAAGCTTTGGAAAAATCCCTACAGCAAAAATATGCCTCACAAAATTTCCCCTCCTTGGGTCCTCCCAATAAACACCAAACCCACCCCGTTGCTTTAGCACATTTACCCCGAAATAACTTTCAACGTCCAGCCCAATATGTGTGTGTGAGAGTGAGAGAGAAGCACGCATTAAAACCATGATGAGAAAAACTAGAGACAGTCCTCCACCCATTAAAACAGACTCGGGTCCCCGCAGCAGCAGCAGCAGCAAACCAAAAAGGTGCCAGCAGCCTTCCAGACTTCTCTATACCCCTATCTCCCCTTGCTCTCTTTTGTCTTTCTAACCACCCCATATGGCCAGTTTCGGGATGCGCAGTACGCTCACTCGATACGAGCCCGAGTCAGTTTGTGCTAGCTGGTTCCGTCGTTATTACAAGAGATATATGGTGTCGAATCGACCCAACCGGGCCGAACCATCCATTCTCGAACCATCCTCCCTTTGCTACCCCTGCAGCCAAAATGCCGAATGCCTTCCATGCAGTGTCGAGCGGAGAGATTATACGCCGTGCTTTATGTTATTCTTGTCGCCCTTGGTCCACCTCAGCTGCCCTCGGCAGCCCTCGCCCTCCCCCTTCTTCTAAAAAAGTCCATGACTCTTCTCGCTGGACCGCTGCTGCCGGAGTGGTCGTGGGTTCGCGACGGCAAATCGCCCTCCCAGGCATCCCCAAATCGCTTGTTCTTCTGGAGCACGGCACGCGTAGGTCGACCGGTGCTAGCGATCCTCCGTCCGTCCACGTCCTGGAACTGCTGTTGGGAATAGGGGGCGGATCCGGGGGGACGGCGCATATCAACCGACGGATCCGAGCCTGCAAGAGCCGCAGTGTTGGGAATGAAGTTATCGGGTCCAGATGAGCGACCATACTCATTTTGCGCGTACTGTCGTTGTTGGGAGGGATATGTCTCCGACGAGCCTTGTTGAGAACCGTGAAGCTGCGCATACATCCTGTCGATGGTGGCCGCGTCCACATGGTCCCGCCCAGCATCCTGATCGATGTATCGTCCATACTGGTCGACCATCGGGGGGTCCTGGATGGGCAGATCTTGCGAGTCTTGCGGCGCTCTGTCGTCGTCCTTACCGATACCAATGGCTTTGAGCGAGAAAGAGCCCGGGAGGAGAGAGAATCGCCTGTTCTGCTTCTCCTGTGAGGCTTGTGACCCTGCTATGCTCCCCGACCGCTTCTTGCCGAGAGCAATAGAGAAAGAGCGGCGCGAGCGCTTCGAATCCATTGACATTCGAGGTTCATCGCCACTCAGCATGGGGTTCATACTAACCGGAGGATAGCGTTTGGCTTTCTCTCCTCCCGCCTGCTGCTCTGATCGTTTGTTCTTCCTACCCCCGAACAGGGAGCCGCTCCGCCCAAAGAGCTTGCCACTGATCTCACCCATTGTGCTGGATCGTTTGTGGCCTTTGACCTCGGGACCCGTGGCACCGCTGGATACGGGCGGGCGGCTCTCACCCTCTCGTGCAAACCCAGACACCCGAGCAAACTTGGAAGGCACGCTGACACTCGGCCGCCCGTACTCCAGGTTCTGTTGCTCCTGAGACGCGCTGGGTATACCATAGGCACTCGAGTTGTTTCTCGGCTGTTGGATTCTTCCGTGGGCGTTAGTATCGGCAACTTCGGGGGGAACTGGTTGGCCGTACGAGCCTCGTCCGCCCGCTCCCACGGGTCTGGAACCCGACGTCGAGCCGCCCGTGTGGGGCCGCGAACCCGCGGTGGCGGATGTCATATAAGCTGCTTCTGACACGGCGCGAGCATCGCGGCTCGACCGAACCGGAGCAGCTGCATTATTTCGATGGGAGCTGGGCGGCCTCTTGGAAGCGTTGACCGGCTTGCCGTACCCCTCCTTGCTCACAGGCGGGTCTCGGGGCAGGGGCTTGTCTTTGGGAGAAGAAGTTGGGCCGGAATCGACAACTTCCACGGCGCCCTGGCTGCCTGAGCGTGCGCGTGTCTTGCCTCCAGATGGTTGCGTCGTCGAGGGATCACCCCGCTGCGTCGTTGTATTGGGCGGAACATATTCCACCTGAACAGTGCGCCGCTTGTTATCCCGCTGCTGTTTGGCGATCGCCGCCTCTATTTCGGCGTCCACGGTGCCTTGTTTGCTGACCAAGCCACCAACCGTTGGCGTGGCTGCCGACTTCTTGGACGATTCGCGAACCGACGAGCTCCGAGCGAGCGGCGGACCGTCTTCGTCCTCGGCCGGAACAGTGGTGTTCTGTATTTCCCCTGGGGTCGTGGTGCTCGACGTGATGAACTCGACGACATGAGCATATTCGCTCAGCCAGCTGTGGCGGGCAACCTCGAAAAGATCTGCTCTCTTTCGCGGGTTCGGCACGAGGATCCGTCGCAGGAGATCGCGGGCGTGCGGGCTTACGTATTCGGGGAATGTGAGCGGGGTGTTGACTATGTACTTGTACAGAAGATTAATGTTGTCGCCTTCGGGGTTTGCCGGGTCGTCGTCGAAGGGCAGATAACCTGCCAACATCGCATACTATATGTTCGATTAGCCTCGCCCCCTCCACATCAAATGTCCTTGTTGCTTACCAGGATGACGCCGCAGCTCCAGACATCCACCTTTCTACCGGTATACAAGCTGTCGCTAACAACTAGTTCCGGAGCGGCGTAGCATGGACTGCCACAGCTGGTCTGCATGAGATCACCTTTCCGCGACCCGTTGGTCTTGACCTTATCGAGTCCGGCGCGCTTGACGAATTCGCGATCCGACAGATTTAACTCTTCCTCTTCCGATAGCTCTTCGTTCGGATCAAACGTGTTGGCAAAGCCAAAGTCGGTGATGATGATGTTGCGGTTGCGATCGAGAAGCAGGTTTTCCAACTTCAGATCACGGTGCACAATTCCCTTCTTGTGTAGATAACCTACGCCAGACACGAGCTGGGCGAACAGGCGCCGCGCCGAATTGTCTTTCAGGTACCGGTGATTGAGAATGTAGTCGAACAGTTCTCCTCCCGAGGCGTACTCCAGCACAATGCCATAATGCCGCTCCGACTCCTCCATCTTGTGTAGACGGACGATATTGGGGTGTGTTAATTGCTTCAGGATGGCAACTTCGCGCATGATCTTGGCCATTCGCGTAGGGTTGCTCCCCAGCTGGTCCTTCTTGATAAGTTTGATAGCAACCTAGGAGCCACCACAAATTAGCCACATCCGTTTGTGAAACGTTGGTCTATGCATACCTGGACGCCGCCTTCTTGCTTCCAACCAAGCTTCACCTTGCCAAATTCACCCTCACCAATGGTATTACCAAGGATGTACTCGCCGAATTTGGTGTGCTTCTCTCGCTTAGAGTGATCGTGCCGGCTCCTTCCCCCACGCCTGGGCTCCTCGGCAGAGCCGGCGGAGATGATGGGCGGCGGTGCGGCATCGTCATCTTGGACACTGCCGACGTGGTGAGGTTGGGCCATAGCAAGTCGTTCTTGTTCCCTCTCGATATCCACCTCGGGTTGCGAAATCAAGATGCTGTTGAGAATTTCGCTTGCCTCTCTTGACGGGCCCTTTGAGGAGTTGGTCGTGGGGGGCGGTGAGCGGGCCGAAGACGAGGACGTGCCGGGTTGCCGGCTGTCTCGCGCGCCTCCGGTTCGCGGCGGCGCGTCTTGGGAAATCTGGTTAACCCTGCGAGCATCGGCGCTGCCGTTCGGGTCCCTGCCGGGTTCCGTCTGGGTTCCTCGGCGGGGGGAAGCGGTGGAGCGTTCGTTTGGCTGGGCGGCGCGCCGGGAGCCGGATCCACCGTTGGACTGATGATGCGTCGACGACGTTCGCGGCGGGACTGCGGTAGCCATGTTTCGTTTCCTGTCCGAGTGCGACGCGTTCTGGTCGGGCGACGGAGCTACCGGGACGGGGACGGGAGAGGCGAGAGCGGCGCGGGAGCTCATCGGGGAGTTGTCGTTGGCGCTGGGCCGGCGGGAAGGGTGTCGCGAGGATGATGCCGGCGATGCTCCCGCGTTCTGCTGATTGGCATGGTAGCCGGAGCCTTCTCGCGACGGGGAGGAGTGAGACGACTGGTAGTGTCGATTGGCCGGCGACGCCGAGGTCAGGGGAGGAGTGTTGAGGGCCGAAATCGACGTTGGCTGTAGGGGTGCCGCCTGGAGCGCACTCGACATCTTCCCAGGCCGACGCGCAAAAACGGGCGTGGCGATTGCAACAGGCTGCTGCTGCGATGTCGTGTTGTTTTCCGGCGACTGTGGTCCCGTCCGGGGCAGGATGGGGGCAGAATGGGGCTGGCTTGGGCTGGCAAGGTGATGGAGTCAGGGTCGGCCGGGTGAGGAGCGACTCGACAAAAAGAAGCTAGCAGTTTCAAAACGGCTCTGCACAATGCACCGCCCGCGAGATCCTGTTTGCGTAAACCAGAAAGGCCAGCAGGAAACCAGGTCGTCCAAATCACCAATCGGCCAATCCAGCGACCATTGTGCGTTGTGCGATTTGTTGTCGGGGTGGTCTTGGGTGCTGATCGTCGTCCCAGAGCTGTCGGCGTCAATCTGCGGCTGCGCTCCTGCAGACGAGCGACGCGACACCTGCGGACCCTGCCTTCAAGCGGTCTGCCGAGTGCTGACAAGCTTGTTTACTTGCGCCACAGCCGCAAGACAATGCGGGAGATGGCCTCAGCAGACGTGCGACAGGAATGATGGAGTTGACAGATGTCTGCTGCAGCCCTGATGGTGTCTTTCGGTCTTGTCCGGGGCGCAGGGCGGCGTGACGGCGGCTGGGAGGGAAGAGGAGTGACGGCTTCTGCGACGGGAATTTGTCGAGATGAGATGGTCGTGCTCTGGGCTGGGGAGCTTTGGAGCTGCTGCGCGCCGCGGGTTGCACATGTGCCTGGAACAGACTCGGCGAAGGGCGGGTACTTGTCAGACACGCAACGCGTTGCGGGCCGGACGCGTACCTTGCGCTGTGAAATGAGCCTTTAAATTGCTCTCTATGCTTGGGCTAGGATGGATCGTGCCTGGCTTGATGGAAATTAGCGTTTGGTCAACGTGTTAGCGATGGCCCCTAGTTGCACTGCAGACCACTACCATCGCACGAGCCACGGCCTAACAGCATCCAGATCTCGTCGCTACAAGGGTCACTTCGAAACGGGATCCAACTCTGTTCAGCACATCGAAACTCACCCCCATTTGGCAAGTTCGTGAAAGCGAATCGGGCAGACTCAGCAACGGCCATCTCGTATTTGCAGCTACACTACACCATTTCGTCCAAGAGTGCACAGGCGATCATCCGGTTTGATGTCGTCGAGGGATCGGCTTGGACCTTCTAGAAGCCTGCAGCGTCGTTGGTTCGAGCATCGAGCATCGAGCATGACCTCAACGGAGGTCCAAATAAAGCCTATGTTTCCCCGTGCCACTCAGCAAGGCGGCATCGATTTTGCCTTGGTCTCCGCAGACCTTAGCCGGTTGCTGGTCTTCGTTCCAAGGCGCTGTTACGCATGGACGGCTCAACCCCAGAGGGAGGATTCTGTTTTAATGTTTGAGCTGACTGATAAGTTACCAGGCTCGCTTCGTTTCCAGTAATACCCTTCCTCTCCAGCTGGCGCAGTCAAGACTGTCCGTGAAGAGCCTACCAACCCTTTTGCTCCGGCGTAGCAGTATCTCTCAGACTTCGCCATGCCGAGACTGATATGGCCGATCTCGCTGTGTCCCCGGCCCGCTACACCGTAGCTGAACCCGGGATCACGCAGGGCTTGTTGACGTTGAAGCAGGCTCCGTATGGCCTTGGCGGCATGGGAATCCGCAAGTGCCTGAAGTCAAGTGGGTGTTGTAATACTGTGGCAGTCGAGAGACGGTTCGTCCCTTGCCTGTTTGGGCAACATCTTGGAAGTCAGCGTTGCGTTCCAGTGGGCTGCATTCCTGGGCCAGGGGACAGGCGAGCGCAAGGTTCAGGGGTCCAGCAGCGCACCGCATGCCTTTCAGCTGTCTTTTCAACGTCTCTGGCTTCAGTTCCGCCGTCCTGAATGGCTTCCAGCAGCCGCAGGCCAAGTTTAAAGTAGACTCGGCTGCGAGATGCACGATGCGCCGAGAAGTGGTACCGACCACCACCCGTCTGTTTTGTTCTCGCGCAAATCACGACCATCGCCTGTCGACGATTCGCCCGAGGCCGAGAAACGCGCCGTTCCTACGCGTTACGATGTGTTTCGTCTGCTGCATGAACTTGCCATGTTTACCACACAGACAGCCGTGTGGGCCACCCTCTTTTCTTTTTAGCCCCCGCTTCCCCCTCCCCCACCTCGCGATCGGTAATCCAACCAAGCATGAGCAAACGCGCAACGGCTGCCACATCTCGACTCGCTGAGCTCCGGCAAAATATTTCCATGTGGCTGTAGTGTAGGTACGCTACCAATAACCCAGCTCCGATCGTTGGCCACAGCCCAGTGGGAGAGTCACGGAAGGGTGGCACACACGACTTTGCATGAAACACAGGTTATGACGCGGTGGGACGGCGCGGCCAGCCCTCCACTGGATCTCGTCTCCAACAAGACGGTCTTCTCCGGGTTTAATCTCGGGACGCACATCTGGCCTACTCTACGCGACTCTATTATTCACGTTGACCTCTTCAGAAGGTCAATATACCGGCCTCGCGACGGAAAGATGACGAGGTTGTCAAGCTGCGCGGAAGGGCATTGACATCGGAGATGAGGCGCATAAGAGAAGGGCATGGTCGGCATCCACCTTGACTCCATCGGCCCTCCATCAAGCATGCTCCGGCTGCGCTGCGAGGCTCGCTGACAGCTTGGCTCCGGATGGCAGCCGCCCAAGACTCCTCTTCTCCACGACCGATGCTGTCCTGGACCGGCAAGTCCTGCAGGCGCCCTTTTGATCGTTTCTTCCTTCGCCGCTCATCTCCTGCTGTCTCTGGCCCAAAGAGAACAAGATTGCCCCTTTTTCCTCTCTACGTCGTCCCAAAAATACGCATGCCGCCGTCCGTGTTTGCTCGTTCCACGGATAGGTAGACGCAAAACCTAAACCCCCAAGACGGGACGCCGTTTATGCCCTGGTCCCCTTTTCGGGATGCGCGACAGCCTGGAGCAGATCTGTGTGGTGGACGCGGACGGTTCGGATTCCCACCCTTCGGGACTGATTGCCGGATCCGCCCCTGGCTTGCATGGCCGCTGACGCCATTCTGCCCAGGGGTTCCCCAGGCACCGTGGACCGCATCCCACTGGTGCAGCCTCACTGGTGTGCATCTGAGAACAGAGCCAAACAGGAACATGTACCAAAAAAAGGCATCTGGATAGGGGACGGAACCGGTAGGGAACCAAACCACGGGGTCTTCGCTTCCTGATATTTCTCCTATTTCTTAACATGGATGCAGAACTCTTCTCACCCAGTTGCCCAGGACTGACCGACGATACAGCTCATATCCACCACGATTCAATGCGACCTCTCCCTTCCCTGTTTCCATCTCAGGGGCTCGGGGCGAAAACTGGCTCTATGAAAAGTACTGGGTTCAGCCTCCTGCGAGATATCACATCTCGTCGCTCACGGCCCGCAAAAGTGAGGATAACAAGCCACAGACGGTCCGGCAAACGACTGGTTGAGTCAAGCACCCCGCTAGACCACTGAGAAGACTTTGGACTGCGGCACCTGGCCGTTCCCCGCGGAAACCTGCCTGTCCAATGTCTCGAAGCCGGGTCCCTTTCTTATTCAGCCTTCCCGAGAGGCTACTCGCTATTCAGAATCTATGTCATTTCTTGGCTCGTTCCTTTTTACTAATCCGTACATATCCGGAAAAAAAAAGGGGGGGTATCTAAAGTTTGATGGAGATATTATACGCATCCAACGCCACGGCCACGGCCGTTACCGTCGCCATGTACCCCACCAATATCCCCATGGTCGCTACCCGTCCGACATCTAATGTGGGAACTGTCATGTTGACAAATCCCGTGAGGAGATTGGCAAGGAGGAAGACGGCCAACCCGTTCCGGTTGTAGGCGCGCAATACGCGGCTGGTGGCCGTGTCATGGGCTTCTTTCTCGGCGCGAGCATCTTGTGCATTGTAAAAGGCTGGAAAGAAGATGGTGTCAACCAAGCAAAAGGCCGACACGAGGACCGTGTTGGATGCCACGACCCAGAGGACATAAGGTAAGTTTGCCAGTCTCCGCGACACCGTCAGGCCGGCGCCGTATGTGTAGTCGGTGCACAGAAAGTACAGGGCCACCCAGACCAAGGACCACACAGTCTGGGTCAGAAGAAGGGTGGTCCTCTGGCTGCCAGCGGTCGAGGTGGCAGTGCGCGGAGTCAACCGCCTTGGCAGAACAAGCATGCCCGTATCTTGGCCAGCCAGGAAGATGGCCAGGTATCCCAAGAAACTGAAGATGCCTTCGCGATTCATCGACAAGAGGTCGGTGCGCGGACCCGCCAGGATGAAGGCCTTGAGGTCTGTGCTTTCCAGTACTACCTGGTAAAGCACCCCCAGCAGGATCGACAGAGCAGCGTACGAGGGGATAACCCGCAGAGCAGACTGGAAGAGGGCCACGAAGGGCGGCAGGAAGCCCAAGGTGAAGAAGAAATTCCAGTGGACACCATACTCTGTGACATGCTCGGCATAGTCCAGGCCCTTGACGCTCAAGAGCCTGACGAAGCCCAGGACAAGAAGCGGCAGAGAGTGACGTATCGACCGAAGAAGGCGGGTGGCGAGCGGAGTAACGCGGCCATCGGCGCGCTCCTTGAGCACGGGCCGGGAAGCGACGATGCCGGCCGAGAAGACGAAGGAGCCGACGCCCATGTCCATCAGCGACGTACCCCAGGTCTCGACCTTGGCGAAGCGGCGCGGGAAGAGTCGGAAGTCGACGGCGAGGATGCAGATGCAGGTCACGACCATCATGTTCCCGCGGTAGTTGGTGAGAAAGGGCTTGGTCGACAGGACGCCCAGCGATCCGGCCCCTGAGGACCCATCCTTCTGCTTCGCCTGAGCAGCCGGCGGGAGCTTTGGCTTTTTCCTGCGGGCCGCGAGGTTCGGGGGCAGGGCGAAGTAAACAAAGAAGGAGGCCGTCAGGAGAAGTATGTTTAGGAGAAGCGGGGCGCTGGAGTACAGGGTTACGGAGAGCAGGAGGGCGCCCACATTGAGGAGGAAGTCGACGACGAACGCGAGGGCCGTGTAGGGCTTGAAGAACGACTGTCGGGCCTGCAGGACGGACCAAAGAAGTGAAACCACCTGAAGCAAGAAAAATGTCAGCGACTGCGACCAGACATGGGCGTCTTCGGTTGTGACATACCGGCGCGACGGCGCAAACCTGGGCGATCTCGGAAACAGACCCGCCAGAGAGGTTGGACACGAAGTCCTCCTTGAGCTGTTTGTAGCTCGTCGCGTTGACCATGGCGGCGCAGCAGAGCAAGAGGAAGGGGGTAAATGGAAGCAGAGACTCTGGAAAGTCGCGCGCTGAACTAGGCCGGCATGGCGCGCAGATATCCCGTCTGTGTCTGGAGCAAGACGAGGTTGAACGTTGACTTGTCAATTGCGAGTTGCGGTGCCAGCTTGCCACTTTGGAGCTTGACGGCTGCCAATGATTGGTGCTGTGACACCTCGTTATCGATAACACCCAGCTGCAGGGGGACCATGTTACTGCAGGCAAACGATTGCAGCCCACTAACTTAAGCACTTGCGAGCTTCATCCTCAACCTCCAACCTCCAACTTCCAACCTCGCATTCGACATCGAGACATGTCATTTCAGGATGGCTAGTGGCCGTGTTCCAGATTGCCCCACCGACGGCAGTTTCCTCGTTTTTCTTTGTCTGGCGTTCCAGAGTGCTGGAAATGCGGGCGGCTGAGATGGATTCCCATGGAATGTGTCCTTCTGCCACGCATATCCTGAAATGCCCCTGCGCCTCTCTCTTTGTTCTCAGCAGTCGACATGTCTCGTCAAGGAGCTTTGTCTCGCACTGTTGCATCTGACTCAACGCCATGACCCGCGCCCGCTTTCACCGTCCTCGCTCGCCCTCCGATGGACGCCGAAAGAAAGGGGTGGCCATGGATACAAAAGGACGGCCGTCTTATCGCCGAGGACGCCTTCGTCTCTCCCATGGCCACTGCTGCTTCTCTTCAGAGCCTTGACAAGTAACCGATCTGACAGCTCGAGACACGCTCGAAATGGAGGCCCAATCTCGACCTCGGCCTCCCACGCTGCACCCAGTGTGGACAGGCCCCGATGAGTATTCTCGTCATCACAAGAATCCGCCGTACTCAGCCCGGAGCTCGGTCTTTTCACCGGTTACAAGATCGCCGAACATGCCGAGTCCAATGTATCCTCGGTCGCCGGGATACGACTACTCGATGCGGCGGCACGAGCAGGCCATGCTGGAAAGCCTCGACTCCAGAGGCAGACCTAGGCCACTCGAGATACAAGATACGCGCACAACTGTCCGATCACTCTCTCCGATAGCCGAGGCGAACTGGGACCGTCGGCGGTCCTCGTTTGCCAGCGTTGCTTCCCCGCGTGCTCCTGCGCCGACGCCAGTCTCGCCTCGACCGCCGCTTTACCTGCAGCACCCGCGACCGCAATCTCTGGCGGCTGAGACCAGGTCGATGTTGGTGAATGGTCTCCCGTCGATTCATGTCGGGTCTGCGAACAGCAGCGGACGACGTCAATCCATGCCGCCGGCTCTCCCGACGCCCCGGCGCAACAGCCAGCATACGCGCGATGAGCTTCAGGCCTGGGGTCATGTGTTTTTCGGGAATGCTTCGGATGCCAGCTGCTTCGTCTCTCCGCTCGCCCTACGGCGGTCTAGCGAATCTTCGTCGACCGACGACGCAACCGACGATGCCGCATCACCGGCCCCGAGACCCCAGGTCGGAAATCGGGTGACTATCCGTGCCCGTGTTCGGCCGCGTGAGCTCGGCCGGAAGCCTTTCCTCCTGAAGCGGGAGTTTGATATGGACGAGCTGAGAGCTACTATCCCCGAGCCGTCGCCTAACTTGAAGGAGCCACGGAGATTTTCGGCCGATGTCGTCAAGCCGAACGGACACGGACATGGCAAAAACAGAAGGCGGTCGTCGACAGCGAGCGTCCTGGATTCCGAGTCTTCTCCTGTCAGAAGCACCAACACGGTGCCCATTCGTAAGTCACTCTCTAGTTCTCAGTTTGGTATAGTGTTTACTAACATTTGCAGATGCTGCATACGCACGCGCCTACTTTCCTGTTCTCGCTGCTCTGATTTACTCGGGTCATATCAAGCCCGGCGATATTATTGACCTTCCCCTGCCTCGACCAGAAGTCTGGACGCAGACGGTGGCTTATGCCTATACTGGCCAGGGCGACCTGACGGAGGCCATCAAGCAAAACATAATGTATCTGGGCGGCAAGGTCTGAGCCGAGGTTTTCTTTAGGTGTTCTTTTTTTCCACCCTCTCAACTCATATGATGGGCGATGGCGCATGACGTGGATGATACCTTTATGTGGTTGCATTACCAATCAATCGAATCTTCTCATGTATCTTGTACATTATCAAGGGTCTTTGTTTCCTCTCGGGATTTGAATAAGCATGTTCATTCTTTGATGATGTGATCTGGAAGGACCTCTTGGCGCGTGTCACGTATGAGTAAGTCAGGGTCGCTTTGACGGTGGTAATTTGCTCCGTGCCGTCTCTCAGAATGACGCAAGTTGCCGCGGTGATGGGATGACTCCAGGTCTGGACTTTCGGGTTTTGGTGTTTTGATTTATTTGGGGCAGTGTTTAATCAGTTGTAATTATGTTTGACTTTTCGGGGGTTTTATTCCGGTGTTCACGGCGCAACGCCGGACTTTTCTAGACTGGCCATCCGAAACGCGAGGTCCGCGGGTTAAGATATCGAGAACTATCCGATGTTGTCATAATTCGATACACGTTGCCCACTGACCACCCCTCCTCATCCCCCCTCCCTCCATTATGAGAGTCAATGCTGTGTTTTTGTTGGGATGGAGGGAATGTATTGAGTAGGATGGTCCGGATGACCCGGCATCGCTGGGTAATAATTTCCACACGCATACCTCTCTCTCTTTTCCTTTTCTTTTCTAGAGATAGCTCATCTATATCCATTGAAGAAGAAAAGGCATCGGGGTTATATATGTATATATATCCCCAAGAAATGAAAGAAAAAATCGTGTGATAATTAAAAGAAGAACATGACCTGCCACGCGCCCGATGACATCCACGACAGCTACTACTACCACAACCAGCACTTCTTCCTCTCTGATTACTACTACTGCTCCTACTAACACGACGGCCACTAAAACAAAAACGAAAAGAAAGACGGCCACCACCACCGCCCTCATCACAGACACCTCCTCCGCCTCGACCTCCGTCTACACATCCCTCCTCGAACCACCATCGTCCCTCCCTCCTCCTCCTCCGACCGCTCCCCCGACCCAAACCACCATCCCAATCCCAATCCCCAACACCCCCTACGGCCGCCCCCTCACACCGCCCCCTCCCCCTCTAGTCCACGTAAACGGCTTCTCAGGCGTAGGCAAAGAAGCCGTAGCCGAATCGCTCACGCTGCTCTTGGGGAGGGAGAAGAGCGTGCTTGTCGAGACTCCCCCACTTCCTCTTCTACCTCCCTCGTCAAGCACCGGCACCACCACCACCATCACTACCACCGGCAGCACCAGCACCAGAAAAACATATGGGAAAGGAGATGGTAAAAGAGATGACGAGGAAGGGGAGGAGTTGGGCCTAGAAAAAGTCCTAAAACACCCAAGAAACAAAACACGGATATGTGTCATGGCCGCGTGCGCGCCCGATACGCCGTCTGGACGGGCTATGCTTTGGAGTTTTGGGGAGGCGGCGGCGAGGAGTGGACGGTTGTTTGTGCCGGTTGCGTTGACCTGTGGCGAGGAGGAGAGGGTTCTGAGGAGGGGGAGTTTGGGGAGGCGGTGTAGTTTGAGGAAGGGGATGGGGGTTCGGTCTGGGACTTGGTCTGGGGGTGGGGATATGAGTGGGAGTGGGAGTGGTTACGGTGGGGGTGATGAGGGTGGTGATGGGGAGGATGAGGATGCGGTGCTGCTGGGTGGTGGTGAGGGGGATGGGGGTGGGTATGAATGGGCCGGGGGCGGGGACGGAAGGGAAAAAAGGTTGGCTGGCGCGAAGGACGCTGTTACGGTCGATATCACTAGGGCGCCGGCGGTGGATGCGGCGTTGCAGATTGTTGAGATTGTCAACAGGCGGGTCGCTAGGAGGGAGGCTGAGGGGTTGGGACTTGGGAGGGAGGCTGGCGGGAGGGTTGTTGGGGATGGAAAGGGGCTGGATTTGTGAGATTTCGGTCTCTTGTTTTAACGGGGTGTATATGGGGGTTTTTTTTCCCACGGGGATACGAGTTATTGGGGGTACAATGAACGGGTCGGCGGCATGGCTGGACGGCGTATGGAAGGTTGGCGTCTTTTACGGGGCATGCCTTTTATGGTAACATATTTGTAACACATTCCCAAGATATATCGTACCAGAATGATATATTATTGTTTGTCTTGAGCCGTGAGAAGCCAAAGGCTCCCACTGTCTAAGGAGGTAAGCGGTCCCTCTTCTAGATGGTTATAACACACAAGTGCCTATTATCTAATCCTCGGTACGCATGCGCACCGAGGTCCTATCTATAGCTCCTTCGCAATCTACACGATTGGGCTCTTCTGCGTCCACGATGCGATTGTAAAATGATATATATATATATGTGTGTGTGTGTGTGTGTGTGTGTCTGTGTGTACAATACGAAATGGAAGGCTTGGTATTCTCATGTTTATACCAAGGCGTATACGAATCGATGTCATTAGTGTTTCGGTTGTGCTGTAGAGGGGAAGATCGTGTAAGAAACCAAACTGTTCAGCTCTATTCAAGATGCCGGGTCTACGATCTAGCCTAACGCTTGATGCCGCAGCGCAACCTCGTAAGCTGCTGGCTCGCATTTCCCAGTGTCCTGAACCCTTCGGTAGGTTTGTTTCATTTGCCACCAATGAATCTCTGGCCCGTGGTTAACTCCGTGTCTCGAGATATGCCTCCAGTCAGTCCCCTGGCCATCGAACTTTCTTCTTCTATCACTCAAGATTAGTATCGATATATGGCGCATATAGATCAATCGCTAAGTACCTTATGCATGAAACTACTACTGCTACTACTACTGACATCAAAGTTTTGTATAAAGCCTCGCACTTGGCACCTTGCTGCGACCCTTGCAAGTCCTAGCTTTTTTACACACAAGCTCAAGGATATATGCTCCCCTCAGGTCACCAAGCCATGTCTAACCATCAACCTCCAGTCCACGGCAAAGAACATTTCTATTCCAGCAGACGGTCGGGTTCCAGGTTTGCATACATGAGACTGGGGTCGGGAAAACACGTGGATACGGAGTAAACCGTAAAAGTGGAAGAAACACACATGGGCACACAAAAATCCAGCATACCGAATATTACGACAAAGAAGGACATATATATCCGTAAGTGCTCACGGAACCGCAACACCTTGGATTAATTGAGGGTTATCTGTAGATATCTACAGATCCCTTGTGTACAAATCCCATCTGGGACCAAAAAAAATCCCATGCCTGCGCAACCCTTCAGACGGGGGTCAGATGCGACGACGCAGGCGCCATGAGCTGTCTGTGGTCTCGTAGTATAAAGACAAAGTGTCTCTCATGTGAGTGTTCCAAGCTCGGGAACACTGTACCTAGTTGTACGACATCAGCGCCAGGGGCAAACCTCGGGTGTGTAACAACAGTAAAACCATGAAATCCTAGTAGAGTTCAAGATGCTGCCACATCCAGAGCAGCACGGTGTGCTCTTCAACGTACATACATACCCCCCTATGGGAGCTCTTACCATCCGGGAACCTTAAACTCGAAAGAAGATAGCAGCCGAATCATGATGGAAGAGGAGAGAGTAGTGTCGGTGTGTAGTGTGATCGTCCAATCTCCTCGGCCATTCGCTCTCATCATGTATTATTCATCAGCTCCACGATAGGTGCCAAAAGGAATCCAGATGTGCTCGATTATCACCCATCTAGTCTAGTATGCCCGTCGCCGGCGTGGTGAAGGTGACGGTACTCCGGGCGGATATATCTCTTTGATATTCGGTTCGGTACAAGGTATCTTCTTTGTACACGGTCATAAAATCCCCCGTCTCGCAGCTGAGATTCTTTCCTCGAGCGTGTGTACAACTCCGTTTTGATGGTCCTGGGGTCTCCGTATCGAGTGGTCTGTTGTGTGGTCTAGACTTTCTCTCTCCCAGTACAGAGATGCTAGATCACCGTCAGCGTGCTTGATCGGCATTTCTCGGCGACGGCCACCACAGGCATCCATCGATATCGGCGGAAGTGGCGGTAAGAAAACCGCCATCTCACCAAGAACGACCGCCCGCATCCAGCTGAACTGCGCTCGAATTTATACTCCAAGTAACCACACCCAGCTGAACTGCTCACCGCCGAAATGATCACGTCAGACACCAGACAGCGAGCCATTGATAACCAGCAACGTGGGCCTACCAGGTTTGCCTGCCAGATGGTGCCGGAATAACCGTCCGGCCAGCCCGGGCCACTCACCGACGACCAATCCGCAGTCGACAGCGGGGGTACCTATTCCGGAAGCAGGGTCAGGAATAGGGGTAGGTACCCGCGAACATACAGAACGCGCCCGATCACAGGCGCCGCGGCTACCCGTTGCCGCGGCTCACCCGGCAGCACGGAACGGCCCGGCGGCGCCCTACCCCCTAGGGTGGTGGAGTAAACGGACACTGCCCCTGAAGCCATCCGTCAGAAGATGGGCGGTGAGTACCGGTGGTCGCCCACGGTGAGGACTGGTCCGTCTCTAGCTGTTTCGTCGGACTATCGCTCCTCTCTCTAGCCAGACACCGTGCCGAATCTCGTTTCCATCTTGGTGCTCTCGGCGTCTCGATTCTTCCGGTCCGGGTAAACACCCCCTATCGCAGCAAAGTAAACAATATCGACCTCGCTCGCTGCAAGGCCCTACCTTGTCCCATGGATAAGCAGCCCTCGGGAGCCAGCAGTCCCGGCTGCCGTGCTAGCCTCCCGGCATACGGACGAGCAGGGGGTGTTCCCAACGCCTCCCGAGACACCCATGTCCCGATCCCATCTCGGGGACCACCACATTCATCAATCTCAGGTCGCACGGCACCTGCTATACAAAGAAGCTGCTATTACACGCCCATGCCCGTCCACCTGCGTCTTCGTATAACGACACGCTACACACTACATGCCAACCCCCACGCCAAGTGCGCTGGACTGAGATCAGGAAGTAACATGGGCGCAGTGGGTCATCCATCGTCTCAAGCTGCTGGACGATAAAATCTTTCATACAGCTCTGGCGTGGCAGCTAGCTGCACGGCGACCACTCGGCCCGCCTAGCCCTGCAGGCGCGAGAAAGTACGGGGCTTGTCCGGCTCCTTACCCCGATACGCTAATCGTTCAACGGCCAGCCACTAGACTAACTAGTCAGAACCTAGTGCTGATCAACAAGAACCTTTGAGCCCCATCCGTCGTGGGGACATCAGCTAGGCCCGTTCTCAACAAATCCCCCGGGCAGCGATCCTCCCAAGTTTCCAGCCTGGGAGGAACCTGAGAGCCGCAGTCCAGCCTCCGTTCAAGCCGGCCCACCTATCGTGCAAGAACGCTGGACGGATTTCAGGTCCTCCCATATCAAATCAGATCTCCCGCCTTGCGCCTGTCATACCTTCTGCCTGTCCCTGAGAGCCAACACCCACACAAGATAAGAACGAGAAGAATACGTTCAAGCAACTGCCAGGTAGGTGACTTGCCTGCCCGGGAACAAGGGCGGGCCGTGACGCTGTCCACCATGCTGCGAGGTCGGGTACCATCACGGCTGTGCTCCACCGTGAACTACCTCCTTTTCAGACGGCACTTGCCTTACCAAGCATCTGTGCCATGCCTGTTTACTTCCGACATAGGGAGGTGGATGGTGTGCCGTGAGGCATCCACGTCACTTTCGCATGCTGGCCATGTCAAGATTCTTGGCCGCCATGAGGAATTTCATGACGCCAGATCTCAGAATCCCACGCTTGATGCATATCCCGGGGTGTAATGGACGGCCGGTTGGCCCTAGTTATGCAGTGGCAGCGAGCACTTGCTTCCGCGAGGTCCAAATCGATGCTAGACACCCACCCACCAGTCCCGTCATGGCCCGTAGCGTCCCGATCTCAGGAAAAGAAACAGAAACTCGAACTAGAGGGAAAAATGAGAACTCGGGAGGCCCCCCACCCCCCATTTAGGGCCCCTTCTCCAAATCAGGGGTCCTGCACACCACCGTTAATGTATGTATCTCGGCGTTCAACACCGTTGACAGTTGACGTCGATGTCCAAGGTGCATGCGAGCCAATCGTGCCGGACCCAGGCATGTTTAGGTAAGCTCAGGGCGATGAGGGAGCACCCCTTTTGCCGTGAGGCCCCCGCTCCAGCTGCAGAGCAAAATTGCGTGCAGGACGCACGCTCTAAAGCCGCCCCCGCTTGCTTCACACCAGCCTCATCTTTGATGGGCGGACGCCCCTGCCGCCGTTGCTTCTTGGCCCCCTGTAATGATGGCTCCGGTGGCGGCGTTATACTCGGTCGTCTTGTTCTTGTTGGACCTGGTGGGCACGAGATCGTGAGACCTGATTCTCGACTGAAATACAGTTGATACGTCTAATCGTACGTCGGGAGTGACAAACGCCAGAGTTATCGGCGCGAAACTCGTCCGACAGCAAGCTCGATTTGGTGTGACCTGCAACAGTCATCCGTCGAGCTCCAGACTCAATAGGCAAGCAATCATCCACTAGTAGGTATAAGCCTCGGATTCGATCATATCTCTCCGCACCGAGAGCGCCGCTTCAACAAGCTTGGATGAGACTAAGCCGGCCTTGGTGATATAGACCGACTCTGGTAGCATACTGATAAGCTTATTTGTTGCACACATCGGCCGACCAATTGGCGTGCGATGGCGGAAGCGTGTCCGCTTGCTTGTCGTCAGACACCAGGCCGACGTCGGAAAGGAGCTCAGCATCCTGTACCTCATGAGGCTCTCCTCGCTTCTCGCGGTTATCGAAAGTTTCCATTCCACCAGCTTCCGAGCGAGCGAGGGACTGAAAACCACACCGTTTCGAATTCTGCTTGACGGTGCTGCTCTCTCGGTAATGCGACGATATACCGGGAGTGCTTCCGGTTAGCGTTAGTTGGGAAACTACTCGAGTATGGCGCCTCCGCGCTTGCCGGTGTCGCGCTTGTCCGAGTTGAACGGCATGACGAAACACTCGGGGTACGTCCCTTCGTTCCCGCGTCTGGAACATGTTGGTGTTCTCGTTCCCGCCATCCACCCCGCATCCGATCAGTTCTGTCCGCTGCGACGTCCTGTTAGCTTCTCCGGGGGGATGTCGGTCGTCTGAGCCATCAAAGTTCCTGTCAGCTTTTGTCATAAAAACCCCCAACTGCCGTGGAACGCTCTGCCAAATCACGACCTGCGCAAGCGTGGGTGCGCATTCGCTTGTGCGTCCCACGACACGATGTTGGGAAGCCCTGCATAGGTAGGGAACTCGCCTCTAGGCCGAGAGGTGTCATGGTTTCGCAACGCATCATTCTTGGCCGCTCGGGCTTGGTATCCGGTATGCCCGCACGTCTAGTGCACTGCACAGCGGCAAGCGAAGCGACCTTGGAAGAAAGTCAGGACTGTTGAATTGGAGGATGGCTTGTGGTTTGCTGTCAGATGTTTCGAGAAACTGGCCATGGTCGTCATCCCTTTGAAGTGAATCTACAGGACTGACGTTGGTTTTCGGCCCTCTTTTTTTTTCTTTTTTTTCTTTTGTTTTATCCCCGATGCTTGACATGCTTTGCACCCCCCACCTTACCCCTCTTGCTGCGGGCCACCATCTTCAACAAGAACAACAGCGCTACGCCTTTATTAGAGCGAGGACAGGTATTGAGACACAAGACGCACTGCTCTTGTCAGCTAGATGCATGAGCTTGAGCTCAATATCTCCTAGAATACCGAGATGGTGTCTGTCGGGAAGATCAATCTTGAGGGCATGGCGGTATGAGATTGGGGTTCGTTCGTCCTGTCTCGTTCGACGTGCTGCAGGTCCTAGAGGAAGTGGTTAGCTGCGATGGAGGGAGGGGCGAGTGTGTGGGCAGCTTGATGCGGCATTGTACTTGCCACTTGACACCCCAGGGTGTGTGCTCTGGCGAGCCTGGTTGACGGGAGTCTTGGATGGGAGGAGATGCGGGTCACGAAGCGGCTCATTATTGTAGCTTGCCACCAAGTGTTTCGGTAATGGCGTTACTAATAAATCGCGAGATGGACCTCGTCCGAGGTGCGCTGAAGAAGATGACCGCGCAAAAATGTGCTGTGGGAAATAAGACATCGAGACCGAGAGGCACGTCACGTCTAAACGCAATAGCGCCTAGCGCTGAGTTGAGTGCCATCGTGAAGTTGTCACTTCGTCCGACGGGAGTGGATTTCATGATTCGTTCCGATCGAGGCGATTCCCAAAGCGGTCCCTTGGCGGATGCGGCCACAGCGGCCCACTCATCCGCACGCGCAACATTAGACTTGGCGGCCGCCAGTTCTGAAGCCTGCCCTGCTCTAACGTTACTGTGTAGTTAGCGTCACGTCGGCGATAGTTAGTGTCCCTTGGCTATTATGTCATGAGGGCGGGGATAAGATGAGGGGTGTGAGGGGCAGCAAGCCATGCACGCAATGCAGGCACATCGATGGTGTTGGAAGAACGGACCAATGCAAGACCATGGATCATCAAAAGATCGCGATGGCACCTGGCGATCCTCGAAGACGACGGCGAGGATGGATTGCCGGGTCGTGTGGCATTTCCCCAACGTGTGTAGGATGCAGAATCGTCGAAGTGGTGTGCTGCAAGGATAACCGCAGGTCCTGGAACAAGAGTCTTCGTGCCTTCCTGAAGGGGCCGGACCTTTTGGTTGACGAGAGAGCAGTGGGTGAGTGGGCAGGTTGATGTGGATTGTGTGCAGGTGGATGCAAAATCGGACTGGAATGCAGCCCTCGGCATATCAGCTGGAGTAAGAACGTCGAGAACTGCCCCATGTTCTCCCTCGCTCCTGCGTCCGGGCAACCCGAAACGTGCTCACCTAGGTGAGAAATGTCGGATTTCATTGGTTGGTGCCTCACGGGTAGCGTTTCCAGGAAGGCGACCGACCGTCTTGACCATGGTCCACGCGATCGCATCAGCGAGGGAACTGGTAGGCCCCAGATCGGAAAGCTATCAAGCACACCGACCCCGCCCGCCCACTTGGAACTAGTGAGCAAACGGCAAGGCTTCTCGGTCTTCTGCTGCCCTGACTCGGCGCTGCTCCGTATCCTTTTTGCCGGAGCGGCCAAGGCTGCCGAAAGGCCTCGACCTGCTTGTATCGGCAACACGGTAGCTGGCCGCCGCAACGGGGCTCCGCCGTCACAGATAACGAGAAACTTACAAATCAGGAACGCAAAAGCAAAATCACAGGGACCGCTCCTGCCACCATCCCGATTCCCGAAGACCCTCCGCAATCTGGGCTCGGACGACAGCGAGCTCGTGTTTGGTACAGTACAATACCTACCTACCTAGCTCCTCCAGACGGCGGAGCAGCGCTTCTCCCGCGGCATCTCGTAATCGTCTGGACCCGGGGTGATGGTGGTGCATAATTCCAATCAAGAGAAATAGTGACGGGCGAATAGAGTTGTTGAGTTGCGAGGCTTTCAGACTGCCGTGTAACACGCCTGTGCAGTAACGGTTTAAGAATCCGGCCAGGAATGTCCCAGAAACACGCACGATGGCGTGCATCGGCCTGTGGTGTTACATGACCGCAACCCTTTCTTCTCATTGGGAGGCTCCCAGACCACACCACCTCTATACTCTGGGCCAATGCTTGTCGCCGGATTGGGCTGTCCGGCTATCGAGGCTGGCTTGTCGTTGATTGGCCAATTCCTCGGCACATCACACACACACCTTCATGTGTTCCATACGTAGATTAGCATAGGTAGCCACACAAGAAGTGACCCGACAAATTCCAGTTCGTACGTGCTGGTTGGTTGAGAGGCTCAAGCGTCTTGGGCCCTCACGGTCGTTCTATCTAGCTCTAGCGGATGCCTTTTCTAACCCACCATCCCCGTCCAGGCTGTATATATGCCGTGATTGAGGATCGCGTGTGAGCCCATCCAGCCATTATATCCCGTCCAGGCCGGCCGATGCTCAGCCCCTCCTTTTGAGACTTCCAGAAACCAAAGAAACTGCGTACAGTTGCTCTATATCCCGCAGTGGGAGGAGGGATAAACTGTATGAACCGCGCTCCCTGATGCTCCTGCCGATTTGCGTTGCAAATGCTATTACATCCCAAGTAGCCCTGTGCCTGTGCCTGTGCCTGTGTACCTGTTCCCATCCGTGACCGATGTTCCAGATAGAAAATAAAAAGGTAGGAAATGACGAGTAGAAAAGAGACAGGGAAAAAAAAAGGGAAAACTTTTAGCTCCAATAAAACCGCCAACTTTTGTAAGGTTCAAGATCCCGAATTCAATGGCATGAAGAAGAAAAGAGAAAGAAATAAAAGTAGAATCCTATTCCGCTGCAGGCTATGGAGGGCAGAGTACTGTTGTCCCTCGAACCTGGCCGCTGCGAAGTTGTAAAAAAATCAAATTATCATCATTCAGCCGCATCAGTCATGTCATCATTTGAAAGGCGGCGAGATGAGAGCACACGGCAAGCCGCCGTAGCCGGGTCGTCCATCTGCCATGTTCTCGACGGCAAGCTATGACACCTGACTCCTCAGGGCCAGTGGTCTTGTGTTTTCTACGCACCCGGTGGATTCGTGTTTTTGCGACGAGATCACCACGCGGCGCGTCTGCGAGCTCACAGTGTTGTAGCGAATCGGGTCCGGCATATCCGGACCGGCCGGCGTCGCGAGACTCTGGCTGCGAGGGGGCTTCTCCTGCAGGCGGAATTGGTTGTGCTCGTCGCCGTCTGCTCGGCTGCCCCAGGACGTCTGATTTGCTGTTAGAAGTGAACAACGCCTTATGAACGGGTGAACTTGCCTCCTTAAGCGTGAACAGGGCATAGAGCTTGATGAGGCCGTGGAAGTACCCGAAGAGTATTGATACGGGAAGATAGACAATGTCGTGAGGGTTTTTGCGGAAGAGACCCACCAGCTTCACCACCTTGGTGAAGCAGAACATAAAGATGAGCTCGGCGAACAGGAGGGCATATCTATTGGCAGACGCCCACTCAGAGGTCGCCCACCAGCACGAAAACAGGAGGAGCGGATCGACGACGAATGCCAATGAGGTGAAGGTTGCGAAGTGCAGCGCATAGGTGCACCATGGCTGCTGACTGTTTAGCAGGTTAGCAGGTGGCTGACATGCCAGCAGCAGCAGGAGCAGCGGCCGGTGAGGGATGGGGTCTGACGCACGTAAGCACGTATCTCTCATGCACCAGACTCGTCCAGTTGCTTCTCCAGTTGCTCCTAGCCCAGCGGGAGCACTGGTAAAGAAACTTGACGCTCGTTTCCAGTGTGGTCTCGATTTCGCATTCGGCGTTGTACTGAACCCACGTCTTCCATTGGTGGGCCACCAGCCAGCGCGTGACAAAGTTGTCATCATCTGCGTTGAGAATATACTTGCCCCACTTCTCGTTCTTGAAGCCATCCAAAAAGTCGTAGCTCTTAAGAATTTCCGTTCGGTAGGCTCCGGTGCGACCAGACATGCACGAGGTGCCGCCGTCGATGTTGTGAGTCGCCGAGATTTCAAAATTGCGCCGCTCAATATACGCCGCGCCAAGCCAGTTGTAGATTCGGGTGCTGAGATTGCCGTCCACACGCTTCACCCGCTGGCAGGTTCCGACGCCGCCCATTTTCTCATCCTCAAACGGCGCTAGGAGCCACGGCATCAGCGTACCGGGCCATTCGACGTCGTCGTCAGCCATGACCGTGATCGGCGTCTTCACGTGGTCCTCTTCAAGGGCCTTGCAGACCTGCAGCCGCTTGTTCGCCTTGTCCACATGGAGAACCTCAATCGTCGTGGGGTGATTTTCGCCCTTGGGGGATCGGAGCGTCTCGGCCATCCGCTCAAGAGCGGCGTGTTTGTTGTAGGTGGTCACCAGAATAAGTTTAGACGGGCGGCAGGCCAGGATGCTCTGCAGAGAGTCCCGGAGGTCCTGAAAGTGGTTGTGGATCGTAGGAATGATCACGGTAACATCGTCGGCGGTGTATTTGGCCTTCTCCTCCGGGAGGATCGATTTATACCTCCAATGGCTGATGCAATGGACGATAAGCCGCAAATACCGCCAAACCCTGGCCGGCCAGTCAGCATTGAGCTTGCATTCAGGGGCCAGAGTCTTACCAGAGAGCCGTGTGGAAGACCGCCCAGAATCTCACGGACCAGAGAAAGTCCAGTCTCGGAATTACAATATCCATTAGTACAGCCATGCTGATGGGAAGCACGAAGCCAATTGGATCGCAATTGCTATTTGTTGCTTGTTGCAGAGCGAAGCAATGAAGGCTTTCGTGTCTCTCCCTTTTGTCTATCCGACTCTGAAGATGGAGATTTAAAGTGCCCAGGACCCGTCGTTCGCCGTGATGCTAGATAGCGTGCCGGCAGCGCGGGTATGGACCGTGGACCGTATAGCCGAGCAGCCGAGTCGATATGAAATGGACCGGGGTCCGGGGAGCATGAACCGGGACGGGGAAGTTCGCCGGGAAGAAGCTGTCGGCGGCGGTATCGTCAGAAGCGAGATCAGGAACGGGGAGCTGAGGCTAGAAATACTGTGCCGGTCGTCTCTCCACGCTCCAGTTTCCGGCCGCAAAACCAGACCTGTGGTCGCTCGGCGAGGCAGCTGTTTCCAACAGGGGCACCTGATGGCTCCGGCGGGTGATTGGGAGGGGATTGACGGTAGAAAGCAAACAAAACGATGGGCTGAGGCAGTCCTCGTAGCGGTTGGGAAAGCTGCTTCGGATGAGCAAGCTCCTTGGGACGGATGTATACACGAGACCAAGGGATGTCAAGGAAAACAAGCCATTGCGAAGACCAATTGGTCTTCTGGAACGTCAATGACAAAAAGAAATAAGGCTCTGAGCTGCTTCATGGTCTAGACTCGGGGGAGGGAGGGGATGCCAGGATATATAGGCAGATAGGAGAAGGCGAGGTCGCAGACGAGGACGGCCTCGGTCTACCTGACCCACGAACTCCATGCGCGGCGCGCGGTGTGCGTGCCAGGGAGTAGGCGAATTGCGACGCGCCATGGAGCTGCAAGAAGGAGACGAAGGGCAACATGTGTTGGCTCTCTTCCTCTGGACCAGAAATACTACCAAAGTACGGCTCTGGAGGCTGGCACCATGAGGACCCTCGAGGTACCGCGAGCGTCTTGGGATGGAGTGGAGGGGATAGCAATCTTAGTCGTCAAGGTACCTCTGTACCGCAATCCGAGCCTGCAGGTGCTTTTTAGCTGCTCTGAGAAGAACTGCTCTTGACGCTCTTTTTTTTTTTGCTGGGCATTGCAAGTGAAAAAGTGGATGTGAAGACTACCTCCACTACAAACGGCGAGCGGGTTCCCCTGCTGGTGAGGGGAGGGGAGTGAGTCTCCTCCATCTGGCAAGGGCGTGTGTGCAGAAAGACAGGGGACCGGGCTGGCTCAACGGGACCCCTGGGGAGGGGTGCGGGCATCGGGCACGCATGAAAGGCAAGCAGGCTACCTCGAGAAGCTCGAAAATGTGGAAACGGAAGCAGCGACCAAGTTGACGTGCGCTGGTCGATGGCAGCGTTCTTCCCATCTTTTGCAGGCTTCAGAAAAGTGAAACGCACAACAAAACGCCAAAGAAAAACGCCGAGAAAACGCATCATTCTCACGCTTCCAGACCATGGCTCTCCAGCTGGTGGGCGAGGCCAGTTCTGATTCAGGTTCCCCCTTCGGCGGCGGCTCTCGGTCGACACATGTGCTTGTCCTGTACTCAGAGCACTCCCCGTCTAGTTACCGAACAAGCCAAGCCCAGCTCTGGAGTCTGGCTACAGGTGCGATGGTGGATCCCCTCACCCCGCCAAACGCTCAAATGCAAACACAAGGCTCGCAAGCACGGAGTCCATTACGCAGCAACGGGATCGCGGCTGAGGCTTTAACATGGATTTTTGATCTACTCTAGGGCGCTGCTGGCCGTGCGGAGTAGGCCTGGCGATCCACTTCCCCATCAAACTCGAGATGGACTCTAGTGAGGTTATGGGAGGTACCTGGGCGGTACTCTTGGCGTGCAAAAACCCCACGTCCAGCCAACGACTTTTTGGCCAGCAGGGCTCGTCCATCCTTCGGCAGCTGCTCACCCCAGACGCGCAGGGCTCGTGCTGATCGATGGTGATAACTAACTTAGTGGCCGGGCCAGACCACTCGGATTGTTCGAGGCCGTCGTCTCTTCACAGCACCAGCGGCCCGTGACGGGAGCGCCTTCCTGTCACCTGGCGCGCATGGCGACCAGGACTTATCACAAGAAGAAGGCTGCTCTCCGTTGGTCAGCCTGCAAGGGTGGAGTCTCGCTGTCCGCGCGCTATCGGGGCGGCCAAGCCTTTATCGGCGGATAGCTAGGACACTGATCGATCGATCTCCACTGTTCTAGGCAGGGTCTCTCGCTCATCAAATTGCCCTCATGGATCTCTCCTCGGCAATCTCGACAGTCGGCTCATTGTTGGTCATGGGGCACAGCCCGGAAGCTGGATGGCCTTCAATCTGGATGTTTGTGTCCTCCCACGATATTCAAGCCAACTTGGACCCAAGACCGGGAGCGGACAGGGAGGCCACGATTACTTGCTCTCCTACGCGGCTATTAGTCTTTGGGGTTGACAAATTGGGAAATTGGCGGTAGCGTGGAAGGCCGGTCGTCACTCACTGCCCCGTTGGGGAAACATCCCGTTGCGCGGGGGTTATTCGAGGAGGGGTTGCCGCTCCTTTCGGAGAGGGGTCCGCGACTTCGTTGACGGATCCGGTATCCGTCTCCAGCGGATTCTCGCAAAAAAGCGTCGTGAAAGAGGCTCTCTGGTCGGCAGCAAAGAGACAACAGACCGGTGTGCCAACATTCTCCTACGGGCAGTTCCCAGCCCCTTTTCCGCTGTCCACAGACACACGGGCGGCAACGGGACCGGTCGCGAGGATGTCGACGCGGGATGAGCCAGGTGGCGTGAAGGTTCTTTGGCCACAGCACACAGCTGTTCGATATGACCCGTCCTCAACAACTCATTTGTAAGGGATATTGACAGCCGCGGGTTGGGTGTCTCCAGGGTCACTTCTCTATGCAGGTACGGGCGGCCTTTAGCGACCCTCCCTCCTTACGGGGTCTTGCGCCCCCAACGACGAATTCCGGGCTTGACGCCGACACATGAGCCCTATGGCAGGTCGGTATGCACCGAGGCAGGGCAACTTTGGTTGTGCTCCGGTTCCGCCCTTTCTACGATGGTTGACGCGAGCTCGGTGAGCGCTTGACGATGCGGCTCGGGACTCGCTGTGGACGACCGACAAGGTCCGGGCTCCAGGGGAATCCTTGCCCGGCCGCGGCTACAAGGCCAAGCGGGAAGGTCGCCGACGTGTGGTGGTCAAAATAGGACGCGATCCCCCGCTCCCGCGTCAGAGAGGGGCCGTGTGAGGATCCGAGCAGCGCGAACCAAACAGTTCACGGTCGTGGACGAACGGCTGAACGGCGGTGACAGCCCGGCGCGCAAACATCAGTACCGAGTTCAGAGCGCAGATCGTGATTCGAGCCGCAGCGTTTGGCAATGCCCTCGTCCAGCATCACGCACCACGCACCACGCACCGAGCGGTCAATCTTCATCTGTACCGAATCTCACCTGAGGCCCGGCCACTCCTGCAGGCCGCAGCCTGCAGTATCGTGGGAGAAAACTTTTCATCTCCCTTACGATGACCTACATGAGTGAAAGCTGCAAGCACGCACATAATCCTCACTTTCCACGATGCCGCTTGACTGCATTGAGACGACGATGAACGACGCAAATAACGCCACAATCTATCGGCGATGCTCTCAGTACGAAATGAGCCGACCACAGGAGCTTGGCCCTCAGCCTACAACCCTTTCGCAAAATGCGAGATTTTGCCGTTCACGACCATGGACGTTGCGGACCGATATGTCTGGTCTGGAGCGGAGCACTGATGATAGGGCCCGCATCTCTGCCTCCGGGGCCGGCCCATGGAACAGCGGAGCATCAGGGCTTCGGGCCGGGCCCCATCGGGCAACTCAAAACCCAAAGCTCCACATAACGGAACCGGGGCCACGTATGGGGAAGAAGAGACGAGTGTTTGCACGTCCCACCTCGTCCGGCTCCCGCGGTGCCCCCCGCCGTATACTCTACTGTTGGCGTCCTGTTGCTCTCTCCGTTTTCTCGATATTCCCGCGGACTTCCACCGAGAACGAAAGCACAAATCCCTGCATCATGTTGGTTCCGAAAGAGTGGCTTTTCTTGTGGCCGTTCCAACCCTTCTCTGAAAGCGACATGCGGCCATCAGTGACGGAAGAAAAAGAAAAGTTTAATCGCGGCAGTTGATACTATCTATGGGTCCCACTGAGTCGTGTGCTTCTTCCCGTGGAAGCTGGGATGTCTATGTGACACGGCAACGCTTTTGTCGCCCGCATGCGGTTGTGGGTCAACCGTCCATCCTCCCATCTGTTTCGTCAGAACAGCTGCCCTCCATGCTGTGCAGAGTCTGCAGACGTGTGCCAACCACACATGGAGGGTGGAAAGACGGAGGCTGCAGTGGTATCAGCGGCATCGAAACGGAAGATTGCACCCACTACAACGGCAGTAACCTGCGTGGCTTCCAAGGGCTTTCTCGATGATGTCGGAACTTTCATCGGCGCCCGGCTTCAAGGAATATGCCCCTTGCTCGCCGAACATCGGGCTAGCCGTTGGTTTGTCGGCGCCTGGTGAATTTCCCGAGCATCAACAACTCCCAGATTACGGCTCAGGAAAAACGTTGAGAATACCATCGCAAATCCTCCCTGTTCCTGGAGCCGCCGATGATAGTCAGTGCGCGGCAACCCTACAGTCCAACGTTGCTCTAGGAGCTCTTCTGGATGGAGTGTCCAGTGGGTTTCAGCCTCGGTCTCGGCCCGATAGTTACATGTACTCTCTGGGGCATCACTGATACTGAGTATTCTAACCACAAGTTTGAAGCACTACTCAACTAAAACGACCGCTAGGAAACCCATAATGTTTTTCCGATTCGCTCCCGGGCTCACATACCGTCTAGAGTTATTGAATCAAAAGCGGGATGGAGCCACTCGCTCTGTCACTCGTCAGCAAACCAGGACGGCCTGTTCAAAGCCCGGTGCCGAGACGTCCCGCACACGGCTGCGTGTTGACGTGAAGCATTTTCTGCAGTCCGTATATAACTCGATCCGCCCACCAATCAACAAAGCCACTTCGGGAGAAGCCGCAATGTCTTGATCCGGGGCTGGACTCACTAGCCACATCGAAAGCTAGTTGTCTCCAGAGAACCCCGCACGGGAGAAGAAATGATAAGATCATTTTCCGTGGTTTATCACTTTCCTTGTCTGCTGCTCGGTATCTGATCAAGAGACGTCCGACTGCTCGGATTCGATGGCAACAGCACCGACTTCATACAGGTTCTCTGTCTATCTCTAGGCGCTCTACTGCGGAAAGATGCCTGGAGAGGACGAGACAGTTTGGCGCGGCGTGCGTCTATCGCAGGCGCCGCTCGCAGGTTGGTCCCTCAACGAGCAACTATCTCCTTTGGGCGACCACGGCTGCAGCTAAATCACGTATTTTCCCGTCTCTTGGTTCGGCGACGCTGCAATCCGGTGCAATCTAGACGGCAGAACCGCCTTGCCGCGAATTCGCAATTCGAGAACCCGTGGGATCGTGTTGCTGCCAATGTTACCCCTTGCTTGACACTCGGCTTCATTTAGCAGCGGGCGGGCTGGGACATCATGAAATGTCATCGACTTTCATTGCCAGTGGGATCCAACAAATTTATTAACGCCCGTGGACGTGGGGTTTGCTGTTTCGGTTCCACACCACCTTTCGGGCGTCGGGGGAGCCGCTCCAACGTCACTGTGCAAGGGGTCATCAGCTATGGGAGGGTATTCAGCTGAGAGCATGTCTGCTATGACTTTAGAGATCTGTCTCTCCAGGCTGAAGGAACAGCCACATGGCAACCCGGCAGAGGGGGCCGAATCGAGAGCTCCGGATCATCGTCCGGAATGGCTGCCGACGACCTAATAAGCTGATCAAATAGGATGAGCCCTGGCCGGAAGACTGCTAGCAGGGTGTTCCATCACAAGGGGCATGACCGCTACGTCTTCTGGAAAATATGCTGGTCGTTGCACGGCACTTCAACAACCCCTGCAACCTCTACATTTTTCCCGGAATTGTTTACAGAGCATTCTATGGTTTTCTGCCACCGGGCACCCCGAGGTCAACCTATCGGCGGGGGCTGACCGGCGTCGAGAGCCAGCCAAGGCTTTCACGATATTGAAGTGGTTGTAGACTAACTACCGTACCTAACACGAACACTGATGGGCTGCGTTAACTCAGTTTCTCGACATTCTTCACAGCATGGAGCGGGCCTGCCTCCGCCACATCAGCAGCCCGGCTGCAGGCTTCCTGGTCCTCTCTCCGATTCTTTTTCTTTTTCTCGGACCTGCAAGCAATGCCGTCGTCTGTGCAGCAGCACCCATGCTTGGTGGCCTGAGAAAGGCGCCAGGCACGCAATTGACTCCCCAGCCCCATCCTCCACGTCGGCACCTCATTGTTGCAGGTAGGCGGGGGGGTTGTGGCACTAGGGCTGTGGTTACGCGGTGCGGGCGGGTGAAAGCGAAGATAGCGCTCGCTTCTGCATCGGGCAGCATCCAAAGCGAAAGCTTTCTGGTCCGGAATGAGACCCAACCTACCGCAACCTACGGGTCAAAGTCGTCTTCTGGGAAGCGGCTTGAGCGGGAAGCCCATGTCCCGGGGAAGCAGGCAGTACTTCCGGCAGGAGCGGACGATCTGCTGGATGATATGCATCGCTGGGCATCGCTGCGGCGAATGGCAATGTTTCTGGATAAAACTGCACGTTCAATTCATTCCCAGACCCAACATGCACAGCCGTACAGGTGGCACGTCACAGGCGAAACGGCTTGCCCCGAGGGACCGGCGAGCACGAGAAAAAAATTTTCTGCCCTTTTTCCTTGAATCAGAGCTCGACGATGACGCGCCTTTGCCGCATACCGCTCCCAGCTGCTTCGGTTGCAATAGTGGTACGGCAGCTGTGCGTTGTCCAAGTGTCTAATGCAAGTACGCAGGGTTCAGGGCAGCGAATCCGGTCTCAAGGCCTGTTAGAGTCTTGGACACATCACGGCCAGCAAAGCCTCATCCCCCGTGAGATTTCCAGCCCGTTCCGTGGGACAGTCGGCAGCGCGCGCTCTTTCAAAGGGGGTCATCGGCTCGTGATCCGGGCGAATTTGACGGTTGAAAAGGCGGGCAAGGACCCCGAGGAGCGGGCCCGTCTTGTTGAGCAAAACCACTGGCACACTGTGGCCGCCGAACCACCGGGACTGGCGGTCAAGGCTCCTGTCTGTCGAATGACCAAGCGTCTCGGTCAAACCCACCGCCCGTCCGTCGAATCACCACAGCTGAAAGCTGGAATCGGCCTTGATTTCGCCCCTGCAGCTTCCGACCGAGTCGTCCCACAGCGGCGGATGGATGGCGAGTCCAGGTTTTCCTCTTTCTCTTCTTTGTGAGCTCGGAGTCGGCTGTGCCCCTGGGAGAGTCTGAAAAGCAAGAGAGATAAGCTGATGCCGACAGCGGAGCTGCGTCGACAGCCTGCCTATCGTTGTGCCAACCTCTCGTGGCAAGTGCCCCAACAACACCTGACTCCAATGGTCATGCCGAACTCGCTTCGTCGCCGACAACAGACTCGGGAAAGCCAGGCTGTGAGTGGACAAGCCTTTCGCTCTGCGTGTGGCGAAAGGGGCTGGACCCTATCCACCGCCCTTCCCGGTTCTCGAGCTGGTGGATGACGACAAGAGGGGATCTTTGCCCTCCAAGAGGCCCCCGTTACCTCGCCGAGGCAGTCATCTGACGCACCAGAAGCCCGGAGGGTCGCAGAACAGCCGCCTCTAGCCCGTCAGAGATCAGCTCAGCGCCCTCTGGTTGGCTTGGTCGCTGACGAGTCCAAGAATCGAGCACCTGTCTCTTCCCTGTTCTTCGGCGTACGCCCGGCAGCTTCTCTCGTCTGGATCCTCGTTGAGCCCCAGTGCTTGCACGACGGTACCGCCTTTCTTTGGCGCCGTTCCGTCGTGATCATCGCCACTTGCGCATCCGCCCTCGAGTATCGGTTGCTGCTCTCCAGCTCTGGCTGCGATACCCCGCTCCGTCGAAAAGGCCTAGGCCCCGGCCGAAGAGTCCTTGGTGGACGTCGAGGAGATGATCAGTCATAAGCTGGAGGAGTCCTGGTGGTGTACCGAGAGAGACTTCCAGGGTACAGCGGGGTACGAGGGTGGCCTCGCGAGGGTGGTGGGTGAGACGGGAACGTCGGAACAGAGCAGCGAAAGAGGCGGTTGTTTCGTGAGGGAATTAGGGTGGTGCACAGTGGCCTGTTTGCTCCGTTGCGGAAGACGTCACCGTCGTCCGGCTCCAAGATCAAGCGGTCAGTCAGTCCATTCTCAAGCATTCAGCCGCCCCTTTGTTGGTATAAAGGTATGACCGCCGGTCTTGGAGGTCCCCAACTTGACAGTCACCGGTCGTCCTTCTTTCTTCGAGACTTGGGATGAGTCCTAGGACTTTTGGCCGGCCCGTCAGCAAGGGGCAATCCCAAAAGGCATCGTCCCCGATACTCACCAGCCCCTTTTCCCACCGGCCGCCTCCGGTTTCGAGAGGGGTCGGCACCGAGCGTTTTGTTGCTGGCCACCGTCACGGCGTCCGTCGGCGTTTTGCTTTTTCCCTGGTTTGGACCCTTGATCCAAGAAGGCCTGGACTTTGTGAAGATGGACTAGCCTTCTACCCAGGCCCCATCTGCAACCACCATCACACATCCCCGAATGAAGCCAGGATGCCAATCACGGCCGGGAGGGATATGCCGGCATCCCTAGCTTGAAGATTCACACCCTACTCTGAAGCTGGTTGGCCGTCGACCATGTCTCCCCCGCGCAGCCCGCTTTGAACCACGGGAAGGGACGGGCAGTGATAGCCAGGACGGGCGGAGCGGCCCTTCCCATTATTCGAGGAGCTGGCGGGTAAGGCGGCTAGTGAGGGATCTCCCCTGCTATGGATGCCGGGACGAGAGAGACATCATTGGTGGGTGTGCAGTCGTGATATTGCCGCGTTGACGACTCAACGATTCGCACAGGAGTCTATCACCATGCGGCCAGTCCAATTCATCAGGGGGGTACTCGTATTAAGGACGAAACCCACTGGAGATAGTTGAGATATCTCTTCTCTGGTCTGGGTGTCGAACTAACGTGCATCGCAGCCTGGAAGAGACAGTCGGTCGGTACGTACTGTGCCGGTCGAGATGGGGGTCAATATTCTCAGGGTCAAAGCGATGCCCACCGTGAAAAGAAACCACAATAGCTTTGATCGAAGGGTTTGTTGTTGCCGGTCTGTCGTTGTGTTTCCCCGCGGTCTTTTTGACCCCCTTTTCCCTCCTGTTATTGTCCCGGAAACAAAACAGAATACGGGGCTGGAAGTCACACCCACGCCACTGATGTGGGGATTTTGCAAAAGGTAATAAGCCGACTCGGATACCAATTCCTGTTTCATATCGAAAGCCAAACGGGCAAAGCTGTTTCCCGGCCGTTGACCGTATCCAGCTCCGCCTGTCGGGGACCGGGGGACCGGGCGGCCGAGTGTAAAACCCGGGGGACCGGAGCGGCGTCGGGGTCATAGGACCCTGAGAATGGCGTCCAATCATGTCCATGGCGGCCTCAAACTGTCAGAAGCATAACCGCAGGGTGTACAGTGCGGCATGGAGGAGAGAGAAGCGCTGAAACCTTCCCGTTTAAGCAGGCGGGGGTCTCTGGTCTCTCGTGAGAGTCAGAAGTTATGATGCGGCCCAGCGATGCTGCGGGGATGAGGAGGCTGACCAACCAGGGACCGACAGAGGTAAGGTAGGCATTGGGCGGATGGACGAAGCGAATCGTCGAGCGTGTCATGGTTGTGAAATGGGACCATTTTGACATCGCAAAGGGGAGATTTATTAGTCAGGAAGAGAGGGGGAGGGAGGGAGGGCTTTTGATTTGCTGGGGTCGTGAGCAGCAGGAAGGAGCATGAGCCTCCCTCCCCCCTTCGCAGACATATGCACGAGAAAGTTTAAAGCAAAGAGGGAGGCTGCAAGCCGCAGTGAGGGGGGGTCACGGTATCGCTGGCCATGGTCGACGGGATTGGCAATTTGTTTGGTTACAGAGTAAGTCCTATCGACCATGGCGTCTCATCAACTGCAGGCTCTCCCTCCCATTCGACAGCACACGGCGCAAGGCCGGGAGCTAAAGCAAGCCTAAAAGCGGTCGTCTCTTTTGGCGGGGATGTTGGATCCCGGACGACCCCCATTGGCGTCTTGTCCTTAGTTTATCTCTACGTCTTCGACCTTTTTTAACGACAAGCAGCAGCAGCAGCATTGCCTTAGACTAGAATCAGCGAGAGCTTCCCCGCTTCCTTCTCTGTTGGGGTCACCGGGTGGGTGCACGGGATGGAGCGATTGGCCGGCTCTCCGGCCGAGGATGTCCCCTCATGGAGAGGAAGAGGGGAGGGGGTTCGTTCGACGACGAATCGAGAAGGCGGCAAGACTGATATGAAACTGGGAAGCTGTCGGGGAATAGACTAGACGAAGGAGGGGGGGATGGGGGATGGAGGACGCAAATCGGTTGGTGCCTGGCCTCAGGCGGGCAGCATAAGGTATATATATATATATATATCTATCAAAGGGAAGAAAGTCATAACAGGAAGCTGACTGAGTAGGTAATATATAGTTCTAAATGGGCGGAGCGGCTGGTAAGAAGAGCCTCATGTAAAGAGATACGTATGGGGAAGGGGAAGAAGGAAAGCGGGCCGCGTCTGGGCCTGGTCTCGGAACTTGTGGGGGAGGGAAGGGATGCAGTAAAATGCCAGATAAAAAGGCAGAGAAGCAAGAAGTAAAAGCCGCGTTCGTCCATCCGTCCGTCCTCGGTTGAACTAGAGGACAGACAGACGCCTTATGTGTTGTGTGTGCGATAAATAGAGTAGATAGATACACCTAAACCGTACGGAATACGGAATATCTACTCTAGGAAGGCAAAACTGGTGAGACGAACCAAGCATGCTCGAACCGAACCGAACCGGCACAGCGGGCGACGGGCGACATGCGACAGGCGAGCTGCCAATTGGGACGCCAGAGTCAGGTTCGTTTCGCCTTGTGACACTGAGCATATATATCTATGGAATATCTGTAATGGATTACGGATTATGTATGCCTGTACTTTGTACTTTTGTTTGGTATCATCTCAAGCAGTGAAGCGAGGCAAGGCAAGGCAATGCGAAAAAAAAAGGGCATGAATGAGTCTTGTCTCTCTGCGTGACGAAGACGTCGCCACTGCCTAGTTACCTGGCGACGACGACTGCACGACGAGGAGGCGACGAGGCGATGAGGCCGGCAAGGCGGGGTCGAAAGTTCTGCTTTGATGAGGGGGAAAAACCAACCCCGCGGTGTCGGGGTGTGGTGTGTGTGGTGTGCGGTGTGTGTGTGTGTGTGTGTGTATGCGTGCGTGTGTGTGTCGGGTTTTATTGTTGGCCGCTTGTTGCTTCCGGAAGAGCCATTTTTCTGTTTTCTGTTTTCTGTTCTCTGTTCTCTGGTATTGCGCGGCGACCCACTAGCATTTTTTGCTTCCGGCCGTTGTTGACGGGCTTGTTTGAAACCACCGTGTTTTTTTTGGTCGCTGTCCGTGTCTGACCTTGATTGTGTTGCGCGTTGTTTTGTTTGATGGCGTCGGATTGATTCGCGCGGCCGTGTTGTTGTGGCCGAGAGCAGCTACCTACCTACCTAGACAGGCAGAGGGAAGCAGAGATAGGATCTGAGCCATTTTAACTTGGATCGTCTCCCAATCATGTCGCATCCGGCCGGGCATTCCAGCCCGCATGGCGACCCGCATCCCTGTCGGCGCAGCAGCAGCCAGTGACCGGAGACCGCTGAAAGGACGCCAGGAATGAGGCTGAATCAGTGCTGAGAGCGGGCTGGCTGGCTGGCTGGCTGCTGACCTTGTCGCTTACGTTGCCGAGGGCGATGCGTAACAACAAAGCTATACTCTGTAATAATCATCAACGTCCTGCGCCCAGCCCAGGCAGCCGGCCCCGGATTCATCGAGAACACCGACGGCATCCCCATATCTGTGCGCGCCGGGTCCAGCTGCAGCAGCGCCAGATGCATCCGAACTGGCGGTCTCGTCTCCCCGCTCGTCGTGCGTGATACGGCGACAGCCGTGTCCAGGTTCCCCGCTCGCCTGCCCCCTCTGGGGCGCAACCGATTGACCGACCGACCTCGTCCTCTGGAGGCATCGCCGCCCTTCAACCGCCAATTGCCCGGCGACGGCGACGGCGACGGCATCGGCAGCCATGGCGTCCTACGGCGCGCCCAACAAGATCACCAAGCCACGGGCCAAGGTGCATGTGGTCAAGCCCATCCTCAAGAAGCTGTCGCACTCGGAGAAGAACTCGCTCGACCTCGACCGCGGATGGGACGAACAGGTGGCGGCCGACCACGGCAGCAGCGCCAGCATGGGCTGGGGCGGCGGACACTACGGGTCCCGCTCCAGCTCGACTAGAGATGTGAGCTTTGGCGGCTTCACGGGGGCGTTTGGGCCAGGTGGTGACGCCAGTGGTGCTTCTGCTTCTGCTGCTGGTGCTGCTGGTGCTTTAATAACAACAGCTGGGGCGGGAGGGGCAGGTGCGGCCACATCAAGCAGCAGCACCACCGCGGCAACTCGAAAATTCACACACGGCCGCTCGGCCTCGCAGGCGTCGACGGGGAGCACTTCGCGCGGGGCCTTTGTGCACCCGTTCCAGCAGACGCCGCGGACGTCGACGCCACCGCTGTCGTATGCCAACTCGCTTGCGTCGTTTGACAACGCGAGGGACTACTCGCCCACCATCACCGAGAACGAGGACGACGACCAGCTGACGCACCCCCTCCATCACCACCACCATCACCACCAGCTCCCGCCCTCGCTGTCGCAGTCCAACATCAGACGGCCCTCGCTCGCCAGCAGCCAGCGTACCTCGTCGTTTACCGACATCTCGGCCGCCGCCGGAGCGCCGCCGCTGCGTGTCAGCACGGGCGGCAAGTCGGTGCCCGCACTCGTCTCGCGGCTCGCCCACGGCAGCAGCCTCACGGCGACGGCGAGCCACTCAGACCTCCACCTCGATTTGAGTCTAGACTCCCCAGGTACGTTTCCGCAGCCGTCGATCGCCTCGCCCACGTCGTCGGTCTCGGTGGCGCCCATGTCTCCGCTGCGAAGCTCCCTCGAGGGCGTGGGGTTCCCCCGCCTCCGCAGCCGCTCCGAGCTCGACACGGCTGCCCGCGCCGAGAACATCCGGGAAGCCCGGCGCAAGTTTGAGGAGCGCGAGCGGGTCAAGGAGGAAAAGTACGCGCGCGAGATGATACGAAAACGAGAGCGGCGGGACGCCAAAGAGGCCATCCGAATCGAAAAGGGCGTGTCCGCGCGCAAGGGGAGCATGGGCGATGTCGAGTACCCGCCTACCTCTTTCCAAGCACCATCACAACGTCCCCCGGCCTCGAGAAAACACACGCCTACCAATTTATCAGCAGCCTCTGCGCCCGCAGCCGTCGGGAACCTGTCGAGCGGCGGGTTAAGTCTCGGAGGCAAGGGATTCTGGACGGGGAATAACTCCCGGGATGCGTTGGCGGGATACGGGAAGCACGATAACAACGAGATCACCACCGAGAAGCAGCCGATGGACTTTGCGAGCCGGCAGTACGAGAGTGTTCCGGACGGCGAGACGCCGCCGCCCGCGTTCGGCCAGACGCCGCTTACGGGGGCCAGCGGCGTGCGGTTCGAGCAGGCTCGGCCGCGGCGGGGGAGCGCGGCGAAGCGCAAGACGCAGAGTTATTGGCAGGGGTTTATTCTCTGGCTTAGGACCAAGATTCTGCGGATCAGCGGGAAGTGACTTTTGCCGCATGGCTCTCTCTGTTCATCTCGGGCGGTTACGGTTCAACACTGTCACGGGTACGGACACAATTCGAGGCAGGACGCACGATCTACTCTATGGGAAACCAGGGTTGGAAGGAAATGGAGAACATGGGGCAAAGGGCAAGGAAAGGCAAAGGATAACATGGGAATGGCTGGCACTGGGCGGGGACCGAAGGCAAAGGAAGGAAACATGATACCAGACACCACGATGTTATGACTGCATTTTTTCCTATAAGGGAGAAAGACGAAGAGCAAGAAGAGGTTCGGGGATAGCATTACCGGAGGCAGCGAGGGGCGGGTGGACGACGATCGATGTGGCTGCTCCGACATGGTACTGGTTTTTGGGTTTCGTTTACAGTGTCCATTGCTTGGGTCTGGCGTTTTGGGATTGGGATTTGGGAAATGGTTGAAGAATTTCCGCCCTTTTCTTTTCTTCACCAGTTGGAAACGAAAGGGCGTTGATTTTTGTTTTTTTTTCTCTGGGGGTTTTTCCCTGATCGATGGGGACCTCGATCCTTCTGTACCCTCACTTTTTGAAGAGGGACACCCCATACAGGGAGGGAGGTCTGGGTTGTTTCTGCTGCATGCATTTGGGAAGAAGAAGAAGAGCTTGGGAATAACACACTTTTCACGTGTTACTGCCTAGGTAGTATCTTGTCTACGAGGTAGCCCAATGGAGTTGAAATGATGAAATGGCTGTGATATGGTACATTTTGTGATGATGTGTGAGGTTCGAGGTTGATGAGTGAGGTTGCCGGGTGCGGGGGGGTTGGCTGGAACTTGCCGAGAGGATGGATACACATGCCACGCATTCCAATTCCAATGGGAGGCAAAGACAGAATGGAATTTTTCTGACAATTCCCTACACTAGGTATGTTCCGAGGTATCTTGGAAGATTGGATAAAGTTACCCGTCGTTTTTCATTTTCCCAATTCTCACCCTCAGGTATGCAATCAGCGGGCAAGAATCCAGGGTTGCCGCACCGGATAGGAAAGTTGCCGAAGTAACTCTCCCCGTCGTGTATCTCCGGGCCGTTATCTCGGCTGCCATTGATTGGCTTTTTTAAACTGGAGGAGAAGGAAATAACTAGTTCTGTAACCCATCGGCGATATGTGCCCCCAGGATTTTTCTGGTTGGCTGGGCTTGCTGGGGCTTCGGTTCTCAGCCGCGGTATGGAATCTCGTCGCTTCCCCGCCGGGGCTGCCGACCGACCGGTTCGGCTGACTTGCTACGCTTGCTTCTCCAACACACACCCCCTTGTCGAGGTGGGATGGAATCATGGAGGAGAACAAAGCGTTCACCGGTTGGCGGCGGGCAAGCAGGCAGCGGGCAAGGGTGGGTAGGTAGCTAAAAGCCGTAGTTAGCTAGCGAGACCGAGCCAGCGAACCGGCGAAGGTTGGCCCGGCGCCGGCGGGGGGTTAGAAAGCGCGCGGACGCTACAAACTACGCGTGTTTGCTTTTTTATTTTCCGCCTCATTTCTAGTGACTACGTGTAGACTTGATCGCTCTCAATCTCACACCGTTGCTCACCTTTCTTTCATATTTTGTGAACATCAAAATCCCCCATCTCGGTATTTCGTTTCTGCCAAGCTTTCCATCCCGATATTTCGGAGAGACACAACTGCCGACCGACGACTGAGTAATCACGAAAACGGAAAAAAAGACAATGTCTGCTCCCGCAGCGGCAGGTGCGTCTACTGGTGCAGCAGCAGCAGCAGCAGCGCGTCCGCGCTTCGTAAACCATCCGGGAGCCAAGCAGGCGCCGGCCGAAGCGCTCCATTTCGCACCGGACGAGGACAAGAACCCGGTGTTGCGCGGGCTGCCTTTGGTTCTCGCTTCTGCTATGTACGTTTTTATTTTATTTTGGTCAACACACGTGTTTTCGGGGCCTTGGCATTTCACTACACAGTATTCTTGGCTCATCATTTTCATGAGAGAGAGAGATAGAGAGAACAAATAGTAATACAGAAAATACAGAATCGCCCGGTCCAAATGGCTCCAGTCGTTCTTCTGGCACAACCTCAAACTCGGCCAGCCCAAGTTCACACCGGGATTAGATGAGCATGTCTGGCGATTAATTGTAACTTCCCCCCCTGCCTTAGGTTTTCCCTCTCAACTACACAACTACAAGTACTGATTATACCCAAAAGCCAAATGTAATCCCCCTCTCCGACGGCACCCCAGCCTCGCAACGCATCCTCCCCTTCGGCCCGGAGACCATCCTCCCGCAGCCCTCGGACCTGCCAGGCCGTTTCTATTCGGTAGCAGACTACCACGGCCTCTACAGCAGCGGCGAGGCCACTCCGCTTCAAGTCGTCGAAGCTTTGCTCCCGCTCATCCGCCGCGATGTTTCCCCGCCGAGTAAGTACGCCGTCGCCTGGCTGCAGACCGACGTAGACGCCGTCCTGGCAGCGGCGAGGGCGTCGACGGAGAGATGGGCGGCTAAGGAGCCGCTCGGCGTGCTGGACGGGGTGCCGTTTGGTGTCAAGGATGATATCGACGTCGAGGGCTTCGTGTCGACCATGGGGATGGGCGTCGACCCGTCCGAAACGTATTTCGGGACCAAGTGTACGACGACGGCGTGGCCGGTTCGGAAGATGATGGAGGCGGGCGCGATTATGATGGGCAAGATGAATCAGCATGAGATCGGGCTTGGTATGTTGTTTTCGGGGTTCACAGATATCACTTGGACATCTACTAACTGAGAGACATTTAGATACCACTGGATGCAATGTGAGTGTGTGTCTAACAGATATGTGTGACAGAAACTGACAATACAGCCCACAACCGGCACCCCCCACAACTGGTACAGCAAGTCCCACTACCCCGGCGGCTCTTCGTCTGGTGCTGCCTCGGCCCTCAGCGCCGGAATCGTGCCCATCGCCCTCGGCACCGATGCCGGGGGGTCGTGCCGGATCCCGCCCGCCTTCTGCGGCGTGTACGGACTCAAGGTCACGCACAACCGGCTGCGCACCCAAAACTCGTCCGTGTGCGTCGTCGCGCCCATGGCGTCCACCGTCGCCGACCTGACCATCGCCTACCGCACCGGCAGCCAGCCGAACCCGGCCGACCCGAACCAGTCGCTCTTCGCCACCTCCCTCCCGCCTCCTCCCTCTTCCAAGAAGTACATTGGCATTTGCCGCGAGTGGGTCGCGATCGCGGATGCCGACGTGCGCGCCGCGCTGGACAAGGTCATTGCGCATCTGACTTCGGCCCGGATGGGCTACGAGGTTGTGGATATCCAACTGCCCTATCTGCGACAGGGCCAGCTCGCGCACACGGGCATTTGTATTACTGAAGGTGCCGACATGGCGCGCGACCGCGTCGACGACCCGAACAACGTGCTCCGCCCGCTGAGCCATCCGAACCGCGTCACCATCGCCATCGGCATGCACACGCCCGCCGTCGACTATCTCAAGTACGGCCAGATCCGGCAGGCCATCATGGCGCATCTGGCCTGGCTGTTTGAGAGGTATCCTGGCCTGCTGGTGGTCACGCCGACGACGCCGTCGGCTGGGTGGCCTATTATCGATGGGGACACGCGGTACGGCGTGTCGGACGGGAACCGGACGGTCAGGAATATGATGTATGCCTGGCTTGCTAATTTTACGGGATGTCCGGCGGTTTCGTGTCCCGGGGGTTACGTGGCGCCGAAGCATCCTGCCGGTAAGGATGAAGGGGTGCTGCCGGTAGGGGTTATGGCCATGGGCGAGTGGGGGGCTGAGGAGCAGTTGCTTGGGTTTGCCAGGGATGTTGAGGGGTATTTGAATGAGGCGTATGAGGGCGGGAGGAGGAAGCCGGAGGAGTGGTGTGATGTTTTGGGGATCGTGAAGGGGGAGGAGAGGAAGGAGTGAGTGATTCTGTTTCGGGCTGGGGTTTCTGACCTGAGGTGTGGTGGGCGGTGGTAACGATCTTTGTCTTAGGGGGAGTAATTTCCACACTTTGAGCTGTTTTATTATGATAAGCTAAGGGAGCAATACACTTGGGACCTTCGATCAGGTACGCGGTTTGCATTTTGGAGGAAGGGACGATACCAAAGACCATCAGATCAATTGCAGGAAGGGAAGGAGCAGCACATATCAGTCCCTACATTTAGCCAGTTGCTGGGCTCATCCCCTCTTCCACAGAACAAAAATATTTATCACGAGTTATTCGGGCTGTTGATTTTGAGAGATCGAAAAGGGGGAGGAGTAATGCACAGTGCAGCGTGCGAATTAGTGTCTCTACACCAGACTGTGTGGGTCTCTCCGGTTGCTCAAACCATCGACCGCGCATTTGCGGACATCTCAAGACAAACACACTCAGCACCCGCACACCATGGGCTACAAATGGGAACAACACCGGCAAGAGTGCTACGAGCTCTATGTAGAGCAGGGGAAGTCGCTCGATGAGGTCGTCAACTATATGCGCGAGGCTCACAATTTCACGCCCAGGTAACCTTTCTTCCAGTAGTCAGTCTTTTTTCTATTTCGTATTCCTCTTGCACTGCGCTATCCTCAGATCTTCCTCGCCGTAGCGAACAGCTCAACACATGCGGCTGGGAGGAAAAACCACCACCACCATGCCAGCCATGATGTTCATGACTAACTCGTAGACTAGCCGCCGTGCATTCCAGGTCCAGTTCAGCTTCTGGAAATTCCCCGCCAAATACCCCCGACGGTGGAAGGATGAACGCCTCGTCGAAGCCGTGCGCATCCTCTGGGAGCGCAACCTTCAGCAAAAGGAAATGCTTATCGAGCTGCAGAAACAGGGCTGGGACCTCACGTTGAACCAGCTTTCCAGTGTCCGCACCCACCTTGGCCTCAAACTGCGTGCCACCGCTGGTGGCTACGACGTGCTGGAAGGCGGCGCAGACGAAGTGGATGCCGCCGCTGGTGGTGACGACGACGACGACGGCGGTGGACACGAAGCTGACCAGCAGCAGACAGATCATCATGGGGCAGGATCGAGAGGAGACGAGTCGGCCGAGTCGTCGGCCCTGGAGGCCCGGCTGAGAAAGGAGATGCGGAAACGGCAGCTAGAGATGGAGTCCGAAGAGCCGTACGCGGCCAAGAAGCGGAGGAGGCGGACCAAGGAGTACGCCGGCATGCCTGCTGACCCGCCCGGACCGCCGCGCTTCCCATCCGAGACGACCCTCACTGAGGCTAGGGAAATACTGAGCCTCGATGACGACCAATACAGGCTGCTCCGGGAGAAGTTCCAGGCAATCTGCGAGAAAGAGAGAGTCATGCGCAAGACGGAGGCCGGGCCGGAGAAGTGGGAGGCCATGAAGAACCAGCTCGTCCGTGAAAGCATGCATCTCCGCGGCGTCATGTGGGAACAGGAGGGAATGGAGCGGAAGAATCTCGCTGTTGACGTGATCGCCTGCGACGTGACCAAGCGAATGCGCGTCGCAGGCATGTCCATGACCATGCCCGTCGTCAGAAGAGTCCTCAACCTCAACCCGGCGCTAGCGAGGTGGACGGCCGCGGCTCTCTACAAGATTCTCGTCGACGACCAATACACGCGGAAGCAGGAGGAAGGGAGCGAGCACTGGGAGGAACTGAAGAGCCGTTGGCTCGCCCGTTCCAACCACCTCCAGCGAGTGATCGCGCCTACCGGCGTTGCCGAGCATGACCAACGGATTCAGAAGGCCATCGACCTGCTGGCCCGCGATGTGGTACGGCGTTACCAAGGCGACAAGAAGAGGAATAAGGTACCCAAGGAGCCAAAGCCGAAAAAGCCAGAGTACAAAGCTCTGTACAAAGCTCTCGTGCCGGGAGCATCTGGTCCCGACGCCAGCGTGGATGATGAAACGGCCGATTTCAGCTTTGATTCCCAGCCGGAGCTGCAATCGACCGACGGGCAACATGTCAGCACCACAACACAGTCTGCGAATCGACGCTCGCAGAGGGTACAAGCCCAACAACCAGCAGAAACACCTTCCCGGTCTGACGGTTACGCAAGCGCTCGTCTTCTGCCGCCGCCAGAGAGCACAACGTCGCAGTCTGTGCTGCCCATAGATGATGCCCACTCGCATCTGGACGTGAATCTCTTGCTGTCGGATCCGTCGACCACCAGTTACGGCAACGATCAGTACTACCACCACAACACCGCGGCTGACAGCTCCTCCAGCAGCTCCATGTACCAGCAACAACAACCGCCGCAACAGAAGCCGCGCCAGACGCGCTCTTATGCGCGCTCACGGCCGCAAGCAGGCTCATCGTCCCAGGCTGTGCCATCGCACCCCGCGGCCGCCGCCGCGGATGCCGCCCCGCGTATCGGCGTCTACTTCCGCCTGCACCCGTCGTCGACGGTCGTCCCACCGCCGGGCACCTCGTACATATGGATCACGACCATCTCGTCGCGGACGATTGCCGACGTCCGCGCCGCGGCGACCGAGAGGTTCTCCGTCGCCGGTGAAGACCACCACGTCGTGTGCACGAGCATCGAGGGGATCATCAAGGACGGCAAGGGCGGCGAGATGATCCCCCTTCCCGTGGGGGACGATGTCGAGCTCGGGGCCTACCTGGATCATGTGCAGGCGGCCAGAGCGGCGCCTACGTTTAATGTCCAGCTTCATGCCGGAGGCGGAGGGGGCAGCATGACGGGGGAAGGGGGCGGCTTTAGTTATTCGTCTTGACACCACTATCCAGTAGTTCCAGCGATACATCAGCGTAGCGTATTACTACGTAAACGAGTAGATATAAAGGACGGCAAAATCGAGCTGAAATACGTCCCTTTCGCAGACAACGCAACGGATCGCCTCACCAAAGGGCTAGATCCTCAGCTCACAGAAGATCGTGCTGACTGAGTCGGAGCAACAGTAGGCGTGATAAGCAAACAATGGGATCTCTGATCTCAGCGCGTCGCCAATGGAATAGCACTTCCCTTGCAATATCACGTTCCACTTCAACAGACGCCGGGCCATGTAACGACATAACATCAAACCATGCATTTTAGCCAACCATTGCTCCTCCTCCGGGTATAGTACAGCCACCTGCATGCATGCGCCGCCCTCAATCTCTAAATCTGTCTGATCTCCTTGCCCACCATCTCAGGCCTCTCCACCTCCCACTCGTCACGGAGCACGGCAAACGTCAGGTCACAGACCAACAGGCTCAGACCCAGCCCCCACACCAGCGTGATGGCATAAAAGAAATTCGCGTTGCCGCTGCCCGCATAGATCCACAGGTGATAAAACGCCGGCCCGAGGAAGGTGGTGTACATGATCACGGCCGCGATGACGAAGGTATACCGCATCAGCGGGAACAGGTGTCGATAGAGCGGGACCATGGCGAGGAACAGCGACGCGTCCGAGATGCTCGGGTAGGGCTTGAAAATGGCGAAGATGCCCAGCAGCAAAGTGAGCACGACGAGCGGCTGGCGGCGGATGCGCAGCGTCAGGCCGCCGACGTACGACGAGAGGTGCAGCCAGAATACGGCGAGGAAGAAGGAGCGGAAGGAGTCGAACATCTCGATGAAGAAGTACCACCACAGCCCGATGTTGGGCGTCAGGTCCGAGAGGGTTAGTTGGACGCCGTAGGTCGACGGGAGGAATTCCCAGGAGCAGCCGGTCATTAGGTAGGACATTTGGAGGAGCGCCGACAAAACGGCGAGGACGACGGCGATGTGGGAGAGGGCGAAGTTTAGGAGGGGTTGTTTTTGGGACGAGGGCGGGCGGCGGTCGTAGCAGAGGAGGAGGAGGGGTGGGAGGAGCAGGAGCGGATACAGCGAGAGGTAGGTCGCGAAGGAGAGGGCGACCATGGCGCTGAAGGGGGCGCCGGCTACGGCTTTGGCGATGGCGTGGAGGATGGCGCAGGTCGTGAAGACGCTTGTTGAGCGGCCGATGCAGGTTGCTATTGTGAAGGGGTTGAATAGGAATCTGGGGTTTGTCAGTGTCTGTGTGAGACGAGGGGTTTGGGTAGAGCAGCTTACACGGCGGCTACGATGAAGCCGCTCCATCGTTTCTCACGCCGGGGGGAAGTGAATAGCGCTGAGGAGCCGGCCTCGCCCGAGTCGGCTATCTTGAGTAGCGCGCCGGCGCTGAGGAGGTCGACGGCGATGTAGAGCAGGTAGGTCAGGATCGGGAGGGTCGAGAAGCTCGGGAGCAGCGAGAAGAGCGGGAGGAGGAGGGGCGCTTGGTGGTAGACACCGCCATCGTAGGGCGATACGTTGTGGTTGTAGAGAAACAGGCCTTCCTGGACTGAGAAAGAAGCTGTTAGCAGCGTGTCTTGGCGTAGGTAGGTCTACGGGAGAGGAAGAGGGCGTACGGCGCTTGAAGCTGGTGACGGGTGTCGAGATCTCGACGCGTCCAGTCAACAGATCGGGAAGCCCTGGAAACAGCGTGAACAGCGCCAGCCGCAGCACGGCCGCGCCGGCATACAGCCCGGCCGTCCTCCCCACGGTTACCTTGGCGCCGTCCATTGTTCAGGTTTCCATCGCCGGCGCATGCGCAGATGCGGTTCGAATCTGGCCGGAATTTGGTTGGAGTCGATTCAGGGGATCCGGCCAGCGAATCAATTGACAGCTGCCAGGAAGTGACCCGGAAGCAAGTCTGGCAGCTGCGTCTTATCTTATCGGCGAGCGGTGAGAGCGGGCACAAAAAGTTTCCTGCAAAAAAAGTTGAGTTCCCAGCCAATGCCCCGCCAGCCAAATTCACCGGCCAATTCACCGTCTCTCGCCCATCCCCGATCTCGATTTCCCTTCCGTTGCGACGCCATGGCGAAAATCAAGAGGAAAGGCCAGACCGGCAATGCGAAGAACTACATCACGCGCACACAGGCCGTCAAGAAGCTCCAGCTGAGCCTGCCCGACTTCCGCAAGCTGTGCATCTGGAAGGGCATCTACCCGCGCGAGCCCCGAAACAAGAAAAAGGTCACCAAGTCGCTCACGGCGTCCACCACCTTCTACTACACCAAGGACATCCAGTATCTGCTGCACGAGCCGCTCCTCCAAAAGTTCCGCGAACAAAAGGCGCTCGAGAAGAAGATCTCCAAGGCACTCGGCCGGGGCGATGTTTCGGACGCAGCACGCTGGGAGCGCAATGCCGCCCGCCCAGAAAAGACGGGCAAGCCGCGGTACACGCTGAACCATGTCGTGCGCGAGCGCTACCCGACCTTCATCGACGCATTGAGGGATCTGGACGATTGTCTTTCGATGCTTTTCCTGTTCGCCAACCTGCCCTCGACCTCGGCCGTGCCGGCCAAGATGATTGCGCGGTGCGAGCGGCTGTGCCTCGAGTTCCAGCACTACCTGATTGTGTCGCACAGCCTGCGCAAGTCGTTCCTCTCGATCAAGGGCATCTACTACCAGGCCAATATTCAGGGCGAGGATATCCTGTGGCTCGTCCCCTACAAGTTCAACCAGAGGATCGTTGGCGATGTCGACTTCCGCATCATGGGCACGTTTGTCGAGTTCTATATGACACTGCTAGGCTTTGTCAACTATCGGCTCTACACTTCGATCGGACTGAAGTACCCGCCAAAATTCGACCAGCTCAAGGACGAACAGGGTGCCGAGCTCGGCGCATTCATGCTTGAGGGTGTCAACATTGCGACGGACGGCGAGACCAAGGCTATCACGGACGGCGAGGAGCATGGGCCCGATCCGAAGGTCCAGGCCGAGGTCAACAAGATTGTTCAGCAGCTGAAGGAGGACGAGTCGAACGAGATGGCCTTGGTGTCAACCGAAGAAGGCGAGGAAGAGAACACGGATGCCATTGACAAGTTTGAGCCGGTTGCTCCTGGCGGTGACATCCTTCCGCAGCCGTCCCAGAGCAGCAGCGACACATCTCAGCTCTTCTCGGAGTTTACAATCTATCTGTCCCGTGAGACGCCTAGGCAACCGCTCGAGTTTATTCTACGGGCTTTTGGCTGCAAGAGGATAGGATGGGATTCGGTTCTCGGCGAGGGTTCGTTCACGACAGACGAGTCTGATCCGTCTATTACGCACCAGATTGTCGATCGACCGGTGGTGCAAGCCACCATGAGCTCGAATGGAGACGGCGAGGATAATCAGACATCACAAAAGCTGGGCCCCAACCAGCGGTATCCTGGAAGGATATACGTGCAGCCGCAATGGGTGTGGGATTGCATCAATGACGAGGAGCTCAAGAGCCCGGAGCTGTATGCCCCTGGTGCCTCGTTGCCCCCTCATCTCAGTCCGTTCGTCAAGACTAGCCAGGGCCAGTATGACCCGACACTTCCTCTGGAAGCCCAGGAGACCGAGGGCGAGGCGCTTGATGCCGAACTCGAGGATCAAGAGGTAGAGGAAGAGGCCAGCGACGAAGAGGTCGAGAACGACATGGACGTCGACTCTGCTGAGGAGAAGGAGGACGAAGAGGACGCTGGGTCTTTCGGCGGTTTCTCTGGGGATGAGCAGGAGGCAGAGGAGGATGAAGAAGAGGATGCGACACTTGAGCGACAACGGGAGCTTGAAGCGGAGCTCAGCGGGAAGTCGGTGAAGAGCAAGCCGGTGGACGCCAAGATGAAGGCGAAGCTGGAGGCGAAGAAGGCGCTAGACAAGAAGGCAAAGGAGGAAGCGGAGGACCTGGAGCGGGCCAAGGGCATGCTGAGCAAGAAGAAGCGCAAGCTGTTTGAGCAGATGCAGTATACCAACAACAAGAAGAGCGCAGAGGATCTGAAGCTGCGGTCGAAGCGGAGGAAGCTGGAGAAGGAAAAGGCAAAGGTAAACGGGACGGCGTAATCTGTCGTGTTTTTATGTAGATACCAAGTTTCAGTTAATTATGACAAATGTGGATTTGCATGTGGTTAACGGAATACTTGATTTTTTTTTCCTGTGCTGTGAATAAACTTTTGTCAACCTTGAAAGTTTTATCATTGCACTTAAACTTGCCATTTTCTAATTCTTCACTCTCACCGAAAACAACCACTCACCGAACAACCCCACATCACCGCGATAACTTTTAAAATGACGATAAAACAAGACGACGAAGACATAAGCATGACTCAAAAATCTGTCGAGGAAGAAGAAGAAGATGAAGAGAACGAAGAGAACGAAGAGAGCGACGAGGAGTTGGGGTGGTGGGACAGGACGACGGCTGAGATCGCGTCGATCGCGTCGGACGAGCTGCACGAGACGCGCCCGAACCGGTGGACCGGCACCGCGGCCGAGTGGACCGCTGCGACGCGCGAGGAGCGGCGCGCGTGGGCCGGCATCGAGGAGGAGCGGCGCGGCGATCTGGCGGCGCATTTGTTTAATGCTTTTGCGCTGGGGGCTGCTGCGACGGGGCGGAGGAAGAGGAAACGGGGGGTTTGGGAGGGGCCGGAGGAGGAGGAGGATGAGGGGGAGGGTGAGGGGGGTGGGGATGAGGTAGGTTCTTTTTTTGGCTGTGTTATCCTATGGTTTATTTTGGTTTATGTGTTTTGGCTTATCCTGGAGTTTGCGTGCGGTGTATGTTATTGTGGATGTTGACGGGTTTGCATGCGGTGGGTGGTGGTTTTTGACGAGTGTCAAGCTTGCAGTTTGCGATGCAATATTTTAGAGGTGCTCAGTTTTGCGCGGCTACCTATACATTCATCTTCACTTTGATACAGAAAAACTAACACAACCCACAGACACCAAACCACAAGAGAAGAAAATGGGCACCCGACCGCAACTGGACGGCCTGGCCGCTTCCGCCTCGCGAGGTGCCCCCCGGCGGACAGCAGAAATGGTCGAGCACCAACCTCGAGGAGGAAGTCTCCGCCGTGATGCTACGCTTCGCAACGCGGCGCTTCAGAAAAGAACAGCAACGGCATAAAGCCATGAAAAAGGAAGCGGTCGACTCGATCGAAACACCCATGAACCTGTCGTCCCCCTCTCACATCGACACCGACACCGACTCTGAGTCCGGATCCGAGTCATCACCAGCACCAGAAACAGCAAGAGACACCAACAACGAAAAGGAGAAAAAGGAGGAGGAAGAAGAAGACGGATCAACAACACCCGTCCCCGCCACGGATGATGACCTCTCCTATTCCCTCCTCCGCCCCGTCGCAAGACGGATCCTCGACCGTCTCGACGCCACCCTCACCGTGCTACATAACACGCGCGTTGCCGCGCTTGGCTCGGTGTCCGAGGAATCGAGCGAGGCCGAGAAAGAAGGAGGAGAAAAAGAAAAGGAGCGCGGGCGCGGGAAACCAGGCCGGCCGCGCAACGTCTCGTCGTCGGGGCGCGATCTGCCATCCTCCAAGCTGCTACCGCGCGAGGGCGAGACGCACGGCGAGATGATGGTGCGGCTGGCGCGGAGGCAGAAGCGGCGGATGCCGGAGCATCTCGGCCGGACGGCGCAGACGGAGGACGAGGTTTGGGAGCGTCGGAGTCGGAGTCGGTCGCGGAGTCGGAAGCCCGCGCCGACGGACGAGAATATCGCGCGTATGGGGCTCCGGGATTGGAGGGATGTGGTTGGGGCGGCGGCGCTCGCGGGGTTTGCGCCTAAAGTCCTGGCGAGGGCTGCGCAGCGGTGTGCGACGCTTTTTGGGGAAGGGATGAGTCTGGTTGAGCTGCCCGAGGCGAAGTGGGATGCTGAAGGGGCGGCGCGGATGACTACGACGGTGTATACGCCTGGGGTGGTTGGGCTGGAGTCGGACGACGAGTCGGATGATGAAGGGGCGGCGGTTGAGAGGGAGATGGAATTGCGACGTGCTGTGAGTCGGCAGTCGAGCCTGCGGTTGACGAGTTTTTCGCCTGGTGATGAGGAGGAGGAAAGGGAGGAAGAAGAAGACGCCGGCGGCGGGGAGGGGTCCTCGGCGAAGAAACAACGGTCTGCTTCTGCTACGCCGGCCTCGGCGGGAAGGGCAGGAGGAGGAGAGAGAACGCGGTGGGAGTACTTTTGCCCGCATAAGTCGTGTCGGCGCGCCGTGACCCCTTTCACGCGGAAGAGCAACCTCGGTCGGCATCTGAAGGACGTACACGGGGAGGAGAAGCCGGCGGTGTCGGTAACGCCCGAGCTGCGGGGTGGTGGTGCGGCGAAGAAGGACGACGAGCTCCCGCCGGAGTTCAACGAGATGGTCGGGGGTGTGCATCGCGATCTGTTCTTGCAGCCGATCAAGCCGCAGCCGGGCTGGCGGGGGAAGGATGTGAAGATGGTGCGGACGCGGAAGAGCGTGGGCAAGTATCGATCACGGCAGCCAGCGGCGGCGGTGGTGACGAGGTCGAGGAGACAGCGGCTGCAGCGGGAATCTTCTTCGGATTCTTAGGAGGATATGAAGAAGGTTGCGTTGAGTTGAATGTAGGTTATTTAACTGTATAATTGTATTGATTACCAGCCGCAAGGAAGAGAGGCATCCCGTAATATTATTTGGAAAACATCCATGCCCCTTTTCCAAACTACTTGCACTATTTTAACCCCCTTTCCCCTATACATAATCGCACCTGATGCCTTGGAACCATCCGGTATGTGATTTAGACTTGAGTGTCTTGGAGGGTTACTAGTTTCAGTGTAAACAAACCCCCTTCACTCAGTCCTCCCCTCCCCTTTATCAGTTCCAGCCTTCTCCTTCTCAGCAAACTGCCGCTCCACTTCCCCCGCAAACTCCCCAATACTCTCAAACCTCCACCCAAACCCGACCTCGCCCCGTTCCTGCAACTCTTTTAAATCGCCCCCAATCCCATACCCATCCTCCGTATCCCCTCCCCGCGAAATCCACACACTCGGCAGACCCAGCTTTTTCGCGGGGACATGGTCCGCCGTCAGCCCCCGCGCAACATGCAACAACTCGCCCCTTTCCCAGTCCACCCCGAAATCCCGCTTGGCATGCTCAAAGAGGTAGTGGAAATTGTTGAGGGAGGGCTTGTAGCTCCCTATACTCTGGGCCGTGTACACGCCGTCGAATTGTACCGGAGAGAGGTTATCCCGGACCGCGCCGGCGATGTTGGCATCGTCCACGTTGCTGAGGATGATGAGGCGGTAGTGTTGTTTGAGAGATAAAAGGCCGGGGATGGTGTCGGGGAAGGCGGTCCAGCGGCTGGGGCCGGTTGCGATTCTTTCGGCGGCGGGGGGGAGGGAGGGGTGGGAAGATAAGGGGAGGTCGGCTTCGGCGGCGAGGAGACGGAAGGACTCCGAGAGGTTGGCGTCGTAGGGGAGGGTGGGTTCGGTTGCCCAGAGGTGTTCGCTGTGGACGTTGAAGCGGTCGAGCGCGAGGGAGGGGGATGAAGTCCAGGGGTGGGTTGAGGGGAGGAGGGTGAGGAGGGGGTGTAGGTCCGAGAGGAGGCCGGTTTCCCAGTCTAGGAGGGTGCCGTAGCAGTCGAAGGAGAGGGCTTTGAAGGTTGTTAGGTCTTTCATTTTTGTGATATTTTTTGTTTTTTTGTTTTCTATAGCTGTCGCTGTTGAAGTGTAGGTATGGAGTTGGACGGAGAGAATGTTCTTGGATGAGGAGGGGTAATAAGGCAGTTGAGATGGGATCTTGAGGTGAGATATCGTTGTTCTTTTGGTTGAGATTCTTTCTTGGATTGTTACAGTAAGCAGATGGACACTTCTCAGAAATATACCGACATCAACTCTTCTCTTGAGATGGATGCCTTTTATATTCGTGTTGTATCACAACAATGTCCAAAGGATCGCCAGGTGTGGGGTTCCCTATGTCACCTGGAGGGCGCACACCACCACACTACTTCCTCCTTGCTTGTGGTTACGTTACTAAATTAGTGAAAAAGTGAATGTTGTGCGAACGAAATCCGAGCCCGGACTTATCTGGTATTCTAATTGGTATGGTTATCGGATACTCAGAAGAAGAGAGCCACGTTAGAGCGGAGGTACGGAGTACAAGTACTTATATCCAAATCCGGTTCGCCGAGCGACGCTCTCACTGCTCAGTGGCTCTGTTCGGCCAGCCAATGACGGAAGGTCTTGCCAATAAATGCATAGAAAAATGACGAAACTCAATCGGGTGAGATCTTTGGTTTTTTTTTGGTGTTCGGCGAGTAAAGTTACGTAGCGGACGTCACCAAGGGCGTGGGATCACCAGAGAATGCGGGGATCACCACGCAGCGGCTCTCACTTATTTTCAATGTTCGTCCGACAATACGCAATGGACCATTAGCATCATCGGATTCCCGAATCATCGAATTCATCTGCCGCATGACTCGGCAGGTATCAAAGTTACCGTGACTAAAAACCCAGGTACATATGGTTGCTCCCTCATCTTCCGCGGTCGCGCTTGCCAGACTAGGCAGATCTTGGGCAGAATTTTCACCCCGTCATCACTCGTTCAGTCTTCTCGTCTGGTCAACCCCAAGCCTCCTGCCCAGATCCTCAACCCTCCGCAGCTCCTCATCCTGCCCGTGCTGATACTTCTCTCCGACCCTGTCCTGATACCCCGCCAGCGCCTTTCGGTACCATATCACCGCCTGGTCTTCCCTCTCCATCTCCGTGAGAATCTCGGCCAGATCCAACATAGCCGCCAAACTCTCGTCGTCCTTCGGCCCCAGTTCCATCTCGAAGCCTCTCGCCGCCTCGTCCTGGTACGCAATTGCGTCTTCAAGATCACCCAGTGCGGCCTTGACGCTCGCCAAGAAACCCAATGTCCTCAACATTTCGATCTGTGCTTCGGCGCGTTCGCCACCAGCCACGGCCATGCTCCCGCCGGCAGCACCGGCAGCAACATGAGTCCTCCTCAACGCCTTGAATCCCGAAAGCGCACGTTCTCCAACCTCTAGGGCCTGGCGTAGGTCCCCTATCCTCCTCCGAACCCTCGCAATCTGTCTCATGGCCCGCAGCCTATCAAGCTGCACCTGGAGGGTATCCGACATGGCGGGAAACGAAGTCAGGATGCGTTCCCACGTTACCAGGGCATTTGCAAAGTCGCCCATTCTCTCATGTATCGCGGCAATCCGAAGCAAGGCGCTGTGACAGAACCGCCTATCGTCCGTGCTCTCGACGAGCTTGGTCGAAAGCCGCAAGGCCTGTTCGTTATTTGCGAGCGCGAAGTGTGCGCTGGCGAGCGACGAAATGGCCATGTGCTTGACCTCGACAATACTTGGTGGCCCTCCGGCCGGTTCATCACCCTCGGCAGCGGCCGGAGGTCTGGAGCTCTCAGGAAGAAACGCCTCGTAATCAGTGATGAATTCGAGGACTTGCTCGTACAGCGCTATCGCCTCGCTGTACTCATGCTCAGCCAGGTGGACATGGGCGATCCGCTCCAGCAGGGCGATAGCCAGAGGGGGGTCGACGTCGAGCATCTTTTTGACCTGTTCGCGGCGGGTGTGGAGCTCAGCCACGGCTGTATTTTGGGCCAGCGAGAGGTGGTACGACGCCGAGAGCTCTTCGGTGACGCGGTTAACCAGCCAGTGGCTAGCCGGCAGCAGTGCGCGAGCCTCCTCGAGGAGAGGTTGATACCATTCGATGGCTTCGTCGGCTTGTATGTTCCGCAGGTGGATCGATGCGATGCGCCTCCGGGCTACGAGACGGACTTCGCCTGTCACTTCCGCACCCGCGGCCGCGTCCTCGGGTATGGCGAGGAATCGCTCTGTCCAGGCAATACAGGCCTCACGCTGGTCGAGCTGCCATGTCAAACGACTGAGCTGGTTCAAGATGTAGCTCATGGTCGGGTCGCTGTCGGAGAGATTCTGTTCGCGAATCTTGATCACTTTTTGGTACCAGTCGATGGCTTCAACCGTGCTACCCGACAAATCGCAGACCTTGGCCAAATGTTCAATGGCCACGAGCCTTTTCGGATCCGCCGGCTTCGAGTGCGCCTCGTGGATGACGATGCATTTTCGGAGATGCTTGAGCGCCTCAGGGTAGTTCCTCAGCAGGGTATGGCAGGTCGCCAGTTCGTCCAGCAGATTCGCGGCTGCTGTTGGGGGCTGCGTTTGTTGGCGGCCCTGAATAGCCTCAAGTGCCATCTCATAATATGGGATGGCCTCTTCCCATTTTCCCATGTTCGAGAAACAGACAGCTAGCTGTTGAGCGGCGCGCGTTGTTCCCGAGAACGTCCGGCCGTACTTCTCCTCCCGTCCCCGGATAACGTCTTTCAGGAGCTCAGCGGCCCTCTCATAGCTCCCCACGTTTGCACACGCGATGGCCAGACTGAACTTGGACGCCAATGTCATCTGATGGGTTGGTCCCCGGATCCTTGCACGGGCAGCCAGGACCTGTTCGTGGAGGCTGATGCCTTGGCTCTCCATTCCCGAGTCCACCATAACCTTCGCGAGATGGAACTGGGCTCCCAGTGTGGAGTCGTGGGTGCTACCGAGCTTTACCGTGTATCCCCGAACCGCTTTCTGAAGCATGACAATCGCCTCCGGGTAGTTCTGGAAGGCCGGGGACGCATATACACATCCCATCGACATCTGGGTCGCAGATATGGACGGATGGTTTGCCGGGAGATTGGCCTCTCTGTCCGACAAGACCTGCTGCAGATGAACCAGCGCCGTCTGGTAGTCGTTCAAACCGATATAACAATCGGCCATGCTGGAGATGGCCGAGGTGACTGCTGGGTGGCCCTCTCTAAGAACCTTTTTCCGGCCTTTAATGGCCTCCTTATACCAGCCAATGGCTAGCTCATGCTGCTTGTTTGCCTCGTATGCCGCTGCCAGGTTAACAATAAGATCCAGAGTGTCCGGGTGCAGATGGCCCTTTTTCTCGCGAGCCTCCCGGACCTTTTCCTGGTATTTCTGGATTTCGAGAGAAGAGCCGTTCTTTATGTTGGCAGCTGCAACCGATCCCGCATTCTCATCATCATCCTCGCCATCCTCGGGCTCCTCATTCACAGCCCGTCCAGCTACATCGTCCGTCAGCGCCTGCTCAACCTCGAATTCATCAATATTTTTCTTCAATCCATCGAGGGTCTCCACAGCCTCCTTGGTCCTCCGATCCGAGGATCCAAAACTCGCCTCCCTGCTAGCGATCAAGCCCTCACACTCGCCGACGAGCTCTCTCATTACTCGGGCGCCATTTTCACCCCCTTCAAGCTTTGCTTTCTCCCACCGAACCTTTATCAATTCCATCACTCCCCTGCCATTCCTATATACCCCTTCCAAGTCGGCCAAGTCGTCCAACGCCTCCCTGATATTCCCGGCATTTCCTTTAGCCCTCGCCACTCGGAACCTAGTCGCCAGTGTACTCGGATGTCTCGGTCCAAACCTTGACCCAGGAGCGATGCGTCTCTCGAGTGCGATGAGCCAATATGCCAGCGCATCATCCCATGACCCCACGAGCTCAAACACGCCGGCGACGGCATCCACGATCGCCAGAGTGTTAGCATCATTATCGTCGGAGATCTCTCCCCGAATCAGAAGAGCCTCATGCAGGTACTCCAGGGCGGCCTGGTAATCTTCCACGTCCTGGTAGACTTTGGCGAGGTTGACGAGGGCCGTAGCGCCTTGTGGCGTGCGGAGGCCTGGGGGACTGAGAGTCAAGGAAACGACGGCTGTGACGGCTGCTGATGATTCGGTAGTGATGCATAGGGACCGAACCGTGGAGAGGTGGTGGGCGATGAGCTGGCCTTGAGGACCTGTTCTGCGGCCGTGGGCAAGACCGGTGGTGAACCGTTCGGCGCCCGTTCGGATAAGGATCGGAGGCGTTTCACCACTATCACTGGGTTCGGTGGTATCCGTGAAGGGTGTCAGTGGAGGTTCATCGTCTGGCAATGACGGTGTTGAGTCCGCATCGGAGTCAGAATGTGCTGGAAGCGTTTGTCCGGCGTGCTGCTGGTGGGTAGCAAAGAGCCTGTCTCGGAGATCCGACCGCAGGGCAGAAACTTCCGCTAGGACGTGGGCAACATCATTGCTAGTGGGCGTTGAGGTAAGCATGGTTTTCTTTTTGTGAAAGAGATCACTCACGTTGACTGTACTTGCATGATAGCTGTCAAGACGCTGCGATGGCTTTGAAGACGGCGCATGATGGGCTGAATGGCCCTTTCGCTCAACCAATACTGGCGCCTGATCCTGACCATACGCTGTTGGTTGATGGAAAGAATGCTTTGGATCCTATCGTGCAGCTCCTGGAGCGTGGTCTCCGTCCTGGCGATGGCTTCTTGGGCCTGGCTCTGAACTTCAGGACTGAGGTTCACCCATCGCTCATTCTGTTCCGCAAAAACTTGGAACTGCGCCACGCAGGTTTTCAGCAGCCCGTGCTCCTGGGCCAGTTCGTTGATTCTTTCCGGTGCGTCTCTATGGTTGGATACCATCCTGTGGAGTGCGACGGCGATATTACCGGCCAGGCGCGCTATTTCGTGTGTTAGTTTCAGGGACGATGACCACAAAGTGCAAGGCAGTACCAAGCCCGACCGCTGCCGCAGCGATTCCGATGGCGCTGACGGGGTCCATTATTTCCTATGGTAATGAAATCAATCGACAATTGTGCGTCTCCGGAAGCTATCGGATAGCTCGAGATTCTTCGATCACCGGTGAGGTCTTGACTTTGAGCGGCAAAAGCAGAGCACTGGGACGAGACCTCACGGGAACCAGAGGGCAGGCGGTCACCATAAGACCTGGGGACCTGCGGAATCGGTGTGCCAGGCTCCCGCGAGGCTTTCCTGGGCAAACCAACAATTGGGGGGTCCTGCGGTCTGGTTGCTTTGACCCAGGCGCATCCGAGCCAGTGGCTGGTCAGCATGCCTTTCCGGCGTTCTAGGGTCTCACTGCCACCAAGTTCCTCTTTGGGGTGTTATCACTGCTCTTTAGAAGGGCGGGAAACTAGAGGTCAGCTGAGCCTGTGGTCCAGACGGTTTCTCTAGAACAGCGGTTCCCGGATCAACGAGGCTTCGCAAAAACTTTCATCCAAGGGAGTTTACATTATGCTGTGAGTTCTTGCAGACGCTCCCCCGAGACGATCACCCGCTGGCGGGCAAGCACCTTGCGGTCATTGAAGTTATTTCCATCGGTGTCGCCCCATTTGACCATCAAAGGCGTAACGAAAAGAATCACCTTGCCGCGCTTCGTCCTCCTATCTATCGCGTTCTCCATCAACTCCATGTCAAACTCGACCCCAGAACATGTCCCGGGCCGTCCGGGTTCCTGTCCAGACTCATCCCTTGTCCGTACATTTCCCATGGAAACCTGATACCAGGAACGACACTGGGCCATGTCAACATCCATATCGACGGCCGCGTTGATCAACCGTTCAAACTTGTGAGAGAACAAGTTGTCGGGCTGAGCTGGGTCTTTTTGGAATGGAGAGAGCTCGGTCTGAATCTCTGCTGCCAGACACGAAAACCGATCTCGCTCGGTACCTTGCTTTGGGCTCAGAATTCTGTTCATTAACGCCCTGAATTTCTGATACTCGACCCTCGGAATCCTGCCTGCAACCGCACAGTCGTCTGCTATATGTGTCAGCAGCGGGTTTTAGGGGTAGGAAAGCTTGGGAGGCCGAGAAAGACGCACCACGGAGAGCCTGGAGACACTTGGCGTAAGTGTCACGGTTTTCACCAGAGAGATGATTCCCGTTGGCACTGAAGCCATTCTCGCCAAAGATTCTGTCGGTCAGCTTCCGCCAGATAAAGGCTTGGAACAGCCATTCCCGAAGTTCTGCATCCTGAAACCACATCTCTGGGTTTGTTACGAGATCCCCGAAGACCTCGATGCCCTTCGCCGATTCCCCTGGATCCTTTGGAGCGTCATGTATATACCTCTCCACAACGATTTGGTAGACCAACTCGGACAGTACCGCCCATTTTTCTCGCACTTCCGAGTCATCCAGAAGCTTGCGCTCATCCATGTGGGTAATGACAACCCCCTCGAATGCGTGTTTCAGCTGTCCATACTGATCTTTCAGTTTCTTATTTTCGCCCTGCAGGGCTTCAGCACGGTCAAGCTGGTTTTGATACTGCCGATTTAGTCTGTCCAGAGAAACCCCTTGCTTGCTCGAACCCCTTGTTGGGATATCAGGTCTGTTTTGCACGATCAAATCAGTTGAGAAGCTCCCACCGATAGTTGAATAAGGATACGGGGACGCACCTCATCTTGTCACCTTTGCGCCGATGACGATGACTCTTCACGTCTGCAAGGCGCTGTCTGGGCTTTTGCTTCTCGTCGCCGAGGAAAACATCGCGAAACCTTGGCTGCCTTCCTCCCCCGGGGTCAATTGAAGGTGGTGGTGAATACTCGTCCGGCGCATTCAATAAAGCCCGCAATAGCTCCATCCCACGAGGAAAAGAAGGCGGGGGGGAAAGTGAGGCGAGGAGAGACGGCAGCGAGGATGGGGGATCAGGGGGCTACGGGCAGGCGGAATGCTTGGCACCACCACGGCCGCCACGGAGTTTTGACCACTCACACGATGGGTGCCGTATTGTGGCTGCACACTCTTTGCAGCCCCGAAGGCTTGCATTCATGCGGGCGGTACGCAAGGCATCCAGGTCACAGAAGAAGATGCGGCGTCTGATTGGTAGCCTCGTCCCCCCTGGGCGGTTGTGCAAGTGCTTCTCGCATCGCCTTGCCTCCTTGGGGCTACCCGTGCCACGAAGCACTGTGGGATTGGATGGATTCTTTTCACACCGAGGACGGACGTTGGGGGTTCCTTCGAGGACCTTGCCAGGCAAGCTCAGCTGCGGACCGCAGCCTCGTTCGTTGAGGGTAGCTAGTCGCCAGCCGATCGAACATGGACGACGGTCCTCTGCTCTTCCTGGCCGCGTGGAGGGCCCGAACGCTACATTTCTAATGATCCCACGACTCTCGTTGACCCATCTCGTCTACTGCATACCCAAAGCTTCACGGCCAAGATGGCGACGGATGTTGCTCAAACGGAGAGCCAGCCAAGACTGATTTTCGGGATTGATTTCGGCACGACGTACGGCTTCAATCCCTACGTGAAAGAAAGGAGTTAACCTGGAGGCAATAGGTACTCGGGCGTTTCATTTGGCTTGTCAGGTCAAACTTCTGATAAGATCCGCACAGTCCAAAATTGGCAAAATGTCGATCCTGACAAGCCCGACAAAAGCGAGCAAGTAAAGGCGCCAAGCGTGATCAGGTATGACGAGCAAAAGGGGGTACAATGGGGCTACGGGGTCTCGGGGGATGGGGACATGCGGTGGCTGAAGCTGCTGCTCTTGGACGACAGAGACTTGCAGCAGTACCTATCTGATACACCGGCCAAGATGTCCCATTTGCTAAAGATGCGGGAAGTTGTCAGGCAGAGCGGCAAGGACGTGGTGGATATTATTGCCGACTATCTGCGGCTGCTGTGGGAGCATGCTGTGAAGGAAGTGGAAGGCATAGTTCACGACGGGTCCCTGATAAACAGACCGTTCACCATTGTCGCCACGGTCCCGGCCATCTGGAAGGGGTATGCCAAGAGCAGAATGCGGCTGGCGTTCAAAAAGGCCGGAATACTAGACGATCGGATACTCAGTGATGGGACTGTGGCCCCGACCTTGTTTCATTTTGCTTCCGAGCCCGAGGCGGCGGCGTTGGCAAGGTTGACGGACCTTGTCCATTTTGGCAGTATCAAGGTCTGTTTCTCCCTCCTTACCTGCATACTTTCACAATGCTGACCCGTTTTCGAAGGCGGGAGACTGCTTTACAGTCGTGGATTTTGGTGGTGGGACCGTGGTATAGTTATCCCGTTTACGCCGTTCTTGTTACAGGCACTGGTCTCTCCTAACAATGTCCTAGGATATCATTAGCTATCGAGTCACCGACGACAGCCCGCTGAGAATTGAGGAGGTTGTTGAAGGAACAGGTATTATTGCCATCGATAAGTCCATCCCGTTTCTGACTTGTTCGCAGGAGGGTTATGTGGTGTCACGTTCCTCGACCAAGACTTCAGGGGGCTCGTCATTAGCAGGCTTGGACCAGAAAACTGGGACAGAGTAGATCGGGAGGATATCGTCAACTTTCTTGAGGCCAGGTGGGAGCTCGGGCTGAAACGCACATATAACAGCGGTGTTAGAGGGTATAACCTTCCTATGAATGATTCTTTTCGGGACGTCACAAATGAGCGGCGAATAACGCTGGAAGAGTGGGCTATCTACACCTGATGATATATTTGATGGGTTGGCTAACAAGCGCTTATAGGCATGAGCTACGAACACTCTTTACAGGGTCGTATTCAATGACGGAATCCACGAAGCTTCTTGAACGGCAGCTCGCAGCGGTCAAAGACACAACCGAGAATCCACCCAAGGTAAGGCCGAGCTATCATTTCTAACGGCTAGCCATGCTCACCCCACTGACGCAGTTTGTCATCTTGGCCGGTGGGTTCGGCTCATCGGCAACTCTGAGGGAGGCGGTTAACAGCATTGTGGAGGAGGGGACGTCGATTTTAGGAGGATCCGATTCATCCAATATGTATGATGACCCCTTTTCTGTCCCTGTTTTGCCTAACTTGCAAAGGCTTGCTAACATGTTCAAAGTTGGTCAGCTGTCTCCCGCGGCGCTGTCATGAGCGTTGCCGAGGGCCTGCTGGACGGCGAGTTCGTCAAGGTGCAGTCCCGAATCGCTCGCGCCTGCTACGGGATCGTGTACTCAACCCCCTGGAGGGAAGGTGTCCATGATCCGCGGGATAAGTACTGGTGCCCGATTCGCGGGCGTTACGAAGCCAATAACCAATGCTCATGGTTTCTCAAGAAGGGAGAAAGATCTTCCAAACCTGAGCCTTTCGAGAAAGGGCTGGTGCGTCACTATAAACCTGACGAGCCAAGGACATACCCGAACGTTGACGGTAAAGTCTGGACTTACAATGACCTCAACCCGCCATCACGCAAAGAACCTGGCGTCGAAAAATATGAGACTATCCCTTGCGAGTCGACGATTCCGTGGGCGGAGCTTCCGGTAGAGCTAAATGGGGAAGGCAAGCCGATGAAGGTGTACGAATTCCGCTACGCTGCCATGTGCTTTGGCGACAGCGTCGATATCTCCCTCATCGGTCCGGACGGCGCAGTTAAGCAGACGAATATCGACATAGAAAGCGGCCCAGTGCATACCAGTCCACCACAGGCTATTCCCACGCGGCCGCTAGTTCCCAGGCCTGCTAATGTCCTGCCTCGTAGCTCACCTGCCGCAGCACCTCAAGCCCCTGTCAGTCATCGGTCAACAGAGTACAACGACGAAGATGACCTCTTTGATCTATCGGACAGGGACAGCCACACTGACGACACAAAGATGGGAGCTGCTGCGAGGCTCTCCACACGTGTCTCTAGGACCGACCCCGTGGACCCCGTGGTTCCCGCCTTGCCCCCTCCGCCCAAATACAGCGCCCAAGCACCGCCACGTCGTGTTTCTACGCCAGACGTCCTTCCTGAATTTAGAAAAGCATCGTGGCCCGCCCCCACACCGCCTCTGTCGCCACCCCCCGGGTTATCATTCGTCGGGAATCGGTCTGATAGAAGTGCGAGGGTATCTCAAATCGTCGACGGCCACATAATCAGCTATCCTTCCCCGCCACTCTCCCCTTTTTCTAACTTGGGGGACGACACCGATACGGACATACCAAAGACCAACAACCCATTCCATTGGCAGAACCAACCTCCCATCCCAAGACGCAGGCCAGACTCTGAGCTGCCAAGGTCCCGGGAGACGGTAACCTCGTCGGTGATGGAGACGACGACGGCCCGGGGCTCTACCAGTAGATTGCTGGACCCGCCAGCCGCCGCGGGACCAAGCACAGAGTGGCAGCGCGTAAACGGCGTCGTTGGCGGTGGAAGGAGTGAAAGCGTAAGGGAAAGGAATGCGCAGGAGGGCCCGAGCCCCAAGGTGTTTGGATTTCTCAAGAAGTTGACCAAGAAGCCTACCAAAAAATAGGTACCTAACTAGATATCGCTCGTGGGGATTTTCACTCCAGACTGCTTGGTTCCATAGTTCCGTAGATTTCTTGTTAGGGAAGGCGAGGTGTTTGAACTCCGTTTCACTTGATCCAGCTTGGACGAATTTGACGAGTTTTTCCTCGTCGAAGTTGAATCTCTTGGTGACCCAGCTCTGGAGGTCGTTGTGACCTGGACGGTGTTCAAGTAGAATCGCGCTCCGAATGCACCGGCTGGGAGTATCTAATACGGTCAGGGGTGATAAAGGTGAACTTCTCCGGCTGGACAGACATGACAATGTCGGTAAGCCTATGCCTAGGTCGTCCTCCTTTGCGGTATCCATGATTTGGCGATGTACACCATACTTCATCGGAGTGAAGTTATCAAGGTAGGTAGGGAAAACCCGTGTCTATGCACCAAATCCTCTCTCTCTCTCTGTGTGTATGTGTATGTGTGTGTCTCTCTCTCCAACCTTTTAAGCCCGTTAATCCACAGATTGTTCGATAAAGTTGAACTAAGCTAAGTTGGAATACGCAGTATCCGTGAGCTTCATCTTATTCATGAACCGCTGCGAAGCCAAACCAAACTACACTGCATTACCACCAACCAGACTCCGTGAGCAAGTCTCGTCATAAGTACCTGAGATACTTATGTAGCCAACCACCAACCCAACACTAAAGCATCAAAGCATCAAAGGATCAAACACCTTGCAAGCTGCGACCCGCATTTTAGAAAAAGAACAAGAAACCGATTAATCCCAAAAAAGGGGGTATCTATCACATACACAATACACCTACTCGTTAACAACAAACACACCAACCACCATCCCACACAAAAAACTCCGTACCCCATATAAACATAAACACAAAATCATCCCAACCTCGGACTCTTCCTCCTCCCCGCGCTCTGCGCAAAGACACCCATCCCCATCCCCATCCCCTCAGGCCTCAAATTCTCCTGCTGCTGCGCCTCGGCCACACTGTGCACACTCACAACACTCCCCACCTTTTTCGTTGGAATCCCTCCCCCGGCCCCCTTCCGTCCCCTCGTACTCCTCTTCATCAGCGGCACGGTATTCTCGCCGCTCGTCACCGGCAGCGAGATGACACTAGCGTCCCCTTCGAAGATGATCGAGCCTGTTGTCAGGTTGGAATTCAGACCGCGCAGGCTCATGCTTAGCGGGTTGCGGGCTGTGTTTTCTGTCGTCGTTGCTGCTGCGACGGAGGATAATCTGGATGGTGGTGGTTGTGAGGAGGAGGGAGACTTGGTCTGTGGTGATAGGTTGGTGGTGTCGCTAAAGACGATAGAAACCGCCTTGCTGGGCGTGGGCGCGTCGCGCATGTCTGCCAGGAGGATCTCGTGCGCGCTCGTCCGAGGGAGCTCGGTCGGGTATTGGTACTGCACCTTCTGCGGCGTCTCGCCCGTTGGCTGGTACTCGTGGAGGAGCGTGTTCTGGATGCTTTCCCGCAAGTTGGAGAGTGGCTGGCAGACTTCTTCGTCAATCGGCGCGAGGCCGTCCTGCAGAGTCTGTGTTGCCGCGTCCATCTCGGTGCCGAGCTCCTCAACCCTCGCAAAGGTCTCCTTGCAGTGGGCCGAGATGTTGGCGAACGACTCCTCCACGGTATTAGTGAGGGCATCAACCGAGGCTGTGTGTCGCTCGTGGTGGTCGGCGTTCTGCGACTTGGCTCTTGACACAAAGTCGTCGAGATCGCGCATCTGCACATCCAGGTCCTTCATCTGCTCATCCACCACACGAACCGTCTCAGCATGGACAGACTTGGTCGTCGTCTGGATCGAGTCGCTGTGCTTGTTTGCAATCTAACACTGTTAGTCATGTCAATCGATAGGAGCAGATGTACTTACCGTCCACTCGTCCTTGAGTTTACCCTTGAGCGTCTCACGCGACTTAGCCACCTCCTCCAGCAATTCCTCATCCCGAACATTCCACTCGTCCATGCCTTCGGAGAATTGGGCGACACTACCCTCGAATGTGTTGCTGGAGTCGACTACAGTCTGTCGTATGAGCGCAGTCTTGCCCGCCAGACGCGATTCTTGCAACTCGGCCTGTGAGCTGATCAGGGACGTAATCTGCAGAAGCAAATTCTCCCTCTCCGCAGCAGCCTGTTTCCTCTCTTCGTCCACTACTTCCTGTATCCTGGCAGCGACGGAGCCGTTCGACTGGACCATGCTCTGGCTAGCTGCCTCTAGCTGTTGTCTGAGCCGATCCGATTCAGCCTTTTGGGCGCTGAGATGTCGGAGAACATCCTCAAACAGCGATTTGAAGTCCTTCCCGAGAGAACTGTACGAGGCATGCAGCTGGTTGTGGAAGGTGTTGAGCTCGCTCAGCACATCCTCTGCTATCCTTTCTGCTGCTCCGGCAATCGCTTGCAGACTCTCGCCAACGCGTTGCTTCACGTGGTCGCGCACAACTTTGATCTCCTCCAACACACCATCCATTTCCTCCTTGGAGTTTTGCTGTTGCTCAAGAAGCATGGTCCTGGACTCGCCGAACTGGTCTAGGTTCTCATCGAGAAAGTCTTGTGTCGAGGATAGCTTTTCAAGTTCCTCCTTGACAAAGAACTGCATTCGTTGAGAAATGTTGGAAATGTGATCTTCTTGGTCCTTGCGAAACTCCTCAATACGGCCCTCCACAAGCTCGGTGACATTGGAGACCTGAGCCTGCGACATGGACCACGTGCTTCGGTTCAGGCTCTGAAGATCCGACTTCCGCTTATTCTTCTTCCGTAGACCGTCGACATCGCCGACCGTCTTTTGAAGGGTGGTCAGGAGTTCCCCTCCTACAGCATGAAGCTGCTGCTCCGTCTTTTGGTGTGCTCTTCGGATCAACGTCTCCTCGGCTAGGGTCTTCCTAGTGGCTGCTAGCACGAGCTCCGTCTGATCTAAAACCTCCTTCGTCTCGTCAAGCTGCATGCGGGTGCCCTCGTGCTCCTTCTTTAGCCCCATAAAGCTAGAGGTAAGCGCAAAAAGCTCCTGCACCTTCTTCCCCAGGTTATTCTCGATCATTTCGATCTTGGCGGCCTGCTCCTCGGTCAAGATACGTCGTGACTCGTTCTCGGCCGTGATTTCTTCGTACGCCTCGTTCGACAAGTAGACGCCATTGCGTTGACGCGTGGCAATGAGCTCACTCTTTAGCTTCTCAATCTCGGCCGTAAACTCGCGCAGCAGCGTCTTCTTATTCATGAGCGCGTTGAGTTGCGGCTTGTTTCGGATATTCTTGGCCCGAAACGCATAGTCCAAAGTTGAAATGGTTTCCTCAAGATTACTCTTCGCAGGTGACACCGTCGCAATGATGCATGTCTTGGTGCGGCCACCTAGCGAGTCTTGCAGTAGACGAGTCAACTTAGACTCGCGGTAAGGGATGTGGGAACTGCGGTCGACGAGGGCGTTGATGACGCGCCCCAGCGTGAGAAGACTCTTGTTGATGAGCCCAGCTTCGGCAGCCCGCTTGTTCTCGGCCCCTGAACGTTGGATGTTCTCACTACCAGCCAGGTCGACCAGGTTGAGCTTTCCGGTCATTAGATAGTCCTCTCCATCGTCCGTCTGTCGCTTGGCATGCACTGTGATGGTGAAAATGGTATGACTTCGACTACTGAGGTCGTTGCACTTGGTAGCGGCGACCTGGCGTCTCACGCTGCCTTCTTGGAGCCATTTCAAGCCGTCTGTTGCACTGGTAATGTGCCTCTCCTCCATGCCCTGAACGATGGTCGTTGCGTGGCTCTTTCGAGAGTTGTCATCGTAGATTTTGAGCTTGCCGCCTTCCTCGGGAGACAGCAAATCGCGTAATTCTTCGTTGTAGAGCTCGATAAACGAGCATCGGACACAGTTGTCGGTCTCATCGATCTCGAGTTTGTTGAAGAGCGCGTGGAGGACGCGGGGGATGATTCCGGCCTCGTCTGATAGAAGCCCCAGTGTGCTAGTCATGTCACCAGACATGGTGTACGTCTTCCCGGTGCCCGTCTGCCCGTAGGCGAATATGGTACAGTTATAGCCCGTCAACATCTGTCACGGTTAGCACCCATACCACAGCAAGGGCAAAAGGCGCCTCACTTCGTCCAGGATGGGTTTGACCACATCATCAAATATCATGCTCTGGTCCGCGGCCGGGGAGAAGACGCGGTCAAAACTGTATGTCTTGTTGCTCAGAGCCGATGGTCCCATGGCGAGCTCGACGACCTTCCCCTTGACGCCGTCTGTCCGGACGACCGGAGTGCTGTTTTCGCGCACCTCGCGCTCATTGCGACCCCGACATCGCACGACGACGTTGATGTTGGTAGCCTCCCCAGCGTCGGCGTCGTCGAAGTCGCGCTCCTTGCGCTTCATGCCGGTAGTGGCCGTGGTGGCTGTCGACATGACCGAGCCAGCCGGCGATGTCGCGCCCGTTCGATCGGTTCGTGGAGCGGCCGAGGCGCGTCTAACACCCTGTCTGCTGGTGATATTTCTCGTGGGAGGTCGAATTCCAGAACGCGTGCCGGCTGCTGGGCGCGGAGGGGGAGCCATTGACGTGGCTCTGCGCTCCATCGGGAGCGTGTCTCGTCCAAATGATGCTGCAAATCAATCCAAGAACTGCAAGAAACGTCGATTGCAAGCCCAAAGAATTCAGCGCAAAGTTGCAGATCCAGGGTTGGCGGTGGTGGAGTGCACTGATCAATTGTTGTGCAGGGATTTCTGCGGGTTGGAAGGCGCGCGACACAAACACCCAGCCGCCATTGCCCCAGCAACGCGCACCAGGGCGCCAAGGCCCCTCCCCACTCTGGAAGATGCATGGCCCCACATGCCCCTCAGGCACGCTGCAGCCCCGCGTCGCCCGTGCCTGCCGGGATGACGTCCAGCTGGCCAGCTGAGAGCTCCAACACCCCGCCATCATCCCCGAACTGCTGGGGACTCATCACGAGGGAGCTACGCATGGTCCGCTGCGCCTGGTTCCAGACATTTAAGCTCCGACTGTTTCTCTCTTCAGCTATTCCCTGTTCACCGCTATCTTCCGTCGACGATATCACCCGACTCCAAGAGTAAACGTTGTTGTCGCATTGTTTGCCTGGAGCCCTCTCTCTGCATCTGCTATTGCGTCGCGGCGTCGCAGCCATGTCGCTCTTCTCTGCCCAGCTCCATCCGGGGCGGGCCTTGGGCTTTCTGGTCCTGGGTGCTTCGATGCACGATATCCTCACGCGACTCAAGGCCGAGCCTCAACGATTTCTAAAGTTCGACTTGATGTACGACAAGACCGATCCCGTGAAAGAGCCCGTCATCCTGGGCCTGCCTGCGAATGGCATCCGGCTTCGCTTCGATGGACCCGAGCAGCGACTGCGACTCATCGAGGTCATTGACTTCACCAAGAACCACATCTTTCTCAAGCCCGCAAACGACAAAGAGCGGGATCTCGTCCGCCCACCGTCCAACACGCAAAGTGGCCAGCAGGACCTCGCTGCTGGCCCGACGTTCCGCCATATCTACCAGCGGTTTCTAGGCCCGACATATGATGGGGAATACATACCGCAGTCGGATACCGACGGCATATACGTGCTCTCGTACCCAGGGGTGGGATTCACGTTTTCCATGAAGAAGTCGGACTACAAACCCTCCAAGGATGTCGTTTCGCTGCTGTCTTCGTCGGCTATCCCTACGTCCATGGCCATCTTCTCGGGCGATTCTTGGGCACAAGCGCGAGACACCATGTGGACCGAGATCTTGCCGAGCATCAAGACATTCCCGCCACTTGCTAAAGGCAAGGATGTCTGTCCCGACGAGGTTTCGCTCGTCAAAATCCACGGCGGCGGGAAGTTGCAACTGTTCCGAAAGTGGACGAATAACTCTTTCTGGATTTCGCTTGGCGACACCACCCAACAAGACCTGGTTGCAGAGCTCGGCCCTCCGGATGCGATATATCGGAAAAATGACCAACGCATGTATGTCCACAAGCTGCGAACCACAAGTAATACCGTGGCGCGGCCTAGCGGGAACGACCTCAAACGGTTTGACGATCTGACGGACACGGACCAATCATCCGCCCATACAGCGTCTGATGGCTATGATTCCAACGACGAGGCCGTGGAGGATGAACTCGTCGACCACGTCTCGAGCGAGTGTTTCTACAACTACTTTTATCTGGGATTCGACATTCTCGTATCAACACCAACCTCTCCCTCCAAACCACCCCCATCACAGGGCCCAGATTCGGGCATCCCCGAAGTACAGTTCAAGTCAGCCTCTCCCGATCGGCTGGTCGCAACTAAGGTGATCTTGCATGGCAACGTGCCCGGATCCTACCCGTTTAACAGACACCGACGCTGCCGGTGGGAGATTGCCTACCTTTCCGGCGCGGTGGTTAACTCTGAGACGCCGTTTTCCGATATGGAGCCGAGTCTGCGGGAGGAGTGGAAGTCCATATATGCGTCAGAAGAAGAAGGAAAGCAGAAACAACGAGGAATGGTTCTCAACAGGGGTTGGGGTGACAGTCCAGGTAGTAGCTGCGAGCTTCTTGGGGGGTGGGAGGAAAGTGGCACTGCGACGACTCCAGGCGTGGGCAAAAAGTTTGACGGGAGCGAGGACTCAACGACTACGCTGTACGGGTTTCCCGGATTAGTCTTTGAGGTTCTGAAGAACGGATACGTAAGTGCGGTGACGGTTTTCTGAGTGGATGGGAGCAGGACATCGTGAAGCGATGATGGCGTATATGGCATTATCTATTGCATCATTGGGACTCTGGGGTTATTGCTTGGGGATTTTTGTCGGTTTTTGTGGCAAGGAGAGCGGTGTTACTTGGCAACCTGGATGGGTCACGGGTCTTGAGCGATTACATGGTTTTGGGTAACTACTGCGAAGAGCTTTGGCGATTCTGCGGATAATTGGACAACTAGAATATTCTCATGCAACCATTCGGGGTTTCCATCTTTGGACTTTGACCTGTCGGACACAGCCTTCAAAGACGACTTTGGGCGGCTGAATTATGGGCCGCACTGAAGATCAGATGGCCATGTGCTCAGACCCCGAGGCTTTGTTTCAACAACCGAAAACCTCTTATGCTTTTGATATGTATTTTTTACGAAGTGAGGATTCATTCCATCTGTCTCCTATAGATCGCCATGTCTAGACAAAGATCATCCGTGCCGGAAGCATCCAAAGCACCGAAGCCGTTCCTGACGGTTTATTCGCTCGACCGCGACCACTCGCAGCACAGCCTGTCCATCTACGTCACAAAGCTCCAGCTCCGCTTGAGACATGGCGGCATCCGGTACGAGAACGGTCTCGGCACGCGCGGCGACGCGCCCAAGAAGAAGTTTCCCTACGTCCGCTTCGAGGAGTCGGGCGAGCTGATGGGCGACTCGGCACTCATCACGGAGCGGCTGGTCCGCGAGGGGAGGCTGGAGGATCTGAACGGCCGGTTGACGGCCGAGGAGAAGGCGAGGGATTATTGTCTGCGGGTTATGATTGAGGATCGGCTTTATTATCTTGTCGTACGTTTATATTTTTTTATCACCATTTGACCATTGTTTGGTTAGGGAGGAGGCTGATTCTTTTGGGGGTGGTCTAGAACTACGAGCGGTGGTTTATGAATTACCCGCTGATGCGCGACACGGGCCCGTTTGGACATTTGCCTTGGGGTTTGAGGCATGTCGCTGGATTTGTCGGGTTGCAGTATGTCAGGATGATGTTGTTCTTTCAGGGAACGGGGAGACATACGCCCGACGAGGTGAGGCACTTTACTGATGAGGCTGTGGACGCTATTGCCGGCTTTGCTGAGGCCGCGCGGGACAAGGCCGGCGGTGCTGGTAATAAAGAGGCGCCGTTTTGGATTTTGGGCGGGGAGAAGCCGACTGAGGCGGATTTTACGCTGTTTGGGGCGTTGTCTGGGTATTTGGTGAATCCCATGTGAGTTTTTTTGTCGTTTTGTTGGTATCGTCATGCTGATCGAGTTGGGATATACAGTCAACCGGCTACTACGGCTAGAGTAAAGGAGTCACCCGCGCTCATCGACTATGTCCAGAGGATTCATCGGGCTTACTTTCCTGATTATCGCGGCTTTCCATGATGATGACGGGGTGGCGGGGTGGGTCGAGATGTTGATAGGGCTTTGCAGAATGGATTTACCGCTTGTTGACTCGTCATTTTGACAAGATGTACTTCTTACCATCTCTACTCAAAGCAAATAATCTCATTCTATACTGTACTAGTGAAACTTAATATCGTGAACCTCAGTAGGTTTTGTCTGAATTCGGAACCTCGAGCGAAGAAGCTCGAAAACTTGAAGTTCAAAAAGACCGACCCCACCAGTCTTTGGCTGCTGCAACTGCTGGGGTGCTTGACCCACTGTGGAAGCGAGATTCGTCGGCTAACAGTGGACCCGAGGCGCTGGCTCCGTCTGTGGAATTTGCCGGAGCGGATTTGGATGAAGTGCCGTTCGGAAGCTGACCACGCTGCAAGAGCTCCCACACAGCAGCTGGTGAATTGGATGCCGGCGAATCGCAACGCCAGAAGCCGTTCTGACGTCGCGTCACATGAAAATCTCTTGTGTCGACCCCAGTCCCCTTTTAGATCTGTAGCTGCCGCCATTCGCGCCCGACCGCTGCTGTCAACTCAACCTTAGCCATGCGTGGCCATAACCAACTCCTTTGACGTTTGCGGATCTACAAGTTGACGTTGAACGCCATGCGAAGACGCCAGAAATGAATGACGACGATGCGAGCCCGCCCAACAACCTTCGACCGCGCAGGGCGGCGAGGCAGTCCGAACCCTTCGACCGCGAACGAACCGCTAGCTCAGCGCTCGAGAGGGCCGATGCCGGGTCAAACGCCATGAGCACCGACTCTACTTTTACCCCCAGAACATCCGAGAGTCTCGAGCCCGCTCCGCGTATTTCTTCACCTCCGCTTCACGACGAAGCCCAGCGTCGGACCAAGCCTCACCACCGTGGGCATAACAAGCATCGGTCGAGCGGGGCGTTTCTACTGTCCGACCCCGTCGGGAGCAGTCCCGATCACAATGTCGCCGCACGAACACATTCACAAAGGAGCCGTCGGGACGGTGTTAGCCAACGACAACGACGGGCCGACGATGGTGCCAGCGCTCGGGATGCTCGGGCTGGGCCCTCTCACCGTTCTGACCCAACTCCCGAGCACTCAAGGGCTGCCGCAAGGGTCTCAACGGGCTCGGCAGTGACAAAGGGGGAATCTCTGGCTGGGGAAACCGCCGTCGGGTCGTCACCACGAACGAGCATGGCACCTTTGGATATGGATTCGGCGCAGATCGTCAAGATGGCCTTGAACCTGAGCGAGTCGAGGCGAATGGCGTCGCGGAGGAACGTTTCCCAACCGATACCACCGAAGCTAGCGCCTTTACCTGATGCTGCCGCAGGGGGAAGTTTGAGGCAGCATCTCCAGCAGCAACGGAGGGTTTCGCGAACCATCTCCCCCAAGCCGGACCGGTCACCTCGGATAGGCGGCCCGCGGGTTCTTAGTCCCCTACAGTCTGCCTTCGAGCCGGATGGCTCCTATCGCTATCACTTTTCGCAGTCGACACTGGCTCGGGCGCAAAAGGCAAAAGAGTACTTGGAGCTCATGGGACAGTACCGGCGAGTACTCGATATGCTTCCACCACTAAAGCCAACCACGGTGGAGAGAACTCCAAGCGCAAGTCCGCCTGGAAGCCCGAACGGATCGGTCCATGTGTTCCGGGTCCCAACCCACACGGATGGCGTCATTGGACGGCCCTATAATCCTCTACAATACATACGAAACCGCAAAGTGCGAGCACGGGAGAGGAAGGCTATTGATGGCGAGAGCCAAGGGTTCAACGACGTTGTCAAAGTGTCTGAATGGGTAGATGACGTCTCTAGGTGGGTCGCCACCGGACAGACACAGGCTTCAGGAACTCCGGCCCTTCCCCCGTTCACAAGTGCCGACATCATGGCTCTCCAGGGCTCCCCGCTAGCTGCGGGCGCGAGGTCTGCCGCCTCTTCCAAGCCGAAGCGTCCGAGGGTAGACTGGGTGATAGACCCAGCAGATATGCTTGCAGATTTGTACTGGCTTGAGCAGGACGACAACAAGAAGCTGGTGGAAGACCGTCACTGGCGCCGCGTTTTCCCTCAGGGCGACGGCATGTACCGCCCGCTTTCTAACGACAGCCCTGGGCAGAGACTATTGACTCCGAGCTCGACACACGAGTCGCCTGACAACAAAGTAATTACTGAAAAGGTATCTACGGATACGTTACCGTCAAAACCAGAACATGAGCACGAACATATCCTCAGTACCGCCCGCGATCGAGCGCAACAAAAGCTTCGGGCACTTAGGAGCTCCCATCATCGGCATACAGGCTCCATGCACAACCGTGATTTCTTGCGCATCCACCGAGGCTCGATCTCGGAGTCATCGGACACCGACAATGATAAACGGCGACGGGCAAGAAACGGGACGATCAGCAGCAGCGGTAAGGACCTGCTAGCGAAGCAGATGGACGACCTCATTGCGCAAGAGCAAAAGAGTCTTGGCAAGCAGTCACAATATGACCAGGAAGCGTCGCGTATGAAGTTCACCAGCCCTAGTCTGATGACGCCTGACCGGGAGACGACACGGACTTCAACCGTCCCAACACGATCCAGCAGTCACCGGCGGGATGAGTCACGGACTGACTTTAGTGAGACTGAGATCAAGCTCCCTCGGTTGAAACCACTGCCTTCATCTCCCCAGATCCAGGCAAGAGATAGTCTCGATATACCACGGAGCGGGAGGCGGCCATCCCTTGATTATGATACCTCGCAGCCCAATTCACCAGACCTACGGCCACTTCGGGATGTTGCGCTTATACCGGCCCTGGGTAGTGACCTATCGCCAATGTCGAGCAGACCAAGTTCGCCGACTAGGAATCCGTTGACGAGGGTCAAGAGCATATTTCGTGAGCGTAGCAAGGAGCGAACGAACGACATCCGCATCCCCATTGTGGAGGAGGATGGAACTGATTACTTCTCGCCGCCTCTTGAACGAGTCGAGTCGCCTGACTGGAAGACCGAGTCCAAGGGACGATCAAAGAGCCCGCCGAGGAAGGTGGGCACAGGCGGCACATATGGCAGCCACAGATCGCACAGAAGTGTGGGCAGCGTCAAGCTTAGAGGCGAGGAGGGCTCCGGCTTGCGATCTTTGTTTCGAGCCCCGCGCATCGATAGCGTCTTGCGGAGTAGTGTTTCCAAGGTTAGCGACATGATCTGGCGGAGGGACTCGGGAGGCGTGGATGAGCAGTCCTCCAGCACGTCGTCTGACTCCTCAGACGGCGAACATGGTCGAAGGGGCAGATCCCGGGGAAGATCAAAGGGGTCGCTTCTACCTAGTCGGACGACTTCTCGGCGACGCCATGACAGTGACACTACATCACAGCTCTTGTCACCCGGCGGCCAGCAATCACTGTCGGCTCCAGGCTCGTATCCCGCTTCACGGCCGATTAGCCGTCGCGGTTCTCGGTTCGATCTGCTCAAGCCCCCGCGGATTGATGTCCAGAATGCGTCGCCCACGGCGTCACCGCCTTCCGAGGTCGCGCACCCACCGCCGTTCGACGTGTCTGAGACGGAGTCGCGTAAGAGTAGCTACACCGACGCTCTTCGCACTGTCGATGCGCGCCTCGACGCTGTTCTCGCTCTCCCCAGACTGACTCAGATATCTCCCACGACATCCAGCCGTCACTGGTCTGTAGCCGATGGCGTACGCGTGGCTTTCCAACCCACAATATCGAGGAGTGAGATCGCCAGGCTCCGGGCTCTGCTCCTCGGCTTCGGGATCCAAGCGATGGAGATGGACCGTCGTGCCAGGGAACGTCGTATTCTCGCCTTTGTCCAGAGATCTGCCTCTCCAACAGCTGAAGCCCCCGGCTCGCCGTCTTCTGACGCGATTCCCTGGTCCGATATCGCACGTCTCTGTCCCGACCCCGAGGTCCGCGAACGTCTCGTCACCCAACCGGTCGCCAAGGCGGAACTTTACCCGCTCGCCGGCGGCATCCTCAGCGCATCGATGCAGGACTCGGCGCAGCAGTGGCAGACGGCCTCGGACAAGTTCAAGAACGAGACCGTGCCGGCGCTCTGGGAGAGGGTCGAGTCTCTAAACGAGAAGGTGGCCGGCCATCTGACACCGCTCGTGCAGACGGCGACGGAGGAGGCGGACGAGGCGAACCAGGATCTTGTTTCCGAGCAGAGACTAAAGGTCAAGAGGGTCATGGACGGCATGGATAAGATGCTGCGTCGTCGGCGGCGACGGTTCCGCTGGGTCCGTAGGGCGGGCTGGCTTGCTGTTGAGTGGGTTCTGGTCGGGTTTATGTGGTATGTGTGGTTTATTGTTATGATTACTAGGGTGTTGTTGGGCATTGGGAAGGGGGTGGGACGAGCGGTGAGGTGGTTGTTGTGGTTGTGATTTGTGGGTCAGCGTGTAATAAAAATGGCATCACAGAGGCATGGGGATACGGAGCGTGGAGTTTACAAGGCTTTGTTTATACACTCTTTCCTTTCATATGTATTTTGGGGGTAATGTGGCTAGGTAGTTGAAGTTGCTATTGATGGCGTGTGTCGGCTGAAGAGGGGGGAAGAGAAGAGGGTGGTGTGTGTAATGCTAAAGCTGGATATTGGATCTGTGGATCTCATCATGGCGGTTTGATAACCGGACCGGACGAAGAGTGAAGCACGAAGGGAAGATGTCTGAATAGACGTTTACTCTGCCCCTCTGCCCCCTATGGCTTCTTAACTGGCTATGACGATACCTGATTGATTCCCATCCGGGAGTGTTATTGTGAGAACTACCTTGGGTCGGGGTTCGTGTTGGGGGTGGGAGGCGGAAGGGTAGAGTTGCAATCTGTCTTCTCTGTCTGTTGACGTAGGTAGGCAGATAGGCAGGACCATATATATATATATATATATATATATATATGTACAATACAACCTGGCTCTAGTTCTAGCCCTGGATTCTGATCTGATCGGATCGGATCTCCCCAATCCCTACCTAATAAGCACAGGTGCTCTCTCTCTCTCTCATGGCTTCCCTTTCTACTCTCCACGACAAGATACAAAGGTCAAGGTTAAACAGGAAGAGGATCAGAGGAGGTTCTTGCTTGCTTGCAAGGGACGTATTGCGACGATCTGTAGACTGGTTTCAGAAAGGGAGAGGGTCGGGTCTTGCTTTTCCCGCTCCCACTCCCGCTCTCGCAATATTTTTTTTACAGAAGTGTTCGAGATTGTATTGCGGATATGTACACTTTTGTTGTGTGTGTGTGTGTGTGTGTGTGTGTGTTGCCTGAGCAAAGAAAGATAAAAGATATAAAAAGGCCAAGGGAAACTAGTGAACAATGGAAGGAGGGAGGGCATGTTCTCTACTTTTCTACTTTGCCGCTATTCCGTACATGTGTTGAATCTTCCCTGGGTACGAAATACCTAATCGTCTATATATGTACCCAAACTCGTTTTGGAACTGGGGACCGGGAAGGCAACTGATATGACGGGGGTATATATATATATGTAAATAACATGTTGTGGTTTCAGTTGAAGGGGGAACATGTTTGACAAGATATTTGTGAGCCGGGCCAAGGACAGAAGCGCATGGGATGGACGGGCCTGGGTACCTACCTCTCTAGATCCCAGATGAGAGACGAGAGTTTGTCAAGTGTTGGTCTCATCCATTTGTTCTTCTGTAACCTTGAGGCTATACCTATCGCCTACAGACCACGGTTCCGACACTCTGTTCTATACTCTTCTTTACTGTTAATCCACCCAAAAAAAGTTTTCTGACGCCAACCCTTCGTCGACTGTTCTATACCCTCCAGGCTTACTCCCCCAGGTCTCCAATATCTCCGAAAAGCGCGTTTCAAGCTTGGTATACCATCATTATTACCTTAACACCATTCCGGCAATCTATCTCTACGGAGTAGCCTAGCCTAGCTTACAAGCGCCCCGTAACCCAACTCCTCTCTCCAAAACATCTACTCAATCCTCTTCTTCCCCTCCTCGGCATTGATATACCGCGCCGTGCTCAACCCACGCTCATGCCTCGCGACCAGCGGCCCGAGGATCTTATCCTTGCGGACCTTGCTAATGGTCTCGTGGTATCCCTCGGTCGCCCACGGTCGCGGATTCAACTTGGGCCAGTTGACCTACACACCTAATTAGCCCCTCTTCTCAAAAAGGTTTGCGACCAAAACACTTACGTAGAGCATGCCGTTATTAAAAATAAAGTGGATCGACCAGAGCGCGACAACCGCCCAGAAGATGAGGAAAATCCGCATTGGCCAGACCGACGACCCAGCTCCGCGGGGGGTGAACCACCCCAGGACAAACAGAAACAGACTGAATGCCGCAACATACGGCACCGCCTGGATCAGCACGGGCCGGCGATCGGCAAAGACAAGACTGGACCCGATATTCGCCGTGCTGGGCGAGTACACCCCCAGGAACAAATCAAACGCGTCCTGGCGCGGGCCGTCGAGGAAATTGTTGCGGCAGTACCGCGTCACGGCCACATTACCGTCCTGCAGCGCGCCGCCGCGGGTCCGCTTGCCCAGACGCGTCAGGTCCGTCTTCATCGCGCCGGTGCCCGAGTAACTCTTGGACACGACATCGGCGTTGTCGGCCCAAAGGTTGCGGAACATGAACTCAAAGGCCGGGTCCTCGTCGGCGAAGCGGGAGCCCTTGGCCATCAGACCCAGATCGACAAACATGCGGTCGAGCGTCCAGCGGGCGAGCAAACTCTGGACGACGTTGGTGCGGTCGAGACAGTCCATGCAGTTGGTGCGCACCACACTCGTCTGCTGGTTGCGCACCTCGAGACGGCCGTCGAGGCGGCTCCCTGGCATGTCCACGGCGCGGAAGTATTGCTGCGCGATGAGCGCATCGCGCATGCGGTCGATGAGGAGCTGGGCGCGGTGCATCTGGAGCCCCTTGGTCTCGGAGTGGAAGTCGAAGTAGATGTAGTGCAGCCGGTCAAACTCGGACTGCTTCTGGCCCGGCTCGATGACATGGAACTTTTCGTCGGTCCGCTGGTCGGCCTCCCTCGACTCCTTGGGTGAGGAGACCAGCATGTCGACCATCTGCTCATATGCCTGTTTGACGCGCATTTCTCGCCCCTTTTGGTTGACCAGGTTTACCAGGTAGTTGTCTCCGTAAATGCGGATCTGCTCGTCAAAGTGCGCCTTGGCTGCTGGGAATGCAGCCTCGATGCTCCTGATCTGGATCTTGGGCGTATACTTTAACGTGTTGATCTCAGCCCAGTACGCAGGTACGCTGCCGCGTGTTTGTACGTATGACAAGATCTGCATCTCCTTGCCTTCGGCTCCGCGCTTGCCGCTCTGCATATCCGTGCTCCCTGCGAATCCGCCGAGGCCACTTCCGGTGTCATTGAGAATAACAATCTGTTCGGTTTCGTTGTAATTTGCAGCATGGCCCTGGTCATCGAGACCACGTGTGAAGTATCTCGTCCCGGCCCGGTGTCTTGATCGCCTGCTGATGAGGATGACGGTGAGGGGGGTGCCCTTGAAAGTTGTCGGCTTGATCTCGAGCATGCCGAACATAACTGGGAGAATGTAGGGATCGATTCCCGGCTGCGGCGCAGGCTGGCCCCTACCACCGAGGTTGCGGAAGTCTATGAAATCGGACTGAACGAAGCGGTTCCAAAAGAAGCGATCGTCAGCCCGCGTCCACAACGGGCTGGACGTGTCATGCTGAGCCTGGCGTTGGAAGGAGTTTGTGAGATCGATCGAGTAGGAGAAATACATCGGCCCGGCCTTCAGAAAGCTTCGGAGGAGAGAGAGGAAACGGTCCTCATCGGGATCGTGGACTTGGCGCTCGCGCAGCGGGAAGAAGTCGGTCGACACAATCTTGTAGACCATATGCCCCTTGAGTCGGCCGACAGGCTGGGCCTTTGTAATTACAATGATGTATTTGTCTGTACCGGTCAGCGTGGGTACAGAGACAACAAACTATAACCGACAAGTCCTCACCAAGCCGTAGCTGGATCATGCCCAGGATGCCCGCAATACTTGTTTGCCGCGAGACACGCTTCCCTGCGAGGAGAGCGGCATCGGTGAGGCGGATGTCGCCGGTCGGGCGATCGATGGTAAGGGCGGGCGCATTGGGGTTGGAGGGCGACGAGAAGATGTACGAGTCGGAAGACACCTGCACATTGGTGTCGCGGTACGGGAGCGTCATGGTGAAGCTGCAGCGTCGAAACCTCGAGCCCAAGAACAACAGCGAAAGGGAAAAGAAGGGTCGAAGAGAGCGAAGAGAAGGAAATGAATGGTCCCAAATGCCGTCACGATTGCATTGCCTCCGAGAGCACCGGAATTACTGCGATTCAGAACAAGAGCGCACTCCTCCGCCTTGGGATCCGAGGTGCAAAGGTGTCTTCTGGATTCCCTCACAATCCGCACTTTGCGGTGCTCGCCAAGTAATCGTCATCCCTGTCGCAAGCTGACGGCCAGCCAAGCTCTGACTGTGGCTCTCAACGAAGGCGCCCGGGCTCCCGCAGTGGCAATCACAATCACGTGTAGGGCACGGGCCACAGAGCAGCGCTTGCAGAAGCTCTGGCGACTCCGGGCCTGACGTGTGCAGCGGCGGGACCCGCCCAGGCTGCCGCCTCTCAGCGGCCAAGCAGCCCTGTCTCGACAATTCCGGCTCTGGTCCCGTGGTTCACACCCATCCAACCATTCGGCCATTCAACAAAACACATCGTCGTCTGCCCTCTGCCTTTATCGCTGACTTCGCATTTGCCTCGACCCCGTCTCATCCATCCGCGACATTCGAGCCCTTTTGGATTCTCCACCATCGACACCCCGACGCATCCATCGTCCGTTATCTCGCTCGTCCCCCGAGGTTGCTGCTTGAACCTACCGAGGCGCCGCGATCGCTAGTGTCCTCCCGATCACCACTCCTTCACTCTCCCCCCCCCATCCCGCACTCGTCATGGCTACCCGTGGACCCCCTGGCGCCCGTGCCATGAACAACCGGTTTGCGCAGTTCAAGTTGGTACTGCTAGGTTAGTCTTCAGGCCGGATCCGACGGAAGATTAAATGCTGATACTGGGCAGGCGAGTCTGCTGTTGGAAAGAGTTCGATAGTATTGCGGTTCGTTAAGGTAAGTCGCATCCAAGAGGATTCAAAGTAACGGCAGCTGACTTGGCCAGGACCAATTCGACTCGTATAGAGAATCCACGATTGGCGCTGCTTTCCTCACACAAACCATCTCCTTGGACGAGAACACCACAGTCAAGTTTGAGATCTGGGACACGGCGGGCCAGGAGCGGTACAAGTCCCTTGCTCCCATGTACTACCGAAATGCGAACTGCGCCGTCGTTGTCTACGATATTACACAAGCTGTATGTTTGTTTCCAAGACCGACCGAGTTACCAGCTAACCTCAGATGTAGTCATCACTCGATAAGGCCAAGGCGTGGGTAAAGGAGCTGCAGCGCCAAGCCAACGAGAACATCATCATCGCCCTGGCTGGAAACAAGTTGGACCTGGTTACCGAACAGCCTGACAAGCGGGCCATCCCGACGGCCGACGCCGAGGCGTACGCGAAAGAGGCCGGCCTGCTCTTCTTTGAGACGTCGGCGAAGACGGCGGAGAATGTGCGGGAATTGTTCACAGCGATCGCCAAGAAGCTGCCTCTCGACCAAGCCGGCCCAAGACATGCCCGTCCCGGTCAACGGCCGGGCGTCAGTCTAGCGCCGGAGGGAGCGAATACGCAAACCGGAGGGCCATGTGCCTGCTGAAGGACGCAATATGCAAGGGAGTTTGCACAAAGTCTATTGTGGGGTATGTTACGCTAGAATACACGAGGCCGGGGCAGCCTGAGATCAGCATGGCGACGGCTGGTGGCACAGCGGCGAGTTGGCACCACTGATAGAGCCCGTCACATTGTGTCACCTCGACGGTTTCGAGGGGTCAACATATCTTGGGTGGGGTCGGTAGGATGGGTGTCCTATTTAATACCTTTTCTGTGGTTTTATTCAGTCCTTAGCTCCAGGTTGAGGGCAGCACGACGCATACCGATGCGGATGGGGCGATGGGATGTGGTGGTGCATTTACGTTGTTGTACAGTAGGCAGATAGAACAACAGCTTGCCGCGACACTCTGGTAATCAACTAATTCATGGTTTGATTGGTATTTATTCGACAAGGAATTCACGAATTTACTCTGAATTTTCGAACAAGATTGAATCGTCATCGTCTGAAGGTGCCGGCTGATCCCGGCAGACCCCTGTCTCCGTTGGCCGCGGCGATTGGCAGGTGCCAGCTCGCAGGTTTGCCGAGCTCTTTTTTGCTCGTCTGCAATTGCATCTCGGCCAAAACACCACCAACCCCAACCATCGCATCGCGCCCCGCCGGCCGCTCCATTCGCTCATGTTGCGGACATCACTCCGATCCGTCAGGGCGCTGGGCAGCAGGCCTGCCGCAGCTGTTGCTAGCCATCAATGGCACGCCGTAGCTGCGAGGCCTGCGGCTGTTTCGGGCCGGGTATGAGGTCATCCCAGCTCCCATTGCTCTCGTACACCCTGCTAACTGGTTGCTCCGTTCTTTCTAGAGGTACTATGCCGACGACAAGAAGCCTGTCGTTGATGCCGCCAAGCCCGCTGTCCTCCCGGCCTCCGAGACGCTGACCTCACCCGCGACGCCGCCACCACCTCCCGCCCAGACGGTCGCCCGATCCACCATCCCACCCGAGGCCGCGCCGCTGACACCGCCAAATCCCAGTCCCGATATCGTCGTGAAGACAACAGCTCCTCCGCCTCCTCCTCCGCCGTCGCCGCCGCCGATCAAGCCGAAGAAGGGGTTCTTCCGGAGGTTGCGCAACTTCGTCTTCACCCTGACTCTCCTTAGTGCTCTCGGATTTGGGGGTGGTGTCTGGTATTCGCGCATCAACGACAATTTCCATGACTTCTTCACCGAATACGTACCGTATGGCGAGCAGGCTGTTCTCTACCTGGAGGAGATGGACTTCCGGAAGCGCTTTCCCAACGTGACCGGGCGGGTTAACCCGCGCCGTGACACCGGAGAGCCCGTCAAGGTTCCGGCCCAGAGCGGTGCTTCGTGGCGCGTTGCTGACCACGGCGAGCCTGCTGGACGGCAATCGAGCGCGGTCTCCAAGGTCACGGCCGCCAAGGATGCCGTCAAAGCCAAGGAGGTTCCCGTGATTGCTGAGGCTAAGAAAGAGACGTCGGTCGCTCCCAAGGTGGAGAAGAAGGATGAAGTCGTTGTCAAGGCAAATGACGGGGAAAAACCGCAGGTGGTTCCTGCTGTCAAGGAGTCTGCGGCGGCTGTTGCCCCGGTCGCTGTGGCTGCCCCAGCCGCCCAACCGTTCAAGGCTCCCGAGGTCGATGAACCATCACGCTGGCCGCCTGCCTCGCCGATTGACCCGCTCGCTGTCCCTGACGCTACCGAACCTGTCGTGCAGGATCTTGTGCGCATGCTGAACGATATCATCACGGTCATCAACTACGACGGCGCTAACGAGAAGTACGCCTCGACGATCTGGAAGGCTAAGAACGAATTGGAACGCGTCGGGCAGAAGATCAAGGATATCAAGACGGGCGTCGAGAAGGAGGCTGCTCAGGAGGTCAGGGCGCGGGTGGACGAGTTCGACAAGGCGGCTGTGGAGCTGGTCAACCGGATTGAGGCGGCCATGACGGCGCAAGAGAAGCAGTGGCGACACGATTTCGAAGCCGAGATGGACCGGATCCGGAAGACATACGACGAGAAGATCAAGCTTATTCAAGAACGCGAGAAAAAGATCAACGAGGAGAAGCTCGACAACAAGCTGCTTGAGCAGGCCATCGAGCTCCAGCGTCAGTTTGCCCGCGATATCAAGAAGCACGTCGAAGACGAGCGCAACGGGCGTCTTGGCAAGCTCGAGGATCTCAAGTCGGCCGTTTCTGAGCTTGAGAAGCTGACGGCTGGCTTGAACGAGGTCGTAGACACCAACTTGCGCACGCAGCAACTGCATGTCGCGGTGGATGCGGTACGCGCGAGCCTCGAGGATGCGACGCACCCACGACCGTTTATCAAGGAGTTGGTGGCGCTGAAGGAGATTGCTTCGGACGATCCGGTTGTTGATGCCGCCATTGCGTCGATCAACCCTGTGGCCTACCAGCGTGGCATCCCGACAACTGCTGAGTTAATTGACCGATTCCGCCGCGTGGCCACCGAGGTGCGCAAGGCGTCGCTACTGCCGGAGGATGCCGGTGTGGCCAGCCACGCGTCGAGCTATGTCCTGAGCAAGCTTCTCTTCAAGAAGCAGGGGCTGGCGGCGGGCGATGACGTCGAGAGTATTCTCACACGGACACAGACCTACCTGGAGGAGGGCGACCTCGACAAGGCGGCCCGCGAGATGAACGGTCTCAAGGGGTGGGCCAAGACGCTCAGCCGGGACTGGCTGAGTGAAGTGAGGAAGGTGTTGGAGGTGCAGCAGGCGCTTGATGTAAGTGTGTCTGAAGTGGTGATTGCGTACATGCTAACTTTGGTGTAGGTTATCCAGACGGAGGCGAGACTGCAAAGCTTGAGGGTGGAGTAGCTAGATTTCTTTTGTGATGTAGTTGTACATTGGTCGGCTGTCGAACTGGCGAAAGGCGGCAGTGTATGAGATAGATAGACAGGAATTAACAAGGTCTTTGAGTGATACGTCTGTGATTTATCTTGGCTGTGTGAATGACGGTATACATGAATTATGATTTCCGAGAACATTCGAAGATGGGTTTTATTGGTGAAACTACACGTATTTTGTTTGAATGAGGCCGGAGTGGTGATCCGGATCTGTCTTTTTCTTTATGTTCCACTCTAAATCCCGAGCTCAAATAAAAACGTCCGACTTTGCAATCCTCACCATCTTCATCTTCATTTGCCGCACGACCTGGAATTGTGAATCGGGCCTCGCAACAGAATATTTCGAGGTAGGCTATGCAAATTTTTAATGCGAATATTATCTGACGATCTCTCAGATTCAATCTAGCATCACTGCGACAACACTCTGGCAATTGGCCTGACCGCAGCGACTGCAATCTGTTATCATCGCCGCCCACCAAAGCCCCTGGGGGGAAACATTGATGTTACGCCTCCGTCTCTTCACTCCCATTCGCCTTCCGTCTTCTCGCCGCCACCTATTCACAACCACAAGCACAAAAATGGCATCCTCCTCGTCGCGCACCTACGCCGACGCCCTCGCCCGCCTCTCCCTCCTACAGTCCAACCGCGCCGTGACCTCCCTCTTCACCGCCGACTCGTCCTCCTCCACAAAAGACCTCAACGCGCTCGCCATCCCCGAGATGCTCGCCTGGCTCGCGCGCGCGGGATACACCCCTTCTTCTCTGTATGACTCAGGCATCCGCGTCGTCCACGTGGCCGGGACGAAGGGGAAGGGCAGCGTCGCGGCGCAGGTTGCGTCCATCATCGAAAAAGCCACGGGGCGGAAGGTCGGGCTGTATACCTCGCCGCATGTCGTTTCCGTGAGGGAGCGGATCCGGATCAACGGGGTGCCGGTGTCGAGGGAGGTTTTTGGACGGTATTTTTTTGAGGTCTGGGATCGGTTGAGTGAGGTTGCACGGCGGGAAGGGATGAAGGAGGAGGATGTGGACGGGGCGGGGGGGAAGCCGTTTTATTTTCGGTTTTTGACGATTTTGGGGGTGCATGTTTTTGTGAGCGAGGGGGTGAAGGATGTGGTCCTCGAGTGTGGGATTGGCGGGGAGTATGACGCGACGAATGTGGTTGATGAGAATGTGGTTACCGCCGCGGTGGTTACGCAGCTTGGGTTGGATCATGTGGGTATGTTGGGGGATACGGTGGAGAAGATTGCGTGGAATAAGGCGGGGGTTTTTAAGAGGGGGGTGAAGGGGTTTACGAGGCGGTTGGATGGGCAGCCTGGCGTGATGAGGGTGCTGAGGGAGAGGGCGGAGGAGAAGGGGGCTTTGCTGGTCGAGGTTGGGGATGAGGTTGTGCAGGCGTGGGAGGGCGTTGAGGGGGCAAGGCTGAGGGGGCCATTCCAGAAGGATAATATGGCGCTGGCGGTTGGGGCGGCGAGGGAGCATTTGATCAGGACGGGAGTTGAGTTCGAGGGCGAGTTTGGGAAGGAGGGGACTGGGTATGCTGAGCTTCTTGCGTCGATGCCGGATGCTTTCCAGGTTGGGCTCCGCGAGGCTTCATTGCGTGGACGGAGCGAGATCTTTACGGATGGGGATGGGGTTAGGTGGTTTCTGGACGGGGCGCATACCGATGATAGTCTGGCTGGAGTGAGCAAGTGGTTTGCCCAGCAGCAGGCCGAGACGGATGATGTACGTGTGCTGCTGTTCAACCAGCAGGAACGGGACGTTGCGACGCTACTCGGTGCATTGCTACGGCCTACCGAGGCTCGGTTCACGCACGCCATCTTCACCCGGAACGAGGAGACGCCTGCGGAACCGGGGTCACCGCGCGATATGGCAGTCCAGAACCAGGCGGCCGAGACGTTCCGGGGTGCTCGTCCAGATACTGCCGTGTCTGTGACGGATTCGGTGTCTTCTGCCGTTGAGCAGATCAAAGAGATCGCCGTCGAGGCGAAGAAACATGGGAAGGGATGTGTGGTGCTGGCTACGGGTAGTTTTCATCTTGTTGGGGCTGTGCTGAGGACGATTGATCATGAATCGGATGACTTGGATTAGATTAGGAACCATGGCATTTGAGTCTGCGTATTTGTACCTAAAACTATAATATACCTGCTGTGAAGCACGCCAGACCTGTAGTTGAGTGGTCTACCAGATAAAAACAACCAACCGTGTTGAGACCGTTCTCTAATCTAATCCCCCCTCAAAGAGCATCCGCCTGCTCGAGAATACCCAGCGCACCTCCTACCAAATGTAGACTCCCCGTAATGAGCGCCTGCACCTTCTGACCCTCGCCGAGCCCTTCTGCCAGGCTCCTCGCCGTGTTGATGGCCTCCTCGATGCTGGGTATCACATGGACCTTGGCCGACGGGTCAAGGGCAGTCCACTTTTCCGCGAACACCCTCTGCGCCGTCATGTTTTGGATGTCCTTGGGGTTGTGTTGGTGGTTGACGAAGTCTGTGGGTCAAGTAAGTCAGGGGTCAGTTGGGAGGAAAAAAACCACAAGAGGCGTAACAGAAAAGAATCACCTCGCTTATACCCCGTCTCAGCATACGTCACGTTCGTGCAGAAAATAACATGCTCGAACCCCTTTCCGGCCGGATCGCCCTTCTTGACGGTATTGCACAGCCCATCGAGAAAATCCACGGCCTCGCTGCGCCCCTGCTGGTTGAAGATGAGCACCTTCGGCCCTTTGTTCCCGGCCGCCTCATCCACAAACCACCGCGCCGCCATCTTGAGGCTATCAACGGTATGCGCGCCATCGACGTGCCAGGTGACGCCCTCCTCCTGCTTCACCTCGCACCGTCCGCGCCAGACGACCTGCTCCAGCCCGTCGACAAATTCTTTGGGGAGCGGTTTGCTCCTATCCACCGAAAAAGCCGGATCGAGCTTGCTCAGCGCCGCCTCGGCCAGCGCAACGGCCAACGTAGCGTTCTTCTTCTGAAAGACGGCATCCGGCCGGATACGCACGTTTTCGAGACGGGGATCAACCTCCAACACGCGCAGGTCGACCCCCTTCTCGGCCGCCCTCTCCCTCAAAACTGCAGCCGCGGCAGGGACCTGCTCGATCGTGAACGCCGGACTCCCTGGCTTCATGATCCCGGCCTTGTGCCAGGCGATCTTGTCGACCGTGTCGCCCAGCACAAAGACATGGTCAATACCGAGCGTGCTAATCCCGCTCGCGACGGGCCGGTCGACGACGTTGGTCGCGTCAAACTCGCCACCGATACCGGTCTCGTAGACGGCCGCGTCGACGCCCTCCGACAAAAATACGTGGTAGCTCAGCAGCGTCAGGTAGCGCGCGTAGATCGGCTTGGTCCCCGGCTCGACCTGTTCTGCTGCTGTGGCCGAGTTGGTCTCGAGCCGGTCCCAGACCTCGAAGAAGTAGCGCGCGAAGAGATTCTCAGAAATCGGCGCCGAGTCGATCCGGATGCGCTCGCGCACGGCGATCAGGTGCGGCGAGGTGAAGAGGCCTATCTTGCGGGGGATTTTTTCTCGCAAACGGTGCTGGCGCAGGATGGAGTCGACGAAGGCGCAGGTGCTGCCTTTGCCCTTGGTCCCGGCGACGTGGATGATGTTGAGCTGGTCGAGGTCCGAGGATGAGTAGCCTATGCGCGCGAGGTAGCCGCGCATCTCGCGGAGGGAGGTGGCGTCGGGGCGGATGCCTGCTTTGCGGCGGGCTTCGATCTGGGCGAAGGGGGTTTGGAGGGAGTTGAGCGCGTCGATGGCGTCCTGGTTTTTTTGTTAGTGTGGGTGACTAGTAGTGGTTTGGGTGCTTGCATTGTATGTCCGCCCCTGAGTGGCCATGGTTCGGGACGCTGAGGGCGAGAAGAAGGAAATGATTTTGGGGTTGAGTGTGGTGACGGTCAGGGACCTCAGTACGGAAAACACATGGCGCATTGGGTGGGAGGTTATTCTGGGTGGTTAATCATTCCGGGCTCTGTATTTGTCAAGATGTATCTCATACACCGGGCAATCTCATCACGGTGAAGGTTCAGGGGTGTGTGTCTTTGTGATCCGGGTTATGACGCTGCAAGCGGAATTTGCCGCAGGGTTACACCGCAGCTGCAGCATTCCGAACATCGGCTCCAGGCTTGCCGTGTTGCTTCTGACCCAGCGGATATCGAAATCTTTCTGATCGACGTATTCATCGTATTGGTACAGCTCCCATTGTTTTGTGGCAACTACATTAAATGTGGTTCGAGAATGAGGTCCAAGCCAATGCAGCAAGATGTCGCAGCAAGAACTTGACTCTAAGCCATAGCGAGCTGCCCCGCTAAATGCAAACCTTACAGCTGCTGACCCCGCCATAAACTCCCACCCAAAAACTTCTGCCCCGCTCCGCCATCCACATGCTGCAACCGCGTCCCTCCTTCATGCACTTTTCCGCTCAACATTCACCATCCGGCAAGATGGCCGAGCGGTCCAAGGCGCCAGGTTCAGGCCCACCTGAATTTCAGGTTGTTCTTCGAATAACCAGTTTCCTGGTCTCAGAAATGGGGCGCGAGTTCGAATCTCGCTCTTGTCAAATTTTTGCTTCTCTTTCCGAGTTTTCTGTAGAAACGGCCTGTGTACGATTCTTCTTTTTTTGGTTGAGTCTCTTTTGGTTTACATGGAATGGCATTCCGTCCACTTCGACAGAGTTCACTTCCCTACCGACTGTCCACAGGCAGCCCCTCACTTGACAACCGCAAAGAGTATCCCGGTAGGCAACTGCCGGTCCCATGGAACGAACAGCTCGGAAGCTAAGGACTTGGCTGGGATGCGACCTTCTGATAGCTCGCTGCTGTGCTCAAGCACGCGTCACGCGCCAGATACAATAAAAGAAGCTCTCCCGCCCGGCCGCACGGGCTGCATGAGACCAGCCCGTCGCTGGGCCTTTGCAGTCTCAAGCTTACGAGGCTCCGTAATCGCCCATCACCCATCAGTCCACACCATCTTTCTGATGACAACTCGGCCACTCCCGATAGAAGCCGCCGGATTGAACCCCCTGCTCGGTGCGGGATATCTCAGCATTTATCCTTCTCCCTTGAAAAGAAAGTTTCTGCTCCTCAGCTGATAGGTGATGTCCATCATTCAAGGCCCCTATTCACCTCGTACCTGGGCCGGAGCGGATCCGTGGCGGACATGGTGGTCCACTGGTGATTGGCGCGGGTAAATGCGCTGGATAAATCCACTGAGAGAAAGCTTGGGCTGGGCAAGCTCGTCTCGAGCTTTCGAACTAGTTAGTACCAGCTGTGGAGAGCTCCGCGAATTCTCCGATCTTGACGACAAGATGTGCCATGTGGTGGGGGCGCCAGCGCATTGGATAATGCCAATTACCATTGCTCTCTCCCCATTGATGGCCGGCGTTCTGGGCCACTCTCCCACAGAGGAAAAGAACCTGGTTCAAGCTCCCCGCACTTGCTGGGAACCAAGCTCCTCCTCGACACGGTAAGACGATGGAAAAGGGGGGGAGGGCCAGGAAGGAGGGGCAAAACCTCCATTCTCGGAGAGCGGCGGTCATGGCTCGGAGGGGGGCCACCAGAGAGTGTATTTATTCTCTTTCCCTCCTTTCCGTTTCCCCTTCTCTCTCTGGTTCTGTCCTCTGTTGTTGTTCCCGCCTTGGTTGTGTTTGTTGAAGCTGCTCCGTCATCGCTGCTTGCTTGACCTTGCACGTCATTGCCCCTCCTTCCCCTCCTGAACCACAAGTGATTCGACTTGATCGAATCTCAAAACAGCTACCATGGCAACAGGCTCAGTTAGTGTCCCGGTTGAGGGGATACGCAAACAGAAACTAACAATTGGTAGAACTTGTCGTTCGTGCTGAACAGGCCCAACGATGTCGAGTTCAAGGAGAAGCCGGTCCCATCGCTCAAGTCGGCGCACGAGGTGCTCGTGGCCATCAACTACACGGGCATCTGCGGGTCGGATGTGCACTACTGGGTCCACGGCGCCATCGGCCACTTCGTCGTCAAGGACCCCATGGTGCTCGGCCACGAGTCGGCCGGCACCGTCGTGCAGGTCGGCGAGGCCGTCAAGACGCTAAAGGTCGGCGACCGCGTCGCCCTCGAGCCCGGCTACCCGTGCCGCCACTGCGAGGCCTGCCTCGGCGGCCACTACAACCTCTGCCCCGACATGGCCTTTGCCGCCACGCCCCCGTACGACGGCACCCTGACGGGGTACTGGGCCGCCCCGGCCGATTTTTGTTATAAGCTGCCCGAGAGCGTGTCCCTGCAGGAGGGCGCGCTGATCGAGCCCCTCGCGGTCGGCGTGCACATTGTGCGCCAGGCCGGCGTGTCGCCCGGCCAGTCGGTCGTCGTCATGGGCGCCGGTCCCGTCGGCCTGCTGTGCGCCGCCGTCGCGCGCGCCTTCGGCGCCTCCAAGGTCGTGCAGGTCGACATTGTCCAGAACAAGCTCGACTTCGCCCTGGGCTTCGCCGCGACGCACGCGTACCTGTCGCAGCGCGTGTCGCCCGAGGAGAACGCGCGCAACATCATCGCGCTCGCGGATCTCGGCGCCGGCGCGGACGTGGTCATCGACGCGTCGGGCGCCGAGCCGTCGATCCAGGCGTCGCTGCACGCCGTCCGGGTCGGCGGCACGTACGTCCAGGGCGGCATGGGCAAGAGCGACATCACGTTCCCCATCATGGCGCTCTGCATCAAGGAGGTCACGGCCAAGGGCTCGTTCCGGTACGGCAGCGGCGACTACAAGCTGGCGATTGACCTGGTGGCCAACAAGAAGGTGGACGTGAAGAAGCTGGTGGACGGCGTGGTGCCCTTCAGCCAGGCCGAGGATGCGTTCAGGAAGGTCAAGGAGGGCCAGGTGATCAAGATTCTGATTGCCGGGCCGAATGAGAAGGACGTGGTCGGGTCGGTGGATACCAGTGTTGATGAGGAGAAGGTGGCGGCGGTTGAGGAGGCTACGAAGGAGGGAGGTGCTGCGTGCTGCTGATTTTTTTTGGTCTTGGATCTTGTCTTTTATCATCGTGGGTCGGCGTCCAGGGGGCTGGGGTTGGTTCATAGCATATAAGGGGACTTTTGTGAGCATTATCATCCATGTCTGTAACGAATATGACCACCATTGTATCGGTGAGCTTTAGTGTGATATGTGAGAGAATTTGAGGTTGTTGCTGGGCAGTGCGTCGCCAGACCGATGTCCTGTCTCAGTTTCTTCATTTGCTGCAGCACACGGAGGATGAAGCTATCCGCAGCCAGATGTACTCGGATGAATCGATCTAGCTCAGGCATCCTCTGACTAGATTTACCATAAACCATACAGCACTGAATACATGTCCCTTCTTCGAGCTCGGTTCTCACAAAGTGTAACTAGTACATGTAGCCATCACATGAGGACAGTAAAGTATACTGACAGTGATTGGGCATCTCTGGGTTCATCTGCCGGTTCATCGGGACGATGAAGAGCGAGTACCGGTCCAGCCTATTACCCATTTTCTTGTGAAACATAGGTCTACCGAAACTCTAGATCTCCTCACCTGGGCAGTCTGTGAAGATTTCTGGGTTTAGTATAGAAATACCGAATACCACCCCGGTATCCTATCCTGAGATATATGTCTCAACCCTTGATTCCTTGTGTGTGTGTGTGGCCGGCAAAACGGATCTAGACTGCAAGTGACGTCTCGGATTGGTTGAAACCTCCCGTGGGCGTGACCACAGTGTGGGTTGCCTAGACCGGTTTGTTAGGCTGGGAAGGAGCACCCCCTCAGTATAGCAAGAGCACACGGCCCAGCACCACCTCAGCTGTATTTAGCAAGCCCTCAGGGCCCATCTTCCTCTTCAACAAGACAAGCGTCCTTAGCATCAGTCTCTCAGGTTTCAACCATCCCCTCCCCGGGGAGAGCCTGCTCAGGCCTCTCAATCTGCTGATGCAGCAACGACATTGAAATCAGCCAGGATGAATCCATACCAGTACCGCCCACTCCAAAGGATGAATTCACTCGTGTTCTCCATCTCCATCCCAGTGCAGACCACGCAGCACCGCTACGCTGCGATATCAAACACAAACGCGCAAAGCCTCGCCCTTACGACACCCTCACCTACGATGCCCTTTCGTATGCCTGGGGCCCACCTGTCTTCACGGAGACGCTCCTGTGCGGTCCCAATGGAGAGACACTCAGAATTACCCCCTCTCTCGATGCAGCGCTCCGAGCGCTTCGTCTGCCTTCCGACCCGCAAGAGCTTTGGGTGGACGCTGTGTGCATCAACCAGCAAGACACGGACGAGAAGTCGGCTCAAGTCAGGGCCATGTCCAGCATCTACCAACATGCCCATCAAGTCATTGCATGGGTTGGTGATGACCAGGATGACGCAGGAAAGGTTTTGCAATTCCTCGACAATCACTGCGATAAGCTGAGTGGGGTGAGCAGCTATGAGGAGCGTAAGGACACGATGGAAAAGAACGCTGCTGCTGTTTCTTTCATCGGAAACGCCATCAAGGAAGCCTTTCCTGGCGCTGGCCTCGAACCTTTCCGAAAGTTCTTTCGGCGCTCCTGGTTCGGTCGACGGTGGATCATCCAGGAGATTGTCCTCGCGGAGAAACCGGTCATCCGCTGTGGCTCTGTCTCAATGAGATTTAGCAGGTTTGCTGTGGGAGCTAGCATCATGAACTTGTTCTTCGAGGCACAAACGATGTCGCATCCCTTGGACCCCGTCTTCCTCATGCAAGACCACATGGCCCAGATGTTGAGCAGTATTGCCAACAGCCAGCGCCTCAACGCGTGGAAAGGCATGGTACTTGCCGAATACCGATTCCCCATCCTCCAACTACTACGAGAGTTCCAGTCCGCTAAATGCTCCGATGATAGGGATAAAGTGTATGCTCTTATTGCATTGAGTGATGATGTGGTGGCCAAGCCCGAGGATGCGCACGAAACTGCGCGTTTGAAACGACAGCGGAGAGAAAAACCCGAGTTATCGGTCAACTACTCCCACAAAGCCGACCAAGTTTACATTTCTCTTGCTGCCAAGATCGTCGACAAGAAGTACTTCTACAATTACCGCCTGTACGAGCTTTTCGGAACTGCCAGCGCCTTCCGACCTTCCCACTCCTCCTCCACCAGCGACAGTATCCCGTCCTGGGTCCCGGATTGGCGCATCACACAGCGATTCGAGCCCGTGATTGAGCCTGAATATAAGCTCAGCATTGAGGGCTGTCAGAGGTGTTGCTGGGAGCTATCAGAGGACGAAAAGACGATGAGCATAACAGGTTGGAACTATGCTACCGTATCAGAGAGAACCGGGCACATCACCGACCTTATTACCGAATTCCAGCACATAAAAGCTACCATCCAGGAGTGGTGGAAGCAGTATACTGCCGATCACGGAGGTAGGCCAGTGCCTCCGACCTCAATCCATGATGAGAGCTGGTATCACGGCTTTTTCGACCTGGTTGTCATGGGCAGAACCACATGGGATGGCGGCATGGTCCACCCCCCAAGAGACTTCGTCGGCTTGCTTTTGGAAGGGGTGGTGCCTGACGAGTGGACCGATGGAAAACCCACTATCATTCACCCCGTGGAAGAAGTCACTGACAACCTTCTACGGATGCGACGTTATACAAAGCAACTAGTCTCCATGTTACAGGGGCGGGGTCTCTTCCGAAGTGAAAAAGGCCAGCTGATGAATTGTCCAGATGACACAGAGGTTGGGGATGTCATTGTGATCTTCGGGGGCATTGATATCCCCTATGTGATCAGGCTGATTATGGGTGGTGACAATAAGCCCGGAAGATATCGTCTTATCGGGGATGCGTATGTTGATGGTGTCATGGACAGTCCGTTTGACGTGGATCCAGATTCGCAGCCCAAGATTACGGAAGAGGAGCTTGGTGAGGCCCTGGAATTTCTCCTCGAATGATCACTGCAGGTACGAAGGCTCTGATCGAAGAGAGGGGCTAGAAACGTTACGCCAAAAGACCTGACGATCGACTCATACTTTTTTTTTTTTTATTGGCTTTAGTTTTGCGTATATGATACGAATAGCGGTACAATCCAACTTTGAAATTTTGAATCGAACCCCATTGCTAGATAAGAGCTCAGGAGGAGAACTGGAGCTGTGGTTGAAACTGATCTCACAAGGTGATCGGGTAGCACAGGAGTCTGCGGACTACGGTCACAGTTTAAACAGCGGAAGCTCGGCCAGACCTAGATAATGCGTCAGGTAGAGCCGTGCTGAGGCGCAGCTCGAGACCTCGTATCCAGGTAGGTAGTTAGCCGTCACATTGTTGTTCTAGATATGAACGCTAAGACGGAGAGAGATAACCGGCTTCTTCTTCGCATCGCCGGACCAGCCAACGAGTGCAATAAAAAAAAAGCGAGTTGAATGTTTGCCTGGCTTTCACAGAGAGACAACGGAGATACTACGCCGCCCCTGTTTGGATTCAGGCAACTGAACGGCACCTTTGATCAGGACTGTTTCCGTCATCTCAAAGATGCCAATCAATTAGTCTTACGAGGTGCCTTTGCCCTTTGGTTTAGGACTGCCAACCATTAGGCGCTCTGCTCTCTCACCTCGGCGGCCTGAGCTGAATGCCCTTGAGACCCAGCCTCCAGGTGGCTTCCGGTCCGGCCTGTCTGAGAAGAGAACAGGGAGAGGAGATGGGCAGAGGTTGCGAGGGCTTTATACCCAGAGGTCGACACAGGCTCACGCATGGTCCAATAGCCCTACTTTGACTTCGTGCATAAACTAGTGGGACTATCCCTCCAACCAACTAGAGTCTAAGCTGGTAGCTGAATTCAAAGAGGCGACACCGGAATGTACCATGACACTACATGCTTCAGAAATTACAAGAATACTTTGATTCCATGAAAGCCATGCAACGAAGGATCATCAGGCGTCTGTAATTTGCGAGATTTGAAACCTCCATTGTATGTTAAAATCAAAACCAGTTCGTCAAACATGCCCTCCCTCGTCCTCGTCCAAATACCTATCGACGGCCATGCGCAGACCTCAGTCCAACATTCCCAAGTATCTCGTCGTAATCCTCGTGGAAGCCCTCGCCCCCCTAACGCCAATGCTCACCACCTCACCTGGCACGATATCGACCAAGTTATCCTCGAACCGCACCTCATCATCCTCGCACTCGACCGCCACCCCCTTGACAGGCACCTCAGCGCTGACCCGGACCACACTCGCATCCTCGGCCAACTCAGCTTTCAGGTCCTTCGGCTTCTGCAGATGCAAATACTTGAGCGGCTCGGGCCAGTTGACATAGCGCGCAATCTGCTTCCCATCCCCTCCCACCAGATACGCAGCCACCACGATCCTCCCCTCCTCGCCCTTCCCTTTCTGCCGAACCGGAACATCAAACGCCGCCAGCTCCGTCGACCTATTCTCCGCCAACTCGACGCCCTCGTGGATCTCCTCCCAAATCTTGTCTCCCGTCTCAACATCCCACGCCCTGAGCACCACATCCACAGTCAATCCCTCCAGCGTCAGATTACTCCCCCACACCTCGACCCTGTGCTCAACATCCACATGCGCCCGCGTATACTTGTCCCTTGGATGCCTATGTTCCCTCCGTGTAATGCCCACACTAACCGGCGCCATCTCCCTCTTGATCGTAAAATACGCCATCTTCGGCCGGAGATAAAAATCCACAATGCTCCAGCTCGTCACGGGCCAGCAGTCGTTCATCTGCCACACCAGCGCGCCGCCGCAGTATTCTCTGTCAGGTCCTTTCCAGTGCCTCTTCCACAGCCTGTACGCCGACGCGAGACACTCGGCCTGCACGAGCTGCGTCGCGTAGACGAACTGCTCCAGCGGCGAGGGCCCGTACCGAATATTCTCGACGAGATACAGCGCGATCCGCCGCTCGTGGCCCTCGGCCTTGTTGTGGAAGTCGACGGTAGAAGACTGCGCGTACCGGTCCGGGTCGTCTTTGCCTCCCGGCAGATACGCATCGATCGTTTTGGTGGAGGGAAACGCCTGCATGCCGAACTCCGACACGAACCGCCCGACCAGTTGATCAAAGTTCTGGTATCTCTCCTGGGTCCCGTGCCACACGTTCCACTGGTGTATGTCGCCGACCGTCGGGTCGTGCGTGTCGCGCCCGGCGCCCCACGGCGAGCCGGGATGATAGAACACGCGGGGCGTCATCTCTTTACAGATATCCGGCAGGATCTTCTCGTAGATGTACCGCGCCGGGAAATCTGTCTTTAGCCAGTTCTCGGGGTTCTTGTCGGCGTAGTCGTACGTGAGCCCGGCGCTCTCCTGGAACTGGTAGTCCTCGTTGTTGCCCGCCCAGATGACGATGGACGGGTGGTGGCGGAGCCGGCGGACATTCTCGCGGGCTTCCCGCCGGATTGACTCGAGCATCGCCGGCCAGGCGGGGTAGTTGCCGCACCCGAACATGAAGTCCTGCCAGACGAGGATGCCGGCCTCGTCGCAGGCCGAGTAGAACGAGTCCTCTTCATAGATCCCGCCGCCCCAGACGCGGAGCATGAACTGGTTGCCCTCGGCCGCGAGGCGGACCCAGTCTCTGTATTTGTTGGGAGTCAGGCGGGGGATGAAGTTGTCGGCGGGGATCCAGTCGCTGCCGCCGCAGAAGAGGGGGATGTTGTTGACCTCGAAGAAGAAGCTGGTGCCGGGCTGGTCTTTGAGGGGGCGCTGGACGAGCTCGGCGCGGCGGAGGCCGATTTTTTTTGTCAATGCGTCGACTACTACCTCGTCTTTCTGGAGCAGCGTGGCGGTTACCGTGTAGAGCGGCTGCTTCCCATACCGGACCGGATACCACAGCGCCGGCTTGCTGACGTGGAAGGACGCGCTGACGTCGGATCCCTCGGCCGATTTGAGGGAAACGGTCTCGGACGCGACCTTGTCCCCGTCGAGCGTGATATCGAAACGCACCGTGTCCGCGGACCCGGGGGCGTACTCCACCGAAGCCGTGACCTTGACGTCCGCTGAGGATAGAGACTTGTCCACGTCGATGTCGAAACTCAGGTCGGCCAGACGGCCGGAATAGACTTCGAGCGTGATCGGCCGCCAGGGACCACACGTGTTGAGCGCGGGGCCCCAGTCCCAGCCCTTTTGTCTCAGCAGTCAGCCACAAAAATATATATGTATATATATGTACGTATGTATATGAGAATGGCACCCAGAGAAAAAGGAGATTGACTCACCCAGTGATACTGCGCCTTCCGCACCGCCAAGCGCGAGTTATCCCCATTCCACACGCCCCATTTATGACTTGGGTGCTGTTCAACCCGTTTCCACCCTTCCAGGTAAGCACTCTCAAACGTGATGACCAGCTCATTTTCGTCGTTGTCTCCCACCAACAAAGAAGAGATATCCACCCGCTCGGGGATGAACATGTTGTCCGTCTCCAGGATCGTCGTCCCGTTCAGCACGACCGTGGCGAACGTGTCCAGCCCGTCAAAGACTAGAACTGCTTTTGTTGCACCACCGTCGTGGGGGAGGGATGGAGAGGGAAAGGTGACCCGATAAACCCAGGCGGCCTCGCCGACCCATTGGACTTTTTCTTCGTTCTTGCCGATGAAGGGGTCCGGGATGAGGTTGTGGTGGAGGAGGTCGAGGTGGACGTTGGTTGGGAACTGGGATACCGGCCGGAAGGGGTCGTCGGTGCCGGCCTGGCGGAAGGTCCAGTTCTTGTCTAGGGGGGTGGCGGTGCGTGGTGCCATGGCGGCGCGGCGGGTGGATTTTCTGGTGAGTTTGGTGAGAGAGAGAGGGAAGAAAAAGGGGGAGGGAGGATAGGCAAAAAAGGAGGGGTAGATGTGAGGAGAGAGGTGGGGTTTTATGAGTTTCTCTGGGAAAGTCACACAGCAGAGTCTAGAGACAGAAGATTGAATGGAGGATTAATAGCTGGGACGAGGTGGATTTAAGATGGCTGTCGTTGGTGCCGTGTCTTGAGATCCCGGCCACGGTCCTACCGACGGCGGGAGAACAGGCGCCGAGATGACGGACGGCGGATGCAGCTGCAGCATGGACTCGAGTCCCCGACCCCACCAGCTCGGTGTCTTTTGGATCTGTATCCTGGTTACCTGGTTTGCTCTGGTCTTCGAGATTCCCATGTATATCTTTGATATACTTCGGGGGAATTCATTGAACTTCAAGAGACACCAAGTATGGATACCTTAAAGAACATGCTCATCCGCCACATCTCCAAGCCCGCTTCAACAAGCAGAACGAGAAACATCTACACACCCCTCGCAGGATGCTCAAAGCTCTGTTAGACCAAACTCATAGCTCCCTAGCTCATCCATGCCGATGTTAGACGCGGCTCAATTACACCCGCGCAGCTTAGACCCAGCCCGGGGGTCGAGGGCGGAGGGAACCTGTCCGCACCCCTTTAGGCTAAACACCGCCCGCCCACGACGCGGCTACCGTCGCGCAGACGCCGACTTTCCCGTCTACAGCCTCGCAAGCCCGGGACGGGGTATATCAGCGCCGCTTCTAAGGCCTCCGGACGGCCGGACCCGGAAATCTTATCGTCTTCAGAATGGAAAATATGCCAGCTGAATTTCTAAGAGGTATCCTGCGAGTCGCTTGCAAAAAGTATGAGACAGAAAGTGATCCTGATGCCTGATAATGCCGGGAAAGCAAATAAAAGAGAAAAAGAACTAGGTCGTCATGGCACCCTGTCGTCGTTCCGGGAGCCTCCCCGCCTCTCTCTCGATAACCGTGCATCATCCATTACGTCCCGAGGCTCCCGCCAACATCATCCAAGAGAAAAAAGGGTATGGTATCGTATCCGCAGTGTCATCAGCCACGCATCGTCCGTCACTACCCACAACACTGCCGATTCCTCCTCCGCCCACTCAGCGTAAACACCTCCTCCCACTCCCTCAACCCGCCGCCCTGTCCCCCCCTCTTCGTCCGTCTCCTCCGCATCGCCACGCCCTCGTCACCAGTCATGGTACTCTTGATGCTCCCCCCGTCGCTGGCGCCGGCGTTCCACCCCCCACCGGCATCGCCATACTGGATCCCGCTCATCGGATCGTCCGGGTCGATCTCGCCCAGCTCGATCTTGGTGAGGATCATGCGGGCCAGCCGCCCAAACACCTCGTCCACGCCCTCGCCGCTGAACGCGCTCACCTCCATGGTCACCGGGATCCCCACGGTGCTGGCCCACCGACTCGCCTCGACGGCCGACACCTCGCGCCCGTCGGGCGCCACCGTCGCTCTCAGCTGCGATCCCAGCCCCGGATGCCCCCCTCCTCCCTGAAACGTCGACGTGGACGAGTACGACCCCGCCTGTATCGGTGTACTCGCGTACGGCACGCTCGAGGCGCTTACGCTGCTCGGCGTCGGCGGCGGCAGCGTCGTGTCCACTAGGGAATCATCCCCCGCCAGATCAAGTTTATTCCCGACCAGCAACAGCGACAAGTTCGGCGAGGCGAGCGCGCGCGCATCGTTGAGGAACGGTTGCAGATTCGTAAAGGTGGTGTGGGAGGTAATGTCGTAGACGAGAATCGCGCCGGCGGCGCCGCGGTAGTAAGACCGCGAAACGGACCGGAAGCGTTCGGTCCCCGCCGTGTCCCACAGCTGCAGCTTGATGCGCTTGCGGCGCGCGCCCGTGCCGACCTTGATGATCTTGGTCGCGAACTCGACGCCGATGGTTTGCGACGACAGCACGCGCCACTCGTTCTTGACGAACCGGTGCAGGAGGCAGGACTTGCCGGTGCCGCTGGGCCCGAGGAGGATGATCTTGGCGAGGTAGTCGTACATGCTTCCGAGCTCCTGCGCGCCACTGTTAGCCATCCGTGGATTCCGGGGTGCTTCGGAGAGCAACGCACCTGCTCGCGCGCCGTCCCTGTGCTATCCTCGGACGCAGCCGAGGATTTTCGTGGCCTCGTCATAATTGCGTTGTCTGTCGCTTTCTTTGGCCGTACATATATTTAAACACTATGCGCCGCTATCTGCAGGGTCCACAGAAGTTCTCGTTCGTCGGTGTCGACCGCTCGCGAGCGCGCGTTCGGATAACCGTAAGAATCTCGCGCGATCGTTTCGGTGACTACAAAAATGGGCGCGGCGGTCGGTGGATCGAGCGACGGCAGCGACTTGGGAGGTGTAGGTGTTCGCGATCGCGATGTTTCGGTTCCAATCAGACAATTTGTATCGTCGAGGAAAAGAGGTGCGCTTATCGCAAGTCAGGGACTCGGCGGAGGAGAGGGAGAGGGAGACATGGGTCAAAGCCACAAACAAGTGCAATCTGCAGGGGTGGGTGGTGTCTCACGTCACCGGGCATGTTGCAGCCACTCACCCCACCAGCCACTGAAACGCGGCCCTGATAAAGCTGCTGTACTGTGACATTCGAACGGTCGTGTAGATCCACACGCGCTAAAATGGGCGAGCTCGCGCACACGTGTTTTTTATATTTTTGAGCGAGATGCTCGAAAAATATTTCTCAATCTCGTACCTCGCGCCCTACGTGCGCGTATATAAAAGTATAATCAATCGATAGCTATCATCGAGAAGAGTCTCAATCGCAATTTTTAGCTGCGCGCAAGTAAAGCGCGAGGCGTAAAGACGAAAAACGTTTTTTTTGCTCTCGTGCGTTTATTCTCGTCGTTACGTCTCAAGGGAAATAAGCAAAAAAAAAAGCAAAAATGCCAAGACACAGAATGAAAACAAAACAGATCACGTCGAAAATCTTCGCAAATTCTTCGCTACGTATTCGTACGCGCGCCTTAAGTACGCGCAGGTAAAAATATAATCAATCGATAGCCCTCGTTGAGGAGAGTCTCAATCGCAAATTTCAGCTGCGCGCATGCAAAGCGCGAAGCAAGAGAGCGAAAGACATTTTTTGGGCTTTGTACTTGAGCTCAAGATACGTGCTCTCCCCTCATTTTAGCGCGGTGGATCCACACGACCGTTCGAATGTCACAGCACAGTGATAAAGAAGCGAGCCGAGGCAAGTGCCGTTTTTTGTCGGCGACCATTTCTTGCGATTGCTTTTCCAGGGTGTCCCATGGTGATATATCAGAGGGATGTCCCCTGAAAAATAGCAGAGACTGCATCTTATCGGGAATTCAACATGAAGATTGCAGGGAGGACGTTTGTCGTGTCGGGCGGGTGAGTGCAGATTCTAGGTCTCAAAAAAAATCACATGCAACCGATTCCCAGAATAAGCTGACCACCGCGTGACAGCGCATCCGGCCTGGGCAAGGCCTGTGTCGAGGACATCGTCAAGGCCGGCGGCCATGCTGCCGTGCTCGACATGAACACGGAGCAGGGCGAGTCCGTGGTCCGGGAACTGGGGTCTTCAACCCGCTTTTTTGTCTGCGATGTTTCCGACACGGAGAGCATCGGAGCTGCCGTCCAGGGCATCGTCTCCTGGGTCAGGGACACGGGCAAGCCGCTCGGCGGTATCATTCCGGCCGCCGGCGTCGGGAGGCCGGGCCTGGTATTTACTGTCGTCACCCTTACTGCTCTCCACTAACGCATACAGATCCTCGACCGCAACCTCAACCCCCTCGCCATCGACGCCATCGACTTTGTCATCAACATCAACCTGCGCGGCACGCTCGATCTTGTCCGCCAGGTCCTGCCGTACCTGGCTCAGTCCCCAACCGACGGTCCCGACGGTGAGCGCGGGATTATTGTTATGGTGGCCTCGGCAGCCGCCTTCGAGGGCCAGATGGGTCAGGTCGCGTATGCAGCGAGCAAGGGCGCCGTGGCGTCCATGACGCTGCCCATGGCGCGAGATCTGTCGCGGTTTGGTATTCGGGTGGTGACGATCGCGCCGAGCATGTTTGACTCGGCCATGACGGCCGTCATGTCGGACAAGGTCAAGCAGGGGCTGAAGAAGGCTATGGAGTTTCCGATGCGGGCGGGGCGGCCACACGAGTTTTCGTCCTTGGTCAAGCAGGCTATTGAGAATGCGATGCTTAATGGCGTTGTGATTCGGCTGGACGGGGCGACGCGGATGCCTAGCAAGTTGTAGTGTATCTATATACGTATGGTCCAAGTGGCTTGTCCATTGTCCGGAGATGTGATCTGGTCACTGCTCCCTACTTCAAACGTTCACGGGTTGTTTAATGTTTAACAACAGCACCACTTCGGCTCAGCCATCGTAGTAAGCAACACCATCACGGGAATATGGCCATCGGCGATAACACCACGGCCCCAATTACCGAAGCTTCGGAGTTGCGGGGTAGGCTCGCCAGTGGAGCAGCAGATGACGGCATCCGGGCCGGGCCGACCTTCGGAGTCTTCATAACTAATAAGGACCTCACTCATTGGTCTTTATAACTAAGAACCTCACTCACCCATCCAAATCCAACTCATCCATCCAAACCCAAAATCCAAACTCACTCAATCTCCCTGTCTTTCTCTCAACTGTCTCATCAAATAAACAATATAAACATGGCCCCCATCAAAATCGCCGTCCTAGACGACTACCAGGGCATATCCATCCCCAAATTCCGCGCCCTCGACCCGTCCAAGTTCGAAACCTCTTGGTTTCCCGACACTTTGTTGCCATACAACCACCCCAACACGCCGCAACATGTAAAGGACGAACTAGTCAAGCGGCTCGAGCCGTTTGAGATTATCTGTACCTCTTCCCCCTTACCCTCCTCCCATCATCTAAGTCGTATTAATAACTAACAAAAAAAAGCAACAATGCGCGAACGAACCCCCTTCCCAGCATCCCTCATCTCCCGCCTCCCCAACCTCAAACTCCTCCTCACCACCAGCACCCGCAATCTAAGTCTTGACCTCGCCGCCCTCGCAGAGCGCAACATCCCCGTCGCGGGCGCAGTCGACAAGGCCCACCCGGCGAGCGGCGCCGGGTCCGTCAGCACGACGGAGCACTGCGTCGCGCTGATCCTCGGCGCGGCGCGGAATCTTGCAGGGGATGATCTGAGTGTCAAGACGGGCGGGTGGCAGACTGTCCCTGCTGTGAGTCTCCGGGGCAAGGTTTTGGGGATCGTGGGGCTGGGGAGGCTGGGCGTGGCGGTTGCGAAGATTATGGTCGTTGCGTTTGGGATGAAGGTAATCGCGTGGAGTGAGAATTTGACCCAGAGTAAAGCGGATGAGAAGGCAAGGGCTGAGGGACTGGGGGAGGGTGTGTTTAGGGTCGTGAGTAAGGAGGTGTTGTTTAGGGAGGCGGATGTGGTGAGTGTCCATCTTGTGCTGTCGGAGCGGTCAAGGGGGGTTATTGGGGAGACGGAGTTGGGGTGGATGAAGAGGGACGCGATACTGGTGAATACGTCCCGCGGGCCGCTGGTCGTCGAGGAGGCGCTGTTGGATGTGTTGGAGCGGGGGGGGATTCGGGCCGCGGCGCTGGATGTGTTTGAGATTGAGCCGTTGCCGAGGGAGTCGAAGTGGAGGACGACGAGATGGGGCGAGGAGGGGAGGAGTCGCGTGTTGTTGACGCCGCATATGGGGTATGTCGAGGAGGCGACGCTCGAGGGGTGGTATGAGCAGCAGGTCGAGAATGTTGAGCGGTGGGCGAGGGGGGAGGCTTTGGTGCAGAGTTTGTATTAGGTCCCTGTTGTTGGGACATGGGCAGCTTGGGAGCTGAGGATGGATTCGGGTTGTGGCATACTGGCTGTTTCGGCTTAATGGGACTCAATTTTTGTGGAGAGAGAGGGAGGGAGACCGAACTGGGGATGAAGTTGTAGCCGAGAACAGAGGATTCTATGCAACTGGGAGTTGACTTTGATCAATTGGTAGCTGGGTGGACAGCCCGGGTTACGGAGTCCAGGGGATGTGCTCTGTATTTTGTTTGTAACTAGGTATTGTTCACCGCAAGTACGCGAAAAGGAGTAATTGGAACTCTAGAAAATGCCACCCGTTTGTGAAGATAGCCGATGGAGGGCACGTAGACGGGCTGTGAGGGCACAGGCTACGGGGTGCGCAGGCTCCGGGACAGGTTCTCCCTCCTGAGCACTGAGATTTAGATGCCGGTATAGGGTACGTAGGTTTGAGTTCCAGGGGACGGAAAAAGGTGGTCCGCGAAAATGCCCCAGGGTACGCCCCCTCTGAGTCCCAAGCCACAAAGAGCGAGTACGTGGTGAACTGTACATTTATTGATCAAGAGAAGATTTTACGGCGAGTAAAATGTACAGAGGTATCTGTACCTTGGTCTCTTTGTTGCCGGTGAACGAGGTGATACCGCTTTGCCTGGTCGTCGAGGCTGAAGAAATTGGATGCTCAAAAAGTAATGACGGGCCTCCAGATTGGGGGAAGGTGGGTTTGGTCGGGATTATATCCGGAAACATTTGCTGCTCGCAGTGCTGGGTCAACCCGAGTACCTACCTGTGATGAGGAACGGGTACGAGAGCTCAACGTCTCCGAGAAACCGCAAGTCACACTCTCCATTTGCCGCAAGATAAAATTGAGAGGCTGTAGGTCTTATTGACTAATACTAGCTTCATATTCCTGATCCATCTCGTCAGGTCTTCCCGAGACCAAGCCTCAGACATTGTCCCCTCGAGTCCTGTTCTTCCCTACCAGTCCTGGGAGACAAGGAAAGACGGCGACACTGGCGGCGACGACTCGATTCCGCCTCACACGAGGGAGTATAAATCCTGGGCCGCCCTTGAACCAAAGTCAAGCTCGTCGTTTCCACTTCCTGTTATTACTGCGCCACCGACGGGCGCGACGCGAATTCTTCTTCCGCTTGCTTTATCAGCAGCTCACATCTGTCCCCACCTCGGCGCGTTAATGATCAACCCCATCAGACACCCCGACATGATACCGGTAACCGGCACCGTCACGATCCAGCCACAGTAGATCCACGCAACCATGCGCCAGTTGATCGTCCGCCAGTCACCATTGCAAAGACCCACGCCCACAGTGCCGCCCGTGATGCACTGCGTCGTGGACACGGGCAGTCCAAAACGGGTGGCGATGATGATGGTGATGGCCGAACCCAGCTCCATCGAGAAGCCGCGCGAGGGCGAAATAAGAGTAATACGGTTGCCCATGTTGGTCATGATCTTGTAGCCGTACGTCCAAAGACCAACGATGATGGCGCCGCCGAGGAAACCGAGAATCCAAAAGGGAATGTCCGAACCCTTGGCGGGGACGGCGCTGGTGCTCCAGACTTGGTAGATGGTAGCATACGGACCGACGGCGCTGTCCATGTTAGCATTGGTTCTTGGACTCTTTTTGGTTCAACTTACTTGGCGGCATCGTTGGCACCGTGGGTGAACGAGGCAGTCGCGGCAGTCATGATCTGCAGATACGAATACATGTGCTCAACGCTGTTGTCGTAGTGCTGCGCACCGGCGTGTGCGAGCTCGAGATCGCCAGTGAGAAAATCCTTCTTGTTCTTCTGAAGCTCGACAATGTCATGGTCGATACCCCGGAATAGCAGGAACTTGATCCACCAGAACAACACCGGACCAGACAGCAGCTTACCCTCAGGCTTGGGGCCGATCAGAGACTTGCGCTTGGGCGGCTGTCTCGAATCAGGCTTGACCGACGCATTCTCCTCTGTGCTCTCGCCGATCTTCTTCTCCTGAACAGTAGTAATCTCCGGGTCCGCATTGGCCGTCTCCGAGCCCGGCTCGGCACGCTTGGCCTGGACCTCGTCCATGGTCAGATGGCCGGCATAGTAATCCTGTATGCCGGCGTGGTCTTCAGGAGGAGGCGGAACCTCGCCGCGGCGGAGCAGAAGCGGTCCCTGGAAGAGGTGCAGGTAGGTAATCTGCCAGTCGCCCTTGACAACGACGCGCCACAACCAGGGAAGCCAAAAGACGGCAACGAGGATGGCGACAGCGACACCGACGGCAACAATGACACCGGCGGTGCCCTCTTCGCTGAGGCTCGACTTAATGGTACCACCCTTGCTAAGAAGAAGAGTGGTGAGAAGGGAAGCCGTCATGCCGAAGTAGAAGGGAATCAGGAAGAAAGCGCATTTCACAGGGTTCTTCCTGAGCATGACCAGGTACTTGGTGATGGTAAACAGAATGGCCGAGAAGACGGCGGACAGGCAAGGCGCGATGAGCCATGCGGCGAAGACCGAGACAACACCGCTGTTGATGACGGCAGTACCGGAGCCGGAGCCGATCCACTTGATGCCGTTGGCACCGACCGAGGCGATGCCCATACCGAGGACACCGCCGAGAACAGTGTGGGTTGTGGAGACGGGGAAACCGATCTTGGTGGCGAAGCCGAGCCAGGTAGCGGAGGCAACAACGGTGCAAACCATGCCGAGCATGAGGACACCGGGGCTTTCGGAGAACTCCTCGACCTTGACGATGTTGGTCCTGATGGTGTCGGCGACACGGGCACCAACGCCCAGCGTACCGGCCAGTTCCATGACGGTAGCCAGACACATGGCCTGGACATACGTCACCGACCTGGCCGAGACGGACGTTGCCCACGAGTTGGCGACATCGTTGGCACCTAATCGACGTTAGCATGTAACTCGACGACAAGGTTTCGGGAGGGATACTAACCAATACCCCAAGCATCAAAGAAGGCAAAGATGGTGCCTATGGCAAAGAGGTAGTCATACTGGTGAAGGAACACCATTGTAAGCAACCCCTGACTGGTCTGACAATAAAAAACAAAGACCTGATGGACCAGTACGCCAGCTCAGAGACGAGGAGAGATGAGTCTGCTTGCAAACTGGCTGCCGGACACGAAGAGAGATCTCTTGAACATGGCGATTAAATATTCTTTTCTCGTTGCGAGACGTCTTGCGTGATCCAACATGTCAAAGTAGCGCCTCACGGAGCCTGCGCCTTGGCCGAACATGTTTTCTTTGCTAGTGTGGCTTGGCCGTGGTTTCCACCAGACGCCAGGACTCGCGAATCAAGAAGGGACGCTCGCCCATGTGTGTGGCCTGTAGCTTGCCATAGGCAGGACATGGCGGGGAGCAGAGGAGCAAAGGAAGGGCGAGATGGACTTGGCTTTCTGGGCGAAGCGGGACGGTGGACGGCGGACGCTGGGCGGCTGGAAGGGCCGTGACCGGCCGTAGTGTTGGCTTGTTGTTGCTACCGCACAGTGGACATCAGCCAGGGTCGCTCCTTGCCGAACGGACTCTTGGACTGGCGAGATCCGCCGACGAGATCACCGTCGAGGGGGTGTCTGCTGGACATAATCTGGCGTGTGCTTAAAAGTTTGTTTCGTTATTTTCCACGGTAATGTGGCTATTCTCAGGACACCCTGGTTCCCGGTTCTCGGTACCTGGTTTGCAGTGAAGAGCCGCATCCTGCATTGGCGAACCCCATGGACTGCGAGGGGCCCCATGGTGGGCTGCAGGGACGGCCCTATGGTGGAATCCGGGTCCGTGGAAGGTCGAGAAAGAGTCGGCCGAGGGACACTGCGTGCTGGAGTGCGTGTTGGTATGAGTTCGAGCTGCCTACAAGCAAATGCGCGGTGGACTAAAAAAGTACCGAGGGGGCTCCCGGGCAGCCGAGGGAAGAAGTCGGGGCGGACTGGTGTCGCGTGCTCACTTGGCCGTTGACTTTGGCGGCGCAAGTGGCGTCACGGAGAAAACTCACATCGCTTGCTAGTCATCTCTTTGACCGTGCAGCGCAGCCATCCCCCCCTGCTGCATGAGTGGCAACCTATTGGACCGTCAGGTTCAATGTGGCTGGTACTTTTTTACTATGTAAGCGAGAGGTATTTGTGGGTCTGACAAGGGGGATGGCTGCGCTGCACGGTCAAAGAGATGCAAGTCAGGCTTGGGTGCGGGGATCAACAGGGCCAAGTCCACATGCCCCTCTTGCTGTTTCTTGATCGCTTGCACCTGCACTTGGGTCGAGGGAGAAAACTGTTGAGGGATGTAGCTAGAAGATAGATCGGCTTATATATCCACGAACAATCTAAACTTACGCCAGGTCGGTGACCAGTCTGCTAAAAAGGGACATCCCATGGACGCTGAAGCGGAGACTAACGTTACCGAGGTCGTTGCCCTTCTGAACTAATAAAATGTGGTCAATGGCTTCAGCTGCCCATCAGCCGGCGCATCATCAACACCTCGTGCTTCGTAACAAAAACCCCCAATCCGGCCGCGCCCTCGCTCTCGTCGCCCGTCCCATCGAGCACGTCTACCAGATCCCTCACCTTTGCACCCTCCCAGTCGCCATCACTGTTGGTCCAAAAGACACGCTTGATACCCACGCTGTGCATGTAACTTACACACCGATAACAGGGACGCGAGTCGACAGCAGACAGCAGATGACCGGTGTTTCTGACAGAGGCAGTGCTACGAGTGGGAGACGTCTTGCACAGTAGCTCATCGTGGAGAGAGCCTGTTGGTGTTGAGACCCGACCATCAGCGAGCGTATCCGAGACGGGCTTGCGTGGGTTAGCTGGGCTGCTATTAGAGAGGCGCGCGACGTAGACGTCAGCGCCCACCAGCTTCGGATGCTTCATGCGATCCGTGAGGCTACGCGCCGGATTGACGCGGCCCTTGGAGAGGAGGACGTGATTCTGCACGCGGGGCTACCCGGTGTCAACCACAAACCTACTGGCACAAACAAGAGGGGGTGATACAGACCTCCTTGGCCATTCCACCACGGCTGATGCTCTTATTTGGCGGCGTTCGCCCTGAAACGGAATGTCCATCCAACAAGCTCTTACCCTCGTCTCCCTTATTCTTCTTCCGACCATTCAGATTCTGATTCTGATTCTGATTGCGATTCGTATTGTTTTTCTTCCCAGGTGTCGCATCCAAATGCAGCGACTTCAAAACGCCACTCTTCGTCCACAGCCGCGCCGGTACGCCGTTGAACCTCCGACCCCATGGCCTCGAGGCAGACACGCTCGACGTAAGATTTGACGGCGTCGTTTCCGCCTCGTAGTCGTCGGGGTTTAGAGTTACGACCCGATAGTTTGAAGCACGGTTTAAAGTGCGACGCCGTGCTGGCCGCCAGCGTGCTCGACGCGGCGAGGGCCGAGTTGATGGCCATCATCTCCGAGTGCATGCTGAGGCACGTATTGGCGTGGCGGCCGCCCCCAGCGGAGACGCGCTCGAATGGTATAAAGGTTGCCGAGATGGAGGTACTGGTCGCTGGGTCGGGTCGCTTTGACTTTCGCTTGCGCTTGAACTCGACGACGGCGTCATCGAAGGGGAAGGCGGCCGTCGGGAGCTGGCCCGTCTTGAGCGAGCCTCCATCGAAACCACGGCGGTAGTCGTTGAAGCCCTGGCCAATTACCTTGCCGCCCTTGACGACGATGGAGCCGTGGCGGAAGTGGAGGGGCGACTGGGCCGCCTGCTCCAGGCACAGATTCAGGTACTGGTCGTTCTTCATTGTGGCGGAAAATGTCGATTGCGAAAAACTGCTGTTTTTTGCTTGGTAGTTGAAGTGGGCGATTTTCGCGTTTGGGATCAATGGGTTCTGTATGTGACTGCTGTTGGTGGTGAAGCAGTAGAGGCCATGACGCAGCCGAATTGACGTTTGGCGGTCGAGTCACTGGACTGGCCGCACAGACCACAGGGCTCGCTAAACGGACTGTGCAAGTAAACAAAAAGAGGCCAAGCTTATTTCATGAGATCTCTATTTTATGTATAAACAAGCATTCTCAAATTCATCGGGGTAGAAGTATGCTGCATCATTAGAACCCCCAGCATCCTTCGCTTCTACATGTTGGCTTTTCGAGCGTCCAGAGCTGCTCTTGTCACGTAGAACGACGGAAACTTTGTCTTGTGCAATGGCGGAAATATAACTTGGGGGGATCTATCTGGTTTATTCAGAACTTGAGTGACAATATGGTCTCTGCTGAGGACGTAAGGTCGACATTGGGTTTTATAGAAAATTGAGTAGCGAAAATCTCGAAGTCGAACTCATTTACGGTTTGTTACATACTCCAAGCCCTTCTAAAATAATTGGTCTAAATACCAAGGAGAATTGCCCAACGCAGCAACCAGGAAGTCAAGATATTCCACACGATTTTGTGTAGCTATGTCAACTACATCGCTCTTCCATCATTGCTCATGAATCAGGAGGCGAACGCGTCTCCAGTACGTAGGTACATGTACATACATGTACCTTAGGTAGGAAGGAAGGTATGCCACCTGAGTGTGTTACCTCTCTGGGTGCGCCAGGTAATGTCAATTAAGATATGTTTAGGAGCGCATTTGGGTGGGAACCCAGAGGAGTGAATAAAGATCGATGTTTCGGTTTCGAGGAGAGAGGGGGTTCTGGCCAGCTAGATACCTACAGATACTGGACATTCTAATCCATTCCTATTACTCAACGTTGTGAAATGCCTTCCCAAATGAAGGGAGAGGTAAGGATGAGTACTGGCATTGCAGGAGGTATCACTGCAACGACTTGTCATTGACGACCCATGTCATTTACCAGGGAAGGAAGGAACTAAAGGAATTACTGCGTCAACGACCAAAGCAGCATCTCGAACAGCGTGACAAGAAAATTTCGGGTGACTGCCAACTGAGATCCTCTGATGAACTCGATGAAGCGAAAGTGGAAAAGTGATGACAATGCCGGCATGTGACTTTGGGATAACTCCAGTGCACACCGACATATTCCGTACCGAGAACGACTCACCTGTTTGGCTGGGAAGGAGAATCCTGGGCAGGATAGCAAGAACACCCTGACCCCACCACCTGTATTTAGCCAGTCCTCGGGGCTCATCCTCTCTTCCACCAAATCAAGCATCCTTATCCAGTCTTTCACACCCAATCGGTCAATAGCCAACCCACTCAACATCAACATTCCACCCCCCATCCACCCCATTCAACATCCGCTGATACTCAATCCTCACCCTCCTCCCCTCCCGATCCACATTCACCCCCTCCCCATGAATCCTCCAAAACTCGGGTACATCCTCACACCTCAACTCCCTTTCTCCACCCCCCAAAGTCCCCTTCACCAGCCCCTCCTCAATCTCAATAGTCCTCTGCACAACACAAGCCTGCACCTCCGACACCCACACGCCCTCGCGCGAACACCGCCTCAGCAGTCCCAGCGCCGCACGCCGCAGCGCGCCGTCTCGACATCGCAGCGCGGCCCAGTACAGGGGAAATATAATCCCCGTTTCGGCCGAGAATGTTATGCCGTTATTGTTGTTTCCGAGTAGTAATCGACCCGCGAGCTGCACGACCTCGACGAAAAGCCCGTAAAACTGGTCGTACAGCGTCTCCTCGGCGTGGAGGGCGCCGTGGAGCATGGTGAGAATGGTGTAGTAGTGTATCCTGAGCAGGATTGCCGACGGAGGAGAGTCTGTGGTGTGGATGTGGAGGAGTGGGTTCCTCGCACACCACCAGCTCTCGAGGCGGGCGATGAGTTGTTGTTGGGTGTGCAGGATGTCGAGGGGTATATCCCCCGGCGTTTCGTAGCGGTAGTTCGTGGCTGTGGCGCGGCGGAAGTGGGAGACGTGTGCCATTAGGGTGTTTAGTTCGTTCGCGATGTCTTCCAGGTCCGATGTGGATGATGATGGGTGCAATATGGGGGGGATGGGCGGAAGGGACAGTCGTGGGGGGCGGCGGATGGTGTAAATGGACGCCTCGACGTCGAGCCGCGAGATGAGCGGCCTCAGCTCTTCCTCTAGATCCGTCACGAGCATTTCCTGTCCTTCTTTGGCTGCGTCGGATTCGTTGAGGAGTTGGATGATGGACTCGAGATGGACCAGGGCCCGCTCGTCGTGGCCCCTGAGCACCTCGATGATGCAGAACAGCGTCCCGCAGACCAGGGAAACAAGTCGACGGTGGGGCTTGTCCACCTTTTCGATGTCCCGGATGAGATGGCGCAGCGCTTTCGCGTATAACTGGTCTGCGTCGTTTTGCCTCTTGTTGACGAGGGTGACATCCTCCTTGAAGTGCCGGTGCAGACTGGCTGCGGCGATCAGGGCCGATCGGACGGCGACGAACTGGGTGCTCGCACAGAGGAGTGACTTGCTCCAGAAGGAACGGCCGAAGAACCGCGAGAACTCGGGGGCCGAGACGGTGCGGAAGAAATCGAACGAGAGACAGGCGGTGTCGTCACTCATTTGGAAACCATGAGTCGGAAGCAGTTGAGTGGTTGATGTTAATGACACCAAGGACGAAGATGGAGGATCGGGGCCAGTCACGACGGTCCAGGATCGTGTTGTCTGTGTCGGCTCGTAGCCGTCACAGGTCCGACCGGTGGTGGTGCATCGATTACAGGCCGGTTTGTTCTCGTCGCATTTGACGCGGCGGATTCTTGATCGTTATGAAAACGAGTCGCTTGTTGTTTTCGGGGAACTCACTTGCAAGTGCGGCATCCCGACCTCGATTTTGAGTGTGCTGAGCGCAATCGTATTGGGATAGCTGTTTGTCGGTTAGACATGGCGGATGTCTGTCAAACTGAGTGCTACACGCAAGTGGTAGACTAGGTAGTAGTGAAATGTGATCAGGACGTGGATGGTGAAGGCCTGTTGAGAACAAACCAAGCTTGTCCACGAATCTCATAGTATATGAGGTTGAACGATCAATGTGCCCCCTGTATTTCAGGGGCTTGTCATTATATCTGGTCAAGCTTGGGGGCTGAGTAGTTGCATGACGCGTCAGCACAGCTGTCCAATGAGTCCAATGATAATGAGCCAGGGCCCATTCCATAGGAGGCTACTACCCTTGCAGATCTCATGCGATTTTACGACTTCCGTCGTACCCTCTCGTCAATTATGGAACATGGAACATCTGAAGACGTTCTGGGCAAGACATCTCCCTGTTAACCCATACGCCGTATTCTGTCTGTATAGGCTCTATCTGAAGCAAGTGCGAAATTATTCTGTGTCCAATTGTCCATGTTACTAGGTCATCATGAAAACCCAATCGGCGAGATGTTGTATCCTCAGGTAAATGGCTAGCCGTCTAGCTGGACTCTCCCTGCTCGCCTTCCTTGATTTTAACAGCCCGGAGCCTAAAGTTGGCCTGACCATACTCCCGCCCGAAGCAGACTCCCGGATGACCTGCCGTCAAGAGAATCACACACAGCGAAACCATGGCACCCTCGAGAATCATGTAATCCACCTCGTTACCCCAAATAGGCCCCTTGAACCCGTCGAGAAGCTCAGCGACACGAAACGAGCAGCGGATGATCATGGCGACCGTTGCAATCGAGAGTGCTTGTAAAGGTTAGTTACCGACTGATTCTCGGGCAAGGTACGGGACATCAACAAATGCGACTTACACCAGAGAAAGAAGCGAAACAAACCTCGACCGCGAATCGAGGCAAAACGTGGATCAAGCTGATCAGGGTGTCGCCGACACGACAGGGCAAAGAACCCACAGAGGGCGACAAAGACGAGCAGGCTGGCGACCTGGAACGACAAGCCGGTTTGCATGAGTCGGAGTCCGATGCGGGCAAAGTCTGCGTCGTCAGCGATGCTAACGATGGCGCCGCCGCCAGCCTGGAAGAGGAGCGATATAAAATCGCTTTTGGAAGTCAGATGATGATCGAAAGCAGAGCAGCAAAGCGGAAGGGGACATGTCTCATACCAAGTAGCAAAGAGTATGGTATACGTTCGCGGCCTGAAATATGATAGCGACTCGCCGTAGACAACGACAATGCGCGCAAGTGATAGGTAGATGGCCGCGGTGAAGAAGACGGAGCCGAGAGTCACGCAGATCAGATACCTGTCGTCGGCGTGAATCAGCCGCCATCTACCTAGGAAGCTGTGGCGACATGTCGATAACTTACAAGAGAAAAGGGTCTTTGAGAAAGGGGTTGACGTGCATCTTCAGCCTGCCGATGTATCCCAGCACCTCGAGAAGACAGCCGACGGCCATGCAGGCCATGTATCCCCAAGTGCGGCGCCAGACGCCCAGAATGAGGTTGACCAGCAGCGCGGCCCCGAAGAGGGCGAGAAAGAAGGCGTTCCCGTCGAGGTTAGGGATGTACGGGACCTGGGCAATCTCAATGGGGCAAAGCTCCAGGGTGCATTCCGAGTACGGAATCGTGATGAGCGGAAGGTCTGCTGTGGTGGTGGTCGACATGCTGGCGGCAGACGTCCTGCGCGGGTAGAGCCGGTGTTATGAGCGTATCGGTGATGCAGGAAGTGACGATGATGGCAGAAAACACTGTTGACCATGGCGAGGCGCGTCAACGGGTCTGTTATACTACTGCACCGACTCGTATTAGACTTCCGCTCTTGTTCGAGACGTGAGCTGCCGCGTACCTGGTTACGTTTCAGTGTCTGCGCTGGGCAACACAGCCGCGGAAACCCCATGGAGATGGCTGGATCTTCTGCGTGCCCCTGGTATCGATTCTCCAGACACCGTTAACCGTGTGCGTGGCTGTTGTTCAAACTTCTTCCCAATTCGGTAATTGGGTACGATCTGGCCAATCAGGCGCCACGTCCATCCTCCAGGGGGAAGCAAGGCCGAGAGCATCCAATACATGCCAAAGGTGCCTCTCTTTTTATTGGCTCATTCCATTATGACGTTCTCTCCCTCGGATGTGCTTTCCTCGAGCCCAATCAGCGATCAAGCAGTATCGAAACTGCCCGCATCACAAACATGGAAGGTGGCCGAGGCTGCCTTGACACTACCAACTCTCCTCAGGGACCATGGCCAGAACGAAGTGGATGTTTGGGAAAGAACTGACGCATGGAGTCGCAGGTGCTGCACTTTCTACCAAGTGAATGAAATATAAAAGGACCACCCCAACTCACCCCAGCAGTGTTCCAGGTTCATATCGCATCATCAACAAACATCGCATCATCAAGCAAGTAGCGACATGGGACTCTTCCCCAAGACATGCGCGCTTCCGAACTGCGCCACGACGTCCAACCTGAGCCTTTGCAATCGATGCCGCGCCGTTTCTTATTGCGGTCCACATCACTCGATAGCCCATAACGATGAGCACAGGGACGTGTGCAACACGATAGGCCTCAAGTCTCTTGAGGTGCAGAAACAACTCCAATTGGTCCAATTGGTACTCGACGAGTTAAAAACTGCAGCATGGAAGCCGAAGTTAACCGGGCCTGGAGACTACACGAAAGCCGTTCTCGATCTTGTCGACTCACTCCTTACCATAAATACGGCCGAGTCGGTCACGGGCGCGCTCGAAAACTTGCACGTTATGTTCAGGTATTGCACCAACGACGTTAAAGAGGGACTGGACTTGCTTCCTCTTCTCATGCTGCGGCTCGGCCAGGAAGCCGAGTGTTTTGTCTTTCTCTACTGGCTAACTTCTTGGCGGGCTCACCGTCCGATAAAAAACCCGAGGTCTTTGTTGAACAGATATCGCAACAGGGAGCCGATGTACAAACCTGCGATGATCAGAAACACCGGGATCGTATTGCCCGACCATCTCACCCAGCATCTCACTTTTCCTCAGCTGGTTACTCTCGCCCTTTTTGCAACCCGTGTGGGTTTGGACCGCAGAGCCCTCAAGAACCAAGTGCCGCTGGAGGGGTGGGGAGCCAGACTGATTGACGAGGAGATTGTGGATAACTGGATTGCGTACTGTCAAATGGTGCAAATGAAGAATCCCCGTTTCTGGCCAATGCTCGTCGATGAGAACGAAGCTCGGCACCTTACCCCGCCCGGCCAGGATTCTGATTCAGATTTGCTTGATCAGGCCCTGGCGACCCTCGCTGTGTGCAAAAATGCTTGGACGGATAGGGACGAATTTATTCCAATGATCAAAGCCCATATGCACAAGTTTCTCGAGACGATGCCCCCCCGGGCAAAGGAGACGGAGACGGAGACGATGAAGTCGGTGACGCTTCACAACCCCAAGGCGCAACTGAGGTTAGCCACAGGAGCAACAGGAGCAGCATTCCCGCAGCGTTTCGATACTCCACCGTGGGTTGGCGATCCAGAGGATATTTTTTGTCTCGACCAAGATCGCCGAGTCGATCATCAGGGCGGCCCAAGCCGATTTCGGCACGTGGTGGACTCAGACACGCTTCTGATGATTACCAGTGGTAGAGCTCCGTCCCCCGGATCGGCGGGCTGGGCTGTAAATTTCGGGCCGGAGAGGATCGCCTCCGGGGTATTGAAGTGTGCCGGAACCTTTGGAACTCCGTCGCCTTCGGATGACAGAGCTAGCGTCCGAGCAATGGTAGCGGCGCTTCGCCTGAAGGACTGGTCAGACGAATGCCGCCAACTCATTATCGCTCCTATCACAAGCGGTGACCAGACGTTTATTCACAAATTTCTGGCCCAAGGCCAGTCCTGGATACGCGACATGTGGTTCATGGAAGATCGGGTTACTCGGGTTCCGGATTCAGACCTTTGGTCCGCTTTTGTAGGCGAGGTGGAAGCGTTGGGCGAAAGGGGTGTCACTGTCGCCATCTGGCCGATCCAACACACAGGAACTCAAACCTTCACCAACGCTGTCTACACCGAAGCCGGCGAAAAAGCCAAAAGGCAACTGATTAAGCAGTTCATCGAGGTGAAATTAGTCCTGGAGTAGCGGTACCTCGTAGTCCAACACGACAGCGACTTTTATGGTATGGATAGAGCATGGGGTCGTCAAAAGATAGCGTTTTGTTTTGTTGACGTAGCGAGCTCAATTCTGGATTGTCCACTTATTTATGGTGTATTGATCCCTTGTCGAGATGCATTGTGCCTTGCTTAGTTTTGGAGTATAAATTAGAGTTCCTTTTGCGCCTCAAGAGACTTGAGGCCCTATCCTGTTGCACACGTGCTAGGTGTCTCGGTTCATTTTGCAGGTGCACCAATGTCTTGTCTGGGTGCTTGTGGTTTCGATATATGAAGGTGCTGCTAGGTAAGGTACCTAACCTGAGTCTGATCTCTTTGCTGCATGAACGAACACTTGGGTACATACATACAATATAAATACCGTGACATTGATTTGATCGAGACGGCGTTTTATGAGCACGAGAAGCTTTCATTTGAAATGTGAATGTTTGTATTACAAACGCTAAGGGGTATTGTACCTTGGTTAGATAATGCCCTTGGTACCTACACACACATCGAAAGTGAGAGAATAGGAAGATGAGGATATATAATCTACCTAACTTCCCAAACCAGACAAGATGAGCTAGATCTCTTGGCACAAGACTTGGCATGTCTATAGACTAAACCCGAGGGAGGGTACCTTACCTTAGACTTAGATATTTGTACATGTAGGCTCGAAGTGCCCACTAGGCGTCTGTGGCATACGTCTGGTTCTACATTATCACCATCAACATTACCACGTTCATCAACGCCATCGTCCCCTGGGCTCAGTGCATACCGCTAAGCAAGACGTGGAATCCCACGGAGGACGGGTGGTGTTGGACGCCAGGGTTGGGAGTAAGATCTGGATCGCAATGGGAGAGTAACAACCGCTGGCATTATTAGGTAGGTAGGTACTCAAGCCTCCATCGTCTCCTTGGAACAAATCGATGAGCTGCTAAGATTGCCTGTATAGCCCTATGTAACGAAACCCATGTGACCCCCTATCGCATCTCGTCCCTGACGCAAGCAAATAATAAACGTGGGCCTTACTCCTCCAAGGAGTTTGCAGCGCCCGGCCCGCCAGATTATATCGTACTGTACATCGTAAATTGTTAATATGGGACACTGCTTGACTCCGAAGTCGGACTCACATCTTACAGTAGTCCGATGGTAACGTCCCCCTTGACTCTCGCATAGATTTCAACCTATAATGAAGAGATTACATTAACCCGATTGTTACATCGCCTTTGACCCGGGCATAGAGTTCTACCTCCACCTCGAGGTCCAGCTCAATTTTGATCTTCAGACTGCTGTCCTTCTCGCCCACTTTCGCCGGCCGGTCCTTGATCCGGGACTGGTGGACCGGGACAATTCTCCTGCCGCCCCTTGTTGAGATCCGGGGCGGTGGTGAATATTCATCACTCTCATATTCCTCCTCTCTGGTCGCCTTCTGCTGCCTCGCCAGGCTCTTTTGTTTGCGGCCGACTGCTTTGTTGTTGATGGAAGCAGCCTCGGACTGGGGCAGCTCGTCGTCGGTGGCGTCGACGTACTCTTGCTGGTCTCTGCGGATGTCATCATTAGCCTCGCGCCCTGGCATTGTTGCGAGCTGAGGAGAGAGGCAAGATTGTGAGAGGGGCCTACACTTGTTGAGACATGATGGATATAGGTAGATCGATCGATGATGGAAAGGTTGAGATGGATGGATCGGATCGGCGAGGATGCTGTTGGGGATTGATGGGTCGGTGAGGATAGGTACTGTGGAGAGTTGGGACAGCGATATGTTCAGCAATGGGTGAAATATGGACGGAACGCTTGCCTATCTTATAGATATTCAAGTTGAAATGTTTTTCTTTTGCTTGACTCGGGGCATAATCAGTGTCGTGTATAAGCGGGTACTAGGCTGTGCAATGGAAGGATGTCCTTTTTCCTTGCACACCACAATCAGGGGCTGTAAGGGGCTGCTGTGGTACCCAAGCCGGTCTCATAAACCTGTATTGGACACTCGCGTTTGCGCGTAAACCCGGATATACCACCACGCTCCCCCCATACGCTGCATTCAAAAGATGTCATGCACGGTAAACTTGGATATCACACTCAAACTGCGCTCGATAACCTGTATTTGAAACGCGGGTGTATGCAGCTTTCAAGGTGCTGGACATAACGCGTCATTCCCTGAGCCGTGTCTCACTCTCGCCGCATACCGAGTCAGTGACGATGACGCGTTCCACTCACACAAGAATAATCAGCAAAGCGCCGCTTCCCCCCTCGCTGCGAGTCACTGGTTGTTGCAAATGTAAATTTCAACGAAATAAACACCAAATTCCAGCAGCAATCGAGCTATCATGGTCCTGGGACTTCTCACAGCCATAGCGGCTTGCCCTGCGATCGTTGGTACTACCGAAGCCGTCCGCCAGGGCCAAAGAAAGAATTCCAAAGAAGTACATAGGGGCCTGAAATCGAATCTCATAGCATCGTGCGCTAGCACCTCACCCGGGGCAAGCGAGATCGATGGACGTCCCGTAGTGCTACGCAACAACAAGGTATGTACCCACCTATTCTTGCCAAGAGACCCATGCTGCGCAGTAACCTGTGCCCTCGATCGCTAATCTGATTGCTAAAAAAACAAAGCTATACATCGCGGTAGCCACGGCCGAGGGTCAACAAGCCGACTCGTCTGCTGGGCATCCATTTGCAGGCTATTTCCTCCCTTTCCCGGACCAGGACTGGGGCCGTCAGGGAGAAGGGCTGGTCTCTACCATCGCCGACGAGCCTCCGCAATTGAACTGGATATATGTGGACGAAGAGACGTATGAGGTCAAATACGGCCTGCGGGTGGACGCTGAAGGCCACCTCGTCGGCCCGTGGGATTGCACCCGGATCGAAAAGAGGATCACCCTGGAGGGCTGGGAGGGGTTCACGGCCGTGGAGGAAGAGCCGCGCTCGTGGGCTCTCTATTTTGACCGAGATGACGATGGGCTGCAGGGAAAAGCGGTTGGGAAAAGGATTTTGGAAGTCGAGCTGACGAGGAAAGAGAGGCGAAAGCGCAAGGGGGACGAGTAATCTGTAACACTCAGGGGTCCTCTGGCGGACTGGCTATAACGTTATTGAGGATGAGCGTGGACGGAAAGGTTTTACACTCCGTGTCTGCGAGGACGAGTCATGTTGTACGTGAGGAGTCTTGATGTTTGAACATGTCGTGTATAAGCGGGTACTAGGCTGTGCAGGGGAAGGATGTCTTTTTTCTTGCACACCACAAAACAAGGTTCAGTTTGTTTGAATCAGGGGAACACCTGCTAATAAAACCTGCGGTGTGAAGCCTGCTGATTTCTGCCAGCAGAGGCGATCATCACACTAACACTAGTAAAGGTATTGTGCTTACGCTGTCCGCATTGTCGTGAGATATATCACTGCAGGCGCAAAATACAGCCAAACATGTGGATTATACCACTATCTTCAATTATTGGCCGAAGCCCAGAGCATGCCTGTAGTGGAATGTCGTGAGCGCCGTTCCCCGTCCGGGTGATGTTGTTCGTTCCAACTTTGGTTGATCGCAAGGAGCATGCGGGCTTTTGGCTCATATCTGAAGCGCGTTCGTTATGATGTCATCGGCTTGTTTTCTCCTGAAGAATGCCAGCCGTACTGTGGATTGAAATGCTCATTTCCCTTGACCCCGTCAAACAGATATTGTGGCGCTCATCGACACTCTTCTGGATTAGCGTCATGAACAAAACAGACAAGTCGCGGTTTGGGACGCGGTCAAGTCGAGCAATAAAGAACGGGAATCCGGGACTGCGGTTTTGATCGCGTTCCGCTTGTCCTGCATCGATATGTCGGCGAAGGTGCGACTCGTCGCGACCATGCGGTCCCCGGCCATCCTCGTAGGTCTTGGCGCCATTCTCGTCGCAGCAAACACCGGATGTGACTTGGACAGCAAATGTGCCCGAGCAATCATCGACTCTGCTGGCCATGCAGGTCTCGGCATCCGCAGAGAAGACTGCAGCAAATTCCTCGAAACCAATACCGCAGGAGCATCGTAAGTCTCGGGCTCTCCCGGTCGTCGTCACCACATGCATTCTGACGAGGCCATGTTTCTCGACAGGACGCTCCGAACCACTGTCACGGCGGCGGCCATTACCGTCACGGTGACCCAGACAAGCACGGCTCCGTCCTCGACAACGACGATTCCCGTAGCGCCAATCCAGAAGCGCGCACCCGCCGGCTGCCGCAGCAGAAAACCCATCCCGACATATGCAACGGCCTGTGGTAATGCTGCCGAGTATGGCAGCGCCTGCTCGTGCTTGTTGGGAGTATCCACGACGGTCGCCCTCGCCACTACGTCCACGTTCACGACGACACCCACCGTGACCATCACGCAGACTACCACGACGACCCCGATAGCCACAGTGACAGCAACGCCGGAATCATCCTGCCCGGTGGCAAGCACGTGCAGTAACCAGATACCGTGCAGCGGGCTTTCAGAGGGCCAGGACTGTATCTGTTTCGCCAGCGCCGATGGATCGCGCAATTATTGCATCGAGCCCAAGCCCTGTGTGGCGTGCCAGTTCGATTCAGACTGTCCAGCCGGCGACGTCTGCCTCAGCGCTGACACCTGCTGCGGGTTCCCGACGTGCGGGACCCTGGGCAGCTGTCCAAACAACGCCGTGCCGGCGAAGCTTTTCCGCCGGACGCATCGGGGCATGGGTCGGACAAGACAACGAGTAGGGCAGACATACCGTTTGTAGGAGCGAGGATTGCCAGCCGAGACGTGAATGTTATGCCTATTTACCGTAGGTATACCAGTCATGTACAATACACGGCCATGACATATTGCACGCTTTTAATCCGGACCTGTATTGCCTGTATTGCGACGGCTTCGTCCCTGGTAAATCTCGCTGTACGGAGTACTCCGTACGTGAGTTCCGAATTATCGTCTTGAGATTTGGCTAGACGGGATATCTCGGAGCAATGCCGACCAGCACCGGGAACTACCGGGTAGTAGGGGATATTAGAACTGAGGCACGTGTGCCCCGCGAAACATCAAAATTTCCTCACGAGTCTTTCCCCAGAACAACAGCAAAGGGACACAATCCGACATGTTTGCATTGGACTTCATTTCCAATCACCTGCTGGCCGTAGGAGCCGGCATCCCGGCCATATACTATGTGGTATCTGCCATCACAACCTGGTTCCGATTGCGCCATGTCCCGGGTCCGGCCCTGGCCTCCTTTTCCTACCTCTGGCTGATGCGCAACAACTTCTTCGGCATCTCGAGTTCTCAGCTGCTGGGCCTCAAGAAGTACGGATCCGTCGTGCGCATCGGGCCAAATTACGTCCTGACGGACGACCCGGCCGCGCTCCGCCGCATCTCGGGCGCCCGCAGCACCTACGGTCGCGACGCGTGGTGGACGGGCGTGCGGATCGACCCCCGCCAGGACAACATGCTCACCACCATGGACGTCGCGGCCCACGACCGGCTCAAGGCGCAGACGGCGGCCGGATACGGCGGACGCGACGGCGTCGACATCGAGCGCGGTCTCGACGTCCAGATCGGCAAGCTGAAAGCGCTGATCCGGCGGCATTACCTCTCGACCCCGACGCAGACGCGAGCTGCGGATCTTGTGTGGATCATCCGCTTCTTCACCCTCGACGCGATAACTGCCCTGGCCTACGGCGAGCCGTTTGGCTATCTCGATGCCAATGAGGACCTCTTCGGCTTCAACAGGCAGGTCCAGGAGATGACCAAGCCGATGGCCGTCATGATCGACACGCCGGTCCTGCGGACGCTGATGAATTCTCCGCTGGGACCGCTTTTTGCGCCCAAGGTGACGGATAAGGCGGGTATGGGCAGACTGATTGCGTGAGTCCTGTGCGGGAACCGGCTCAACCATCTGACGCTAATCCCTGCTCATCTCGGTAGTATAGGACAGGAATTTGTCGCCAGCCAGTATCAGGACGAGTCCGGCGAGCACAAGGATATGGTGGTAGGTGAACAGCCAAAGATGGCGGTTACCAAAGCTGACGGCCGCAGGGATCTTTTATGCGCCATGGGCTCTCGCAGAAACAGTGTGAGGCCGAGTGTGTCGTGCAAGTCATCGCCGGGTCGGACACAACCGGCACAACCATTCGAACGGCGCTCTTGTTTACCCTCGTAACCCCTCGCATCTACAATCGCTTCATGGCCGAGGCAGAGGAGGGACTCAAGACCGGTGCGGTATCTTCGCCTATAACGTACGACCAAGGCAAGAAGCTGCCATATCTACAGGTACCTATGAATGGAGATCTAGTCTAGGAGGTGTTGGCTCTAACATGACCAGGCCATCATCTACGAAGCGATCCGTATGCGCCCCCCGGCACTCTACGGCCACTTCAAGAGCGTCCCGCCGGGAGGCGACACCATCAACGGGGTTTTCCTGCCAGCCGGCACCGCCATCGGACACAACCTATTCGGCCTCATGATGTCAGAAGACATCTTTGGCGCAGACGCGCAGATCTTCCGGCCGGAGCGGTTTCTCGAGTGTGACACGCCCAAAAAAGCCGAGATGGAGCGGACGGTCGAGCTCGCGTTCGGCAGCGGGAAGTGGATGTGCGCCGGGAAGCTGGTCGCGTTCTCGCAGCTTACCAAGGTCGTCTTTGAGCTCTTGACGACGTTTGAGTATGAGTTTGTGCATCCGGGGAAGCCGTGGGAGGAGGAGTCGGCCATATTCTGGCAGCAGGCGAATATGTTGGTGAGGATAAGGGAGCGGGAGAGGTTGTAGGATCTCCAGGATGTCAGGAGAGACCGGTGGACAAAGTCTTCGCTCTATATGTACTATATATCTTTATGAAATCTCAACTTGATACCCCTTTTCTGTTGCTTTATCGAAAACAGCAATGCATCGTGGTGTTAAGGAGGGTGAATAGGCGGGCCGTATATAACATTATAACTTGGCACCAAGTCTTGGCTGCTATTAAGTCTACTAGGTCCAGGGTCTCTGATACCAGGTATGTTGGTACCGAGACTACCTGGTAGTCTTCCGCCCACTCTGGCTCCGGATAAATCGTACCCCTACGCAGATATCCCAAGAGCAGCTTGACCAAACGGATACGCCCGACTTTACCCGTGCGTGACTGCATCTAACCTCGCAGCTCAAACTCCCTCACTATCACACACCTAGCTAACTTTATACCAAACCTCGCAACCGCCGTTGACTCGAAGTCACCACCACACTACCAGGTACACACACAACCGACCGTAACCCGCGATGCGTCTCCTCACTGCTATTACCACCCTCTCACTCCTCCAAGTCTCTGTCGGGGGCACATCATCCGCGCAGTCCCTGTCCCCGTCCCTGTCCCTGTCCCTCTCCCTCTCCCCAACCACCACCACAACCACCAACATTCCGAGTAGTAGCACAAGTACAACAACAACGACAAAACCAACACCACCACCAAAAGAGACAGACCTCTGTCTCCAAAGAAAATTCCTGAGTGCACCGATATGCACCGACCTCGACCCTTCCCTGAGAAATACCACGCTGTCAGAGAGGGGGTGGAAGTGTTGTTGGGATATGGTTCTGTCTTTGCAGGGGAATCCGCATCTTTCGTATGTTTCTTCCTTTTCTCATTTGTTGGGGGATCTAAGGGATGGGGTGGGGTGTTCTGGTGGGAAAGCGAAGATGGATGCTGATTTTTGGTGGTGGTTGATGTAGAGCGTGGTTGAGGTTTGATGAGGTGGGGGATGTGGCTTTGCGGTGTTTATACCGTGGGGGGTGTGTTGTTGGGTTGTCGTTGTGATGCGGTTCTGGTGCGTGGAGGTGTCGGGGATGATGCAGTGGTAGGGGAGGGCCGTGAGGCAATGGGTGAGGTGTTGAAGATGGGTTTTGAACCGTTTGGTCGACTGTACCAAGACCTGGCTGCAAAGAAAGGGAGTCTCCCTGATGATGTTGAAGCGTGGTTGGTTGACTATCCTAGGAGTCGAGTGCGAGGGAAGGGGAGTCGCCCTAATGATGTTGAAGCGAACTGGGATGTATTCCTCATGTATTACGGGCTTGTTGACCCGCTCGATGAGCGCCCGGGAGTACCTGAGGTTGACGAGCTGGCGGTTATGCTCCGGGCGGCGGCGAGACGGTCGGTTTTCACAGCCGGCACGAAGTACGAATCGGGAGGGCGATGCAAGGTCCGAGTGAGCGTCTCGTAGTCGCCTCCATCTGTCCGTCGTCGACATGTCATTATTATCGCCTCGTCGCGGCTGTCCGGTAGAAAAATCTTGACATCTGTCACTCTTCGTTCGAGCGGCACCGTCTTGGGTCCAGCATCTCCATTGGACGAGCCTCCGCTCTCGCTGGACGTTGATGAAACGTCGCCAGGCTCATAATCCCCATCATCCCCTTCTTCTATCAGGGCAACCTCTTCGGCAACGGCTGCCGCGATTCTCGAGTCCCAAATCACCTCCCTGCTCGACATGGCGTTCAACAGCCCCACGGCCTGCTGTCGGACCTCGGGCGTGCGACAATGCAGCGCGGTATCGTACAGCGGCGGGATGCCGCCAATGTCCGCCGTGAAGTGGGACATGTCTTCCCTGTACAGAGGATCCCACGAGTTGTGCAGTTCCTGGACTAGGCCGAACAGGACAAAGTTCTGAGCGATTATGGCGCTGAAATCGTCGAGGTGTTGGTCGTATTGCATCTCCCTGTCGGGGTCGAGACAGGTGCCGATCAGGATTTTGGTTCGGAGGTAGTAGAGGTACAGCAGTCCGCCTCCGACACGGAGGATGATGTTTTCGTGGAAGACGCGCTGGGACGCTTTGTACACAGCGAGCCATGAGGATAGCTGTGATTTGAGGTTTTCCTGCTCTTGGAGATGGCTTTTGCTGTTGTCGACATCTTGATCCCGTTGGCTTCGTTCCTTGAGTTGTGAGGCGCTCCAAAAGATTGCGTCTAACCAGTCTCTTGTTTCACTTAGTGAAGTAAAGTACCGGGGAAGAGGGCTGTCGATGGAAAGGTTCAAGTCGGCGATCGACTCCTGTCCGATTTGCAGCGCGAGTAGGTGCATCCTGCAGAAAGCTTCAAACAGCCAAGTGTCCGCAGAATCTTTTGCCGCGTTCTTACGTCCGGGGCCATATAGGTCCACCACAATCTTCATACCAGCCTGCAGGTGGTAGTGGGCTGTCCGAAAGCTACCTCGAAGGGATTCGAGACAGGTGAAGAGCATGCAGGCGATCAAAGCAGTCCGACTGGACGCTTTGTCTCGGGATGCAAACTCGGGCCGCACCAGGTAGCTGATGGCCTTGTTGTATGCCACGAGCCCCGACTTTTCCAGACCGCTCGGATCGAGGCTCCGGCGACCAGCCACGCGGGCTTTGTGCAGCGAGCTCAGGGCGACGGTGGCCTGCTGGATCGCGGGCTCAGTCGAACTCGCCTGCAGGACTAGGGTGTCCCAGAAATGCGAGGGGAACGGGCCGGGGAGCTTGACGGAAGTCCGGTGCTGGAACCAGTGCAAGTGCAGACTCCCGTCGGAGCTCCAGGGCAGCCCGAATTGTGGCTGCTTCCACGTCGTCACCGCCGCCGCACTCCCGCCGCCGCCACCCCAGACGCCGTAGCCGCCGCAGACCCGGCCGGTGGAGAGACATCGCTTGCAGGCCGGGCGGGACTCGTCGCATTTTACCTTGCGGATCCTGAGGCGGTGAGCTTGAAATCGTCACGGCGCGGGGAACTCACTTGCACGTTCGACAGCCTGTTTTCACCCGCAGTTTGGGGTACTTGAGCGCCGGATCAGTCGGTATGAGAGACATTGCTGCGCGGGGTGTGCCGCGTCGTTGTGCAGCTGAAGTGAGGAAAAGGATGCATTTCGAGGATGGAAAAAGATGAGGCGGCTTCGACACCTTCGGGTTTGGATTACGTCGGATTTAGCGAACGGAGGTTGCCGCGATCCTGCTGTGATTACCTACCTTACAGTGGCTGTGGGATGCGCCCGACAGGCACAGCATTACCGAGGCTCTCCAAGGGAACCCAAGATCTTGGGGGAGATCCTACAGAAATCTGAGGTGGCATTCAATTGCGTTGCTTTACGAACTCAGAGGGCAGTAGTTTCTGCAGTAAGGCCTAGTTAAGATCTTTACGTGGCGACTGGGCTCTTCCCCGTTCTAACTAGGCCGGTTGGATCGACTATATGCTACGTTAAATCTAGGTAATTATTTAGAAGCACTCTGCCACTAAGATTTTGTGGATAAAAGCCTCTGACTAGCCTTCGGAAAATGCAACGAAAGAACAGCTATCGCTTAATACGCCGAATAAAATTTCTCAAAGGCGATTTGCAAAGTCCTTCAGCCCCTTTAAGCAGTCGACTTTCTCATCCCCATTGGACTTAAGTGGACTATGTCGCTGAACAACTTGGCTCTCCTTGTAGAGGGATTGTTGCTCCTGTTATCGAAGTCCTCATCCGAAACGCCTAGCAACTCTGCCACTTCCTTGGGAGCCTTATGACCCAGCCTTCTGGCCAGCACCATCAAAGCTGACCTGCAGGGATATTCTCCTAGTGTCGCCCAGACTTCGAAGACGCCGGGCGACACATCCCTCCACACCCAGCACATTCGTATCGTTGCCGTCGAGGGATAGGGAGTGATAACGTGTGCGAAGGAAAGCTAGCGTCTAGCCGGGCGAAAATCGGTTTGGAATCTCTATACCCGGTCGTGTATTTGCGGAAGAAGAGGGTCCTCGTCAAGGGCCTTGGCATTCCCCGTCCAACCGGCGACTTTCCACTCTTTCAGGTCGCCACCAGGAACCACGGTAAATTTGCAAACTTCAAACACTTCCTTAAAGCATTTAAACGTCGGGAGGTCATTTTGAAGGTATATAACATGTCCATCTTTGTGCGTCGACTGACCGAAAAGGCAGGTGGTGCTGTCCTCTCCGATATTGTAAGGACAATGTGGGTGGCAGCAACACCCAAAAGCCCGCCGCTAAGGCAGCAGGAAGTCTTCTCCTTCGCACTGTCTCATGACAAGTGTAGATCGTAGGTCGCGAGCCCTCTTTTTCATCAACATGATCTCTTTGTCCTTTGCCGTATCTTTGATGTCCAGAGTCATTCTTATTGTATTCATCTATCAAAACCTTGATAGACTTCTCCTCTGTGCTCTTGTTTTTGATATATTCAATTTTCCTTTTATTAGTTTTCATTTTTCTTCTGAACCTTTTCTTTTCGTATACTCTTTTGTTCTTGGTGCTTGTTCCTCTGACATGTTAGGCTGGGAAGGAGCACCCTCGCAGACCCAGGGCACTGGTATTTAGCCAGCCACAGGCTCACCTCTCTTCTTCCACAAAACAACCATCCTTACCAGCACTTCTTCATGCCTGGGTGCTCCTTCCTGGCCTAAGAAAGTCATGGGCACCCCTGGACGGATGGAGCATGCGATTGCGATAGCCATGCTGGGTGTCTCGGCGGACAAACTCTTGTGATGGGTTGGGTGGGGAGGTCTAGTCGACTTGATGGAGCGAATCCACGACAGTGAATTTTTATTTGTATCTCATCGGACATATTGATGGTCTCAGAGGCTCTCTGAAGTGAACTCAGGCGAATGCCTCGCAAGGCTCTGCCTTCGCGTCGACAAGCCCCTTGGCTGCCTGGGAAGCTGGGAGGGGTGGCTTTTCTTGGCGCTAAATCGGGTTAGAGCGTGCATTGCAAGGCAGAGCGGGGCGAAGGATGCCGCGAACCATGTTCCAGGGAAGTCCCTCTCGTTCCTTCCTTCCTTCTCTCCCTGATCATGAAGATCATGAGCGGCATTCTCGACCGGGCGCAAGACATTGATGGACCCTCTCTCAATTGCTGCCGCGAGCGTCGGCTTCTTGACGGCCCTGGGCCAAACAATTGTCGCGCTGCGCGCCTTCTCCAAAAAGTTCCGGGGCGATCGCCAAGCCGCCCGGGTGGTTCTGGACTTCGAGCAACAGCTCGGCCAACTCGAGTTCATCGTCCGATCACTTCCAGAATACGAGCCCGATACAGACAACGATGCGGTGAAACGGTTACCAGAAGAGCTCGTCAAGCAAGTCTGCACCAACATCGAGAGCTGCAATGTTGTTCTCACCAACATCTCGGCCTTCATCAAAAAGCTCGAGGCTAGCGGGCTCATGGGCAGGGTGCAATGGGGGTTCAGATGGCGCGATGAAGTGATGGATCTGTTCGCAAGCCTGTCCCAACATCAAAAGTGTCTTGACGTATCTCTGGACGCCATTCTTATGTGGGTTGCCGCCGATCGATCTTCGTTTCCAGACCCGATGTTGAATCTAACAACGCTTGCAGTCTGACTTCGAATCACACCCTACACACCGCAACGCGTACTTTGCATACAGCAACGCATGCTTCGCAGACGGCCACGCATACTCTTGCTGCCACAACCAGAATCCTCGAGGATACAGGGCAGATTGGAGCCCATGTCCAAGTCACGCGTCAGAATACCGAGCTTCTGAAGCAGGATACGACGACGCTCAAAGCCGATGTTCAGGGCGTTAGTCAGAACCTCGATCAGATAAACGACTACATCGCCGACATAGTTGCCTTGTTACAGAGAATTGAACGTCAACAAGCCTTCTCATTTCAGGGCCATTGCGGTTTCGTTCCCGATGACCTCCTCTATTGCCTTAAGAATTATTTATACGCCGAATCCGGAGTTGACCCAGACGAGCTGAGGAGCCACCTGTCAACGGTCTACACCTGGGCACCACCAGAAGACGATCTGAGGTCTCTCCGGTCAGGCTGGAGCAGGAACGATACCGCCGCCCCCCATGGAGGACACGTGCAGTCTCAGCGCCAAGATGCAGCTCCTGCAACACCAGGACTCGACTCCCTGCTCGCCGGATTGACAACAGCCGTACCTCAAGCCATCGAAGGACCAGATGCGAGATTTATCAACACGCCGACGGCACGGCAGCCAGAAAATCGGCGCGAACCTCCTTCAGGCGAAGTTGTTGATTCGCAGGACCAAGAGGACGAGGGTAACCCCCAGCCGTTGCCCAAAATCGATGTCCTTGAAGTTACAACAGTCAGCGGTGGCCACAGAAGCTCGGCTGATTTGGATGAACTGGGCGGCAGTTCAGACCGGTCACATGGTCGTTCAGTCGAATCAGGGTTCGACGGCGCCATCGCACCAAGAGATACGGAGACAAGCACATTGCCGTCAGAGGCCAGTCATCTTGACTCGAACATCGCACACTCAGATGTCCAGTCACTAAATGACGTTCCTAGTTCGTCGAAGAAAATAGAATCCGATTTCCGGGCGAAATTACGCACCATTTGGGAGGACCTCTTCCCCGGTAACCTTCGTCTTACCTCCATAAATTCTATCCGATCGGAACCGGATATAGTGGCGGCTCGCAATGCACGTCGGAACCTTGTCTACAGCGAGCGCAGAGACAAGGAACGTATTCTTTCCCAGATCAACAGGACAACTCGAGCCCAGGTTGTACTCGAGAGCCTTGAGGGCGGCGCCAACCCCGACCTTCATTCCGACCAAGCCCTCCGATTCGCGCAGACCGGGAAGTTCACCTTTGCCCCTCCACTCTACAAGGCCTTAAAGGCTCAAAACTCGGATTGTGTAGAGTTGCTTTTGAGATATGGCGCTAGTCCAGACTGCTTTTTGGCCAAAGAAACCCCCGTCGAGCAACTTTTCGGTCTTGTCTCTACTCCTACTCTGGATGCGGATGCACGCCTGTCGGTTAATCCTGTGAAGACCGATAAGATGGCCTTGCTCCTGCTTGGAAACGGCGCCAAAGTGAGCCACGAAATGATAATCAACGCGGTATCGAAATCGGCCCCGCAAGTCGTTGGGCCATTACTCTACTGTGCTGAGCAGTCAGTTGTGAAGAGTCTAGACCTCAGTCAGCTGTTGATGCTTGCATTACGCGGACGTGCTGTCGTGCCTACTGTGAAAGTTCTCTTACATTTGGGAGCCAAGCCAACAACTGAACACGTGGGAGTGTGCGTTGAGGGCGGCAAACTCGGTGTGCTCGAGCTGCTACTGGATTGGCCCGACACCAAATTCAACCTTGATGGCCATGTCGATACAGTTTCGGGGACGGACACTTGGCATCAGCTGATCCTCAAGTCCCTTTTACAACATGGCGCCAGCCCTGCAAACCCGCTGCGAGTTGCTTCTGAAGCACTTCGACGTGGCGACGAGTTGATCTTCGACGAATTGGTAAACCAAGTACCTCTGGATCCCTTGCTGCATGACGCGTTCCAGGTGTGGCCGAGCCGCAATCAGTTTCTTGAAAAGCTTCTATCCATGGGAGCCAAGCCTTTCCAGAATCATCTGGACATGATGATAATACACAACGACGAGCCAATGTGCAAACGATTACTTGGTTTCGGGCTCAAACCGTCTGCCAACGGATTTTGCGACGCAAAGCCCGAGATTTCCTGCCTGGTCTTGGAAAAGCATGGTTCAGAAATCCCACCCGAGGCGCTACAAACCAGACTTGATTCGAACGTTCAATCTCTGCTTCACGGCTCGGCCCAGGGATCCTTCAGACTAATGGTGCTATTGCTGAAGCACGGAGCCACGGTGCATGAACCCAACTTATTACGCTTTCTTTCGAACCTTCAAAACGAAAAAGAGCTCACTTGTTCCATTCTGTCAGCAATGGGAAGGGTCAGCGCGGTGTTGTGCAACGATCTCGTCGAAGTTGGTGCAACACAAGCTGTGGACCACATTCTATCCGAAGGCCTTGCGGACGCACCGGTCTCTGGGCTTCTCGAACGTGCCCTGGAAAGTCACGACCATACGGCCGAGATCTGCGGTCTGTTGTTCAACGCCTGCTTGAAGGCCAAACCGACGGTCCTAGGCCCGCGCTCGATGGGCTTCCTAAGCCGTCAGATTCCACAGGAGACGCAGCTCCAGGTGCTAGAACGGTGCAGACATCATACAACAACAAGTACTGTGCAGTTTCTCTTCGACTGCGCAGCATCTAATGCATCCCAGCTGGTGGTAGGCGATGCCTTGAGGGTCTCGATAGACTTGCTTGACGGCACAGCGGACCTGGAATTGGATCCCGACTCTCCTGTCCCCTGGCCGGTTTTACTGAAATCATCACTGAGCTTGTTTGCGGGCTCCTTCGCCACTTTACCGGAATCCCGGACCATGAGATACAGATGTTTCGAGCTCGTGCTTCGCCATATGGAAGAAAGGGGCTCAGACTTCAACGAAGGCTTGCCGGATGGCACCGCTTTTTCAACGCTTCTTTTCGAACGTACCACCGCAGAGGCGTCCGCAAAACTGGTCAGGCTACTTGTAAAGTACGGCGCCGATACCAAGCTGACCAATCTTGGTCAACGACCTAACCCCGACACCAACGCCTGCGAGGAGCCGTGGGAGACAGCGGCCAAATTAGGTCACCTGGAGAGCCTTAAAGAAATGATCAAGGCCGAGCATCATATTGATCCTGTTGGGGTACTGTCAGTAGTGGTGCAAAATAACAGCCCGTCCCATATCCGAGCCATGCTTGAGGACGACCAAGGCTGGTTGGATGTGCTTCGCGCCAGGCCTGGCAGAAGAGCCAAGGACGGGACATGCCTCATCGACCATGTTACCGATCCAGAGGTTCTCGAAGTCTTGTTCGAGCTTGGCTTGGATTTTAGCGTGCATGAGGATTTGGCGCTCCTGAGGCAAATGGCGCAGAGTGGGCAACCAAAAACACCGACCTCCGCAATCTTTCTGCAATGGAGCGTAGTCCACTGCGCCCACCTCCTGCATGGAAAGAGTTTGGTTGAGATGCTCGCCATGAACTCATATGCTACGACGGAACGCAGGTATGAATCATCGTTAGGAAGAGCTCTGTCCAAAGAAAGAATCCCCGTCCTCGTCTATCTGCTTCGCCACGGGTCAAAACAACAGGGTACTAGCGACGACACCGCCGATTTTCTCCTGCTGGGAGCCGTCACAAGGAATGACCTCGAGCTTTTCAAGGCTCTTGTCGAAGCTGGAGTCTTCTGCAAGCTGCATTCGACATGGACCAAGATCCTGGAGGACACAGCCAGTGCCAAACTGTTACAGTACTTGCTGGAGGCGAAGGGCTCTGAGACCCGAGCTGTGCTAAAGGAACAGTTACATGCGCGCACTGCTGGAATCGTGGCGCAGATCGGTCTGGCCGGAAACACAATTGCGTTGATGTTGGATCAGATGGAGCCCAGCGACCCCTGCACCAACCAAATCGCTACACTCTGTTACCGGATTCTTACCGGCTACTCAACGGATCTCTCCACTGTTCTTGTTGCGCTCTTACGTGCTGTCCAGAGAATACCCTCCCTTGAGCCGCTGCTCCCAACTGTTCTGTACTATTTGTTGTGTAGGTCAAAGTTTGACCACGTCAGGCACGATCAGGTTTGGAAGGCCGTCAAGGAGGCAGAGTTCTACAACACCCCTGCGGCTGCGGTCGCGGCGACGAGTCTTGGAGATTTACAGAGGGCTTCGGAGATTCTACAGGCTTCTACCATGGACTTTTGCAAGCCCTCCACCTATTCGGAATTTTCTCGGTTTTTTGGGCCAACGGGCGACCATCCGAGTGCTTCGATATGGAGGGGGAATCCGGATATCGGCCAGTCACTCATTTTCTACGCAGTCGTCAATGGGTTATCCATGGTTCTGCCCCGAATCATCGAACTTGGAGGGGATGTGAACGAAAAGTTCGAATATTCTCCCGGACAAGCGGCTACTCCACGGCCCAACCTTACCAAGAAGAATCCACGCGATGCAAAACGGCTGCTGGGGCTTATGACTGGACGTTCTCAAAAGACTTCGCCAGTACCGACTCATCCACTAGACCTAACCGCCACACTCCTACACCTCGCCATATTACATTGCGTAATTGCTCCCACTAGGGACAGGCTTCTTTCTGGGCTTGAAATTATCAAACAGCTTGTTCACCACGGAGCCAGTTTGGATGCAGCGGCGTGGATGCCCAATACATTTCTCGTAGGGTCCGGGATGTATCATATCCGTCTCGAACAGAATGCATTGTGGCATGCCTGGCTGACACCGATGGAGTTCGCCAACGAGGTTATCTTCCAGTCCCACCGCTCCAACATAGAATTCGTGGCGTTGGAACCTGTTCCCGTAGAGGAATGGCCGACGCGGAACCAGCTGCTCGCCGCCTTGGAGCGGACTACGTAGCTGAGCGCTTCCACGTCTGACGGGTTCAAGCATCAATCCACGTTCTTAAGATCACGACAGGATCTTGGACAATGTGCCAGGTTTCTTCACAGCGTTGCAAGCACACAAAAGCAGGGGGAATCCTGTGGGACCGGCTAAGCAAAGATGCTTAATTGACTCGTTGAGAATCTCTAGGATTTATCGACGATAACCGCCGCTATTCACAAACAGATGCGGATGTGTTGGATATACTGGCAGGGAAATATGTACATTGCAAAAACGCTCCGACTCCACCATGCTTCGTTCCGATCATAACTTCATAATCTAGGCTTCGAAGGACCTGGCCTTGGAGGCGCTGCTCTTGCCCCATACAGGCGGGCCGGGCACCTTGTAGGTCTGCGGCAGGGAGTGGTCGTTGATGGGGACCTTTGAAGCAGTCAGTACGTTTTTGTTCACGTCAGGGGTTAGAAACCAGCTCACCTTGATGTTAGGATCGGACTGCTTGCAGTAGCCGGGAATCGCAGCCTTGTAGGACGAGTCGGGCTCGCCGGTGCCGGACCCGGTGACGACGATCTGGGCGCACTCGGGGTAGAACTGGGGGTTGTTCGCCTGGTGCAGGGCGATGAGCTCGTGGCGCATGAGGTAGTTGCCGGGCGCCAGGTTCTTGGGGATGGTGCTCTTCCAGGAGCCGCCGCCGACGAGCTTGGCGATGTCCCAGCCCGAGGGCTTCTCGGTGTCGAGGAAGACCTTGACGCCGTCGCCGTGGAAGCCGGCCTCGTCGATCTTGAACCAGCCAACCCCCTCGCCCGTGCACGAGCTGAAGGCGCCCGGGCACTTGTACAGCCAGACCAGGATGGGGCCCTGGCTGTGCGTCCACTGCTGCCAGACGGCCGCGACATCCCCGCCCGCCGGCACCGTGGCGTTCATCGTCGCTGACGTGCCACCGTTGCAGCGCATCTTGGCGTCGGAGCACTGGAAGATGGGGTTGTAGTCGGACCATTGCCTTTGGATGACGTTCTTGGAGTTGGCCGGGGAGAATCCTTGGTATCTGCAGAGAGAGGTCAGCGACAGGAAGTTGGGGTCGTACGTCGTCGTCTCTCGCTTACCCCGGGTATGTCTTGCCATCGATGATGTAGCTCGTCACGGCGCCGTGGGCGGCCACATCAGCGGCCAGCAGGGCGACCGCGCTGAAGGTTGCGGAGAACAGCATGGTGGGCGAAGATCTGGTGGTACAAGGGAAGGATTTACACGGGAGCGAGTTCGCCTTTCGGTATAGGGCTGGATGGATGTGGTGAAGATCTTGGGGAATCTTTCTTCAGACCAGCCGGGGGCCGACGACGACAATATTTATTTCCTCCCTGGCGAACCATCCACCAGCGGACGCCACAACCCGCCTGGGCATGATCATGATCCATCCATTCCCAAATTGAGCGCACTATCCCCCATATTCTTTCTCTCCCCCGTCTCCCCCAGTTTTTTTGCTTTCCCCAGGTTTTTCGACGCCCCGGGTTTTCCATCTAACGGGAGAAGCGGTAGATGATCTACCGTGTGGCGGCTAAATGGTGGTCAACCCGCTTGCCACGGCAAACGAGCATTCATGGATGGGCCCGGGCCAGATGTTAATTGCGCGTTTTATAGCACATGACTGGCTTTGCCGAGCTGGGAGTGGTGGGAAAGCGTCGTGGTTTAATCTAAGTTGCTTTGTGTTTTTGAGTCGCGTCCTCCCGCGCCGTGTCTGTCAGGTTGATGGACTGGAGCTTGTTAGCTGTGCGCATGAACCTTGCGACCTCCCGTTTCTCTTCGGCCACCTTCCGCCTTTCGCCTATCTAAGTGATTATGGAGCGAGAGCAGAATAAAAGGGCCGACATGTATGTACGGGCACCGGGGCCGGGCATGCAACGCAGTTAAACAGTCTAGGCTCTCGTAGCGAGATCACTGGAGCATGACGTCGAGCACGCTGATGACATTCCGCTGCTTGGTCAATTAATTCTCTTCCCCGTGGGGCATGCTTGGTCTCTGCCTCCCTGCCCAACCTGACTTTTTGACAGCAGTGCATTGTGTACGGACTACGGTACCGTGGAAACGCCTGGACCGTGACCGATTGGGGCGGCTCCCCCCTATTTGGACCAGACAGGCCAATTTGCTCGGTTCGTCCGCCCGAGCTCTCCGTAGAGTAGGTGCTGAATTGAGATGGCAACACGGAACGGGTTATCCAACCGAACGAGCCGGGTGCGCCACACAACCTCTTTTGTTGTCGCGCTCGACGGATTGGGCGCGACGGCATCGACAACGGGTGTTCAGATGCCGAGAGAGCTGCGAGTTTTATACCCAACCCATTTGGTATTTTGTCATGTATCTATCTGCTCGACATCCGAACGCTGTTTGCCTTGGTTGTGATCTGGGAACAACGCAATGCTATCCAGATAAGAAAAGAAAACAAGCAGAAAAAAGGAGGGTGGCTGCATCGGGGCTCGGTCGGCTTCTATGCCGTACCGCTTCGAAAAGAGGTTCCATCCTTGCTTGCAAAAAATGACCTCTGCATCTACAAGACTACCTCGTGATCAATCTGACTGCCTCTGCACAAATGGATGCGATGATGATGCAATTCTCCACAGCACTCCTACAATTTGTCGACTACCACCCGAGACCCGATCCCTCGAGAGAAGGCACCATCAGATCGAACTGACCAGAAACATACGTGCATACCAGAGGTAAGTAGGTAGGTAAGCGAATCGATCAAAGAAACGACAAGGAAGCACGGCAAGGAAAGCCCATCGGTATTCCATCCCGAAAGAAACCAATATAAATGCAACACCCACTCCACATCCTGACCATCCACACACACTCATTCGCCGCTCGTCATACCACACACATCTCTGCAGAGCAAGAAACCGGGATCCGCACAAGTTTGGTTCGGTCCGCTACACACGAAACGGCAACGGCATGTGTGTCTTGGCGAACTTTTAACTTACACTTCGTTCCATCGAAACACCACCGCCCGCATCGCATTGCGGTGTATACAACTATGTACCTAGGTAGATAAGTAATAAACATGGCAGGAGATTCGTTTACCTGGGTGTGCCCACCCATACATATACATGTACCCGCCCTCCTTCGGTAAGCAGTTTAATCTGTAGCCATGCCAAGTCTTGTGCCAAGTGATCTAGCTCGTCATGCCTGTTTTGGGAAGTTGGAATACAAACGTCCACATTTTAAATGAAAGCTTTTCGTGCTTCTGAAAGGCCGTCTCCTTCGTAATCACAAATCGTTAGGTACCCAAGGCGTTCGTTCTTGCCTGGCAGCAAAGACATCGGACTCAGGTTACCTACCTACCTAGCAGCACCTTCATATATTAAAATCACAAGCACCCAGGCAACACATTGATGCACCTGGAAACATGAAACGAACCGAGACACCTAGGACGTGGGTATGCAATACGATAGGCCTTAAGTCTCTTGAGATACAAAAGGAACGCCAATTCGTACTCCCCAAAAGGCAACTTCAAGAGGAGAGCGATGAGGTTAACCGGCGGACCTGGCGACTACATGTATACACGGACGCGGTTCTCGATCTATACCATAGATACAGCCGAGTCGGTTCACGCATGCGCTCGAAAAACTTGCATCTTAGGTGCCTATGTTCAGGTATTACACCAACGACGTCGAAAAGGGACTGGACTCGACTTGCATTCCTCTTCTCACATACCTACCTACTACAACTCGGCCAGGAAAAGCGGATGTGTTTTGTCTTTCTCTACCTACTGGCTGACTTCTTGTCGGGCTGGACCCTCCGGGCAAAGGACGCGAGGTCTTTATTAAAGAGTCTCTTTATAAACAGATATCGCGACAGGGCGCGGATAGGTACCTAGGTAAGGTAGGCAAGGTTGTTATATACGTGTACATTCGGAATTCAGTCGACGTCGAAATTTCTTGCTTCTCCTTGAGCCCGTTCCATGCCACCACTATCGTTCCGCTGCACCGTAGCCCCCCACGTAGAAAGAGATGCCCATCCTCATGTTCGCCACCTACCAGAGCTCGCAAGTAGGCTCCTTGCTCTCGCACGCAAAGCTCTCCCTAAACCCTCGACTGTTCGCCATGGTCCCCAAGATCCTTGCCCATGCCGGGGCATGCGGGTCTGTGTAGATGAGGGCAGCAGCCGTCTCAGGACGCTGCTTACTGCACCAGAAATTCCCGTAGCTCACAAAGAAGAGTTGGCTCTCGGTAAAGTGTTCCAAGCCCGGAAGGCGGGCGGCGCTGGTACTACTACTACTACCACTACTCACACCACGGCGGCGACTGCGACTCCGGCTCCAGGCCTGGAACGAGACCTCGACCCCGCCAGCATCAGCAATGTTGTCATCCAGCGTCAGCCGCCCGTTGACATGCAGCGGTCTGCCGTCGGGCCCGGGAACGCTAAAGTTTGCATACTGGCCGACGAAGCACTCAGCGCGCTCGGCAAACGCCTCGGCCGTCTTGTTCGTCCACCAGTCGGCGCCGCGCATATATCGCCCGTTCTGATCGTAGCGCCGGCCCGACGTGTCTAGCGCGTGCGAGAGCTCGTGCCCGACGACGGAGCCAAAGGCTCCGTATGAAATGTAATCGGGGACGCCGCCGACGCTCCAGACCGGAAACTGCATGATGCCTGCCGGGATTGCGATGTTGTTCCCGGTCGGGTTGTAGGATGCGTCGACGATGGTGACGCTGGTGCCGGGCCACCGGCTGTGGTCTACCGGGCTTCCCAGCATCCGCCATTTCTCCTGGGTCGCAAACGCGGCCATGGAGAGCGCGTTGGAGAAGTGCCCGTCGGAGCGGATGGGGAGAGCCTCGTAGAAGGACCGGAGCGCGTCCGGGTCCGTGATGTCCACGGGGCTTTGGCCCCGGGAGGGATATCCGATGTAGGCCGACAGGTGGCCCATCTTTTCGATTGCTTTTGCTGCGGTCTCGGCATCCATCCACGCGCTCCGCTTCAGCTTCTCGATGAATTGGTTCTTGATGTCGGACACGACTTGGGCGCCCAACTCCCGGGCGGCGTCCGAAAAGGCCCTCTGGACAAAGAAGCGGGAGGCTATCCAGCCGAGGCCTCTGTCCACATGGCCGGTGCATACGCGCCAGCGCTCGGTCCGGGAGTTGGGCGCTACGCCATGGAGCTCACGAAGAAAGGCCTCGTACGGCTCGAGGATCGGTGAGTCGACGTAGCTATACAATCCCTGCGTTGCCTTCCAGACGAGATAGCTCCGCAGCACCGAGCTATTGGCTTTGTTGAGAATCTCTTCGAGCTTCCTCATGTAGGTAGGCGCCGATACAATTAGACGGTCGACCTTGTAGCTGGGCGATAGGCCTGACAAGATGGAAGGTATGCCTATGCTGGGTGTCAATGCCGAGGCCTCTTGCAGCGACATCGGGTGGTAAGATTTCTGCCCACAGGCCAAGTTATCTTATTAGCTGCCCCTTTCGAGCAGGCAGGTTAGGTAGGGTCGCCATACCGTGATGTTTTGGACTTCCTCCTGGGTTGGCGATGCGGCGGCAATTTGCCGTTCCAAGTCGACAACCGCTTTCCAAACATTGTCTTGCTCCGTACCTGTCAACCGAGATAGAACCTTGGCCACCACTTCTTGGTACGCCTCCAGCAGGGTACTGTTGAGGTAGTGTTCCGCATACGGCAGGCCGATCTGTCGGGGCGGCGAGACCGACACCACGGCCACGTCCGGGTTGGCATCGTCAGCACCAACACTGAACGTGACAAGCGCCGAAACACCGTACCTGGCGAGAAAAAGAACGCCGTCGCTCAGCGAAAGAGGTTTGACCCGTTCCAGAAACGCCACCAGAGGGCGGATGCCAAGCTCTTTAATCCCCGGTTCGCCCATGCAAGCTTCGTACGCCGTGGTCAGCTTGTCGAAATTATCCTCGTCAGCTGCACGGCTAGAAGCAGTCAGGTGCGTCGTCGTCGTCGACGAGAGGTCGATGTTTTGATACGGTGACTCCAAGATGCGCTGCAATAGCCGCTGGTTGTTCTCATCCATGATCTCGCCGGTCGAGGTAGAACCTTGGTCGGGACGGAGGTAATGACGCTGCTTCCAGCCGCCGCAGACAAGTTCCTCAAAGTCGGCGCAGGGGTCGAGATCCTTGTACCTGGGCGACAGATTGCGGAGGATCTCGGAAGATGTGTGGATGCAAGCGGCAGTCGTGCACACGTTGGCGCCGGAGAAAGGCCCGACCGGCCCCGGGGCTCTCCATGACTGTACAAGTGCCAAGGCCGCCAGGACAAGACCCGCGCCGTAGAAGAGCCGGCGGTGCCGGTGCAATCGGCCAGTATTGGCGATTGGGCGTAAAGAGCCCGCCTTCTCTGAAGCCATAGCGAAGGAAAAGGTACTCTTGTGTAGTTCAGTCTGTTTGATCATCGGGTGAAACGGAGGCAAGAGCCTGCTTTTTGTATACGCGTCAGGCATCGGTCAGTGTGTGGCACAGTCAAGCAGCACGCTCCAGTTGGCTATCGGTTTATATCACCTTCTACATTCATGGTTTGTGTCACCTTCTGCATTCGCGGCTATACTATGGACTATTCAATTGGAAACACATCCAACCGGAACCAGTGAGATGTGCCACATCTTTTGATTGATTACAGTCAAACCTGCCTATAAGAATCAGTGCCTATGGTCGTATTTGGAAGCTGCCAGTCGGTGAAAGAATTATGAAGAGGTGGAACTCGAGCCATGTCTTCCTCCGCTCGTAGCTCTGGTTGACACAACGTTACTTGCAAACAAATCGGTAGTGGAAAAGAGGCCATCGGAGCGACCAGTGAAATAAGGTCAAGACCCGGGTGAAGCATGTAATCTGGCTCTACTCAGTTGGACTCAATGCAACCTAGACCACCCCTGCGGCGAGTCCTCTCTCAAAGGAGGCCTAAAAGAAGTTCCGTCGCGAGATTCTCGAGTATGGCGGTAGTAGGGACGAGTTGGACATCCTGAAGGCACACCGTGGCGGTCGCGATCCAAGTTTGGATCCGCTCTTGAGCATTGTGAAACAGCTTGAGAATTGGGACATCCCCGGGGATGACAGAGCAGAGCAGGTGATGAAGGCGTCGTGGCAAAATAAACAGGCTATACCTCCTCTTTGACGATGAGAGCGGGTTTGGTCTTATTTCGTTGGGATTGGGAAATTGGTGCGTGGTATCCATAATCCGTACCTGCCGTTGTGCACTGAGTGGTGAGGAACTAGGACGGGGAGCTGGAACAAATCTGCAGCGAAAACCTGTGTACAAACACACGAGTAGTATGCCGCGTCATATCCGGCAAGGACATGCCCGCTACCTACCTACGCATAATTAGGGGAGTGTAAACGTCTGAAGTGCAGGTTCTTGTGGATATTATTGCAGACCCCCCCTTCGTCCATGTTGATCCGTGTGCAGCGTGAGATGGGGTTGTATACTGCCATGTCAAACCAGGAAGTATGTCTGTACATCAAAGTCCTGCCCGAGTCGAAAGGATCACGGATTGGAATGGCGATGGCACTTACAGACCACTAAGAAGCTTCGATCGTGTGTTGCGAGGACGGCATCGGAGGATCGTATCTAACAGATCGTTGGGAATCCTCGCCGGCGGTAGGGTTAGACCTGGATTCTCGCGCAACCAAGCCTCCTGGCATAGATTATCAACCTGGGTGTAGCGAAGCCCTGATGCCAAAAGGATCAAACACCGGCTAGCTCAACAACTTTGACGAAGGCAACACTTTCATCAACGTCAAGCCACCTTTTCGGCATATTTATGGAGAGTATCGGATGGCTACACTATTATCTAACGAAGCAGCGGTGTTCGGTGTAGGGCAACTGGTGTTGGTCGGATGATTCGCGTTACCATTTCCACGCCGACATATTCGAAACAACCCTCAACCTCCAGAAATGCAGAATCCATGCAGCACAGCCATGTATTCGCAACATGTCCCGATGCGTGTTGTTTCAGGGACACGTGTTAGGGGTGAAGTAGTTGCGTGTAATGATAATGATCCGAAAGAACGCGTTTGACGAGATAGCTCAGTTCAAGACATCTACCGCGGGGTTGCTGACGGACACTAGCAACGCACCGAGGTGCCAAGTACCTCAATTCTGCACATGTGAAGGCATCCCGGCCGTAATAGTCTAAGAAAAACCTTTGCCACAGCTTTCAGCCCGTTTTGGCCTGTATTTTTATCATCTTTACGTTGACTTCCAGAGTAAACGAGAAAGGATGACACCTCGTCGATGCACGTGGCGGTTCAGATCGTGTTACTTCTCGTGATGTCCAGCACTAGATACACGGTATAAGCCATGTGTGACAGCTAACAGACCTTATCTGTCAGCTAACGAAGGTCCGCCCCGCTGGACTGTCAATCACTGAGCCACCTGACACAGTGTTGATTGGCCACTATTAGCCGTGGTTGCGCATGTAGAATTCGACCGTCCGGTCCTTCCTGCTAGCGTGTGCGAGCCGGCGTATAACTGTGTTCCGTTGCAGCCCCGTCCGTCGTCATCGCATCGCACCTAAATTCTTGCAACTCCCTCCCATCAAAGACACCAGCAAAACATCCTTCACAAGTTGGAGAGCCCCAACCCACGCAACCAACGCACAAGTTCCCAATAACAGGCAGAAAGGAAAGCACTCGAAAATGGGCCATCGTCGGTCTTGGATGGACTCGGATGAGGACCGCCTGCCCTCGGGTTTCCGTCGGACAGGATACGACGCAGACACACAAAGGTACTCCTACACGGACGAAAACGGAGACACCTACGAGGGCCCCCCGGGGTCGCGATACGGCGAGTTGCGTCGGACCGCGACGCGAAGTCATCAAGGATCAGCAAATACACAAGGTCGTCAACAACAAGCCAGCACAGAATCCCCTCGAGCGGAACTTGTTGTTCAACAACGTCAGCCGCCCCCGCGACCGACGATCCGAATACCACAAGACTTGCACCGCAGTGTATATCCCAAAGAGCCGGCACAGACGGCCCAGAATCCGTTTGGTGATGATGCCGCGGTCTTTGCCGACGAAGAACATAGCCCATATGAGGTGCGTGGCAGGAGGAGAGAAAGAGACGATTGGGGTAGGGGTAACCAGACCTTTGAGGACATCCTTGGCCCGGAGGCCCTAGCCCAGGAGGACACGACGGAAGCTGAGAAAAAAAGCAAACGCCGCTTCAGCAGCTTCAGTGGCCTGAGTCCAATGGCCAAGAAGATGAGCACGCCCAATCTACCCCCTCGCCAACACAAGCATGACAGCAGCGGCGATGGCAACTGTATCGGCAACGGTAGTAGCTACACCAGCGCCAACAATCCCAACAACCCATTCAAAAGCACCCCTAACACCCACGACACAGATCACAACACCACAGAAGAGAGCCCAGCTGCAGATGGTGATGAGAAAGTCCCGAAGCGACGGCGGAGACTCCCAGCTACACTGTCGAAGATCTGCCGGAAGGCAAAGGGCATTTTTCATAGGTGACTTGACAGCTTCGAGCACCCGCTAGATCCGAATATCCAATGCTGTGGTCTCTATCCCCACCTAATCCCCAGTTGCCCTGAAACGGATGGGTAAACATAGGAGGGACTGAGGGTCGGTAGTCAGTCACGGTCTATGGGAAAGAAGGGCGGTAGGACCGGCATGCAAAGATGTGTCATGGATTCGCACAGCCCAACAGGCTGCAAACAATTTCCGAGACACACTCGACCGACTCGATGACGATATCTAGACGAATCGACTCCCTCTCCAGGAGGTGATGGTACGGCAGGAGCATCAGCAGGACCATGTCATTGGACAACAAGCACAAAAAAGTTTGGGTGTTGGCGTCGAATCAGAAAAGGGGGGCCTCGCGGCACAGCAGCGCAGGGCGTATGGTTCAACGTTGACAAGGAATTGGGCTTATCGCTGTATTAGCATGTTCTAGGCAGTTCTTTTGGATACATTTTATCCGCGGTTGCTCTCTGTGTTGAAACACTGGCACTCAACTTTGTTTTCCCATTGTTTGTATCCATAGGTACCTATGTTTCCCACTATTCTAACGCTGTAAGTCGGGTCGGGGCGAGGCACGTATCAACACTCATGGCGCAAATAAGTTATTAGGCAAATTTACTTCTCCTCGGATTACACCACTCAGTGCCTAACCCGTTCAAGCATCTGACATTACGTGCTACTTGCCCAACTTCATGACCTTGATTGACCCAGGAACCGGCGCCGGGGCCTCGAAACCATCATACCCCAGCCCCAAGAGCACATAATCATCCCGCACCGCCACGCCCGAGTGCGTATTCGTATCGAGCACATACTCCAGCAGCACCTGTCCCGTAGCCTTATCCAGCGCAACAAGACTGCCATTATTCGTATCATACGCCTGCGTCAAATTCGGATCAAGCCCCGTCTTGCCCACGAGCACCAGATCGCCCACGACCGACGGCGGCGCGTACGACGTGCCATTCCCCGGTACTCCCGTCTCCCACAGGATCGCGCCCGTCGCGAGCGAGACGGCCCCGTACGCGCTCCGGTTGACCGTCACGCCCGAGGGCTGCAGCGTGAAATCCAACCCGCCCCAGTTGATGGCGGTGAAGTACGCGCGCACATCGTCCGCCGCGACGCCCCAGCTCAGACCACCCGACAGCCCGCCGGGGCTCGTCTGCGTGGCCCAGAAGAGATGGCCGGCCTGGGCCGAGAAGGCATAGATAATCCCGCTCTTCTGGCCGACCACCACGATATCCTTTCCATACGGAGTCGCCGTCGACCCGGGGACAAAGGCGGGCGCCATGCCGAAGTCGTAGTCTAGCCCCGGGATCTCGGGACACGCCGTTTTGTTCTGCGGGAACAGGCCCGGGTAGCCGCAGGCAGCAGTAAAAGCGTCGAGCGCGGGGAGCTGGTGCACCCAGTTTATTATGCCCAGGTCGAGGTCGAGCGCGATGACGGATTCCTGGAGGATGTCGCGCGGCAGGCACGGGTCCGGGACGAGGCCTTGTTTTACTGCCGATATGTTTTGGGTTGTCTCCTGGCAGTCGATGATCACGTCCGGGACCGAGTACGTGTTTCCGGACGCGAAGAAGACCTGCCGCCGCACGCTGTCGATCGAGGGCTGGCTGCCCCACATGCCGACGCCGGACCAGCCCGCGGCCGCGCTGGCGGCGGGGATCATGGGGACGTCCCAGACCACGGAGAACTTGCGGGAGGGTTTGTCGAATTTCAGCGCGGCGACGTTGCCGACGAAGGTGCAGCACTTGTAGTCTGGGTCGAGGATTGAGAGGTTCTCCTCGACGCTGGCGGCGCCGACGAAGAGCTTGTTGTCGAAGAGCGTGGGGGACATGGTCACGATGGCGAGCGGGTGCGCGTTGAGCTGGTGCGTGGCGAGGACCGCGCCGGAGTTGCGGTCGACCGCGACGACGAGCGCGTTCGTCAGCGTGCCGAAGTATAGTATGTCGCCGTCGATCTGCGGGCTGGTGCGCGCCACGGGTCGCACGTATGTCGCCTGGAGGGGCGTGATGGGCGCGTAGGCCGAGATGATGTCGGTTACGTTGATCTGCCACTTTACGCGGCATCCCTCAAAGTCGAGCGCGACGAAGAGGCCGTTCCACGTCGGGTAGTAGACCGTGTTGCCCTTCAGGACGGGCGTGGCGCTGACGCCTTTAGGATAAAAAATTTGGCATTTCGGCGCGAGCGAGGAGATGGTGCGCGACGTGATCTTCTTGTTGGACGATGCCCAGCGGTTGTTGCGCGTGTTGGCGCCCCAGCCCGACCATTCGTCGTCGGCGGCGGAACTGATGGTTGTGGTGAGGGAGGCGACGACGAGGGTCGCGAGGAGGCGGAAGGTGATGAGCATCTTTTGTTGACTTCAAGTAATAAGAGATTCACTCCCTCGTTAGATCAGCGTCCGACTCGAAGGGACGACCTGGAAACAAAAGTCAACAACAGCGGAGAACCGCCTGCGGCACGACAACTCATATCACCAACATCCATGATCCCACCACCCGACGCAATGCAGATTGCCAGTCCGGTCCATCTGCCGGAACGATATTACACCGGGCTGCACCGGGGCAGGCACCGGCGGCGATGCCCATCGGTTTTGGCTCGTGGTGCGTCAATATTGCAAGCCTCAGCGGTCCCCGATTGGACCGGTCGGGTTGTCGTCCTGTCGGGGAGATGCGGGCCGCTACCGCAGACTGCAGGACTACTACCCTACCCTCCCCCTCTACAGAAACCCCTACCCCGAACGACGGCGTGCGGGGCAAAGTCCCGACGCAGATGACCTAGACCATTTCCGAGATGGTACGAATGCCTGTTCCGATCGTTGCGGACTAGATAACTAGGTAAGACACTGTGACGGGCTTGGGGCTGGGATGCATCTCCTCGGGTTGTGACTCTTTTGCATGATGGTAATAGAGTTGTGTGCATTGAGTGCGTGGTTGTGCTGGGTTAGCAGTATGGGTCGGGAAGTTGGGCTGGTCTAATGTCATGTCTAGGTACTTTCGTGGGCAAGTTAAGATTGAGAATCAGCTGTAGTGTAGCATTGAAATGTAGGTAGGGGGATAGAAAGATTAAGAACGCGTCTCTGGACCCATGCAAGCCCAGTTCAATTATTGCTGTTTTGTTTGCAGGCAAGATACCTATTGTCGATATTATTCTGGTTTGGTGTCTGAGGCTTCGTCGAAGGCCCTCCCGCTGCCCGCAGTGATGCGGGATGCGTCCGAGATATTATGCAGAAACATCCAAAGTGCCGAATAGGCATGGACAACCACGGCAAGGACATCTCCCACAGACGGACAGGGAAATCTTTGGACGCTGGAGCACTTCAGAACCTGAAGTGCACATACTTATTAGCATGTCTTACCGTCCTACTTTAATACCGATATCCACTAACCATTTGTCCCGCTCCAGCATCAAGACTAGATAAACCGAAGCGCCAACAAACAAGGGAGTCGAAACATCGCTTGTGGCCATAAACCAAAACAGGGAAGATTACCGGCCGGGCGTCTGTCAATCATCTAAAATCTCCGGTTCCTCAGCAGACCAATATGGCTGCGCGGGACTCGGTGTAGTAGTAGCAGTGGTAGACTTACGCGGCAGGCTCTGCCGGAGCATTGGTAGCCCCTGATCGGGGAGTCGTTTGGCCTTGCGCCCCGTTGAGACTGCCATCACTACCCGAGAACGCCATGCTCGCGTTGAGCATTGATGCTTTGGTCGATTTGGCTAATGGCTCGGGGTATTTGCGCTATACGCGCGAAAAATATGCCTGGTAATCGAGGCAAATAAAACGATTCTGGCCGAGACGTTGTGGACGATGTTTGATGGGGACATTAGACTACTTAGTTGACGCTCTGCTTACTTTATAGTCTTGAGATTTCTGTCGAGCACCCCATGTTGTCATCACCGTATTCTTTCGACCTGGCAGGTGCCCTTGTTCGGAGAAAGGAGGAAGGAGGGCGTAGGCCGTGACCCCGTTTTCAGCCAGTCGGGCTGCCGGCTAACTCCAGTCGTTCTGCTTTTCTTCACTGACCTAACCCAGCGATCGGGCCACAACTCCTGGTTGGCAAGTGACGTGTCGAAAGCATACGTATCGAGGGCAAGAACTTGTGCTTGTGTCTTGCGCGGGACAAGCACAAGTCCAACACAGGAAGGCACGGAGCAGGATATCCACCTCAGCTTCGCATTTGACCTGTGATAGTGAATTGTTGCAACTCCATTTCAGAGACCGGATCGGCGTCTCGGCTCACGTGTTCAGGAGAACATGTTGGACGCTTCTCCCTGTCAGCACTGCTTGTCTTGCGTGTAGGATAGATCTCCCACCTCCACGCGGTCCCTTCTATTGTTTCCAAGCAAGCAGTCCCTCAGCTTACTTCCACGTGAGGTGATCGGTTATGCACAAGCAAAACATATCCTCTCATCCACACACCCACTGCGTATCCAATCACGCACACAACACAACCGGCGAACCGGTGTCGTAAGGCTGACCTCGTTCCCGGATTCGAAAATATGACCAATTTCGGGCACCGGTCTTGACCAAGTCCGGTGCGAGCGCAGCCCGGTCGGCCAGCTGTGCCGCAAGTTCGCAATACGATACGCGAGGTCCTTCCCGATACAACACTTCCTACGTGCGCGCGCGCGCTCGCGTCATCCGGACAGTCATTCAAGTGGCTGGGGAGAGGATCGTTTCAGCCCAGCCCCTTCAACCCTGTGGCGTAAGCTCCCCATTGTGCTGTAATTCAAGCAGTCAAAACTGAGCGTAGCGGACGGGAAAGAATGGAACACCAGCCAAGGTAGTATTCTGTGTTGGATGACAGTCCTCTTGTTTCATCTGGTGAATGTCGAAAGCTGGGACGGTGCGGGGAATGGGCGAACGGTTTGCTTCAGCACCTCCTTCTTTCGCCTGTATGTGTGCGGCGTATAGTGTGAAATGCGGTGTCGGTGGCGGGAGCCGTCTAACAGAGCCAATCAGTGACCTTACCATGACCACACACCCGGAGATGACGCACCATGGAGCCATGAACAGACTCACCGTGGACAAGTTATTTTCCAATTACATGTTGAGAGTGAGGATGCCTGTCAAGTTGTAAGCTTCATGTCATGTTTCAGCACGCGGTGTTGGGTGCAGTTCAACTCGCAGTGACAGATTGTGAGAATGTTTTGTTTGAGAAAAATGCCAAATCTTCCGAGTATTTGAGATCGCCGACAAGGGACCGTTCCCAAGGGATGACAGTAGATCCGCCATCATGGACACGGCGTGAGAAGCGACGACGAACAAGGGACAGGAACCGGCCTCGATCCGACCAGGGGGAGGGGGAGGCAGTGCGATTTCAGACGACCTCAATGCAACAGCAGGAAATCTGCCCTGCGAGCTCGCCCAGCGTACCAAATCTTGGTGGCAATGGCGGTTGGTTTATGCAAAGGCGTTTTGTGTCCAGATTGGGTTAGCTGCACCCTCAGATTCCGTGCATCTCTGCGGCCCAGGTCCGCCTCACGGCTTAACTCCCACCCCGTGATGTCCTGCGAGCCGTGGGGGATCTCCAGGGAAACCTGGTGCCTGCCAGGATGCACCAGGACACTGCTAAATTGAGCTCTTGTACGGAGCGAGCCGCAGTGGATGTCAGTGCTCGGTCCCAGAGTTCGAAAGGATGCCTGTACCGAAGCTTGAGGATCTGCTAGACACCTGTCACCGGGAGAATGTTCACGGGGAATTCCGCATGGGCAGGGTTGGTTTGTCAATTCGCCGCAACTCAGTTATTTCCAAGATCGCTTGAGCTAAGGAAATTCAGGAAGGTCGCGATCCAAGCCGTGCGGGCGTTGAAGTCGAGCAATCAGGAGCTTGAAGGTTGTCTGGTTGAGCTGCAAGTGTCGAGGACCGGGGAAGCTCAGCCGGCCGGGGAGCCAATCACAAGCGTGATGACATGGGGTGATTCCTATCACCAACGGATCCAACCGTCCCTGTGGCTTGAGGCTTGGCCAGACTTCCTTCTCCTTTCCCCTTCCGCCGCACCGGAAGCGACGAGATTGAAATGGACCCACGCCCCGTGGCCATGCCGATGGGGCTCTTTCCTTCCCACACGCCTGGGACGACCCAGATGTCGACCGACTCTCAGTCTTTGAACCATGTCCTGCGAACACGATGACCATCATTGCGAGATTCTCCGATGAGTTCGACAACACGGCCGACCTGATCCGCAGCATCGTCCTTGCCTGCTCCCTAGCACCTGCATTTGCTGCCTTGGCCGTTGGCTTGCGTTTTTATACCGCTCGCGCCATCCTGCGTGGACTGCACAAAGATGACTGTAAGCCTGGAGATGTCTTCCTCGTTTTTCTGGTTGCTAACAGCTTTCCCAGGGCTCATTCTTGCCGCACTGGTATGTCACTTGATGGGAGCCATGACTCAGGGAGAATGCTGACCTCAGGAGGTGATGTCGATTGGCCACGCCATCTCGACGATAATCCGTATGAACTTGCCTTCCAACCTGCTGGTTAGAACCAACTGACCTGCTAGATACTAAACATGGCCTTGGGCTTCACGTCTGGGAGGTTCAGAACAAGAAAGAGACTTACCGCATGTATTCGTTAGTGCGTACCCCTGAGAGGAAACCAGGTTTCTTCCTCTGCTGACACCTACCAGATCAGTATTTTCCCGGTCGCCATATTCAACAACATGTCCATCATGTTCACGAAATCGTCGATTCTCGTGTTCTACCTCCGCTTTTCCATGAACAAACGATTCGACTACACCATCTACGCAGTTTTGTCGATAGTCATCGGCTATTGTCTGACAGGCGCCTTTGCCTTTCTCTATGCCTGCCGTCCGATAAACAAGTTCTGGGACTTTTGGATACCGGGTAGCTGCATCAGCCCGAATCCGTGGTACGGCACTCTCGTGGCGTTGAACGTCCTGACCGACGCCATCCTTCTCTTGTTGCCCATCTGGCTGCTCAAGCCGTTGAAGTCGGGCGCGGTACAGAAGGCAGCCATCGCGGCGGTCATGGGAACGGGAGGATTGTGAGTGTTGCATCAGGAAACGAGGGCTCAACGGTCGCGTACTAACAACCCGCAGTGTCCTCGGCGTCAGCATTTATCGCCTGTATCTAACCATTCACTATTTCGACGACATAGACTTCTTGCACCGCTTCGGAGTCAACTACCTTTGGCTGTAGGTATCATCACGTCCTCTTGTATGCCTTGTCGCTGACAGTTCGTAGCGTCATCGAAGTCAATGTCGCCATAATCTGCGCCTGCTTGCCATGCTTGCGCGCCTTGGCCGCCCGGGCGATGCCGGGGGTGTTCTCGATTAATCTCAACGCCAAACCTCGAGGGCTCGACACGATTGCGGTGACTAACGCATCAACACATACACAAGAGTGCTTCCAGGGTACCGTGAATAAACCCGAGCCCTCGCCAACGATGTGGATCGAGTCCAGAGCGAGCAGTGTGTTCTTCGACATCGAATACGGGCCGGGTTGTGGGCACGAAACGAATAACGTCTGGCGGCCGAGCAGTCGGCAACAGTGATCTGTATCAGAGGGAGATTTGTAGATGCATGGCGACGGCGTTTGGGTGGGATTTCAAGCTGGTTTGTGAAAGGGCGCGGGAAAAGGTTTGGATGTGGTGTTTAATTGGGCGGGCTTTTTCTTGTTTGCTGGCGTGATGGACCGGCTTGGGATGAAATTTTCAATGATACCAATTTCAGCTCGGGCAGGAGCGAAGGGTCGATGTGACGATAGGTACGATAAGCACGTCAGGAAGTGCACAATTTTTGACTCTATTTTTCTCCACTGCATCCGGCCTTTTACTCGTAAAACACCAAACACCGCACCTCAATGCTTTCCCTCCCCTTAGCTCCCTCTGGCGTTTGCGGGTCAATGAATGCAGTGTGCGGTGTCAGGGCCGCAAGCCCCTGCTTCCCGCCCTCCTGCCACTCGCTCCAGCTGTCGAAACACTTGATGAACAAGGCCTCTTCCGGTTCCATGTCCTTGACGTAGTAAAACTTGTGCTTGTCACTCGGCGCCACCCCGTAAGTCTCGCCACGAACCTCATAGCCTTCGGTACTTAATACGCTCTCAGGATCGGGCAGCACCTCCTTTCCACGATCATCGCCACCCGGCTCGTTACGCGAAGGATACAACAGATCGACCGCGATCAACTCTTCCCGCGTCGTCGATCGCCAATCCACCAACGCCAGTGGGAAGTCGGTCGCGGCGTGTCCTATGGGTCGCCAGACGTTGATGATCTGGTACCGGCCCTTGAGCAGCGCCTCCGCCTCCTCGGCATCCTCGATGTGACGCCTCATACGTGCAGCAGCGGCGCCTGGTGTCTGGTCCACGTGCACGGACTGCACGGGCTGTCGCGGCGACGTCTTGTCATGCTTCCGGATGGTGTGGTCGAAGATGACGACCTTGCTGATGCCCGGGAGTTTCTCCCGGAGTAGTGCCTCGACTTCGGCGTAGTAGCCGGTGCGGACGGCTTTGTCGTCGGTAAAGGCCTTTTCCTGGGCCGGAGAGCGATGTAACGCGAAGCCGGACACGTCGGTGCCAAAGGTGTCCGCCAGCGGCCGGATATCTGTCACGGAGCGGCGGCGAGTCGTCTGCTCGTATGATCTGGCTGCATCCGTGTCCACCTTGGCCCATGGCTTGGTTGTGAAGCTCGACGGGTCAATGTAGCGGAATTCCCCGGTCGTGGCCATCCTGATAGGATCCAGATCTTGTCAAAGCTCGCGGCGGGTCTTCGTTGATTTGATCACTCTGTGTCGGGTCTTTTGTTGCGTGGATTTATGTATGGCGCGTCAAAGGCTGGAGCGGGGATTGGATGGGGGCATCGGGGTTATATATCCACCACCAGCATTAGTAATAATGCTCCGTCGCCATCCCCACACGTCCTATGCTTTCGGTCATCCCGGAATCTCAGGATTAACTTTTTGCCCAGTTAGACTGACGACTTCCTGGGATGATATGATTTAGACGAGAGACCGAGCCCAGAAATATACCTAACTCGAGGGCTTCATCAAAGATGGAAGATAGGTAGTAACAACCCACCAATATCTCATGTCAAGACGCATTTCGAGTGCCAAGCCTCAGAAGGTAGGTTCGGTGGTTGTTGTGCAGATCCAGGGGCTCCGCTCGCAGAGACGCCCCCTTTCGCAGGGCATAGACTTTGGGGAGCCAAAAACACGGGCATGATGCGGCCATGCATTTTCCTCCTCACCAGAAATACGCCCACAAACACCATATTCCTTGGTTTCGGGCTCCTTTCTAGGGTAGATAGAACTCGAGAGTCGGATTAACTTAGCGGTAGCACATCTTCTCGACTTGGCGGCTTACTGAATCACAATGACGAAGCACCACCCCTTGCCCTATAAAGCGAATGAAGGGCATTCTGATTAAATATTGACTATTACTAACGTCTACTTTAGCTGGCCATCCATTTCTGCACAACTAGTTGAGCCCCGGACTGCAAGGTCCACGGTACAAGGTCCCCGGCCCGTCAAGGTACGTGTAATTCTCAATGCCCAGAGGGCATTGATCGCTCGTCGGCGCCCCGTCGAGGGTCGATGTCCTTATCAGCAGCTGGCAGTATCCCAGCCCGTTGGCCGCCGCGACGCAGTTGGCCGTGTTCCAACAGAGGACGCAGCAGTCGCGGCCGCTGAGGTCGCCGGGGGGACGGATCACGGTGTCGCCCGGTGGCACGCCGCCGCCGTTGTACGTCAGGTCGCAGTAGTCTACGATCGCGGTGGTGGTTGCGACCACGCCGGTGGTTGTCGTGGTCGATGTGGTTTCTGTGGTCGTTGACACGTCGGTCTCGACGGTGGTGGACGTGCTGGTCTGCGTCGTGGTCGTGCTTGTCGTCGTGGGCGTCGTGGTCGTGGTGCTCTCGGTGTCCGTCGCGGTCGTGGTCGTCGTCTGCGCTTTGATGCCGAGGCAGCTGCAGATCGATGAGACTTTTGCTGGTCGGAGACGGGTGAGGCCCTTCTTGGATAGGTCGGGACAGACCGAGGGGGCGGCAGCGGCGCGCTTGAGCTTCTTTTCGGTGATGGTCGGCAGGGGCGGCGGGATGTACGAGGTCGCCGCGGTGAATGTCGAAGTAGACGTGTCGGTCTCTGTCGATGTCTCGGTCGTGGTCGTCGCGGTGCTGGTTGTTGACGTTGTGGTGGCCGTGGCGCCCGACGTCAACGTTTGGGTGCCGGTTGAAACGACTGTAGAGACAACAGTCACCGTGTTGAATGCCGTGGCTGTCTTGGAGAGGTAGCTGCTGCAGAAGCTGGCCGCTTGAACGGCTACTTGCTCGGCGCAGGACGGAGAAAGAGGGCCTTTGCAGTTGAGATAGCTCAGCGCCTGGTGGCCGCACGTTTCCGAGCCGATGGGGAACCCAACAGCTCCGAATGGGGGCCGAACGAGCTCATTGCCGAGCGCTGTGGGCAACAGGCCCAGTGCTGCGGTTGCAAACACCACGATGCGTGCCATATCCAACCGGGAAGATGTAAAGAATGACGGGGTTGGTCTTGGCAGTGGCGGGCCCGGAAGAGTCAGAACGAAACTGAGCCATCAACGGGGGAAGCCCCTGGTTTTTGGCGATGAGATCTGGCAAGCCGTGACCGCCGCACAGTTGCCGGCCGGCCGACCTCCGAAATGAGAGCGGCTGATCCAGAAGCCCGGTTATTGGACGCCTCGAAGCCATCGCGCGCAGATCATCAATATCAGCTAGCTATTTGTGGATCTAGCGCTCCCTTAGACCCCAACCGTTGCGACTCCAAGGGGTAGCGCGCTTTCCTCAAGACCCCAGGAGGCCTTCGCATTCCACCTTGAGAGTCATAACACGAAGGGTCAGGAAAACAAGTTTTGGAATTTGAGGACGCTGTCGGGTTGGCTGCAGCAGGAATCCCAACAGCGTAGCTGTCTCTCCACCAATGCAGGAAAAAGAAACATTGTGGCATTCCCTCTCACTCGAGACGTGTCGTGTTGAACAGCCGATTCCCGGTATCAGTACCTCCTCGTCCGGTAAATTTGTTCTGCGACAACCGCAACGCGACAACATCCAGCATTCCATCCCCTTGGATCAATGGAGCCAGCATGCCCCCCTCCGCCACTGCCTCGGCCTGCACCACACCGGCGACTATGATGATTCTCACACCATCGCCACAGATCACCCTCATATGCTGCACAAATTCGACCACCGACTTGCCGGTGTTGATAACAGAATCCACCAACAGCACCGTCTTTATTCCCTCCAGACACTCCTCTTTCAGATCAGAAGTGGTTTTGGCGTGCAAGAATGCCGCAGCCGGGAAAACCTCGTTGACGCCAAATGCCATCGGCTCGCCCCCGCGCATCAACGCCACGATGAGTGTGTTCTCCTCGTCGCGAAGGCGGTGACCAGTCGTCGTATGCCCTTGGACGTGTGGGATGCCTCCGGGCACTTCCTCGGCACCCAGAAGCTCGCTGATCAAAGTCAAGGCGAGATAGCGTCCCATCTGATGATGTGCCTCACGAAGGGATGGACCCGACCTGCGGGCGTCGCGCTGTGTAGTCGCAAGAAGTTTGGACGCGGCTAGAGCCGTGGCATGGTGTATTTCGTTCCTGTTGATGCACATGTTGGTCACACGGGCAGCCGGATAGAATATCTCTCGTATGAACTCGGGACGCGTAACGTCGACAATGGGAAGAGTCATGACATCGACCCTGGGACTGATGGAAGTATCTCCTCGAGGGAGGAGCGTCTGTCGTGCATGGCGTAGCGGTGCAACAGGGTCGGAGATCGCGGACCTCAAACCTGTTTCCATGCTGCTCGACGGCCCACCGACAACAACCACCGCATGGTTGGCAGCTGTTAGCATCGGAATATCAACTACACCGTCTCCGAACCCCCAGACGGTGATGTTCGAGGTTTGTAGGTGACGGACAAGGACGGCCTTCGTCTCCGGGGTCACGAAAACAGAGTGATCCGTTGTCCTGCCGTTACCAATGACCTTTACATGCGCGGAAAGGCCACACTGCTGGAGTATCAGCTCCCAGACTCGCTGAAGACCACAGGTAACGACAATGGCCGCGGTATGGGGCGAGGCAGCGGCAAACTGAAGCAGAGTGAAGAGCTCGGGACGCAGGCGAACTATGGAAGCGACTTTGCCGCAAAGCTCGTCGAAATCGCTCTTATGGATCTCGTTGTACAGCAAGGCGGCTTGTAGAAATGCCTGGTCTGTGTACATCTTCGGTCCACTGAACAAGGCTTTGAGCGGGTCTGCCCAGTCAGGTCTCGCGAGCTCCCAGAATATCTTGCCAGTGTCCTCGGAAATGAGGGTTTTGTCTCCGTCAAACATGAGGACAGTTCGAAGCTGTGCATCGAGCTGGGTCTTTCCAAGGCCTGCGTCGAGACTAGCCAGTGCATGGGTGAGGTGGCTGCCTGAGGTCTGCTCGAGAAAAGCGCTGAGTATGTTTTCCACCTCGGTCGCTACGTTTTCGTCACCGCACACCTTGGTAAACATAATGCCGTTTTGTCCACAAATGGCCCGCAGTTCCGCACCCTCAGCAAGCTGCCATTTCTGGAGATGTTCAGCCGAGTAAGCAGGCCGGCCCCTCTCGATGTCGTTCTTTCGTCTCTCCACCAGTGTGTGGGCTGGGACATCGAGATGGATGATATGGGTGTAAGTGTTCAGATCGTCTTGTGTGAGTGCTTTGTCTGCAGCGCCGTCTTCCTCATCCCAAAACATATAGTGGCCAGTGACGATGGCCATGCTGCCAGTTGATATAGCATTCTGGCGAATGGAGTTGATTGCGGATTGGCGCCATATAGCCTTCTCTGTTTTGGGGAGCGATTTAAATGCCGCGAGCCCCCCAAAACAAAGACTGTCGATGACCTCCGAGCCTTCGAAGAAAATCAGCTTTTCGGAGAGCTGGCCGTGCTTGAGTTTGTCCAAGGTGAAGGTCTTTCCTGACCCGGGAATCCCGTAGATACCGACGACAGACGGACTTTCAGTCGAGGACGACATGTTGAAGCGAAGGGGGGGGATTGAGGTTAACGGTGAGGAAAGGCTGGAGCTGGTCGTAGGAGCGCTTTGGGATGTGAGCTCGAAGCGTATTGGTACGAACCCTCTTTCCTTGGGCTTTCAACGTGCTAAATACCCCAAACTAACGTTCCTCAAGAACGCGAAGCCTTTGGTGCTGTAGGATTCGTGCGGTGGGCCTTCGGCTTCAAGGTGTGGTGACACAGACGCGGTGAGGCCTACAACTCTGCGGCAAAGCGCCAATAAACAACTTGCCGACGGCTTAAGACGGGGGGAAATAGCGTCTCGGCTTGATCAAACACGTTTGTTGCTGCCAGAATCGTCTTGATCGCGGCGGGGAAGGCGGCCAGCCGTGTCTGGAGGATGGCGGTGAAAGAGATAGAAGTCGGAAGAAGAATCTGTCTGGCCATGATGGGTCGACGAATACGGGGAATGGACTGTGCTGTGTACCGGGTGCTCCTTCTTCCCCGGCCCAACATGCCGGTAACCGAGTTGGGGGCATCGTTGCGAAATGTTGGTGGTCATGATGACACTGGACACGAATGCCCCGTGTTTTGGGTAAGCTGTGCTGCCCATCCAGCAAGCCAGCGGCAAGACCTGAAACCTGTCGACAGCGGGGTGCTCCCTAATCGACAGCAGCCATGCTTCCGGACGGATTCCCACCAGCAGGTGTTCGTTTCTTCGCCTCGAAGTATGCCACCAGTTTCCCCACCGGCCTTCCCGGCGTAAAAGCCCATGCATACTTGTTCATAAAGTTCTCGATTTTCTCATCCATTTGCGCCATTATCTTCCTCTTCTCGGACTCTGTGGCGATCCCCGCTTCGACTTGTAGCTCGACCTCTCCGACTTCGTGGCCAAAGTCCATGCGGTCACGCACAATGTGGAACTCGCCGTCTGCCACCCAAGTTTCCCGCATCGTTGTGAACTCGGCCATCTTGGCTAGGCCGAAGTCCCTGTCCTCTCCCATGTCTTTACCCGTTATACGATGGATGCAGGCGGCAATTTTCCGAGGATCGGTGAGCTCCTCGAAGCGCGAGTTGGTCAGGTCACCGCCTTTTTGGATCTTCGCTTCCCATGCGCCGTTTCGTCTTCGCAACCAGGTGCCGGTATTGTACAGAATGTCGTCTCTGTCGAAGTAGACGTCGTGGATCTTCTTGGGCGGACACGAGCGAAGACTTTTGAATGCGGGAAGACCACCACTTCTGGACAGTGTCGGGACTGCAAGGCGATGGAACTTGCGTTCGACTTCTAGGATCGGCGATGGACGCAGCTTCGACGCCATAGCGATGCTCTCGGGGGTGGTCGGTTGTGGGATGAGGGATGCCGTCCAGGAAAACGAAAGAAAATCTGCGGCCTTGCTGGTTGCAGTGTGGCAGGAGCACTCTGTGTCACGCGCAGGAAAATTCTCTTGCCCCTCGATTTCTGATTGCAGGCGCGTTCCGGCTTCACGTGACACCCCTGTCAAAGACAACGCGTCTTCACGTGATGATGACCCGTCTTCGCTCGGCAACTGAACCCCTCTCAGCATTCAGACTTCGAACCTGCACCATTTTTCCGCGTAAAAGGCGAGCAGGGTGTTGCAGCGCGTTGTGGCCCCAGCCACGACTGAGGTGCCTAGCAACAAAAACACCAACCTTCAGCAGCTTCGCTATTGAGAAGCTGCATCAATGAGAAGTCAGTTCTCAACCTCGACACCGCACCTTTACCACACATCCTTCTATAGGTATGTTGATCAGACACTCACTCAATACTATTGGGAGTTCGATACGGGAGACTTTCATTCTAGAACAGGCTGCGCTACGTGCCGTAGACGGGCATAGCCTATGCCGAATATGGACGGTTTTCTACATTGACCGACGTCGTCTTGCACCTGGCCTACCGGTGAGGATGCCGCAACGGGAGGCCTGCATCGATATTACGTGCCAAGCCGGGCCGTAACTGTACCATTGGTTACTAAAGACGGTTCCCCCTCTTCTCCTCTACCTGCCAATCGGGTAATTCGTTCATCCGTGTAGACGTGAGAGTACAATACTACGTTTGTTCAGCATCCCCCCTCTACCAAGCGGGAAGCCCTTCTGTGCTCATCTCCTCAGTCAGACAGACGCAGGTACCCGCGACAACAATGAAGCTGTTCATTACCGCTTTAATTGGCAGCTTTCTGCTCTACCAAACCGCCAGTGCCAATCCTGACACTGCCCAGTTGGTCCCCCGAACTTGGAACGGACAGAAGTATGGCTGCAAATGCTATTTTGGTGACCAGTGCTGGCCCGACTCTCGGACATGGAATGCCCTGAACACCACCGTGGATGGCAACCTCGCCGTCTACGTGCCGCCGGAAGCCGCTTGCCATACATTCTTCAACGGCACTCTGGGGACTATTTCGACTTATGATCAAGCGAAATGCGACACTGTGACCGCAAACTACTCGAGTGAAAAGTGGATGTAAGTCAACCGATTCGTGTCGGATACCTCCACCGTCTGACGCTTGCCGTTAGCACCGACCAGGACATGCTGCTCCTCTGGAGATACTGGACTAATTCGACCTGTCTCCCTACCACTGAGTCCTCATCACCATGCACTCTCGGATACTACGGCGTATATCTCCTCAAGGCGACGAAGATAGCACACATCAAGGCCGGCGTCGACTTTGCGCGTCGGAATAACATTCGCCTGGTCGTGCGCAACAGCGGCCACGACTTTGTCGGTCGGAGCACAGGCTGGGGTGCTCTCGTAATCAACACACACAGCTTTCAGGATATCAAGTTTGTCGACAAATGGGACGCACCGGGTGGTTACTCGGGAGGCGCTGTCACAATCGCTGCAGGCGTTCAAGGCCGGCCTCTATTACGACAAGCGGTCGCTCAGAAACCCCCGGTCACGGTTGTTACAGGTGAATGTCCGGTAAGTTGATCGATACGAGTGCTTTGTGAACGCGTTGATAACGCTCGATCTCGCCCAGACCGTTGGTGTGGCAGGGGGTTACGTTCAAGGCGGAGGCCATGGCCCTCTAACGACCCAACTTGGTTTCGGTATGTCTCAGCCCGTTACCTAAGCTTAATAGGTGAGTGCTAACGCCAGCAGCCGCGGACAACGCTCTCTCATTCGATGTTATCACAGCCGATGGTGAATATGTCACGGCAAATGCCAAAGAAAATCCAGATTTGTTCTGGGCACTCAAGGGCGGCGGCCCAGCGGCTTTTGCCGTCGTCGTCTCGGCGACCTTCAAGACGTTTCCCGAGATGCGCTCGGCGGGAGCTACCCTGTACATCAACTCGACGCACGTGACCAACGAAACGCTCTACTGGGAGGGCGTCCGAATCTTTCACAGCCATGCCAACTCCTTCGTTGACGCCGGTCTGTATGTGTACTTCACCATCACCCCGCTCACCCTGCGCGTTCGGCCGTGGGTCGCGTTCAACCAAACCGCTGCAGGACTCGACGCTATCCTGGCACCTTTCAAGGCGGACCTGACGGCGGCAGGAATACCGTTTGAGAACACGCCCGCCAAAGAATACACCACCTTTTTCGACCTATACATCGACCTATTCGAAGACGAGTCCGGCGGCACCCCGATGCTGACCAGTGGGTGGATGTTCAGCCGGCAAGACATCGCCGCGAACAACGATGGCATCATCACCGCTTTCAAGAAGGCTATCAGCCCGCGCGAGGACCTCGTCAACAAGGGGTACATGGTCGGCCACCTCTGGAACGCCGGCTACGGCGTGCCCGTGCCAAACAGCGCGACGAACCCGCGCTTCCGCGACGCCGCCAATCTCATCTTGTATAACCTACCGGTGCCAACGAATGCCACACTCGAGCAGAAGGCCGATATCGAGGATCTGCTGGCTAACACGCTTGACCGGACTATGAGGGCAACCGGGCCGAAAGGGTGTGCGTATATCAACGAGGTATTATCTCTCTTTGCCTGTCTAGAAGGAGGCATCCTGACTGACGCATGTAATATTTAGGCCGATCCGCTACAGGAAAACTGGCAGGACCACTTCTGGGGACCGGACGTGTACCCGAAGCTGCTTGAGACCCGGAAGAAGTGGGATCCGCACGGCGTGTTTTACGCCATCTCGACTCCGGGGACGGAGGATTGGGAGGTGATTGAGTACGGGACGAGGCTTTGCAAGAAGTTGTGATCTGCATGGTACTTCCATGGCGTTGAATATCTGATGTCTGTCACACTTTGACGCATGGGCGCAAGAAGTTGGCATAAAACAAGAGGGCATCGAGGTATACAGATAGCACAACGACACCAAAGTGTTCGTAAACACAGTACAGTCAAATCCAGCAATAGCGATGCCAAAAAATCATTCGAGACGCTCTGTATCTAGAGTATCGAACAAAAGTAGACATCTGATGCCCCCGCCAGGGATTGAACCTGAGACCTCAGCATCGCTTGGGATATTCTTGTAGTGAAGATCCCGTACAAGTGCTGCGCTCTACCACTGAGCTACAAGGGCTAGTGATGGAAACTTGGGCTGTGATAGTTTCCTTTGGAAGTTCGACACATCGCGCATCCCGTATGCGCGCGGGACCACAGACCTCGCAGCTGGAAACGGCATGCAAACAATTTGCAAGCTGAAAACCCATCAAGAACTATGGTGCCCGTGATATTCCAGATTGAATGACTTCACTGACTTCTCGATTCACCTTCAGTCCATGTAATGTCACATCCCTGTAGCGAGGCTGGCATCGGCGATGAACCTGGCAAGACTTCAGGGGTCACTGACAAGCGTTCTCGGCGACACTAACATCACCATATGCGGGTCTCCCCGCCCCATCGCCTTGAAAATAGCAGAGACTAGCTTTTCTTTCAAGCGCGACGGTAACTTGCCGATGGCCTCGAGGTATCTAGAAAAATCTCGTCCATCTATGACTGAACCCTTTGAGAAGGCTGGATGAACAGTTGGATCCTTATCCGGGAATTGGCTGACCAAGTTCAAAGACGATTGGAGTCGCTGGTAACGGACTTACCGGAGAGCTAAACTCCAGCTAACCCGTGTCGCCCGCACTGTATTTACTGTGCAGCGAATCGACGATCTGATTCGCAGCCACTGGACAGCCCATGGGCGCACTGACCAGGTCTTTCCCAAGGTTTGGTTACGCGGCAGCCTGAGTTGTTATTGGCTGTTTTGAATACGCCCTCAGAGGCAGTACCGGCGACCGGAATTAAGGTTGAGGTCAACACCAAATAGGGACTGTTTCTGTGAACGGCAACAACGGACATTATGAGATGGAACTCAAGAGGAAAGTCTCAGCAGAGCTCCAGTACGTATGTTTCTCGAAAATGTTAAATATCGACCTTCTCCCTCGTCAGTTGCTAACTCTTGGACACTTCATTCCATCAACAGTTCAACACATCAAATCCCCTGAACATCTCGCAACTCCATCTCAACTCCAGAGTTTCATCTCTATCTTTTTCTACAAACCCTCACAATGTCTGATCATAAAGCCCAACGCGTCAACCTCCCCCTCCTCGCCACCAAGGATGACTGCACCGGCCGCACTTACATCGTGACAGGCGCCAACACCGGCCTCGGTTTCGAGGCGGCCAAACACCTGGTCGCTCTCGGCTCCAACAAAGTCATCCTAGCCGTCCGCAACGTCACCGCCGGCAACGAGGCCAAGGCGAAAATCGACAGCGCAACCAACACCACCGACGTCGCCGAGGTCTGGTATCTCGATCTCGCCAACTACGACTCGGTCAAGAACTTTGCAAAGAAGGCGATCGCGGAACTCGACCGCATCGACGGCCTCATCCAGAACGCATCGGTGGCTTCCATCGCCGAGGAGCCCCTGAACGGCCAGGACGCCAACATCTCGATCAACGTCGTCGGCACGTTCCTGCTCGCTCTTCATCTGCTGCCAAGGCTGAGCGAGAGCGCCCGCAAGAACAACACGCAGTCGCGTCTCACGTTTGTTTCAAGCCGCGCCGGATTCGACGTTGAGAAACCTTGGAGCATGATCAAGGACGACCCGTTCGTGGGAATTCGGACCACCAAAGAGGTGGGCCCGGCAAAGTAAGTCCTGGCAGGAATGCTTGTCTAGGGTGGATATGGCTGACTCTCGACAGATACCCCCTATCCAAGCTCATCGAGACCTGGGCCGTCCGAGAACTCGCCTCCCTTGCGCCTGTCTCGAAGACCGATGTCATCATCAACATCGTTTGCCCTGGCATTTGCGTCACGGACCTCGACCGAAGCGCGCCTCCCGAGTTCAGGAAGCATCTTGCTGAACTTCGTGCGAAGGTGGGGAGAACCGCCGAGGACGGCAGTCGCACGTTGATCCACGGCGTCGCTGCCGGTGATGATACGCATGGTCTTTTGCTTCACTCTTGTGAGATTGGCGAGTAAGTTCCCTTGGGATGAGCAGGAGGTCATGTGTATCTGTTGAGAGAGGCTGACCAATCTGATTTAGGGCTGATGTCCCGGAGTGGGTGACCAATGAGGAAGGACAGTTGGCCCAAAAGAAGGTATGGGAGGCGGTGACGGGAGAACTGGAGCGCATTGATCCTGGCTGTGTTGGGAAGCTGGAGGTTTTGGCTTAATCCGATGTTCAGGAGTGATCGATCTGTGAATTACAGCCCGGTAATCTTGGCCGTTGGAGAGCAGCGAAGGCTTGGTTGAGCTGGCCGGCCTGGGAGTCTCAGATGGGCGTTGCCTTCCGAAGTTCCGAGTGACAGGAACACAATTCGTTGCGATCTTATTATTGTCGATAACAATGCTACATTCCTGGTGTATATGTTTCTGTCGTGAACTAACCTTGCTGAACCTCCCTACTTGCCGAGGTCATGTCGATTTAATATGGATACCCATATAGGGGCGAAGCCCATACCCTGTTTGGGGAGTTTTTGCTACCATTCCACTTCCTGTACTCTACCTACAAAAGTTGAACCAGCCAGAATGGGAGGTATCGCCATGCTCACATACAGCCCCTGCGCTGCCTGTAGTCACCTTGCAACACGCCGGTGCTCGGAATCTGACACCTCGGATGATGGACACGGAAGACGGTGATGAATGACATCCGGGTCGGGTTCAAATGATTGGTCGGCACGGCATGACCCAACAGCCGGCGGCGCAATACCACGCCGCAACGGCCCTTCGGAGATAAAAGTTGCCGGTGATCGTGGGAGCTCAAAATGCGCCGCAGCAGCTGCAGCAGTCAGTTCATTTCACTCAACCGGGCTTGGCAGCCAGCTTCAGGTGCCTTACACAAACCCAAAACAACATACACCAGCGTAATCCATCATTCAGTTCGAGACAATTCCAATAGTTTCTTGAAGACTTGGAAACAAAGCGAGTCAATCCCCTACGTTGAGCAAAAATGGCAGCCGGACCTAAACGCACCGTCCTCATAACGGGCTGCTCAGACGGTTCCCTCGGCTCAGCTCTCGCCCTCGCCTTCCACGCCGCCGGCTGGCGCGTCTTCGCAACAGCGCGCAACCCCGCCAAGCTGTCCGCCGTCCTCGCCGCCGGCATCGAGACCCTCGAGCTCGACACGCTCTCGTCCCCGTCCATCTCGGTCGCCGTCTCTCAGCTGTCCACGATCCTCGGCCAGGAGGACGCAGGTCTCGACGCGCTGGTGAACAACGCCGGCGCGGGCTACTCGATCCCGCTGATGGACATCGACTTTGACAAGGCAAAGGAGATTTATGATCTGAATGTGTGGTCGCCCATCGCGGTCACGAAGGCGTTCCTCCCGCTCCTGCAGCGGTCGAGGCATGAGTATGGCGGCGCGCTGGTGGTGAACAACACGAGCATATCCGGGCAGATCTCCGCCTGCGTGCCGTTTGGCGGCGTGTACAACTCTAGCAAGGCGGCTGCTACGAGCCTGACGGAGACGTTGAGGCTTGAGCTGGGTGTGCTGGGGATCAAGGTTGTCAATCTCGTGACCGGGGGCGTGAAGTCGGGGTTCCACGAGCATAGATTCAAAGCTCAGCTGCCGGATAGCTCGCCTTATAGGAAGGTGAAGGCGGAGGTTGAGAAGGCGATAGCGAGGCATGCTGATGGTGGGATGGATAGAGAGAGGTGGGCAGAGGAGGTGGTAAGGGAGCTGGGGAAGAAGAATCCGAGTTATTGGGTGTGGAGGGGCGGGTTTTCGGCGGCCGTGAGAGTCGCGAATCACCTACCTGTGGGGACGTTCGATGGGACGATGAAGGAGACGTTCGGTCTGGATGAAGTCGAGCGGAAGGTGCAGGAGCTGGGGGGGCCCAGGGCGTTATTGGATTAGGGGCGATTCACTCTGCGTTGGAGTTCAAATATGTATTGTACCTGGGTCGTTGCCTTGATAACTAAACAACCATCCCTGCCTGACGCTAGGTACAGATTGAGTGACGTTGATTACTGCAACCCTTCGGCTTCGAGCCTTCGGAAAGGCCTGCAGCGGGTATAAAAGCTAATTCATGTTCCAAGAGAAAGAAAAGAAAAGAAAAAAGCCGAGCACCACACCCAAATCCTTTGTCCAAAGCTACCGGTAGACTAAGGGACTCCGGACCTGGATAATGTTCCCCCTAATCAACGTCGAACGGAACGAATTCGAACCGAACGAATCTGAGGCTACATGTCTACGTCCCGTATTTGTTAGCTGTGTCGGAATCAATGGGCTCGATTTCTTACCTGATTATCCATTTCCTTGTCGCGCGAGGCGAGTCTCTTCTCCAAAGTATACCGCGCAAGTACCAGAATTGTCCACAGGATAGCTGTCATGATGCCCGGGTAGATAGCCATCATTCCAACGCATATCTTGTTCCGCCGCCACCCTGGTGGGTATAGAATGAAAGCCCCAAGGCCATCCATGAAAACGGCACCGATGAATACGGCCATGCTGGCTGCAAATTCGATCGTTAAGTCCTCCATCCCCGGTTCGATGTCGGCGATGACGCGTAGAGCACGCGGGAGGCGCAGTGCATTCTGAGCCCTGCGGCCCCATCGGATTATGGGTTCCCGTCGCTTCACAACATGTCGATTCATGAAGAGAAACATCCCCCTCGCGGTACACAGCGAGTGTAGCACGGACGTTATTCCAATACAGAGTCCGAGTATATTGACCCAGGGGCCAGCGAGGGACATTGCTGAGTTGGGAAGGTAGGCTGTGTGTGTTGACATTGCTGTTGACGTTGCTGCTGACGTGGTGATGTGTCGGATGAATGTGTTGTGATGGCGTTGTTGTTGTGGTTTGATTCGCAGGGTTGAGGACTGGAGAGTAGAGTTGACGAAACAGGTGGTAGTTTGTGGATGAGAGAGGGAAAGGAGCCCGGGGACGGGCGAAATAAATACCTGGGCGTGAGGTGGTCAGGTCTTTAGGTGGTCCGGGTTGCGTTAGCTTCAGGTACCTACCTAAGTTCGCTGCTCCGGCAGGGACAACAGGTTCAAGGCGTTGTGTAGTGTTCGGTTGAGATTCCTACCTAGGTAGCCTTACGGCCGACTGAAACGATATGGTCTAATAACAGTGGAGGAGATGGCTTGTAATTCTTGATACCTACCTACCTTAGGATGCGGCGTACACTCCCCAACTCGGCGTCCCCCAACTGGCGCAACTTCAACAACCCAAGACCAGCGAGTCTCTAATACCTATGACGTCAACTGCTTCATCGTTTGAAGCTACTTCATGCTCATCTAGTCAAAAAATTATCATGACTAGAATAGTCCGTGCAGGAGATAGTCCATAAACTATCTATTTCAGTAACCCGTTGATAGGCCGGACCCCACCTTATTACTCCTAGCAGTCGCCTAGCTAGTTCGCGGTAATAAGAGAAGGAAGAGCGAATGATCAGAATATAGAAAGAGATACCTTAGCACCGGGCACAAAGATCTAAAGATAAAGATAGGTAGTGCAAAGTTAGAGTAGCGCGTGGACCAACCGTGCGCCGACGCCGTCGTTTCCACAACCCGATGGTGGGAGTACAAGATATGCCACCGCTTTCCACAGACCTAAATATAGGTAGCTGGCTCTCTGCTGGTCAATCACCGATTAGACTTTGAAAAGCAAAATTGTGTTTGCGTCTGCATCGGCCACAACCCACTTCAGTGTTCCCAGTTACAGCAAACAAGACACATCAAGTTCGTTACAGTCGGGGTTTCGCTAGGACTGGAATTTGTGTCCTTCTCCAAGATGCATTTAGGTGAACCACAGGCGGGGATTATACCCTAAACCACAAAGCCTCGTACTTGATGGTAATTGGAATAAACGACGGTCAGTTTTGTACCGAACGAGGCATTGGTTTGGAAATATCCGACGGAATCGATATCCCTTGTATTGTATATACGCTCGAAAGGCATCTCGAAGGATCTCAATGGTCCGGGAGCAAGCATTCTGACACGGGCCGACAGTGAAAGAAAGTGATTTTAACCTCTAAAGACTCGTAACCATACTCCAGGCCGACACATCCACTTGCAATACTGCCCCTCAAGCCAACTCGCTCATCGCAAAGGTCTTTTTACCCAAGGTTTTGTTGCCGCAGCTTACTTCGACTTCGCCCGTGGACTCCGTAACCCGGACTGTCAGAGTGGTTATCGCAGTGTAAGATTTCTGTTTCATGAAGAACTTTCCGGGTACGTCCAGTTCTTGTCTGTGGTTCTCGGGTATTTCGGCGACCGTGTAGTCCAGATGGATCATGGTGGTATCTGTATAGGTCCGCCTGTTGTCAGTGAAGTGACCTTGCCGCATTTTCTCGAGTTTATTTGCCAATCCTGGACTTGCCTTCTTGTGAAAGATCCGACAGCCAGTCTGCCACGTGGTCAGACTTACACGCAACGAGGGTCACAGACGACAGTTCCCGGGTTGTGATGTCTTTCTTCGTGAAGTGCCGATTTATCTCGATTTTCTCCTCTGTAGGCTCGCCCGGAATGATAGGTTCTCCCTTCTTGATAAGCCAGAGCATCCTAGTCCGAGTTTCATTGCCGTCGCTCTGGAGTCGCAGAGGCGGGCGTACACAGACGCCGTAGTGACGTGTCGTCTTTTCCACGGGCGGTGGCATACGAGGGTTGGATGCTAAGGCCATCCGGATCGCGCCCCGAGTGATAGATCTAGAGTTATTAGCAATGTGATATAGGGTATCTCTGTGGGTCTAGGCATCTAATAAGGTGCTTACGTTTGGGGCACTTTGGAAGGTAGAAAGTCGACACCCCGTTCGTGACTTAAAGCCTTGACGCACTCCACAATGTGATGGTTCGTCGACAAAGATCCCGTAAGAAAAATAGCCTACGTATCGAGGAGGTCAACGTTCGCGTTCCTGATCCGGTGGCCGGATCGGATACTCTAGCGGTTGTGGGTTGGAACTTGGACTTACCTTGGTTTCGTTTCGTTGCGATGTGGCTGTGTCCATCTTCTGGTGCATCAGATTTTGCAGAGGTGTTAGAGCCCGCCCAAAGAACTCGGACATATCGGCCCTGGATTGGTGTCTATATATCAGACACGGTACCTTTGGAGCTTTGCAACTTAGGATAGAATCCTCCCCTACGTACCAGGGAATATGGGTGATATCGGCAGCCGCAAGATCTTCGAGCTGCGCTGGATTTCGTGGTATTCGAAGATTGATATCTTGGAGCTCCTTTTCTGGGACGTCACATCCCGGACGAGTCAGGGAATTGTCGAAGTAATTCCACAATTCGCTGAGAAACACGCGCTCCATTACCAATCTGAACGCGGAACTTTTGTCCATGGGGCTGGAAGTCACCACCCGTAGGACATGTTTTGGAAAGAAGTCCTGTAGGGCAGCCGCGCCGATAATCGTCCGCCCGAAATTCATCTCTAAAAGGAAGTTAGAATCACGTCTTGCAATCTAGAAGCTCTTGGTTTCTTACGCGAAGGATAGCCGACAACGGAAAACAGCATTGTTGGCTTTGTGCTCTCCACTCTGAGAACCGCAACTAGCTAAATGTAGAGCCGAGATTAGACCTTGTCGTTGAGCTGGAATGACTGAGGGGACTGCACCGTTGTCGCTTCCCCTATGTCTACAACCAGCGCGCATTCCTGCCACAAGCGTGTCAACGACAGAATATTGAGGTGCCTAGAGTAGGTAGTGGAGTAACGTGCCTTTCTCTGCAGCCCGTCACTGTTTAGGTCTGCATAATCGGCGATGAGGCCAGCTCCTCGTGCAGAAAGCTCGCTGATTAGATATGTTTTCTCAAGCGACGGAAAATCTTCTGGTGAGAAAGCGGCTAACGCAGCTCTCACATACCGTCTCTTGACGGTATTCGGCCATTTCTTACCCAGAGGTTGGATGAGAACGACACTGATTGGTATTTCTCCCTCGTCAGGGTAGGGAGGAGAAATTGCCTTGCGGTAGTCAGAACGAAATCGTTGAGCGACAAGACGCAGAAACTGAGACACGATTTCCTCGTTGGACAGCAGGATGTGCGTCGGAAACGGTTCTTGACGGCCAGCCGTCGAGGTCCTGTCGTATTGTGAGAAGGCTGTAAAAGAATCACGAAGACTTTGGATTTCTTCATCGAGACTGTTTGGCTCATCAAGCATGTCTCGCAGATTCGTGTAAACCCCGGCGAAACGCAGATGGGATGCCATAGCTTTATCGAGTTCGCCGAAAGCCCCGGCATTCTCGAGTGAGCCGAGGAGTCGGCGACCCCCAACAAACGATATGGTGTTCTCGATCGCGAGAGTCGGGGGATCCTGCCCTAGAGTGACAGTATGGACTTCTTTCATTGACAGGTTCAAGTTTTCTGCCACATGTGTGGGCCAGCTGCAGTCCGTAACAATCCATTCCACCGCTGATTAGAGCATCAGCGAGTCCTTCTGGTGAATGAAACGATCATATTCTCTCACTTGATTGGTCGGGACCGAAGTCAATTGCAACGATTGTGTGCCAAATGCTTTCGTTGTTGGAAGCCATGATGATGCTCAGGTCATGTTGTGACAGTTGATGAGTTGTCGAGAGACTTCAGGTGAGCACTGAGTTTTGGAGGTTGCGACCGCACACCCACCCCGCGTGAGTGGCTTCTTAGTTGCATGATCCAAAGCATTTTGATTGGGTCTTGGAAGGCACAGCCACTGGAGCTCTCTCTCTTCATTCGGACGACGAGGGTTCAAGACGCGGGGTTTTCTCGAGCTGCAACATCTTTGCCTGACCACACGCCGCCATGGACCCCCTCTCAATCACGGTCGGCGTTCTCGGCCTTATCGCAAAATGCATCAAAGGCATCGACCTGGTAAGCCAGTGTTGTACCGCCGTCAAGCGAAGCGAGCTCAAGCTCGCCGTACTCAAGGCCAAGTGTTCTGCTATTCAGTTCGCCCTCAGGCAGATCCATGACCTCTATGTTTCGCGAGTAGAGCTCCAGACCTGCGGACCCGAGCCCCTTGAGATCCTCAAGCTGTGTAACATAGTCTTTGAGGAGCTTGATGACAGCCTTCAGCCAATCCTGCTTGCAGAGGAGAGAGGGACCCCTCTGAGAAAGGTCTGGGATAGACTTTCTGACCTTTGGAAACGTCACGATGTTGAGGTTCTCCTGACGTCGCTCTCCAGCGTGGGCGATACGGCGCACATTCTTTTGACCGGCCTTCAGTCGTACGTGTCAGATCCTGACCACGCAGTGACGGAGACTAAATCATAGTCCAGACAATCAGTATCCGAACTTAGGGAGACACTAAAATCCCCCGAGATGCAACACCTAATAGGCCAAGCGGACGCGGACACGAGGTCCCTGGTGGAAACACGCAAGGAACGGTCGTCGATTGTGGCGCTCGAAGAGGGTGGTGTGGACGAAATTCTCCTCAGCAGCCGTGTCTACAGGCAATTCGAAACATCTAATAGATCAGGATCAAGGGAAGCCGACCCAGCATCGGAGCAAACTGCCACGGTATTGGCATCAGAGGATGCCGGCTCCCAATCCTCGTTAGCGACGTTTCTTGGGCAGACACGAAACAAGGCATCGAAGAGGCCGCCAGGTGGTCAGTTTGTCTTCCCATGGCGCAATAAAAGCGATAAGATGGAGCCACGGGTGCCTTCGCAAATGTTGCCACGGGAACCCGTGCCGCTTTCCCTCGAGGAGGTACGCGAATGTTGTTTCGAAAGGTTCCTACGGAGCGGGGAACCGACACCAGCTGAGATTCGTCGACTGCGAGAAAACGTCCAAAGGATTTACATGCTGGATGCACGGTTGACTGGGATGCAAGCATTGGATAAATCGTACGCGAAAGAAGCTGATGCTGGGACGGGGCTGGAGGGGGTGATCAGGGAAAACGTGATCTGGGAACTAACGGATCTTTTTCGGCCGGAAAGATCCACGGTATCAATGCCTTCCCTACTTCGTGTCTGCTTGCAAACGGAGTTGGGCTTGGAGAAGCTTGACAACATCGCTTTGGCCAGGAGGGTGTAAATCGATTTCTCTTAGCAGACCTAGCAACCTGATGAAAAAGATCACTCTACGCCGAAGTCATTAGGACCGTGAAAGAATAGGATATCAGCAACTAGGCACCAGGAGAAACAAAAGAGGCCTCAAACAAAAAGAGATGACACACACTAAGTGCGTAACAACCGGGCTTCGCCGGGATTCGAACCCGGGACCTCTCGCAGATATGCTTGGGTGAGCCCTAAGCGAGAATTATACCCCTAAACCACGAAGCCTTGTGTTTGACAATGTTGGCACCAGAAAATTCAGCTGAGAAAGGAGGCGGATGCGGAATCTGAGCGAACGATACGAGCTTGGAGCTTAGGGCTGGTGACCTTGGATGACTCCACAGCCCCGGTATTGACTGAGTCACGCAACGCTTTACGAGTGATCAATGACTCCACCTACAAAACTTTTGTTGCTGTCCAGACTCCAAGAGTTGCCATAGGACTTCCTCCTCTCAACAAATAACAGGCTCTGTTAGCTCAGCTGGTTAGAGCGTCGTACTAATACTGGATCCTCTCCTGTATTGAGTCATGCGAAGGTCAACAGTTCAATCCTGTTACGGAGCAAGCCTACCTTTTTGCTCCGGTTTCTCCTCTTTCTTGCTCGGTATGTGGATTCCATCCCACGTGAGATCGACTTGCTGGTACGGTCTGTCAACCTCCCTGCCGTCTTTGGTCACCTGATCATGCTTTTCTCACACCTGTACGTAGTAGACGTTAGAGACAGAGATCTGCTTAGCACGGCGAGCCAAAATTGACCGTTTCCTTGATTTTACATGAGACAGCGTCGGGAAGCCAGGTGGGTTTCAGTTTTGCGTCGGGATCCCGGAATTTATATGCCCCCAGGAGTGAGTGACAGTAATTGTTTCCCTTGCAGTACGGAATAGGCCACGAGTAAATTTGTCCGATCTCCGGAACGTAGCCCAACGAACTGCCAGATAAGATTAAGGGCTCACTTAACCAGTAGCACTCGATATCCGTAGGAGGATGCTTGGAGGATGCTTGGGCGACGAAGCAGGGGCGGGTACCTGACTGTCCGACAAACACTGAAGCTGGGCCAGGTCTGCCTTGCATCCACAGCCCGCTCTTGCCATTCACCTCTCAGCATCAGTTGGGTAGTATCCCGACGAAACTTGCATAATGATGAAGTGTCGACGTTGCTGTGCAGCTGCGAGCCCGGCGATGTTGGCCGCTGATTGGGTCGGACTATCTCTCGTTCGGCTGGCGCACCGACCAAGAAACTCCGACGGCTACCAACCGCCATCAAATGCATCGCGATGCATGCTGCGCCGAGAGCACTCTTGGTGGAGATGGGGTCCGAAAAAAAGGCCGCAAGAGTGAATGAGTCCGCAGGCATGATTATGAGTTCTTTTGGGTGTAACAGCCCGCATATATGGCAGCAGGACGTCTCCCACACCCAAAGGCTGTTAGGACCAGATACCGCGAATCGGTTTGAAGCAACTCCACACGCTAGCGACGATGCAAAACTCAACGCCAAACATCAGCCCAGAGCTCGTCTCTGAAGCACCAACCGTGACAAAGAAGGCCGAGGTCCGACAGAGCGTAACATCGGTAAAATCGGAATCCTCAACATCATCAGACCAGGAAAAGCGATACACCTACTCGTCGACCGTCACCGACCTCGAGGCGCAGGACCATGAAGTCGACGGGCCAAGCCAAAAACACCTCGGCTTCATCCGCTACACGGCGCTCAATGTCTACCGCCGGCTTTTCAGCATTGCCTTCCTCGGCAACGCCATCGCATTTGTCGTCCTCATGGTCAAAGGTGCAGCACCGCTGGACCTCGTCAATGCCGCCGCCGTCAATCTCGCGGTCTGCGGGCTCTGCCGCCAACCGCTCGTTGTCAATGCCCTGTTTCTCACCTTCGGCGCCGTCCCCCGCTCCGCCCCGATGAGGCTCCGCCGCCTCGCCTGCAAGATCTTCCACATCGGCGGCCTGCACAGCGGCGCTGGTGTTGCTTCGTGTTTCTGGTACATTGGTTTCGCCGGCGTCTACACCTACCACTTCGAACCCTCTCCGCTCTCCATCGCCGTCCTCGTTCTCGTCTGGCTTGTCCTCGCCTTCTTGATCTCTATCATCGTGGTCGCCTATCCCCTCTTCCGGTTCAAACGACACGACTACTTTGAATTGACCCACCGCTTCTCCAACTGGATCATCCTGATCCTCTTCTGGGTCCTCATCTTCCTCCTCGCGTCGCAGGAGCCGTCGGTCTCGGACTTTCTGGTCCACCTTCCCGCTTTCTGGATAACGATCATCCTCACTCTCGCCACCATCCACCCGTGGCTGCTGCTGCGCCGCGTCCCTGTGGTTCCCGAGGCCCTTTCACCTCACGCGGTGCGCCTGCACTTCAGCCACGCGACCGTCAAGTTCGGCCAGGGCATCTCGGTTGCGAAGCATCCGCTGGCCGACTGGCACAGCTTCGCGAGTTTTACAGACCGCTTTGACACGCCCTCGACCAAGTTCTCGTGTCTGGTCTCAAAAGCGGGCGACTGGACACGCGGCGCCATCCGGGACCAACCGACATATCTGTGGAAGCGTGGGGTGCCTACCTACGGCTTCGGGTACGTGCTGCGCATGTTCCCCAAAATCATTGTCGTCACGACGGGTTCAGGCATCGGGCCGTGCTTGTCTTTCATCGACGACGACAACCGGCCCGAGATGCGCGTCGTCTGGCAGACCAAGTCGCCGATGGCCACATACGGGCCGAGGACAATGGACTTGGTCAGGAGGATGGACCCAGACCCGGTTATTCTGGATACGTCAAGGACGGGGCGGGTGGATATGCTCCCGATTGTGCTGCGGTTGTATAAAGAGTTCGGGGCAGAGGCGGTATGTGTGATTAGCAATGTGAAGATGACGAAGAGCTTGGTGTATAGCTTGGAGACGAGGGGGATTCCCGCCTATGGGCCGATTTTCGACAGCTAACTAACACAGGGAGGGCTTGCGGGGCGGCGGTCTTAGGTTTTAATGGCGTTACTGTACATATCTGTTTGTTTTCTGGTACAAATATTATCTTGCGATGCGAGTTATGCGGTGGTATTTCTTGTGGATACGAGAGGAGCTGTTCTCTCCCGGCAGCCTGGCACCCGATACGAAGAGGATGACTGCGTGCAACGTACGAACCTGACCCACTACAGGTAGATTCGGACTTCCGTTGCGTACCTACCGCGATCGCGGCTACGTTACTCTACGGACAATCTCGGAGATCCCCGAGTCACGGCGGCTGCTATCTGCCTTGCGCCGCTGGACTACAGATACTCGATCAAGCTAGGCTCTAGCAGTGCTCAGCCATGAAGACAATACGGGAGTCAAGGTTGCAACTCTCGTATGCCGGAGTCGCTTGGTTGCTACAAGGAATTCGCTTAAGCAGATTGGGGGCGCTGATGAGACGGCAATATCGCGCGCGTGTGGTGCGCCACCCGCAACCTATCTGGCTAATTCCTGGCAGCGCGGTTACGAACAAGTCTTCCTGCGAGGTTCTTTCCAGCGGTTACTGATAACGTTTCCGGCGGCGGCTGAGTCGCGGGTGGAGGTTACACGAGATTTTTACAACCAGATGGGCTCGTGACGGGGAGTCCGAGATGTATATTGGTGTTTAGAGGATGGATATCTCCCTATCGACGGCGCTCGCGTTGTGGGATGGGAGAAGTATATAAGAAGGGGCGAGGGAGCCTGTGAGTGTTGACGGAGAACAAATCAGAAGCAACAAGCAACTCAAAAACTCCACACCACCGCCGCTTTCCAACTTCTACCCAACCCATCAACCGGCAATATAAAACAGTCCACAATGTTTTCTCCCGTCCTCTTTGCCCTCGCCAGCCTGACAGCGGCATCCCCCCTCGCCACCCGCGACTGGCAACCCGGCAACTACCCGCCCTACAACGTCATCGGCGCCTCGGGCATCACCCTCGTCGCCAACCTAAGCAACCCGACCACCGCCATCTTCGACCCGCCCGTGCACGGCTGGACGCTATCCTCAGTGCACGTCGGCGCGGGCCTCAACGCGGCCATCCTCGACCCGAGCCACGGCCACGTATTCTTCGTCAACGGGTCCGGCCCGGAAATCTCAGGCGAGGCGACGAGCCTCAACCTCCCGCCCTTCAACAGCACCTCTGGCCCCGTCCCGCAGGGGCTGGTCTACTCGCAGGCCGAGGACAAGTCCAAGGGGTACCTGTCGGTCAATTTTGGGTATGGGACCAAGGGGTTCGGCATCCGCGCCGGCCTGCGCAGCCAGTATCCTGTCCTGTTCAACCCGACGGGTCACACCGAGTTCATGGTCTGCAACGTCAGCGTGCCGGTGTATGGGCGGCCGCAGTATCCTGTCTTTGTGGTCGAGGAGCATGCGGCCGTGCCGGATAACTGCGCGCTGATGCATCTGCTGCCGCAGTGTGCGAGCATTGAGGAGCCGTTGTTGGGCGGGGAGGAGTTTGGGTGGCAGCCGGTTGGGGCGAGCTGTTATCCGGATGTCAAGGCTTTGGATTGGCAGAAGTATTCGGATCCGGTTTACTGGGGTTCAGCGTGATGGGTTTGATGGGGGTGAAAGGGGTGGATGAGGTGAGGTTACGGGGAGATGGATGGATATAGTGGTAGATATTAGTAAGGTAATCGTAATTTAATGCTATGATGCATGGTGCTTGGATATATGAGGTTCTAGTGGTCCGGTGAGATATTCTTGTGCATTATGAGGTTGGTTTTGATGCAAACCGCACCCGAGTTTGTTTGGTGAGAATGCAAACCAGCACGCCTGAGTGGTTTGGGGGTGGACAATACAATTGAACGGCAGTGCGATATAGGAGAAGATCAGATACATGCTGTTGACCACCCCTCGAAAGCTAGTGCTCCATAGGTACCTTGCTCAATAAATCGTGAACCTCTGAAACTCCCTGCCCGCCAACTCTTCGACAAGCTCGAGATCTAATGCGTAACTATCCATCAACCCATAGGCGTACGCGGTACCGGCGATCTTGTAGCCCACTGTCCCATCTCCCTCCGAGTCGGCATCAGCCGGCACCTCCCGAAGCGCAAGCAAAAGAGGCAATGGAGGAGCCAGGACCAGAATATCACCATCCTCGATATCGCTCATCCCAATCCCCATGATCCAATCTTGCGTAGCTAGGAGGGTTTTGCCGACAAGTAAAGAGGCACAACCCGTGATCGACGAGACGAGTTCCATGTCGCTGTCTTGTTCGCCGAGCCGTTCCTTAAAGCTTGTGCCAAGCCAGTCCCCTGAGTCGGCCACGTCAAGGCAATTGTCGAAAAAGGCTCGGACGGTATGGAACGGGTAGCTGCTGTCCACTGTTTTGTCTATGGCCATTATGAGCCTGAGAAGTCGGTCGTGGAAGTGATCCATGTCTGTAAGCGGGACGCCGGCGATCCAGGACAAGCCCAGAGCGTGGGCCTTCAGCTGCTCTCCGGATGCAGCCCATGACCACGGTGGGATAGGAAGACCGGGACGCAGGATTGCGTGGACCTGTGCAATCACGGATTCCGATGAGTTCGCGAACTTCATTGTCCGAACGGGTCCGAAATTCCGTGCATAGATGGTCAAGGTAGTAAGACTATCGTCCACACGAGCATCTGGACGCCCCTCCAGGTCACAAAGTCGTTCTGGGATGGCTTTACCATAATGATGAACAAAGAGATTATAGTGGCGCTGTGTAGGCATGCCAGGCATGACGGGCTGGAAGAAGTCGGGAACCCATGTCGGATATGCCCCCGAGCTGAGCCGGTCATATCTGAGGCCGAAACTGTCAAACATAAGTGACTCGGCATCAATATTTATCAGAAAAGCCGTAGTCTCCAGGCAAACCCTCTCGAAGGGCTTCGCGTAGTCAGGAGGGTAATACTCCTGGATCTCGGGCGCCATGGCGTACAGCGCGTAGAATCTGTCGCGGGAATCACCACAGCCACGCCCACGCGTAGCGCTGAGAAGCAAGAAAAGCGCCGTTTCGTCCATGTTTATGATGCTTTTGCGGCTAGTTGAGTTTACCATAGAAAAGTTTTGCGGGAGGAATCTGAACTCCATCAACTCCGCCCCTGACCTGCCCCCGGACAGCGCTTGGTTATTAAAGCCCGGGACTGTCGGCAGGCCGGTGAATTCAGGGCCAAGAACGGAGTAAAGAAAATTGATCGATATGGTAAGGCGGTCAATAGCTTCTTCCGAACTTATCCGAGTGTCCGAGAGAGCAGACGCGCTGAACTTCAAGGCTCCGCACAGGCAAACTGGCTCCTCAGACGGCAGTGCAAACTCCTGAAAAGTCCACATGCGGTGCCAATACTGCAGGTCTGAGATATCGATTGCACCCGCGAATGATTTGACAATGTCGAAGTGTCGATCGAGTTCGCCCTGGCGTGAAGTTGCTGCCCGCTTTTCTAGGTCCAACCAGTATCGTGCTGCCACTGGATCCAAATACGGCCCGGGCGAGGAGTTCAGCCAGGATATGGCGAGCTCGATGCGTGGGGTTGAAGGGCCTAGCCAGGCAGTGACTCGGCTGGCTTGCTTGTAGATTCGAGCCATCAGGGGCACCTGGTGGTTTTTCTCGTCCACGTTGTGCTGGTCGATGCAGATGGCGTCAATCCAGAGAGTCCGCGACGACGCAGGACGGCGAAGGGCGCAGAGAGCAGCGTAGAGGTTGGGTGTGACATGGAATCCTTCACCGTCAAGTGTGATGGATCGTGGGCTGTCGCGCTCCCCCCAGACGTATGACAGCGCTTCGAACTCGGGCCGTCCGTCTAGTGACGCATTGCGCAGGCTGCCTTGTATCGGTTCGGAGTCTTTACCGGGAAAGAGAACAAACAGACGAATCTCGGCGATGGCCGTGTTGAGGGGGGCGTATCCCACCATGATGGTTGAGGTAGTCTTGTGTCAGGCCAGGCCGAAGCTGAGATGCGGGGAGCAAGTTGTTGATGCTCATGAGGATTTTTATTAGGCAGCCTCCCATAACGGTTGGGCGCCGAGGGAGGCATCAATCATTGGCCAGTGTGGAAGCACTGTAATATTTGGGAACTGAAGTTGCATTTCCAACTCGCCGACTGCATCTTCTCTAATTAAAAAAAAAAGAAGAAAAAAAAAAAAGAAACAGCTGCGAGCCAGTACAAATGAGAGCCAGAGAAACCTGTTAAGTTGGGAAGGAGCACTCCATCAGGATAGGCTCACCTCTCTTCCACCAAGCAACCATCTTCACCTCAGTCTTTTACATCCCAAATCCCAGCATCCACGCAACATCAATTTGACAAACCATCAACCTCCACAAAAGAAAAATGCAGACAACATAGAAACTCACACAGAAATCTCACTCCCCTCGGGCCACTCCTGCACCGCCCACTTCACCGCCCGCCGCACCGCCTCGGCCATAGGCAGCACCGGCTCATAGCCCAACCGCTCCCTAGCCTTCTGGATACTATACGTGCGCGTGTACAGCAAAAACTCGATCCGCTCCTTGATCAACACCTTCGGCCTCGCCTTGCCCCACGAAAAAGTCCACGTCCACCACTCGGCAAACTCAGCCATGGCAAGCGTCACGGCGTTCGGAATCATCCACACCTTGGAGAGGGGCGTGGTATCGCCCATCTCAATCCAAAACAGCCGAAAGAACGACCAGGGCGGCAGCGGCGCGTCATCGGTGATATTAAACGCCTCGCCGTCGACCTTGGGTCCGCTGTAAGACGCACAACGCGAAGCCACCAGCCGGCGCGCGGCGAGGACGTGCGCGCGCGCCACGCTGCCGACGTACACGCTGTCCATCAGCGCCGTGTTGTCGCCGAGCCAGACGGTCTGGTTGCGCTGGCGGTGCACCTCGAGCAGGTTCGCAATCATCTGCCGGTCGCCCTCGCCGTACATGGCCGTGGGCCGGATCGTTGCCGTGCGCATGCCGCCTTCGGACGGGTCATTGGCGCCTAGAACAAGAGCGTCGCCGCGCGCCTTGGCGAGGTGGTACGGGTCGTCGCCGCCGCTGCCCGATTTAGACGTCTGCGCGAGGGTCGGGTACGTCTCGTCGGCTTGGTCGTAGGCGCCGCCCGAGCCGGCGATGATGGGGCCCGAGGAGGTGTAGATGTATGCCTTGACGGTGCCGACGGCCCGGGACGCGCGGAGGAGGTTCTCGTTGCCGAGGACGTTGACGTGCTCGTACGAGGGCGCGTGCTCGTGGTCGATGTAGGCCACCGGGGAGGCCGTGTTGATCACCACGTCGGGCTTGGTGCGCGAGATGAAGCTGTCGACGTCCGAGGCGATGGTGATGTCGCCGGCTGAGTAGGAGACGCGCGGGTCCACGTCGTCGAAGCGGTTCTTGTGCGGGCTGCGCGACATCACCGAGACGGAGGTCACGGTTGAGTCGGTGAGGAGGTCCTTGACGATGTGGTGGCCAAGGAAGCCGCAACCGCCGATGACGGCTACGGAGCCGAGCTCGGTGTTGGTTGAAGTCATTTCAGGGTGTTTTTCTTGTGATACAGTGTATCAGAAGGGATGGAACTATCGAGAGGCGATGGGGGTGGAATGGATGAGTCAAGGTAAAGGGGAGGACTGATCGTCCTCTACAAACTGCGTTCATGTCCACCACCACCTTTACATGTCCAGTCTCCACATGGTCTCTGCCATTCCTCTGCTCCGGCGAGAAACAGAGTAGGTGACTTGTGGTACAAAGACGAGATGTACCCTTCGTCGACGACGAAAACATTGCGCTAGGACCCCTTCGAGTCTGAGCTCTGTAGTGGTGACCTTCCCCCTCCATCAAGGTACTCGCGCAGTGATGTTTGCCGCCCATATTGGAGCTGGAGGAAGTCAGTATAAGGCTGTTAGCCAATCTTGGCCATGTAAAGGTTGAATCCTTCCTCCCTCGCTTGGCGGTAAGCTGCTGGCTCGAGTCTCGACCTGCATCGAAGGATCGTGCGGCCCGTCCGATGCTTCCCACCTGAGGGTTTTCTTACCACCCCGCTTGCTGCCCTATGGGACGCTGTCCTTCACCACCAGACCGCTCTGCCGTCCTTGAGAGGGGGGGTTGCGATCCCAAAGAGGTTGAGAATGTGGCTAGCGTACATGTAAGGTAGGTGGTTTAGTTCAGAATGTTAAGTGCAACGCACCGGCCAGGGCGACATCGCGTCCCTCCTGCGCCGCATGGCCGCAGGTGCCATGGATGACGGCAGCGGGAGAGGCCTTGGCTGCTTCGCTTTCCCACGGTCTCGGTCTTTGTCCGACTTGGTTTGTACTGAAAATGGGTAGCAGCTTATTCGCGGAAAGAGGCCGCACCTACGTCCTCAGGGCGTAGGTAGGTAGGCGGTCCTGCCGCCGAGTGCACAAGGTACCAAGCTTTGCTTTAACGTTACCTCTACTACTCATTGGGTTAGAATGGGATGGAGCCGAAGCTGTATGTACTGCGGGCGCAAAAGTCCTTGCAAAACTTGGCATGCCACTAAGAAGGTGCTAAGGTAGGGAGACTGGGGATGTGATCCTTCCTCCGTGTTGTCGGGGTCCAGTCGGGGACCTCTCTGCTTGATACTGGTATGGTAGCACATCATTCGTGCTGTGGTCAACGGATCGACTAGGTACCTACCTAGGTATGAGAATATGTCGCAGGCAGAAAAAGTCACGGGTTTTGTATTCAGGTTTGTTTCCGAGATTTCCGGCGGGTAGATTAAAAACCGTTATACGGTGACACAACACAAGCAGGCAATGTTGCCACCCTTATTTTCTTGTGCTTGATCGTATCGGACGAGCAGGGTGCTTCTTTCTGCCAACAGCACCACCGCACCCGTGGCCACGGTGCTGGGAGACAAAACCGGTCGCGGGGTCGTGCCTTGTTCTGGCTGTGGATGGACAGGGGGATACACACCGCACCGATAGATACGCGTACCCGCCCCCTTTCAAAGCTCGGGACGATGGCCAGCTGCGGGTGGGTGTAACTAACTGCCCGGCCGCGCTTGGGTGCAGGACGTCGGCGAATCTAGGTGCAATATTGGACGCGAGGTTGTATGCGGGTTGGTTGCGCTAGTTTCTATCAGCGGCCGGCGCTTAGGTATCGGCTCCGGGGGTTTGGAGTGGGTGGTTGACGAGTCGACTTATCCGGCCACCCACTGCAAAGGTACCATGCCGAACGCCACACCCTAAGTCTAGTTAGGCCTGGGCAGAAAGCTTGATGCAGTGGTGCTACATGGGGGCGGGCAAGAAACCTTTGGCGGATGAGAGGGTTTAGATGGTGCAGCCGAGTTGATTGGGGTTAGCTCAGCTGCGGCTGCGTTCCTTGGGTCTGGGTGCAACCCCTCGGACGGGATAGGCTTCCGTGTAAGTCGTGGGCTGGAGGGTCAGTGGTCGGGCAGTTTCGAAACGCTCCGGGCACCCCTGTTGCCATCGGCTGGACGGCTTGATGGGCAAGCGATAATTATCGCACCGCTTGGGGTACGCTTTCACTTGCTGTGACCCTCAAAGCTGCTTGCCTCATGATGCCCGCTGTACCAGACCTCAGCACTGTGTAACGATCAGAGTATGCCCGCAGCTACTCGCTCTACATATCCTTCAACATAGGTACGTTTTTGCGTTGTGTAACATAAACAACAAAACACCAAACAAAAGTTCCGTGAATAATGTGATGACCCCCCGAGGGGAATAAGCCGGGGGCATTTGCCTGCCCCGTTGTTTGCTGCGCCGTTCGGCTCCGCGGCCGGTGTGTCTCCGGCCTTATCTGGCTGTGTGCTGCACTCCGTCGATAGCCCCAACAGTGCCAACAGTGTCTGCCTGCGTTGCCGCTGCTCGTTGGGGAGGATGGCGAAACCAAGAATGATTCCTGCGCGTCCGCATTGGGCTGGAATGTATCTGGTACTTCACTACTTTCCAGAGATACCCTGCAAATCCGGGAGGGAAGCTCCGGACCCTTGACGAAGCTTAGAGAATGATGATGTTAGTTCTAGCGTCCTGATGGATTGCAACGAGGGGGGTCTATGGAACGAGGGGAGGGACGATGTGACTGTGTGGCCGAGGTCTCTGACGGGGAAGGAGTACATCAGCGTGGATTATGTGCGTAGAGACTCCGTCAGTCTATTATCCGACTCACTTATCCACGATCTAGATGTGACAGCTCAGTCTCCTCCTGTCATCGACCATCATGACGCTTTTCACCACTATTAACCTGTCAGACGGTCGACTGAGTACTCTGCTCACTCCTGTCAACATTTCCGCTGGCTTGGTGATCCTCTGGATCATCGGATTCCTCCGCTATGCCTGGTGGCGAGCTTTCTCCCGTCAAGGCCTCCCCAAATCGCTCCCCTGGGTCGGTGCCCCAGAGGACGGCTTCCGCTCCAGGGCCCGGGCCTCACTTCGAAGCTTCCTCGGACTCCGCCAACTTCTGCTAGATGGATACGCAGAGTACTCGCAAAACGGCAAATCATTCGTGCTCCCCAACTTGGTCAATGGCCACGAGGTGGTCCTCCCAGCCAACTACATGGGCTGGGTGCTGGAGCAGCCCGAGTCGGTCATGAGCCAGTTCGAGACGAACCGGCAGTTCATGTGCGGTGACTACACCATGCTGGGCCTGCTCGAGGGCACCGCATGGCACAAAATAGGCGAGCGGGCCAAGCGCGAGCTGACTCAGGGGCTCGACGAGTTTGCTCCCGCCATAGTCGATGAGGTCAACGACTCTCTGCGGAGTTTATGGGGCAGCAACCAGGAAGACTGGCATGAAATGGTTCTCTACGACATTATGATTGAGGCTGTCGGCCGCATCGTCAACCGAGTACTCGTCGGACAGCCGCTCTGTCGGCACCCGGGATACATACAAGCCTCGACTGCCTTCTCCAAGTACATTCTGCTCCCGGCCATGGCCATCGAGCTGCTCCCGAGGTTCATGAAGCCCGTACTCGGCCCGGTGCTCACCTACTGGGACAGGTTGCAGTACAAGCGGATGAGGTCGTACGTGGTCCCCATGTACAGGGAGCGCGTGGCTCGCGCCCGGCGGAGCGAGAAGGTCGGGGGCGAGCCCAACGACTACATCCACTGGACTCTCAAGGATGCCGTCAAGCACGGCGAGAACATCAACACAGAGGAATTTGCGGACGTAAGTACCAGGCGGCTGGCCATCATCACCTTTACCGCTGTCCAGTCGAGCGCCATCACCATCACCAACGCCATCATCGACATCGCCGCGTGTGGCGACAGCGTCCGGGTCCAGGACGAGCTCCGCGCCGAGGTCGCCTCCGCAAAGGGCGTCTGGACGCGGTCCTCGCTGGCCCGCCTGCCTCGGCTCGACAGCGTGCTGACCGAAACGCTCCGGCTCTGGGGCATCCTGACGCACGGCGTGACCAAGGCCGTCGTCGCGCGCGATGGCGTCGTGGTCCCGACCGGAGAACACATCCCGTGCGGCGCCAAGGTCGGCATCGCCAGCTACGGACCCCACATGGACGAGGCCGTGTACGGCGAGGACCCGTTCGTCTTTGACCCGTTCCGCTTCACGCGGCCGGAGGTGGCATCGATCCTTCAGAGACGGGAGGGCGCGCTTCCTGGTCTTGGCTTCGTCACCACGAGCGAGCATTACATGGGGTTTAGTCACGGGCGGTATGCTTGGTGAGTTTTCCGCGAGTACAACAAAAAGGGGGTAAAGCTGACACATGATTAGTCCTGGCCGTTTCTTTGCCAACTCGCTGCTCAAGATTCTGCTGGCGCATGTCCTGCTTCAGTATGACATTGAGCCGATCAAGGAACGGCCCGCTAACCCCTGGCTGAACAATACGATTGGGCCGCCAGTGGGTGCCAAGGTCCGGGTCCGCAGACGCAAGCCTGCGGCGAACGCTGAGGTCATGGCTTGATTAGGTGCTGGGACGGGTAGGACGCTGCCGTGATGGTCGCGGTTTCTTTGGAAATTTTGCAGTTCGTGCAACTTGGCCGATGCGAAGAACTTGCTGGTGATTTGTTTCCGTCTCCTTTTCTGTCTTTTTTTTTTGTTTACCCATCTGAGGAGCATGGCAAGACTGGGGTCTGTATCTCACATGTCACACAGAGTAGCTTACTATAGTTATGAAAACCAAGTTAAATCGATGTTAAAGCAATGAGGAGAAATCTCATGTTCTCTGCGTCAAACGCATTTCAGGTATCACAGGCGCCCGGTATCACGGGCGCCCGGTATCACGGGTGCTATACGTATTGAATGAGATCTCGATACATGTACCTAGTATGAAGCCACACTCAAAATTCGCCACGGGTAACCCGGCCGAAGTTCCCGATCTTAGCCTCCCAGTCTGCCACCTTCCAGTCCACAAAGCCATCCCACGGCAAATTGCCCTGCCGATACATGTACCCAGCCGCCACAAGAAGGACCAAGAAAACAAACCAGAACAAGGAAATTCCAAGAGCTCCACCGTCTTTGCGAATCTTCATCGGGACACTACCGTCAAACGTAAAGAACTCCGTCTCACGCGGCTCGCCGTGAAACGAACTCGGACAGAACCGCCAAGCACCGGCATACCGCCTCGAGACGATGTAATCCACGAGATACGGCGCCAATGAGAAAGGCAGCTCAGGGAACTGGACGCGATACCCGTCGACAAGCAGCGTGCTGTCCTGGCATCCCATGACCAGCGGTCCAATTCTGTACATGTACTCGTCAGCAACCACCCTCACGACCACGAGACAAAAGACAAAAAACCTTACTGATACGGATCCGTCGTCCCCTCCGCCTCATCATGCAGCGCCTTATAACAAGCCCGCATCGCCTCATCACCCATGCATTTCCCCGCCTCCAAAATACTCGGAATCTCGGCATCAAGATGCCGCTGCAACGGGCCCGCGAGCGCGTCAATCAGCCCCCGGAGCACCTCGGCATTATATCTGTCTGTTGTTCCGGCCCTCACAGCGTCGAGATACCCCCTCAGCGCACCAAGAGGCGCGTCGAAAGCGCGATGCTCAGCGACATTAGTCTCCATGGACCCAGGACTGTGGCTCTGCGCCTCCAGCATGGGGAAGAATACGAGTTCCTCGCACTTGTGGTGGTTCTCGAGGAAGGCGACGGCGAAGCGTGCGAACGTGGCGAGGTCTCTTGTGTCCTGTGGAGAGAAAACGGCGCTGGCTTGGGTGTAGACTGCGTTGAGGGCGCGGAAGACGGTGTTGTGGGTTAGTGCCATCAGGCGGGCGACCCGGATGGCGTCTTGGGCTGGGGGGAGGGAGGGGTGGTGGCGGAGGTAGGATGTTGTTTTGATCAGTGTGAAGGGGGTTTCGGGCCAGGTGCGGGCCGTGTAGGGGATGGGTTTGGATGTCATTGCGTCTATACACTGGCGATACAGAGAATGTTGCATAGGTTGGCTTGGGCGTTCTCTGAAGTGCTATGGGAGGCGGGGAGGGAGGTAAGTTAGGAGGGGGGAGATGGGGAGGGGGTTCCCTGAATCGAGGGGCTCAAGACGACCCTGAAAATTTCACACCGAGCTCTATCTCTACGAGAGAGTCCGAGGCAGGCTTGGCAGCTGAATATCTGAAGGGCAAAACGAATGGCATCGTCGGACTTGGCGCCTAGAATCCGAGTTACATATGCGGTCCCAGAGATAAACACGCTACGGGGTGCGTTCTGCAATCGAGCTCGGGTTGCGTGCAAGGTGGTATTGCTGCTACTGTCAGTGTCCGAGCACGGCGTCTTGCGGTCTTTGCTTCTGGAAAGGGCTCTAACCGTCGAGAATCCCCATTCAGACCGCAATGGGCATTCTCGGGCTGGAGGTTTCTCTTTCATTGGCTCCCGTTCACCAGCTAGATGCTACATGCCGGCCAAGAAAAGAGCGCCCTAGAAACCCCAAGCAGGCAGCAGTAGAAGTTACAGGGGTGAAAAGGAAGCTGGAAGGGAGACTAAATTTTGGAGGGTTGTGCAGAAGGATTGCTGTGCCGCACGGCGACCCCCCAGCAAACCGCCCCCAGCCTGCCCCAATCTGTGCGGTCCAGCAGGGCAGCTTGCCGACTTGGCTGGGGTACATGTGCTGTAAGTACCGTTTTTCGTACCAATCTCTATCCGCGTCTAGGACCCATGCCAGGGTATTGCTTAGTGTCCCAGAGAAAGAACCTTTCCTCCAAGAACGGCTTGGTGTTAGCACGACGATACTATCTGCCCCTTACCGCAATTTCAGGAGTTTGTGCCAGTGAAAAGATTCGTAATCCTTCGTTCTGGGAATCCTTTCTCAGGTAGCCCAGACCACGAGAAGAATGGAGGAAAACGATGTCGAATTCGAAAGGGGTCACCTCCAAGAGCCAGAAAACACCAAACTCGAAGCGACGGCCACATCAATCTCCATCGACGAAGGCTCCGAGCCAGGGAACCCCTTTGCCGAAACCATCAGAAACCCAGCCCTAGACCCTCTAAACGAAAGCTTCAACATCAAAGCATGGCTCTCCAGCCTCACCAGTTTCCTATCCAGAAACGGCAACCCCAATTTTGTCGGAAACCGCTTCGGCATTTCCTTTCATGACCTCTCCGTCTCAGGCCGCAGCCGCCAAACAGACTACCAAAAGACCGTCTCGAACGTCCTCCTCGAGCCAGCCACGCTCCTCATCCGCCGCCTCTTCGGCGGTGGCGGCAACGACCGCAAATCGCGCCAAGTAGTCCCAATCCTGCAGGGTATCGACGGCCTCGTACTCCCGGGCGAGATGCTCCTCGTGCTCGGCCGTCCGGGGAGCGGGTGCTCTACATTTCTCAAGACCATCTCGGGCGACACGCACGGTCTGCATCTTGGTGATGATGACTCTAGTCTCCGATACCGTGGGATTCCGGCGCGGCGGATGCACCGCGACTTTGGCGGGGAGTTGCTGTACATGGCTGAGCGGGATGTGCACTTCCCGCAGCTGAGCGTCGAGCAGACTTTGGCCTTTGCCGCGGCGGCGCGCACCCCTTCTGTTCTTGTCGAGGGGGTGTCGGCGGATGTTGTTGCTTCCCGGCTGAAGGATGTGGCTCTAGCGGCGTTTGGGCTGCGGGCGGTGGCTGGCACGAATGTCGGCGGCGAGCTGGTCAAGGGGATTTCGGGGGGTGAGCGGAAGCGGGTGAGCATCGCCGAGGCTATGCTCGGAGGGAGCGCCGTGCAGTGTTGGGATAACAGCACGAGAGGGCTCGACAGTGCTAATGCTGTTGAGTTTTGTGGTGTGCTCAAGGGGGTTGGTACTACGGCGGGGACGACGATGATGGTGGCTCTGTATCAGGCGCCGCAGGCTGCTTATGATGTGAGTGAACATCTTTGTTTTCTTCCATCTGATATACGATGTTGATATATCCCGGCAGATGTTTGACAGGGTCACCATTCTCCACCAAGGACGGCAGATCTACTTTGGCCCATGCCAGGATGCTGCAACATATTTTGAGGGCCTCGGGTTTGAGAGAGCGCCGCGTCAGACAACGCCGGACTTTCTTACCAGTGTTACGAGCTCTGAACGACGGATTCGCAGTGGTATGGAATGTCTGATCCCACGAACCCCTGAAGAGTTTGTGCAGCGGTGGAGGGATAGTGCGCAGTACAAAGTGCTCCTCGACGATATCCTTGCCTTCAACACGAAATTCCCCCTGGACTCAAGCGGCTCTGGATCAGAATCGTCATATGTACTTCCATTCGCAAAACAAGTACGTCTCTGTGTGACTCGGGGGTTCCAAAGACTCCAGAAGGACGCCTCCATCACCATCACGGGCGTAGTGGTCAACTCGATCCTCGCCCTCGTCGTCAGCAGCGCGTTTTACGACCTCGACGAGACAACAAACAGCTTCTACAGCCGCAGCGTTCTGATATTTCTCTCCCTCCTCCTCAATGCATTCGCCAGCGCCATGGAGGTATACCCCCTTTTACCCCTATCTTCCGTATAAGTACTTACTAACACCACGAAAAGATCCTCCTCCTGTACGCCCAACGCCCCATAATCGAAAAACAAGTCCGCTACGCCTTCTACCGCCTCTCGGCCGAGGCCCTCGCCGGCCTCGTGACCGACCTGCCTTACAAAATTGGCAACGCCATCTTCTTCAACCTGGTACTCTACTTCATGACCAACCTCCGGCGCACGCCCTCCGCTTTCTTCACTTTTCTTCTCTTTTCATTCTGCACCACTTTGGCGATGTCACACATGTACCGCACCTTTGGTGCGCTTAGCCGGACTCTAGCGGAGGCGCTGGTTCCAGTGGCGCTGATCATCCTCGCGCTGATCGCGTCGACGGGGTTTGCGGTGCCGCCGGGGGCTATGGTCCCCTGGCTGGGCTGGGTGCGGTGGGTGAATCCTATTGCGTATGCGTTTGAGAGCTTGATGGTCAACGAGTTTTGGGATCGTGAGTTTGTGTGTGCTAGTTTTGTGCCTGACGGACCTGGGTATAGTGGGCTCGAGGATGAGAGGAGCCAGGTGTGTGCTGCGGTTGGGGCCGCGGCTGGTGAGCGGGTTGTGTTAGGGGCGGAATATTTAAGGTTGACATATGGGTATGAGAGGGAACATTTGTGGCGGTGAGTATCCTGAATGATACCTATTCTTCATGGTGTTGGAAAACCTGACAAGAGTAGGAATTTCGGTATCCTTCTGGCGTTTGTCGTTTTTTACCTGGGCGCCTACATCGTTGCTTCCGAGCTAGTTTCTTCCAAGAAGACTAAGGGCGAGGTTCTTATGTTCCCTCGCGGGCAAAGGCCGATGATAGCGTCCGCGGACGTCGAGCAGCCTCAAGTTCATTCGTCGCCGATTCAAGCGTCGTCAACCTCAGATTCAGGGGACGCCAAACGACCACCCCCTAAGCGAAAGCCATCCGTCTTACACTGGCGGGATGTCTGCTTCGACATCAGCATCGGCAAGGAGAGCCGGCGAATCCTGGACCACGTCGACGGATGGATCAAACCTGGCTCTATCACGGCTCTCCTGGTAAGATCCCACTTCTCATATATATCTCCCCCTATCCCCCCTAACAATACACCAGGGTCCATCCGGCGCAGGCAAAACAACCCTCCTCGACGTCCTAGCAACCCGCAACACAACCGGCACCGTGACCGGCCAAATCTGCGTAGCCGGCCACCCTCGGGACACCTCCTTCCAACGCAAAACAGGCTACGCCCAACAATTCGACCTCCACCTCCCCACCGACACAGTCCGCGAAGCTCTCCAGTTCAGCGCCCTGATGCGCCAGCCCTCCTCGACCGTCCCTAATCCCCAAAAACTCGACCACGTAGAACACGTCATCCGCCTCCTCGAGATGGACTCGTACGCCTCGGCCGTGGTATCCTCACTCAACATCGAGCAGCGCAAGAAACTCACCATCGCAGTGGAACTCGCCGCCCGGCTGGACGTGCTTTTGTTCCTCGACGAGCCGACTTCTGGATTGGATAGTCAGACGGCCTGGGCTGTTTTGGATTTGTTGTCTACGCTGAGGAAGGAGGGGCAGGCGGTGCTGTGTACTGTGCATCAGCCGTCGGGGCCGCTTCTTGAGCGGTTTGATCGGCTGTTGTTCCTGTGTCCGGACGGAAGGCCTGCGTATTTTGGGCCGTTGGGACAGGGGTGTGCAGAGGTTATTGCTTATTTCGAGAGGAATGGGGCGGACAGGTGTGCGCCGGGTAGGAATCCGGCCGAGTGGATTATGGAGGTGGTTGGGTGCGCGCCGGGGACGAGGAGTGAGGTTGATTGGCCTGCTGTGTGGCGGGCGAGCCCGGAGTATAAGGCTGTGAGGGCGGAGTTGGAGAGAATGGAGGTGATGGCTGGTAAAGAGGTGGTGGTTTCGGGGGAAAGTGTGGAGTATGGTGAGTTTGCGGTGCCGTATCACACCCAATTTTCGATTTGTGTGAAGCGGGCGCTGCGGCAGTCCTGGCGGTCGCCGACGTACATCTACTCGAAGTTGGCGCTGACAACGGTGAACGTGGGATATCCCTCCTGACTGGTTTGGTCAGTTGCTAACGATATCACAGTCTCTCTTCCTCGGCCTCGTCTTCTACCACGCTGAGAACACGATTCAAGGCCTCCGAGACCAGTCGTTCAGCATCTTTCTTGTTCTCACCATCTTTCCCAACTACGTCCCCCAGATACTCCCCAACCTCGTTGCACAGCGAGACTTGTACGAGGCCCGCGAGCGCCCGTCAAGGGTCTACGCATGGCCCGTATTTTTCCTCTCGAGCATGGCCGTGGAGATACTGTGGTCGACGCTGGCCGCCGCACCTATGTTCGTCGCGTGGTACTTCCCCATCGGCTTCTACCGCAATATCGACTCCTCAACAGCCAACGAGCGCGGGGCCGCCGTTTTCTTGCTTCTCTGGGCGTTTTTATTGTTCGCCACAACGTTTGCGTACCTCGCACAGGCGGCGATCGAGACGGCAGAGGGGGCAGGAAATGCGGCGAATGGATTGTTCACATTTTGGCTTGTGTTTTGCGGGTTCGTTTCGTCGACATCTTTTCTCGAGGACTATCTGCTAACAAACATATGTCAGTGTGTTGGTAAGCCCGACAGCTCTCCCCGGGTTCTGGACGTTCATGTACCGCCTGTCCCCCTTCACATACCTCATCGGTGCCGTCCTGTCCAACGGCCTTGCGCACACCAAGGTCCAGTGTTCCCCTATTGAAATGCTAAGCCTCATACCACCAACCACACAAACATGTGAGACGTTCATGGCGGGCTACATCCAAAGTCACGGTGGGTATGTCGTCCAACAGAGTGAAGGAGGGTGTCAGTATTGTCCGGTTGGCCAGACAGATGCTTTCCTCGAAGTCGTGGGTATCCGCTACGAGGACCGCTGGCGGGACTTTGGCATTCTTTGGGCGTACATTCTGTTTAATGCCCTTGCCGCAGTGTTTGTGTACTGGCTGGCAAGGGTGCCGAAACGGACGAAAATGGTGGAGAGAAGCGAGAGGTCCGCTGCCGTGGTCACAATGCCGTAATTGGACATATGGGAAAGAAGAAATTTGGTCATGATTTGGGTGGCGAGTTGTGCGGACAACAAGGCATGCATCCGACGAAATTTGTTAGCGCGAGGTATATATATATATATCTGCCGGAGTTGCACATGTGAAAGGAAAGTGGGAAAATGAGCCATTGTGTTCTGTGTTTTAGGTACTGCCACGATGGCCGCAAAAAGAATAAAATTGATCCACGTCGAGAGCAAAGATAACATTGCCGACGGGTTCACCAAGTCCTTGGCCGAGCACGACTTCCAGCGCTTCGTACAGCGCCTTGGAGTGGCCAGAACGGCCAACTAAAAACCTACGGATAATAGCGGCTATGGCCGCTACAAAAGGGAGTTTTGGGCTGACTGTATATGCATGACTGGCAACCACTATCTCACAGAAAGATTATAGGCTACGGAGCGGCCGGTTAGGGGGAGTGTCGGACCTGTTGGACTTTCCTATCGGTTACGTGCGGAAGCAACTACTATAAGCAGCGTAATAGCGCGCAGGCCGCGCTGTGAGGGTTGCAGAAGGCCACTGCTGCCCTTGAGCGAGATCCGTGTGTTCCGGCTATTTCCGACCTTGATTACGTACGGATACCGACGTCGATAGCAAAGGTCTGGTATGTGGTAGTCAGGAAGATGTACATACGGGATCCTTTTCCATAGAGTTAGCCCATAGAAACAGTCCTTCCCCCATTGTGCCAAGTCCTTGCAATCCCACGGGTTATGAGTACCTACCTTACCTAAGGTCAGTTGAGACGCCAGATTTCATGTTGCATTAGTACAACAACCACCGGCTGCAATGGGCCCAGTGCTGTGGGGCATTTCGCTGCGCAACCTCTTTTGTCAGCCCGATGTGATGTAGTCCTACGAGCTAAATCTGTACCTAAGGGGAGCCGGGTCAGGATGGTCAACATGAGGAGCCTTAGGCAATGAAGGGTCAAGGCTTTGGTTTGGTATATAAAGGACTTGGCAGGTCCTTCCTGAGCCGTCACAAGGTTCTCATCCTTCACGGCTACAGATTCTCATCCCCCATCTCTACTTTTTAGGGCACGGTAACAAAGCGCTGCCCCTGTTCTTCATTCGTCAAGGCCTATTCCCCATTCAAGGCCACAAGCCGTTGATTCAGCAAACACCATGGAAGCCATTGATTCAGAAAACACCATAGCTTCAGGTTTCTTCTCATGCCCGCTTGAGATCCGCCTGCAGATTTACCAATACGTTCTGTGCGCTGATCACCCCATCAGAGATCGCTATGGGCTTTGGCAGTATGTGGATGGCACCAATAAATGGCCTCATCACCCGATCCGCCTAAGTGCCCAGCTCCTACGAACGTGCCGCAAAATATATTCCGAGGCCCATGACATCCTGTATTCGGAAAACGAATTCGAAATCAGGATTCGTTTAGACCGAAGCTGGCGGCATGGTGGCAGCGGATGGTGGCGGATGCAGTGGTCCGATAATACCACCATATTGCACCCAGTCCCCCTTGAAAGGCTCACATGCGACGGTTACGGGTATATCATGAAGCGCTGCCAGCACGAGCTCCAAAGGTATGGAGGATTCGACAGAACCGTCCTGCTACTTTGGAACGTCAGCATTGCTTTCGGCTCGGGCCCCGACGCAGCCCTGAGGATCCAGGAAGAACGGCATCCCGATGAGGAGCTGCCAAGGGATTCAGAGGAGCAGATTGAAGAACCCATTTGCGATGAAATACGGAACAAGATCAGGTTCCCCGTCGAGTCTGCTAAATACCTCCTAGAAAACCCAGTCCCAGTCGAGGAGTGCACCGAGGAGTGCATAGCAGCAAGGATACGCCCCGCCGACTGTGACGCCGATGCATACGATGGGCCGGGGCTCAAATCGGACGCCCGGCGTGACCACGACAGCATATTGGAGGCTGAACGAAAAGCCCAGCTAGCACACCTCAAAGAGTATTCCCAATGCCCAGCCGGATGTGCTTACCTTCAGTGCGAATGCCCTGGCGACCGCGAATCGGCTGTCCTGGCAATGCAGGTGTGGCTCCATCGAATGGAGGAACACCTGACTTATTGGAACGACATCCTCGGCCTGCAAGGGATGGACGACTGCGATGATTGCGAGCACCTACAGTGCTGGAAGGAACGCATGTGCTGGAATGAATACTGGTACCGGTATAAAAGGGACCAGACAAGCGAATACGGGGAGGACGATGGAGATGGCGATGGAGATGGCGATGGAGATGGCGATGGAGATGGCGATGGCGACGGCGATGGCGACGGCGACGGCGATGGCGATGGGGAGGATAGTGATGAGGACAGTGATGAGGACAGTGATGATGAGGGAGATGGAGACGATAAGGATTAGAATGGAGATCTTGAAACTTGGACTGTGTTTTGGAAACCAGACTCTTCGGCACTTGCAGAGTACAGTTTGGTTGTTATGTTGGAGCAGATGTCGCTCCAGAGATGTATCTACAATAAAAAAAGTCATTATTCACCAACCGAATTACTTAAAAAGAGCAACCCTACGTGCAATCATTCAGCTCATATCAATTCCTGGTAGCCAATTACAAACCTGTCCCACGCTGTAAACCAGCAAAATAGGTACGCAAAAAGACGCCGACTGTATCCCCATCTCACCATCCCTTACTGTTTTGCCTCATACTATTCGTCTGATACACCGCCTTTTGCACCTGAATACCCCCGTCCGGCCGCGGCACCTGATCGGTATTCGAGTCCGACCGCTGAATCTGCGTCTCCGTCGTCGTACTCATCCCCAACAACCGCTCCTCATCCGTAATGGAAACCCCTATGATCATCACGCATTAGAACCCGTTGGACGCCTCTCACACGAACTCCCTTTTGCCCATAAACCCACCTGTATTCCCATCCGAGCTATGCCCCCTCCCTCCCGAGGGCATCCTCAGCTCATAATCACTCTTATCCCCAAACATAAACGAATCCACATTTTCTTCCGCTTGCGAAGTGCTGCTCTTTTTCGTCCCCGGCCGGAACTTGGACGCCGCCGTAGCGTGCGACCCGCCCCCGCCGCCCGGCCGTCCACCGCCCCCGCCGACGGTGTGCGGATAATACGAATCGTACCGCGGCCCGTCCTCGGTGCCCCCCGCGACTCCGAGTCCGGGCAGATACTTGGCCACGAACGGGCGGAGCGTCGGCAGCGCGGCGCACGTTATGGCGGACGCGAGCTCGCCGATGGACCAGCCCGAAGACTCGACGTGCTGCCAGGTGACGTCCTCGTGGATATCCAAAAACTTGACGCGGACGACGGATATCGCTACCGTAAAAAATCCGAGCGAGAAGATGCCGAAGAGCATGATCTTGGAGTTCCGGCGCAGGTTGAGATGCTTGATAGCCGGCATGGGAAGCAGGAAAATGGTGATGTCGGTGATGATGTTGCCCGCTGCATTAACGTAGATCTGCGGAGCGTTGGGCATGCAGTCGGCCTCGATCGTCTTGTCCCACAGCCCCTGGATCGGTCGGCAGATCAGCAGGGCGATGAGGACCTGGGCGAAACCCCAGAGGCCGACGATGACGATGGCGACGATGTAGACGATGCGCATCCGCTGGATGGCGAGGATACGGTAGTACTGGAGGAGGAAGGTCATTTTGGCGGCGAGCAGGCCGGCGTGGTAGAGAAGGAGGGTGACCCAGAACATCTGATGGGTCAGTTGGGGAGGGCGGGTTGGGGAGGGGGAGGAGATGGTACCTTCCAGTACATTGGGATCAGGGTCGGTGGTTGGACGGCGTAGATGTGTCGGCCGAGGCCGTACTTGGTTGCTGGCGAGTGTTAGTTGCCGTCTCCGGTTTGAGGGATACAGGACACGAACAAATAGCGATGGAGATGCCTTCGCCCCATGTGATGATCATCGTGATGATGGCTGCCCAGTCGTCCATGCCCATCTTGTTGATAATCACCTTACGCGTCCATGTTCGCAGTCCTACCATGACCGTCGAGACTGTCAGGCAGAAGACGACGCAAAAGATGGCCAGACCGGACCGGTCATCGTTGTAGCCGGGGAGCGACTCCGGGGGAGGACCACCGGCGCCGACGTCCGCCATGGTTAAAGGTATGTGGGTCGTCGAACAGCAAAAGAAATTCCCTAGGGACCAACGGCGAAGGGTTCATGAGATCCGGGGTAGAGAAGAAAAGAATAGTCTCCACCACAGCGGGACGGCCACGAGGTAGGGGAATGTCTTTATCTACCAGGTCCTCGTCACACACATGCCCACAGCCCCGCGTCACCAGTATGTCGGGAAGGGACTTGGAAAGAAGACGAAAGAGAAGACAGAGCCCTGCAGGGAGAAGAAAACACGCGCACGACGCTTTGTCCTCCTCGACGGGCGCGGGCGCCGGTCAGCGTGTCAACGACCACCCTTCTCCTCGCCCTAGACCTTCTTTGATTGATCGAACCAAGGCCAAGTCTGTTCTGGAGAGGGCCGAGCCAGGGGTGTGACGAGAGAAAAAAAGGCTTGACAAGCCTTGCCCGGGTTTGGCGTCGAAGCTTGAACACGATAGCACGCGTCGATGAACCAGAGAGTTGGGTAGAGAATGGGGAAAGAGATCTGTCCGTCGCCAACATTCGCCACCTTTTCTCCTCTCCCCGGAGAACTGATCATAGCGAGGTTGCAACGCCAACGCTGCCAAGTGCGGGGGACCAGAGGAAATCGGCACATCGGGACCGGGCCCAACGGACCACGTTTTGTCGTTGGATTGATAGATGATAGCTTGATAGCGGTCGGACCCCGACTTCCTCTAGGCATTTGCGATCCGAGCGCTCCGGATTTCATCATTGGTGTTTCTCGGGCGCTGGGACCGGCAGATGTTGCCTCAGTCCGGGACGCCACCCGGGGGCGGCCGCCGCATTTTTCTTGCTTGCCGTCCCGTGTGTGTCTCGACCAAATGACGCGACCGGCGATATTATTCGCTGATGAGCCCGGAAAGATAAGCAGGAAAATGGATGACAGCACCGCAAAAAATGATGCTTGAAATCCCTGTGTGCCAAGCCGGTTGTTCTGACACCAGCGCGCACCAGCTCGACACCACTGGCTTGGCGTCAATTCCTTCCGACCAAGAAAAGGCGGACACGGCGGAGACAGCGGCATCCGGCTTTGCACAGCCCAGCCGTCTCGAAATTCGAATGGCCCAGGCACCGACCTCTCCACCCGTCAGCTGGGTGGAGACATGTCAAGGCGAGATGAGATGTCAGGAGTGTGATGAGATTAGGTCTAGTGTAGAGGTCTAGATGTGAGATGAGATGGCAAGTCACGTGCGAGTCAGGTCTGAACGACCGACTGAGGGAAGGATGCTTGTTTTGTGGAAGCGGAGAGGTGAGCCTCTGGCTGGCTAGATACAGTGCCTTCTGGGGTTTGCGCCTTCCATATTGCCTGGGCGCTCCTGCCTGGCCTAACAGGCCCATACAAAGCTCGACGAAAGCTTTGTCCTGTTATTAGGCTGGGAAGGAGCACCCCCTCAGGATACCGGTAGCAGGAGCGCAGGGACCGCACCACCTGTATTTAGCCAGTCCTCAGGGCTTATCCTCTCTTCCACCAAAACAAGCATCTTTACCTCAATCTTTCAGTCCCAAGATGCAGATTTCCAGGTCCCTTGGGCGATTGTATGGTCGAGTTTTCATTGCATTTGTGGGTATCTTATAAACTTTGATCCAAATACGCATGGCCGGCGCCGGATGTCCTTCACTTTCTCCCTTCTTGTCATGCCCACACATCCTCCCAATACCACCGACCCCTGTCACCTACTGGTAAACATCTTGGACCAAAATTGCAGCAACCGCGACTGTGGAAAAGGTCAGCATCGGTGCCGAGGAATGGAGATGGGATGTACTCACATAGAAGCTATTCAACCTTTTGAGCTGTGCCAGGCGGTGCTCGAGATCCTTGGTCAAGTTCTGGTTCTGTTCCTCCCAGTCCTTCCATAACCACCGCTCATGGTAATCCCGACTCTTTCGGAATCTGTCATCAGGACGAGACTTCCTATGCTTGAGGATTTCGTCCTCGATCCGGCTGATTTCCTCTTCCAAGCATTTCTTGAGCTCTTTGCCGAGCGTAGTGTCGGTGAAGCGCCCGCCGTTGTTGCTATCGAGCTCCCTCTGCAACAGCGTGTCGACTCTCTCTAACCCCCTTGACTTGTCCATTATCGAGCGAATGATGGTGTGAGCCGATTCTGGAGTGTTGTCATGCTTGGTGACAGTCGCGCCGCCGGCGCAGAAGGCGCGCCAGACTCCATATTCCCGTCGAAATCGCAGCATCCGCTCTGCTCGCTTCTCTCCCCACGAATCGTACACACCCCACATGGTGGTTGCGATGACAACGCGCTCGTAGGCGTCGGGTCCCAGGATGCTCTGGATGAGTCTTGTGCGTCTTTTCTCCAGCCCGCGCTTTTCTCGATCTCGCGAATCCTCCAGGTCGGTGATCGGATGGAGGAGAATCAGGCCATCGACCGAGTGGTTCTTGGTGAGACCCTCCCTTGCCATCCATTTCGCAATGTCCTCGAGAATCTCCAGGTCGTTCCGCTGGCTGTCGTCAAACCCGGGCGTGTCAATCAGAATGACCTCGCGTTCATCAAGCATGAATCGGACAGCCCGAGGGTCCTGCGTGCATGGCTCCAGACCATCTCCAATCTTCACCTGCTGACCCGAGGCAAGAGATGTGAAAGTCGACTTCCCCGCACCTGTCATACCAACGATCACCACCATGACGGGGCGTGAGGGATGGCTTGGAAGTTTCAGTGCCGCCATTTGATACCGTGACTAGAGATATTTGAGGAATGCGACCAGGGGGTCAGAATGAATAGGTACAAAAATGATGAGTAAACTCTGTGGATAGGTATTAGGGGGGGTGATGTCAAGCCCGAAGTAGAACGGTGCTTTTCGCGTGGGGCCGTTTCCGAGATGTCATGTTGGCAGATACGTGGAATTTGGAAACAAGGGAAGCATGATGGACATGGGCAGTTTATGTCGTGTCTGCGGCGGGCGGGGCGGCTCTGGCGCTCATTCATGAGCCAAACACATGGGAATGGGGCGGATGAAAGTTGGAGAAAGATAGCCCAACTGGGCCTCACCTTGGTGTTTGAGCACCCGGTTGGTTAGAATTGGGTCGCACATGAGCCCCCAACGCACAATCGACACGTTGAGGAGCAGTGTGCGCTGGCGGCAAGGACAAGGGGCGAATCGAATAAGGCGCTGGTGCGAAGTCTGCCAATAGAGGAGCTTTTCATTCTCCACTCCACGATCCCACTGCAGTTGTGCCCAAGTACAAGAATCAGGCACACCTCAACTCACAACTCACGCCCATGCTCTTCAATCAGCGCGTCCTACTTGCTGGACATGGACCATCAAGCAAAACCACCACATTGATTGCTCTCCGTCAACCACAATCATCTCCCCTGCCTATCTACTTCTCACTGTCATCGACGGCATGGCCGAGGAAATCGTTATTCTCCTGCTTGGGACGACAGGGTCTGGCAAGACCGCATTTGTCAGACGTGCAACCCAAGGGCAATGGGAGATTGCTGATACCAGTATGTTACACAGGTTCAGGATCCCCCCCAATGTCCCGGTAGCTAACTCCTTCGAGCCACCCTCGAGTGCAATGAATACCCATGCGTGGCACACGGCAAGAGATTTCGGCTGATTGATACGCCCGGGTTCGATGATACACCAGCAGCAAACCTCGGCGCCCTGAGAAAGATCGCCGAGATGCTGCACATTTTGGCGGAGAAGAAAAAGGGGTTTGCAGTCAGCGGTGTCATCTACTTCCACCGCATCACCACCACCCGGCTTACAGGGAGTGCGCGATCCAACATCGACATATTCGAGAGGATATGTGGCGGCCGCTTTCTGCACCGCGCCGTCATCGCTACCACCATGTGGAACACAATTAACCCTAAATTCCTCCCAGTACACGAGAAGCGTCACGAGGACCTTCAGAAACAGCTCCACAGTTTGGGTGCCCGTTACTTTAGGTTTGGTACCGATCCCAAGACAACCGCTGATATCTTGGAATATTTTGCAAATATGAAACCCAATGGGCAGATTCCGCTCCAGCTGCTAGAAGAGGTGAAAAGAATAGGATCGAGCCCTAGTGCTGTGCGGAAAACAGCGGCCGGAGCGCTGATAGTGAAGGAAATGAACCGCGGCCGCTGTACTTTATTATGACTAGGAGGCGATTGGAGAGTCGAAATGGGAGGGAACATGATACGTAAATGCGGTAACGATGGGACTTGTCTTGGGAAGCCTTCACTCCGGGTCGTGCAGGTTGAACATTGGAGCATTGGAGATAGCCGGAGTTGTGTTTTCGCCACTAGAAGAATATAGACTACGACGCAAAATAGAAATCTTGAACCATTTCATCAAGTTGCAACGATAAAAACATTGTCAAAAAAAAGAAAAAGAAAAGAAAAAAAAAACAAAAGGAGAAATGAAACCAGCATTTTAAGGCCGAAAACCCCTATCTCCCATCCGACCCGCACCGCTTCGTCCATTGTAACAACAGCCCCTTTCCTACCCCAACAGATCCGAAACCACCTCATCGAACAAAGGGTTTCGTCAAAACTTTCCTCCAGGTGGGATCTCCCACAGCCCATATCAACAACCAAGCAAACGCATACGTACCCCCCGCAACCAGCGAGAGCGTAACGGCAAACGTCGTGACTTGCTTCGGATCTTGCCAGTCAAAGAGACCCAGCGCGAATAATGCCTTGAGGTGGGTGGTATATTAGCGAAGCTCGTCCCCCCCGTTTTCAGTCAACAGCCTGGGCTCAACCTACCGTGATGAAACTCAGGGGCAGATAAAAGATGGTCACGACGGTGAAAACCAGAATGTAGTGGTTTAGATCTGCCGATTTCGCTGCCTCGTTCACCGATGTTGCGTTGAATAACTGGGAATTCATGGGTGCTTGCCGTTAGTATCTACATATCCAGTTCGTGTGGATCTCAAAGGGGTTGTCAGATAAAAACTTGAAATGAAACATACGCCGTCTCTAAGACCCTCCACTTCCGCTTGCGTGTTCTTGATGCGAGCCAGCAGACCATTACCAATCCGCTGCTGGTGCGACATCACACTCCCCCAGTTCTTCCTGAAGCTCTCAATCGCCGCATCTCGGGCATCAGGATCGCGAGGGAGAAACGTGGCGAACTCGCTCGTCGTCGCGGAACTCGGAGACAAGTACAGCCGCTCGATATCGTCAACCGTCCGACGGAGGTCGTCCATACTCTCTTGTATCCAGTCGGCGGCGATGCGGAGGATCTGGATCACGGCGAAGTAGGAATCCGACAGCCGCAGGTCTCGGCTGTCGACCATCATCTCTCGCCTGCGGGCTGGGGAGAGAATGTTTCCGAGCTAAGTAAATGAGATCTCAGCAACGAACCAGGACGGCGTAACGAGAGGAGACAACATACATCAGCGTTGAGTGATTTCTTGATCTCGTTGATCAGTCGCGACCATTGCACCTCCCATTCCGGAATCATCAACGACTGGATTCGGAAAGCAAAAGCCGATATGCCCGTTGCTCTGATCGCCGGCTGTATGCCCGCCGTGTCCCACGCATTCTCGTCAGCAAGGCTCGGCAGCTCCCGAAGACGGCTCGCCGTGCTGTCGGCCATCACCACGAGTGAAAAGACCGGGAAATCCAGTTTCCAGCTCGTCTTGAGGCCGACGGAGTAACGCAGCTCAAACAGGCGGAGACTCCCATGGCGCAGCGAATACTTGTCGTCCGGGTTCAGGTGGGCCAGCTCGCCCTGTTTCCGCGTGAGACCCGGCCCCGGCAGTCTCGCCGCGATGGCTGGTGGAGGCACTGTGAAGACGCGCATGTGGTACTGGAAGACGAGATCATCCCAGTTAGGCCTGTTGAGCATGGCCGAGCCGGTCCAGGGCTGGTATGAGCTCCCCCACCGGTGTCGGCTCAGCGGATCCCATTCCCCCTTGAACTGGGTGAGGAAGCACTGGGCCAGCCGCCGTCTCGCTGGGGCCAGGGAGCCGTACTCGTGGGTCTCGCTGAAATCCTCGCCGCGGCACAGTTGGAGGGCGGCTATGGAGAGCAGCGAGTCGTCGTGGACTCCGCTGAGGCCAAACCGCCTGGGAAACAGTTTGATGTTCAGCTTTCCTTCTGGGCCAATACGACGGTATTTCTCACCATTCTTTTCCAAATCGCTGTCCGGTCCAAGGTTTGCCGGACGATTCCGGTTTCTCGTCGGCCTTCAATGAATGGTCTTTCGGGTTTCTAGCTGCACCAAAAAACTGGTATTTTGAGTCAGTCCTTACTCAGACAAGTAAGAGGTTAAGAATACAGAGGCACTCACAATATGCTCGGACTTCAGATTGGTATCGACGGCCGACTGTTCCACGTCGAGCTTGCAGACATAACCCCTCTCGTCGTAGCCTAACTCGCTGTAATCAACATTTGCGCCATGTAGAGTCGCACTCCCGTCGATTTTCCACAAGAGCACATCAGTCAGGCCGCTAGGCTCTTCATTCGGTTGAAGGGCTCGTGTTCCCACAACGTTGGGAATCGGTAGATAGAACGGAGTGAAAGCTTCGTTCCATTTCTGCGGTGAAAAAGTTACCCCCGTTTCCGATTGTGTCGGGAGTTGTTGTTTTTGGTGTTTGACTGTTTCCTCGCTGTCGTAGAGTCCCGCCTTGGCAGGGTCGACCTCGGCCGCGATGGTCTTGAGACGCCTAGTTGACGTTGGTCCGATCGGATTCTGTGCGGGTCCGAGATCGGCCATAGCAGGGCAGACGATCCGAAAACACAGTTGGAGTAGGTATGGTAGAGATGATAAACGAAGAGCGGTGAGCAAAACTCGGGAAAGGAAACCCTCTTGACCTTTTAAACCAGGTAATCTACAGGTTTGCGAGTCGTCACTCGTCAGAGCCCAAGTCCCCGCACCGCGTTGGGTTCAATGCATCTCGCTCAGTTCATGCGCGGTTGTGTATGTATGTCTCGAAAACTTGGGCAACAAACCAATCATCGTCCACCAAGTGCCTGCCAACCCTCGTCTAGCGCGTTAATCGAGGAGATGAAAAAACTCGCCCCTGGCCACACAAGACGAGACTCGAGAGTAACACGGTTACCGTGTCGGTATCGTGATAACCACTTAGGTTCGTTACTTCATGTCGAGCTATGTCAAGTTAAATAGCTGTCCCACTACACCATCCCTGCCGCAATGATCCCCTGCTCTTTCTTCGTCATCCATCTATTATGCAAAACACCAGATATGCGTATCGCCCGTCGATCCCAGAATGACACCAGTCGCCCCGGTTCGATGAATCTGCTCGAAAACACCCCCTAAAACGCCCGATTCACCCCCTCCCACCCCGGATCCTCCCTCTTAGCCCTCACCAAGTCCCCAGGCCACGACCCGCCCGGCGCCTTCAACGGCTCCCCCAAAGCCTGCCGGACGACCGCATCGCCCAAATCCTTCTCAATCTCCAGCCTCGGCAGCTTCCACCGTATCACATTCACCGTCTCCGCCCCGCCGGGCAACAACTCCGCCGCGGGCGCGGGATACGACCCAAAGTCGGCACGCACCGCGAGCCGCAGCGCCCTGACCGTCCCGCCCAGCCGCTCGGCGATCCCGGGGCTGGTATGCAGCGCCATGGCAAGCCACGCGTCTTTGACCAGGTACTCGGGCGTGCCGTGGGAGCGGAGGATCGCCGCGGCCGCGTCGGCGGAAACGACCTCGAACCGCTCGGGGACCGGGTCGTGGACGGTTGCGGTCCCGATGTCGTGCAGCAGGCTGGCGACGAAGAGTACGTGCGGCGGGGTGCTGGGGGCGAAAAAGTCTGGGGGCGGGGAGGCTGGGCGGTCTGAACGGTCGGGGTCGGACGGTGCGGACGGTCCGGCGGAGGAGGATGTCGAGGCCTGTGAGGCTGGCGACGGCGAGGGGGAAGGGTTGCCGTCGTCTTGGAAGAAGTGCTGGAAGGCCTGCGCGTACAGGTAGACGCGGAAGCTGTGGTAGAGGAGCGAGGCGGGGAGCGAGGAGCGGGCGAGCGCGAGGGCTTCGGTGCAGGCTGGGTGGTTCGGGACCAGGGAACGCACCGAGGCCGTGATGGTGCCCGTGCCGGCTGCGGCCGTGCCGCCGCTGTTGTCAGGGCCGTTGCACATATTTCATGTGTCTTACGCCGGGACTCTGGCCGGATTGGGAGGTGGATGCAACGTTACTGATTTGCGGGTTGATGGCTGTAAAGAGGAAAGACGACGATGAGTGGAAGTGAAGACTTGGTTGTGCAAAGGTGGCTTTGGTAAGCACTAGACGTTAGCTGATTAAGTGCTCAGTACTAGCCATGCATCGGCGTGGCGATTAATGTTTTGGCGGTTGAGCTAGAGATTTAAGCGACGTGAGTTCTGCAAAGAAAAAAAGGCGTGCTTCTCATTGGATATTTCTTTTCTCTTCTTTGGCCGTCGCAACCTTGGGCTATTCCGGCACAGGATTCCATCCTTCTCTCCCACTGCCTGATGCCGAAGCTCTCCTGCTGACGAAAGTTCCCGGAAATACACGGCGATAATAGTGTCCATCCGTCGTGTAACCAGGGAGCTCTGGAGCCAAGCCCTACCGCGCGGGAAATGGGAGTGGCGGAGGAAGAAATAGGGGTCCACTGATGCTGCCCCGTATGCATCCTCAACGGCTTATCGGCTCCCACCCATCGCTCGGCACTTTTCTGTCCACAGGGTGCCACGCCGAAGAGTCTCGTCTTACCCCAGTCCCGCTCCTTCTGGGTCTTTTCCCGTATATACTACATCCTGGCCTGGCAATGAGAAGGATTGACCTTCCGAATCTAGAGTGTTATGGAGCATTCCTATAATCCTTACAATCCTATCGCCTCCTCCGTCTTGCGACCGTATAAAGAGCTTGACGACGCCGGACAGGGAGGATTAAGTTCTATTCTTTTACCAGGCATCTCTGTAAAAACTCCAGTCGCCTAACAACGGAAAGATAAACCCAAAGAAGCGACGTAAAAATGACCTTCGTAAACCCAATCCGCGCACCCACCGGTTTCGAGATCCGTAAACTCGAGGAGAAACACGCAGACTGGGCCGCAGCCATCATCTCGCACAGCAACGTCTTCCACTCGCCCGTGTGGGCAAGGCTCTACCCAGATGAGCAAACCAAACGGGCCTACGCCACCTTCGAGGCCGCAAGAAGCCTAATGGCGCTCAACATCGCCTCGGGCCTCAGCTACGGCGTCTTCGACACCAACTACCAATTCAAGCGGCCCGAGTCGGCAGCCGAGGGCGGCAAGCTGTACTGGGACACGTCCGCCAACGGTCTCCACGCCACCGGCGCCGACCTGATCGAGCAGATGGATTTCCCCCTGGCGTCCATCGCCATGGCCTACGACGCCGGCGACCCGACCCGCGACGGGACCGAGTGGGCGCCGCTAGTCGCCTGCCTCCCGCGCTTCGCCACGCTGTTCCACGTCATCATGGAGGGCGACGGGCGCGACCCAGAAGCAAAAAAGCCCAAGAGTATGGGGGTGGTCGTCGAGAGGGGCGGGACGTCGACTCGGCGCGACTACGAGGGTCGCGGTCTCGCCAAGGCTATGGGGCATTTTGTGCTGTACGAGTGGGCGAATCAGGGGTTTCGGGTGATGCAGGTCGGCGCGGCGAACCAGGGCGTTGTCAATATCTTTACGAAGCCGCCGGCGCCGTTTAAGGGTGAGATTGTGGCTAGGATGAAGACGCTCGAGTACGAGGAGGAGGTGGACGGGGAGAAGATTCGGCCGTTTGCTGTTTGCGGGGATGTGCCGTGTGTGAGGATAATTGTGACTCTGCAGTAGGATGGTGCGGAGATCTCGAGCCTTGTAGCACGTGGCAGAAACTGACTGCAATGAATCGGTAGTTAGTCAACTAAGTAGTTTGAAACCTACCTACCTTTGTTAGTAGGTAGATGACGGAAACTTGTCATAGTTGTTGGATTACGAGATGGAAATGGAGGTGTTGTAAGTATGGTACGTGGTGACAAGCAACAAGAGACTTAGACTCCATGTATTCCAAATATTATCCCACAAGTTTGTGGGTCAGATTATCTATCAGATTCTGGAACAAAGGCGGCGTGACGAGGTGGTTACAGGTAGCGCAGGCGTCGTATCTATGTGAGCACGGCGATACCTCCCATTCCGACTGCTTCAACTAAACTAATAAGTAATAAGTATACTACAGGAAGTGAAATGGTCCAGGACCCAACGCAGCACTCCCGCAGCTGAAAACCGAGACATTGTAAAGGCCTTTCTTCGTGCTCGTGCTGAAGGTCTTGGACCCAGTCATGCCCGTGTATGAAGCCGAATCCTTTTAGTTATTCACCCAAATCCTAGACCAACTGCGCCGATTCGGGAACGGCCACAGGGAATAGCAGCGATTTGTGCATTCGCTGCAACACATATCGTCGGGCATAGCAGGCTTCGGAGCCCGGTTGTCGGAGCATTTGCAACGAGCAAGCAGGGGCTGTCGGAGAAGTGAAGCGAGGAGGTCCTTGACGAACTCGGGATATGCGGCAAACGTGTCGCCGAAATTTTCCAAAAAGGCGGCAATGCGAACCTCAGCTGGCTCTGTTTTTTTGGATTTCGCGAATATCGCAGTCCTGTTGCCTACCCTGAACCGGTCCTGGGCGAGTCTGGCGCGGGTTGCTGCTACAGCCGTGTCGCGCATGCCCCTGACCTTTTCGGCAGTGGGCCCGTAGATGTCGGGAACCGAGTCGATAATGTCTTGGATGGGCACACCCTTCAGGACCACCGACATATATTTCTTCATCGCAAGGTCCTTCAGTGGCCCCACGCCGTACATTTCGGCAAGGGCAAACATCTTTGCGTGGAGTCGGAGTGGTGGCAAGTCATCATCCGTCAACTCTTCGCTGACCGGCTCGCCGGCGGTCTCTTCTCCATCTCCCTCTCCCCGCTGCTCCTCCTCTTCCTCCTGCCCGTGGGCATCTTCGTTCGATTCGTCGTCCTCGACGGGATTATAGTTACCGATATAAAAGTAATCTACCATGCGACGCACCAGCTCCGGCGGTTGCTCCCGGATCTCGTACTCGCTCGAAACTGCCTCCTTCCAGGAGGGGTTGGTGCAGGCACGTCGTAGCACCGGCGACAGGCCGCAAACCAGGGCTCGGTTAACGTCGAATCGCTCGCCGCCGCAGACGATTACAAAATCGGTGAGCTGTTTGTTCAGTCGTAGCCTATAGGTGTGAGCGTGGAGTGCAGAATCGCAGGCGGCATCAATCCATACTTTGTAAGTGCTTCTACCACCACTTGCCCGTGGGAGGGATTGGGTTTCGGCCCTTTTGGCTTACGGGCTCGGTTCCGCTTTCCCATTTCTTCTCGTTTTTGTGATGGCCAAAGTGGTGGCTAGACGGACAATGAATGTGTTTCGTTGATGAAGTCGTGGCTGATGCGATAAGGTCGCGTTGATGGTAGGTATATAAAGTAGGAGAGAAGAGCACAGCGAGCATCTCCAGGTCGCAACTTATATAGGTACATTTCGATGGAATATTCGAGCGTCCTCATCTGCACATGTCACCCACATGCAGACACCACATTCGAACCAACGTGGTTGAGGCCCCGACGCAGCACTCGGCGCCGAAAAAAGACGGTTTATACATACTTGTACAGAAAATAGCGGGTTAACAGAAGAAAATAGCTCTTCGGCCAATCCCAATTACTGCAGTTTCTCCACTTCGTGCCTCAGACATGCAGCCAGTATGGCTCGACGTCCCTAGGTGTGGAAGACTACCTCCCTTAGATACCTAGGTAGGTAGGTAAGGTAGCCACGCTCTGGGGATTGATAACGGCCTAATCAGATCCGAGCCGGAGACCTGCGCACGCTTAGCCCTAAGGACAAGCCATGTGATAGTTTCGTTCTGCAGAAAAAACGAACTAGCAAAGCTCCTTGAAAGTCACATGCGGCTAGAGAAAAGGCCCTGCCCAAAAGCATCACCTGGATCTGCACTAGCAGTGAGGTAGCGTCTTAGTCATCTCGCAGTGCATCGGCCGGCTCGCCAATCTGCGTAGCGCCGCAATCCCTGAGCTGAATGCACGGCAACGTCGAGCATAGCTCGGCATAGACCTCGGCGTCCTGCACCGCGCTGCAGAGTTAGCGTTCCAGTTGAGACGCTTGGTTGTTGAAGAATCGCTAGGCGCCGCTGATAATGGCGAATGGTAGCTGGATGCACATGGCGTCGGTTTGAACTTTCATGCTAGTGGAGCAGGCTCGAGCATCCCCTTCCCCTTAGCTCCTCGATTTCCTTCTCGCGTTGCGACGCCAGAGCTTGGGTGCGCTCGTACTTCGCCATCCAATCTCGTGCGTCGCGAATCACGGCCGTGAGTTCCGCTACTGCTGCCACGACTTAAAGTTGCACATAGAAACTCAGTAAGTATACGTTAATAGGGGCAGAGAGGCCTTTTCACATGCCTGGAGGGTATTTACAAAACTGCGTTGGCCGCCAGCAATCCAGACACATCTCGCCAATGCACTGCCAGCTGCTATCCAGGCCGGCTTGAGAAGGGTGCCTACCCCTCTGAAGTCAGGTGTTTACGGCACTTTCCGTTTCCAGGAACGATTCGAGCCATCCGGGGCACCTGGCGGCTTTCCTCATCCGCGTTTTGCTAATTTGACAGAGTGTTATATTGGCAGGAATCAAGGTCTAATACCTCTTGCCGGAACACTTATTCACCGCAAGTGCATATGGCAACAAGCAGACGAGTGAGTTCTGCCACCCAGGCTCAAGCATTTGAAACGTCCATAGCAGGAGCTTCCCACCAAATAGCAGGTATTTACCTTAGCCAAAGCAAAGAATATGTTCCCTGACTTGCGATGTGACTGTCCTGCGGTTGCACATGGGAGTCCTTGAATGAACGACGAACGACAGACGATCCCAGATGTTCGGCCAGGAAGGAGCACCCAGGCAAGATTGAAGGCACGCAAGGACCACAACACCTATTGTTAACCAACCCTCAGGGCTCATCCTCCTCTTCCAGAAAATAAGCATCGTGACCCTCAGTTCTTCAAAGACCAAGAAAACAACACCCCCACGATGCGGGACCAACGCAGCTACAATGTACTCCCCAAAGAGACACAGTCGGATACCTAGGTATTCACACTAGTGCCAAATCAGCAACACCAAGTGGAATGTGTATGCAACTTTCGCTCTCGCAGTCAGAACGCTATTTCTCAGCGAAACGATTCGGACGCAACTTCTTGTATTCATTCGTTTTTTCTGTACTAGAGGACTTTTCCCCATGTACAGTGGAATAAGAGACACCTTCCATATAAACTTCATACCAGGAGCGACATGGCTGGCACCTCGCAACGCACATACTCCGCCACTCACAGCAGCACGACCAGCTCTCACAAGAGCTCGAAAAGGAGCATACCGAGAAATGGAGAGCAGCAATCAAGACATATCTCGACAATAATCTACCAGGCGTTATCCAGACCCAATTAGCCGAAGCTCTCCCTGCAGCAACTCGTATAGAAATGCAGAAAGCGGTCCCAGGATATATCAAAAAGGTAATAGCGGATAAGTTACCTACCTATACGGTGGAGCTTGCGGCTGCGAAGCGCGACGTCGGGGAGTGAGGGACAAAATACGAGCGTACCCGAGATCTAGCCTCGAAGCACGACAAGGAAATCGCGGAGCTAAAAAATGGGCCGTCGAAAACGGAAGCGATATTGGCAGAGGCGGAAAAGCTAGCGGGGGAGCGTATACACCAGGCTAAGACGCCTACAGATGGGGACAAGATGGACGAGTTTTAGCGGCAGATCGATGGTGGTCAAGCAAGTAGCTACAATCGCCGGCAAGGTCAGCTTGTAAATACCCTCCGGGCAGATATCAAAAGGCTTTTCCAGCCTTCTTCAGGGCATGCTAGCTGAGTTGCTTTACCTGCAAATTTAGGTGGTGAGGCCCCGGTAGGTCTTCATGAACGCGTTAATGGCAGGTTGCAGAAGCAAGGTGTCTGATTGTTAGGTACGTGAGGTTCACAAATTCAAGGTGTTTCGCCGAAGGCAAATGGTGAATTGGATCGTTGCCTACCTGAGCTATCAGCGATACTCTGCGGCCGAAGTAATGCTTCAAACGCCCTCCTCCGCGTCAGCAACACCTTGTCTTCAAACCCGAGGAGGGATAAAAGGGGAGAGAAAAAAAAATTGCCCCCTGATCGGTGGGTCTTAACACCAAGTCATCTAAAAGCCCGCGTTAGCAACGCTACTCGAAGCGAGAACCTTCAGAAACATGAGCAGGAACTTACCCATTTAAGCCATAAGGCTAAAAGTTTATTTGATTGTGCCCGAAGGCGATATTGAGAATTGTTAATCAGCTATATTAGGTGCGGAACTGAAATAGTAGGAGATGGCAATGCTTATAAGGCTCTACTACAAAGTGTAGACGTTACCTATACAACCAAGCAGCTGAACCGTCAGCTATCGCTATCTCCTGCCAACAGGTTACCGAAACGGTATCGTAACATCAGAAACGCTATAAGGGTAAGTACTCTCCTAATGTGCCTAGCAGAAACCGAATCCCCCGTCACTCCATCGTCCGCTACTACCTTGAGTCTTTACGCTCCATCGCCCCATCTTCCTCAACACTCCCTACCAACCCGCGGCAAGCATACCAGTCCCCCCATGACAGCCCACATACTCAAAGAACTGCTGATCCTCCCGGAGCACCATGACCTCATGGAACACCTTAAGCGTAACCTCATCCCCCAACGTCCTGGCATACTGCATGAACCCGCCAAAAATAGCCAGATGCGTCGGATGCTCCCTGCTCCAGCGCTCGAGCGAGGCGAGCTCGTCGAAGTAGGCCAGACCAAAGGTCCGATCTATTCTTTCCGAAGAACCGGTCTTGGCATCGACGATGTCCATCAGCCGGCACGAGTAGCAGCCTACTTCCGAGCCGTTGTCGCGGAGGAAGTCCATGCCCCGCGTGAGGACGGGGTGCATCGTTGAGAGGTAGAGGTCGCGTTCCTTGGGCGTTGTGTCGTGCCAGTCTTGGCCGGAGCGGATGATGGTTAGGTTCTTCTTGCCTGGGATGATGATCCGCTTGTTACTACTGGAGGGGTTGTTTGAGATGGGAGCGGTGGTGGTGGTGCTGGGTCTAGCGTCCGGGGTGCCGGTGAGCGGGTCGGTCTGCGAGAGCGGGAGTCGGTCCCGCATGCTTCCCCAGTAGCCGTGCTCGCGGATCGGGTCGCTCATGGACTCACGCATGTGGGCGGAGCCCTCGGCGTGGGTCGGGGTGTTGAACATGGTCTCGAAGCGGTCGGTCGTGGGCAGGAAAACTTCGAGGAACCACCCGTTCGGGGACGTCGAGGGGTCGAGGGATGTCCACCATGTCTGGAAGCCTGACTCGGCGGTCCAGGTCTCGTAGGCGCTCTTGCTGGGCCAGTAGGCCAGGGCGGTGAAGTTGAGGAAGTCCTTGTTGTCCGTGACCGAGGCCCATTCGAAGAAGGACGGCGGGGTGGACGCGGTTGGGTTGGAGAGGAAGGTCGAGATCGTGGAGCGGGAGGCTTCGGTTGCGGTTGGGTCGGAGGACGGCTTGTGCTGCGCGCCGATGATGGCGATGACCAGCTGGGAGACGTCCTGGGGGAAGAGGACGGCGTGGCATGGATAGGGGGGTTCGAAGTCGGGCTTGGGAATTCGGGCCGGCTGAGTGCGGGGGCACTGGAGGTTGGTCGGGATGGCGGAGACGAGCATTTTCGGCAGCTGATAGATATTATTTGCTTTTCTTTTGCTTTCCTTTGACTTGGTCAGAGATCCGAACATAGATGGGTGTCTGATGTTCTGGGCTTGATGTCTTCATACAATGTCCCGTTTTGTGTTTATCATGTCATCAATGATCCCTGCACGGCACGAACTGGACTGCCTTGGAATCAACCTTGGCACAGAGGATATGCTGGCAAGCGAGGATGGGTCAAATCACTGCTTACCGCAGCCTTGTGGTGATTATTTCCACGGCTTCGGCGGGTAAGACAAATCTTGTCCGCAGCCTGTCGTATCCGGATAGGTGCCCGCTTCGTGAAAGTTGTTCTGGCGTGTTAAACAATGCAGGTTATTCGTCCCCTTTCGATCACCTATGTCCCATGTCGGGCTTCATGCAGTGATCCAAGATCAGGCCATGGTATAGAATATTGACGTTAGGCCCCAAAAACGCACTTTCAGCTGAGCTGCAGAGCTTTGGTGGTAGCCCACTCATGGACACTAGAAGTGAGCATGTGTGTAAATGGCCCGGGAAAGCAAATGAGACCCTTTCAATATTTCTTGTCTCAACCTTTGCGTGAGAATCTTTGATCGAATAGAAACTCCTCGTCATTTGCAATTTTGAGCATCTGCGTAAACCAGCCTTTTCTGACCACTGACACCGGATCAGACCTCTCCCGCCTTGCTCTCACGCCCCACGACCTCCCTCTCCCTGGCAGCAACAACAACCTCCTTCTGCCGCTTGTCCACGCCCAACCACAGCAAATCCGGCCGGCTATAGTGCCCCACAACATCCAGAAATCCCTTGGTCGCCAGGGTCCGTCCCAGCTCCAAGTCCGCATACACAATCCCCTCCTGCACACCCTTCCCCTCATCACCCAGCGGACTCGTCAGCCGCCTGCCGTCAGGCCCAATGACACAGCTGTGTCCGCCGCCCGGTTCACGACAGACAATCCCCTCGGCCGTCCTCATCCTCTCAATACTCTCCTGTCCACACACGGCCGTGGTGTGCAGCACATAGGCAGCACTCTCAATTGCATAAGTCTGCGACAGGCTCAGGCATCCCTCGACCGACATGCTCCACAGTCCCGGATCATCCACGCCAGCCGAAGGCGCGAGGGGCGGCCACATGGCCACGTGGATCGTCTCGTTCTGAGAGATGGTGTGGAACTTGAGCAGCGGCTGTGTGTGTTCCCAGCAGGCGAGGCAGCCGACCTTGACGACGCCGTGGGTTGGGCCGAAATCGACGTCTACGACGTTGGAAAGGTCGGCGCCTGACCCGTCGCCGAAGACGGTGCGTTCCATGTGTGTGGGCTTCAACTTGCGGCGGGACATGAGTAGCTCGCCCTTGGGGGAGAGGATGGCTTGGGCTATGTAGACGCTGCCGGAGGGGGTGCGCTCCGAGAATCCTAGGACTACCGCGATGGAGTGTGCTGCGGCTGCGGATTTGATCTGGTCCATTTCCGGGGAGTCAAGGGCAAGGGAGTTGGCGGCGTATTGGGTTTGCATGGCGACGTCCACTGGGCGGGCCCTGGGGGTGGTGTTAGTCTGGGGAGGAGGAGGTTTGAGAGAATAGAACTTAGTACCAGATCCAGGCTGGATAGCCCGGGATCCAACACTCGGAGAGGGCGACAAGTTTGGCTCCACCCTGGGCGGCTTCGGCAATGAGGTCGCAGACCTTCTTGACAGACGCAGCGAGGTCGAGGTAGACGGGTTCCGCCTGAACAGCGGCGACGCGAAGGGGGGTCGTCATGGTGGACAGTCGTCTGTATACTGGATGGAGTTCGAAGGGCAAATAATGGTAAATGGAACAAGTTTGTCTCACTGTTTGGTCTGGGGGTGTGGCATCTTTTGGGGATTAATAAGGGGGAGGTTTGGCCCTATCATTCCCCGCTCCATGCCGCATGCACTCTGTGGTCAGCGGATAGCGCGCTGCCGAGGAGACTCGGAGTGCAAGCGATAAGCAACCAAGTGGCAAGAGGAAGTCGAGCTCGCACTCGGAAACACAAATACTATTGTCCAATTACATGGTACATGAAAAATCAACTTCCCGAAGACGAACGGTACAGGTAGTGAAAGCAGCCACGGAAAAAGAAAGGAGAAAAGAATCAAACCACATAAAAGTTACAACTCAAATCTTGACATGGGAATACAGATCGAAGGGACAGGTAGGATTAAATACCATCACTTGATCAACTTGAAACCTCTTACCCCAGGGACAGTCACGTCATCAAATATCCGATACCACGCCTTCTCCGTGATCATCCTCTCGTTCTCGTACACCTTCTCAAGCTTAGCCCACTTCAAGTCCTTATTATCATCCTTGTTATGCAGGAGCACCTCGACGCGATCGATCCACTTGGACGTGGTGTACTTGGCGATCCCCTTCCTGCTGTTCGGAATCATGACATAGTCCTCGTCCACCTTGATCATCGTCTCAGTCGCGTTCGTCACGCCGACCATGGGCCCGTAGAAAAACCTTCCCCAGCCGGTCTTGATATGCATCAGCATCACGCGCACATAGCGCAGGTCGCCGGTGCCCTGCCAGCCCGTCGTGCGCAGCTTCTGCGTCGGGACAAAGTTGAGGGCGATTCGCACGAGACCGACGTGGTGCAGCAGCAGGTCGGTCCAGTCGATGTCGCCGGTCGAGGACAATAGGTCGCCCCAGAAGGATGGGTCGCTGGTGCTGCCGTGGTCGTGGCCGTGGCCGCTGAGCGAGAGATGGTCCGCCGCGCTGCTGCCTGCGAAGTTGACACATTTACCGGCGCAGAGGGGACACTCGCTGACGCCGACGGGGACGGGTAGGCCGCAGTTGACACAGTGGTTGTTGGCTGACATGCCCATTTTGTCAATTTTATGCGGAGAATATTGGATTACCAACACAGGCTAGGTATTGAAGTCACGGAATCACGGACTCAAGCACATTATCAGCGTTACAAAAGATCAGCAGGTGTGGATGATAATGAGAATGAAGCCTGAGAAATATCTCATGATGTGGCCCGTGCGTCCTGAAGGCATCACCAACACCATGCCCAAAGTTTAGACGCCGCAACGAATTTTATTCGTGCAGCCAGTCTGCTCGTGCTCGTGCAAATCTTGGCCGTCCCCAAATCTTGAAGGAACGCAGTGTTTGATGTCATGTGATCGGAGAAGGTGCGGCTGAAAGACATTTCTCGAGGCGGGGTCTTCCCCGTAGGTGCTCCTTCCCCGGTAGGATAGCGATACGCACGGACCAGCAGGCACTGTACTCTATTGAGCTAGTTTGAGGGCTTAACTGAGTCACCGCCTTCCTCTCTTCCACAAAGCAAGCATCCTTAGCAGCGCGTCTTCACCTGCTTCCTTATCCATATTTATCTTCACCTTCTTCGTAACATACATTATGCGTCCTTGGATCAGAAAGAAAATCACCAGCAGCCATGGCCAAAGCTCTACCCACAAGGACGAAGAGGACATCCCGGCTCAAGACCCTCAGGGAAACGAGCCATCCCAGACTCCGAGTGGCCATATACGGCTGCAAGCTTCTCAAAACCCCGAGGTCGAGATATTACAGGGTCGAGGGAAGTGCGCGCAATGCTCCGATATTGACCTTGAGAGGTGGTTCCAAACTGGAGTTGGGGCGGCGAAAACTGCGGCTTTCTCCTGGGCGGCAGAGGACTGCGCTGGAGACTGTGAAATCGGGATCCTTTTACGCAAGCTAGCCACAGGTGCCGCTCGGTTTGACGGGTGGTATGTTTAATCTGTCCCCGGAGCACTCTGAAAACTCTCCCCTCTTGGTCGTATCTCACACGACTGAGTCAGGATCTGAGCCGCGGTAAAACCTTACACCGGACCCAAGTGGTTCAATACGGAGAGATGCTCTGTCTCAGATGGCTGCATTGCATGTCAAGATCGCCCTCCAAGGTGCAGTCTGCTTTATGTTCGAGAAGGCGGGACCTTATTGGACTATCTCGATACGCCCAAAATGGTCGAAGTGGCTTTCCTAGCACTGACTGAGGGTACCGACATTCACCAGGTCAACTTGACTGCTCTGCGTCGCTTCCATGCACCAAACTGGATGAAGACGGTCACAACCAGCCTCAATGACCACGGGTCCTGGAGCTCCGTAAGTCTCAGATACGCAACCAGCAACGGAGACTCAGAGCCAGTGAGGCCTAGATGTGTACCAACAAAATACGAGCGAATCGTGGTCCGAGCAGCTCAACACGGATTTCCAGCTCCCGGTGAAGGCAGACCTCTCGGCCGAACATACGATCCCGAGATCATCAAGCTCTGGCATGCAAAATGCGTTGCAAATCACTCGACGTCATGCCATCCAGAATCCAACAACGGCATAACACCATTCCCGGCCAAGCTCAAACTCATCGATGTCGAGCGTTGGTGCATCGAATCCGTAGCACCAGGGCAAGAGCCCGAATATGTGGCACTCAGCTACGTCTGGGGCAATGTTAAACAACCAAGACTCAGTGCAAACCTGGTTGAATTTTTGTCCATCCCTGGAGCGCTACGACGACATGTCGTGCTGCCGCGCACCATCAAGGACGCCATCCGTGTGTTGTTCGGGAGATTGGCATGCGATTCCTGTGGGTCGATGCCCTCTGCATCATTCAAGATGTCCAAGAGGAGCAAACACTGCAGATTCGACAGATGGACCGCATCTATTCCCGAGCCTCTCTAACACTGGTTTCCACCGCCTGGGACGCCAGCTGCGGTCTACCTGGCGTCAGCAGTGAATGGTCGCTGACACGTCCCGCCGCCAGTCCCGGAGCGGAAGCACGAATCCTTGAGGTCTGAATCGGCCAAGTCCGCGCCGACGCACCTCCGCTGGTGTAAGATCGGCGACATCTCTGTCATGGAGGCGCTGGAAGACCCCGAGTCATGGCTAAGAGACTCCACTTGGAGAAAACGGGGCTGGACATTTCAGGAGGAACTCTTCTCTAACCGGGTCGTTTACTTCCTCCGCACCAACCTCCTCTTCAAATGCGGAAAAGCGACTTGGCGAGCGGATATAGCTCTCGAGTATCTCCAGTCAACCGGCAGCGAAACACTCCCAGCCTATAATGACCATTATCGTCATTCCGTGCGCAGCCTGATGCGTCAGCCTCACTCGACAGACCGCCGGGAAGCCATTGATATCTTCCGGAAGCTCGTCCACGCGTACATGATCCGGAAACTCACACGAGAGGACGACATTGAGAGGGCATTCCTGGGCATCGCCAACGCGCTCCGGGAATCCATCGGCCCTCTTTACTGCGGCATCCCGGAGAAGATATTTGGGGAGGTCATAGAGGGGTGCTGGTCTTGGGATCTGCTCCTGCCGCGACGCGACGGATTTCCATCCTGGTCCTGGGTCGGATGGATGAGGCATATAGCCATAGAGCCCGAACCCGAACCCGTTCTTTATATAGGTCCCGGCCCTATTCGCGAAGTCTCGTCCATCAAATACCCTGAAATCGGAATTTCCGCGGCCAGGCCCTCAAAGAGAGATCGACGGCCCCTGCTCAGGTTCTTTCGATTCACTCAAGGTTCGGTTGCGCGGCCAGAGCCTCTCTTCGCTGCGGATTCCACACGGGAAGTTCCCGAGAGCGGACCGGTTTCCTTCCTCTACAACCATTTCGTACCAGACCCCGACGAGATACAGCAGCGCCACCAAAAGATGCTCGCCGAAATGCCCGGCCGGATGATGAAACCCTTCCTTGTATTCTTCACGAGCTTGGCATTCTTGTCCATCAAGCCTACAAATTATCGTTTTCAGGGGGAAGAAATGAGCTTCACGGTCCATCAGCCGCAGCTAGCTAAAGACACGACAAGGCTGACGACCATCCGTCTCCGGCGGGAGCTGTACAAACGCCGTGAGGAAGTGATTTGCCCCTTCATTGTGGCTTTGGAAAATGACGGTGGGTTTCAGCTCATGATGGTGTAATTTGTGGACAGCATTGCGTACAGGGTCAATGTCACTGCGCCCGGGGAACCTGTCAAGGCGGAGGACTGGGCGAAAGTTGGTGCTGTAAGGACTTTGATTGTCATGGGCTGATAAGGTAGGTATACTCAGGGGCGAATTTCGAGTACATGGAGGTGGTTTATGGTTCTCACCAATGTGCGGTCTAGCATCAAGCTGTCGTGCTGGAGGGGGGGAAATACGGCGTGCGGTCAGAGGGGATGGGGGTGATCCTTACAGAGCGGGAAGGGGGAGGAGGCGAGTGAGGAGCTGGCTATGGTATAGTGTGACGACTTTTTAATTAAGCCGACACCAAATTGACCAGCCTTTCAAAACGATTGCCATAATTCTAAGGTCAGCCAGCTCCTTAGAACCTAACTGTGGATATATGCTAGCACGATCTGGCTAAGCCCAGGATCGTAACTTATGGTTTCAAAGGCATTTAGGGGGTCTACAATTCACAGTGGGGTTTTCTACGTTCTTGGGATACTAATCTCTTGTCATGTCACAGCTATGAGTTAGAATGCATATGTTTTGAAAGTTGGGTTGTATTCGCTCTGTTGGTGTTAGTAATGTCGTCTGTAAGTATTTCGGTGTACCCGTCGTTGCTGGATGGTTGGTTTTCCGTTCGTATGGACTGTCGGTGATTATCTAATTTGTTAGTCGTGAGCGATATGTATCGTGAATGTGTCGAAACTCTCGGTCCTGAGTAAAAAGTAAAGTTAGCAACCTGTGCCTGTTCGCGGGGACTTACCTTGGAAACTTTTGGGTTGCAATGACAACTACGGTCATGCTTGCTGGGGTTTGGAATCGAGTTCGACGAGGACTTGTATTTATACCAGATACTTGTAACTATTGCTTTGTTCTGCTTCCTGGCCGAGAACTCGCGGCAACTTCTTATTCTTTGTCTTATCTCAAACAATAGAATCAACAGGGCCATTGTGAACGGCTAGCCGGAGTGAAAATGGGTTATGGGTAACTGTATACAGTACGGATAAAGTGCCCTGTTACCCCAAGGCCCCTCCGGTGCAAATTGCCGAATAACGCAAGCAATTTATAGATCCTAATTAATTGCTACTTTAAAACGCAAGTCTACAAACTACAAACTACAAGCCGTTACAGAATTCTAACGTCTGTCATGATGCTGACCGTGGGCCCAGGAGAAAGACTTATCATTGCCGGAAGAGGAGGCTGGAGGAAAGAGAGCTATGAACGTCCTTATATACATGATGACGACCCGGTCACCAGCCACCGGTGCCCCGGCAGGGGCGCGATGGCTAACCAGGAGGGTGCCGCGACAAAATCAAAGATAACCTAAATTTAGGTAAAGTTAAGGCCGAAGCGTTGCGAGTCGGACCGAGGCTTTCACGAAGCCATGAGCTGTGCCTAAAGATAACCTCAACCGGTGGCTAGGTTAGATGTTGGATTCGGTGATCACGCGGGTGCCGGCCCACACGCTATCGGTTTCCTGCACAGACAGCTCCCGCAGCTTCTAGAATCCTCCTATTTTTCAAGCGGTGTATTCTCTACGACCGGGCGTGTTTGCTACGGCTCGGCTGTGTGCCTGATCGCAACGGCCCGCACGTGACAACTAGCATGGAGCTTAATTATAGTGACCAGTAGGCCCAAGTTACTGCTAAAACTTGAAAAGTGGGTTTTTAGAGGCCCCTTTAGTGCAACAGCCGCATGAATCCACGCGATTTGGCGGTCTCGATTACTTGCAGAAACAGGTCCCTGCATGTGGGTGCACAGTGCAGCTAATTGAAACTTTGAAGACAATGGACAAAGGACGCCCTGAGACCCGTGCCTCATGGAGACATGAATGAGCATGTGCGCGTATTGGGAAAGCCATGTACCTCCACCAATGATGAAAAGCAATCCGCTTTCAGTGTAACCGTCTTGACCGCCGAAGGGCGTGAACTTATCCAACCTCCCGTAAACCCCTCGTCCTGACATTTTGACCCTTAGAGTTCATTCTAGCCTCCTCTGCCGCTTCTTTCCTTCTGCAACCGGTTAGGTATTGTAGTGCCACGCATCTCACACCTTGTTATTTTCACAATGAGTCCACGAGACACTCAAATTGTACTAATTCCGTACGACTTCGAATCGTCCGCTCATCATGCCCGCCTGGTCCAGCAGAGGGTGAGCTGCGGTTTTGGGGCAGAGCAGGTCGATGGCTTGACTGCATGGTGCAAGGACGGCACTACGACCATATACTGGATTGTCAGCCACTCTCCCCACTCTTGGTCTCTCCGTCTCACCCTCTAGGTCCTGTCCGAGGAGTTCCCAGACCGTGAAGAAGCCATCGCTGCACATGTTCAGAAATATCCCGAGGTGCCTCTTACCAATTTTGTTGGGCATGACACCGTCTAATCTGCAAAGGAAATCGAAACACTAACGGACACGGCCCGAATTACCTTCAAGCGCCCACACAATCCGTCGGGGGTTTCATTCACGCCCATCGGACACGTTGGCGTAGCCCAGAAACCATCGGTGGACGCCCGCATCGGCCTGCCCCCCGACATCCCCATCGCCTGGCTGATCGCCATCTACACCTCCTGGGTGCTGCAGGGCCGCGGCATCGGCGGGAGTGCCATGCGCGCGGCAGAAGCCATTGCAGCCGACCCAACCGGACCGATTGGCGCGCGGCTGATGGTGCTTGACTCGATTCCGGAATCGCTGCAGTTCGATGCCACGTATCAGGACATGTTTTATGTCGAGCGGGGCTTGCCGCTTCCTCTGGTCAGTGTTCTGGGGAAAGTCACATGGGTGATGGCAAAGTTTGACAAAGTGTGTGGCTGATGAACGGCAGATTTCGAACCAAAAGTGGTATGAGAAGCAGGGCTACCGGTGGTTTCGCGACATGGAGCTCGAGGAGCCGATCATGTGGACTCAGGGAGACAGGACGATTCCGATCCAGCTGGGTTATTACAAGAAGTTTTTAGTTTCGGGATAGTAGTGTAGTGTAGTAGTGAGGAGTCGGGGGAGCTGCATGACGTTCGGTGTCTTGGGCACATCACACCGGCAGCACCAAGAACACATGCGAGTTGGGCTGAGATGTGGTATAAATTGGGGTGTTCCTCCGCCTTCAGTCGACAGTTCTTTTTCACACACCAGTTCTCTTCCTTCCTCTCACTCTCCGATCAATCACACGACACTCAACCATCCACAACATCTCATCTCGTCAAAAACAAGTCTTGAACTACTTGACTGGGGGTCCTATCGTACCTAGCAGACGTGATCACTGACATGATGATGTCAGGGTTGTTGCTCCTCGCAATTCTTTTCCACGAACCAGAATTTGTGATTCTATTTCTGATCCTCCGCTCAACTAGGTCACTACAATCACTGTCGGAGTCACTGTCATGCACTCGGCCAGACCCAATCGAGGGCCGTGTGCCCAGCGTTCTGGATCCCATTCATGACGGAACAAACCCACATGATCCGCAGCGGGGCTGCCCGTTTGACCGCGTCCCCCACGAGATTGTCTATATGATCCTGGACCGCTCGGGGCGAGTGTCTACGTATTCATTTGCGCTCACGTGCCGAGACCTATACTTGAAGTTCTTCCCCGCCCCGGGGAAAGCATCGTTGAGCGGAAGAAGGAAGGTGAGGCTTCTTAAGCTTCTGGAGCGAGACTGGCCTGAAGTTTATTTCTGTGGCCTGGGATCCCAATCCCACCTCGTCCCGTGGCGCCTCCAGACGCCGGTCGTCGGAGCAATCTACCCCTACCATGCCCCTTGCTCGCTGTCTCTGCGACATGACGGGTGGGAAAGGGATCTTTATGCCCAGCTTCCGGATATTGGTACAAACCTTCATTGGTCGTTGGCGCGGATCGTTATGAACAGGCACCTTTACGGGCCTGGCCACGGCCCGTCCCCTTCGGAGCTTGTGTTTCCGGACGAAATAAATGGCGAGGGTTGTTATCTACCGCCAAGAGTGCGTTACAGCCGTACCTGGAGTGCCAGGATTATCAGGAACGAGCTCTTCGTACATGGGACTACCATCTTCTGGGGTGATGGATCGGATGAAGCAGTTGATCAGCTTCTACGATTTCTGCGCACCTGCCAGAGCAAGCACAAACTGGTGTGCCCCCACGACGAGTTCCAGATCGCCCTTTCCCTTCGAGCTCTTGAACCAGTTGTTCGCGACAACCTAGAGATCGGCCTCCGGGGCAGGATGGGGTGTTGCAAGATCCGAAATCGCCGCCTGCAGAGGACGACCAAGATAATCAAGAGCAGATTTTGGCAAGTATCGAGTCCTGCCAGATCTGTTTCACCGACTTTCAGATCCGATTGCTCAGCCAACTACCGGGATCTTGGCTTCGGAGAATTCAAATCCAACGGTGGCACAACCTTGGACGATGTCGTGACCCGGAGGATTCGCATTGGTATAACCTTGTCAGCGGCGCAGATAAAAGACCGTCCCGGGGTCCCATTTGCCCGCCCGGCGCGATCCACGGAGCGTGGCTGGCAAGTGAGGTGGATGACACCTCTCATCTCATCCAGCCTGATGAACCGGCTTCAGCCTCGTGATCTCATCATCCAATCAGGGGATTCCGTCTGGAGGTCCTGTTTATGCAACAAACCGAATAACTACCGCCGTTATCCCCGAAAGCCCCGCTATCACCGTTATGACGCGAAATTTCGGACATCGCCGCGGCGCTGCGCCGCCTCATCTCGCGCCCCGGACGTCCGATCAACAAAGAACAAGGGGGGGGGGGGGGGGCGCGGGGCGGGGGCGGCGCCGGCGGCGGCGGGGGAGGCCGGGGGGGGGGGGGGGGGGCGG